>OY856188.1:162910142-163041565 GCA_963693315.1 Diogma glabrata | reverse complement strand
CTACAAAGAATTGTTGAGGAGAAACCACCAAAACTGATCCAGACATCGTTATTGCAATTTTTTGGCACAAAAAAATTAATTAAAACATTAGAATTTAAAGTGAATTGTGTGAATTTTGTTTATCTAGTTGTTTTAACCATTTTAAATTAACTTGTTTTTGTTTGATTAGTTATTCTTAATAAATATATGTACATTTGAATATATTACTCTCGTTTTCTTTATTAAAAAAAAGGAAAAAACAAATTGTATGGAACAAATTATCGTTTTTTGTATGTAGTTAGTTCCTCGATTAGTCCGGTTTCAAATAGTACGGCTAAATGGTGGAACCGATTAACCGTACTATGCGAGGTATTCCTGTATATATATATATATATATATATATATATATATATATATATATATATATATATATATATATATATATATATATATATATATTAAGATTAATGTGTTTTATTTAAGATTAATGTGTCTAAATGTCTCTCGTCATGTATACAACTAATTCCACCACAAACTGCTTTTCGTTTCAAATTAATGAACCCTTCTCCGCCTTACGGATTACCTAAACTACATAAATTAACTATGCCTATCAGACCTATAGTTTCATATTGCAATGCACCAGCTTATAAACTTTGTCAAAAATTTAACAAACTTTTTATTGAACATACAAACTTTTTCTCACATTATTCTGTTAAAAATTCAATTGACCTTATTGACAAAATAAAAAATATTGTTGTTCCTTCATCTTCAAAATTAATTTCCTTTGATGTAACCAGCTTATTTACATCTATTCCTATTAACGTTCTAAATACTGTTGTATTCAAAATTATTAATGATTCCGTTCAATCTGATGACATTCGAAATGAGCTCTCCATGATGTACAAAACTTGTGTAGAGCAAAATTACTTTTGTTTTGATAATAGATATTATAAATTCACAGACGGACTACCAATGGGATCTCCTTTGTCCCCACTTTTGGCAGAAATTTTTATGAACTTTTTTGAGATCGAAATTTTAGATGTATCAATTCCACTTTCTAGTCATGTTTTATTTTGGTATCGTTATGTTGATGATATTCTTTGTCTTTGGACTGGAGCTGATTTAGAATTAGAGTCGTTTCTTGAAATAATTAATAATAAACATATTTCTATTAAATTTACAATCGAAAAAGAAGTCGAAAATTGCATCAATTTTCTTGATATAAGTATAAGTCATTCATTTTCTAAATTCTCATTTAATATTTATCGTAAGCCAACATGTACAGATTCTATTATACACTCTACTTCTAATCATTCGTCAAATATAAAACATTCAGCCATTCATGCATTGGTTGATAGACTTATAAAAGTCCCTCTTTCCGCAGCTAATTTTCAAAAGGAATTAAATGTTATTTCGAACATAACTCTTAATAATGGATATAATCCTACATTAGTTCACAAAATTTTACGTAAGAAATTAAAAAAGATTTCTTATAATTTAATTTATCCAAACCCCGTCCTTGAAACAAAATTATGGCGTAAAATACTTTACACAGGTAATTTAAGCCAAAAATTAGGAAACAAAATTTCAAAACATACATACAAATCTTCTTGTAAATAATAAACAAAAATTAAGTAAGTTTTCAAAATCTGGAGTCTATCAACTATCTTGTTCTGACTGTGATGCAATCTATATTGGACAGACAGGTCGTCCGTTTCATGTTCGATGTGCTGAACATTTTCGTAGTTTAAGATTAGGACAAACATCTTCCACCTTTTCTAATCATTTAATTGAGGAAAATCATACTAGTAATTTTATAAACAACAACAATATTCAAATTTTACAATATGAAACGAAAGGTCTTAAACTTGATCTTTTGGAAGCTTTTGAAATACGTAAAGCAATGCACTTTAACAAAAATTTACTAAATTCTCAAACCGACGTTATTTGTTCTCCTTTGACAAATCCGGATCTATTTTTCGGTCATCATTTTTAGAAACTATTAAATCAATAAATTTATGGTATTTCCATTATCAACCAATTAAATAAGAAAAATTACCTACTTTTTAATTAAATGTTTTAACAATTTGTTTATATAAATTATTTAATCTAGTTATTCATTTTTCATTTTATTTTTGATTCAAATCAAAATTTTTTCTTCATAAACTTTTTGAATCGCTCTTGATAATGGCGTAAGCCGAAATGCACTGAGCAAAAATTTTTAGAAAATAAAAATAAAAACATATTTGCGAAATATAAAAACAAGTGTTATTAGTTTTTAATTTATATTAAAATGTTTCGCCAAGTGCCGACAGTCGACACAATTGAATTTATATATATATATATATATATATATATATATATATATATATATATATATATATATATATATATATATATATATATATATATATATATATATATAGATATATATATATATATATATATATATATATATATATATATATATATATATATATATATATATATATATATATATATATATATATATATATATATATATATATATATATATATATATATATATATATATATATATATATATATATATATATATATATATATATATATATATATATATATATATATATATATATATATATATATATATATATATATATATATATATATATATATATATATATATATATATATATATATATATATATATATATATATATATATATATATATATATATATATATATATATATATATATATATATAATTTTTTTTGTTCTTCCGTCTCCGCTTATCACATATAGTCGTTTGGCATCAAAATTTTTCCGAAATTCCGAGATGAAGCCCATTGCAATTGGTAGATTTTTATATGAAATCTACCTAAAAGTAAATAGCAAATGTTTACAAAAATTTGATGAAACAAAACAAAAATGTAGTTGCCAATAATCCAGCCGGTTGCATATTCCTTGATCCTGTGACGCACTGTCTTTCTTGAAGATTAAAGCCCATACATAGTTATATGAAGGCTCGTTTCCTCAAGAAACCAATAGCGCCCCATCATCATAGATTATTTCACAGCTAAGAATGAGGGTGCTACCGTTGACTGAATACAGTTCATCCGCCATCACCCCTAAGATGTCACTTTGGCTAGTGATATCTCACTGCTCCAGTGGTATGTGATATCTCACGTTAACACGTATGCCAATAGCAGGGACTGGAGTACGCAGGGTTGTCACACCTGTAGATCAAAAATAAAAAAAAATTTCAAAACAATAAAAACTGATCCCTCCATTACACTACAAATTTTACTAAAATATATATATATATATATATATATATATATATATATATATATATATATATATATATATATATATATATATATATATATATATATATATATATATATATATATATATATATATATATATATATATATATATATATATAAATATATATATATATATATATATATATATATATATATATATATATATATATATATATATATATATATATATATATATATATATATATATATATATATATATATATATATATATATATATATATATATATATATATATATATATATATATATATATATATATAAATATATATATATATATATATATATATATATATATATATATATATATATATATATATATATATATATATATATATATATATATATATATATATATATAAATATATATATATATATATATATATATATATACAGGAATACCTCGCATAGTACGGCTTCGATTAGTCCGGTTTCACTATAGTACGGTTTTAAATTTTCAAAAAAAAAACATAAATGAAAAGGAAAAAAATTCTAGGGAAAAATTATTCTTAAAAAAAATAATATGTACATAATACATATATAAAATTGTTTTTATAAGCAAAACTCAGACAACGATGACTGTGCTGAAATGTCTTTAATCTAATCTGAAATGATTTAACGGCTGAACAGCTTTCAAAAATTATTGGAACGGTCGAAAAAGTTTCAGGTTATATTATGGAAGCTGATCCTAATATCGAACGTAGCATTACAATTAGTCGAACAATAAACAATAAAGGGTAGCGAAAAGCCGAAATTCTACGTCCACGCCGTGTGACCTCGGTAACGCTAACAGAACTAGGTTGGTGTAGTTGAGAGGGGCAGAGTAGATACTGCTTATACTCAATGATTATGTACCATGGCGAATCATTAGTGCCATAAAATCAATGCAACTCAAGCGTCTGTTCTCCATGTTAGGCGCGGCTTGCGGATTAGATGGTTTGGTCATGTAGAAAGGGCTCCAATGGATAGAATGATAAAAAAAGCGTCCCAACAACAACCAGCTGCTGTTCGTCGAAGAGCAAGACCTGGTCATGGAACGAGATGATTGGCAGCTGATTGCACAGACGCAAAATTCCTCCATGGGATGTAAACGCCAGAGAGAAAACAATAAACAATACAATTCATTGCTACAAAGAATTGTTGAGGAGAAACCACCAAAACTGATCCAGACATCGTTATTGCAATTTTTTGGCACAAAAAAATTAATTAAAACATTAGAATTTAAAGTGAATTGTGTGAATTTTGTTTATCTAGTTGTTTTAACCATTTTAAATTAACTTGTTTTTGTTTGATTAGTTATTCTTAATAAATATATGTACATTTGAATATATTACTCTCGTTTTCTTTATTAAAAAAAAGGAAAAAACAAATTGTATGGAACAAATTATCGTTTTTTGTATGTAGTTAGTTCCTCGATTAGTCCGGTTTCAAATAGTACGGCTAAATGGTGGAACCGATTAACCGTACTATGCGAGGTATTCCTGTATATATATATATATATATATATATATATATATATATATATATATATATATATATATATATATATATATATATATATATATATATATATTAAGATTAATGTGTTTTATTTAAGATTAATGTGTCTAAATGTCTCTCGTCATGTATACAACTAATTCCACCACAAACTGCTTTTCGTTTCAAATTAATGAACCCTTCTCCGCCTTACGGATTACCTAAACTACATAAATTAACTATGCCTATCAGACCTATAGTTTCATATTGCAATGCACCAGCTTATAAACTTTGTCAAAAATTTAACAAACTTTTTATTGAACATACAAACTTTTTCTCACATTATTCTGTTAAAAATTCAATTGACCTTATTGACAAAATAAAAAATATTGTTGTTCCTTCATCTTCAAAATTAATTTCCTTTGATGTAACCAGCTTATTTACATCTATTCCTATTAACGTTCTAAATACTGTTGTATTCAAAATTATTAATGATTCCGTTCAATCTGATGACATTCGAAATGAGCTCTCCATGATGTACAAAACTTGTGTAGAGCAAAATTACTTTTGTTTTGATAATAGATATTATAAATTCACAGACGGACTACCAATGGGATCTCCTTTGTCCCCACTTTTGGCAGAAATTTTATGAACTTTTTTGAGATCGAAATTTTAGATGTATCAATTCCACTTTCTAGTCATGTTTTATTTTGGTATCGTTATGTTGATGATATTCTTTGTCTTTGGACTGGAACTGATTTAGAATTAGAGTCGTTTCTTGAAATAATTAATAATAAACATATTTCTATTAAATTGACAATCGAAAAAGAAGTCGAAAATTGCATCAATTTTCTTGATATAAGTATAAGTCATTCATTTTCTAAATTCTCATTTAATATTTATCGTAAGCCAACATGTACAGATTCTATTATACACTCTACTTCTAATCATTCGTCAAATATAAAACATTCAGCCATTCATGCATTGGTTGATAGACTTATAAAAGTCCCTCTTTCCGCAGCTAATTTTCAAAAGGAATTAAATGTTATTTCGAACATAACTCTTAATAATGGATATAATCCTACATTAGTTCACAAAATTTTACGTAAGAAATTAAAAAAGATTTCTTATAATTTAATTTATCCAAACCCCGTCCTTGAAACAAAATTATGGCGTAAAATACTTTACACAGGTAATTTAAGCCAAAAATTAGGAAACAAAATTTCAAAACATACATACAAATCTTCTTGTAAATAATAAACAAAAATTAAGTAAGTTTTCAAAATCTGGAGTCTATCAACTATCTTGTTCTGACTGTGATGCAATCTATATTGGACAGACAGGTCGTCCGTTTCATGTTCGATGTGCTGAACATTTTCGTAGTTTAAGATTAGGACAAACATCTTCCACCTTTTCTAATCATTTAATTGAGGAAAATCATACTAGTAATTTTATAAACAACAACAATATTCAAATTTTACAATATGAAACGAAAGGTCTTAAACTTGATCTTTTGGAAGCTTTTGAAATACGTAAAGCAATGCACTTTAACAAAAATTTACTAAATTCTCAAACCGACGTTATTTGTTCTCCTTTGACAAATCCGGATCTATTTTTCGGTCATCATTTTTAGAAACTATTAAATCAATAAATTTATGGTATTTCCATTATCAACCAATTAAATAAGAAAAATTACCTACTTTTTAATTAAATGTTTTAACAATTTGTTTATATAAATTATTTAATCTAGTTATTCATTTTTCATTTTATTTTTGATTCAAATCAAAATTTTTTCTTCATAAACTTTTTGAATCGCTCTTGATAATGGCGTAAGCCGAAATGCACTGAGCAAAAATTTTTAGAAAATAAAAATAAAAACATATTTGCGAAATATAAAAACAAGTGTTATTAGTTTTTAATTTATATTAAAATGTTTCGCCAAGTGCCGACAGTCGACACAATTGAATTTATATATATATATATATATATATATATATATATATATATATATATATATATATATATATATATATATATATATATATATATATATATATATATATATATATATATATATATATATATATATATATATATATAATATATATATATATATATATATATATATATATATAATATATATATATATATATATATATATATATATATATATATATATATATATATATATATATATATATATATATATATATATATATATATATATATATATATATATATATATATATATATATATATATATATATATATATATATAATTTTTTTTTGTTCTTCCGTCTCCGCTTATCACATATAGTCGTTTGGCATCAAAATTTTTCCAAAATTCCGAGATGAAGCCCATTGCAATTGGTAGATTTTTATATGAAATCTACCTAAAAGTAAATAGCAAATGTTTACAAAAATTTGATGAAACAAAACAAAAATGTAGTTGCCAATAATCCAGCCGGTTGCATATTCCTTGATCCTGTGACGCACTGTCTTTCTTGAAGATTAAAGCCCATACATAGTTATATGAAGGCTCGTTTCCTCAAGAAACCAATAGCGCCCCATCATCATAGATTATTTCACAGCTAAGAATGAGGGTGCTACCGTTGACTGAATACAGTTCATCCGCCATCACCCCTAAGATGTCACTTTGGCTAGTGATATCTCACTGCTCCAGTGGTATGTGATATCTCACGTTAACACGTATGCCAATAGCAGGGACTGGAGTACGCAGGGTTGTCACACCTGTAGATCAAAAATAAAAAAAAATTTCAAAACAATAAAAACTGATCCCTCCATTACACTACAAATTTTACTAAAATATATATATATATATATATATATATATATATATATATATATATATATATATATATATATATATATATATATATATATATATATATATATATATAAATATATATATATATATATATATATATATATATATATATATATATATATATATATATATATATATAAATATATATATATATATATATATATATATATATATATATATATATATATATATATATATATATATATATATATATATATATATATATATATATATATATAATATATATATATATATATATATATATATATATATATATATATATATATATATATATATATATATATATATATATATATATATATATATATATATATATA
The DNA here is from genome assembly GCA_963693315.1 of Diogma glabrata. Lineage (NCBI taxonomy): Eukaryota > Metazoa > Arthropoda > Insecta > Diptera > Cylindrotomidae > Diogma > Diogma glabrata. The sequence continues at coordinate 163,033,594 of OY856188.1, read as the reverse complement.
TAAATATATATATATATATATATATATATATATATATATATATATATATATATATATATATATATATATATATATATATATATATATATATATATATATATATATATATATATATATATATATATATATATATATATATATATATATATATATATATATATATATATATATATATATATATATATATATATATATATATATATATATTGTTACGATTGCAGAAAAATCTAGACGATTACAGAAAGATCTAAACGATTACGGTCACTTTTCCAGGAAAATAAAATCAACAAAACACAACAGAAAGTGAATGAAATAGTGTTGTTGTTGTTGTACATGTTCTTAGAATTAAGGTCTATTTGTTTTATGATTTTATAAATCAAATCAACGTAACGTAAAATAATCGAATATTCTAATATTTTCTCAAGGTTTCTAAAAGTTACCTAGAAATTTCTAGAGATTAAGCAGAAGGTATATAAGGAAAATGTTTCTTGTAGTTTTTAATTAGTTTATTTTAAACCTGCGATTGTGAAGTTAAAAATTATAAAAGTGATCTTTAAATTAGTTTTTGTGTAAAGTTTTTGTAAATAAAGTTATAAGTGTTATTAAATAGAAATATTTTGTGTATTATTTTGAACGTTGTGAATTGGAAATTTCTACAATAAACCGTTGGAGTTTCGAAGCTGTTGAAAGAATATTCTAGTTGGGAATATTGTTTGCTGTATTGTTTTCCTGTTGTTGTGGAACAATTAAGGTGTTGAATACTTAATAAAACCTGGTGTGTTTGCTTACTAATCAGTGATCGAACTCAGAAAGAGATTGGGAATTGCGTTTATCGAATTGTGAGTTAGGCCAATTCGAAGGAAGTTTGGAAAAACGTAACATTGGTGACATCGGCGGATTAGTTAGCTGTTAATAATGGTTTTATTAAGTGATTTGAAGGTTCTTGAGTTAAAGAAAGAACTAGAACAACGTGGATTGGCAACAACCGGCAACAAAATTGAATTAACGATACGGCTTCGAGAAGCTATGGAAGCTAGTGGAGTAGTTGTGGAAGGTTACCAGTTTGGAGTGATTAGTACAAATGCTGATTCAGTAGCAGTTGATGAAGACAAAAGTTTTGTTGCGGAAACAACATCTTCATTGCCATCTGCAAATAGTGATTTTGCACAGTTAATGGCTATGATGCAACAAATAAATTTGAATATGAATCAGCAATTGGCTGCCGTAAATGCCAATATGAATCAAAGCTGGCTGCTAATAAGGAAGAAATTAGCTGTAACATCAATCAACAAATGGCTGCAACTAAGGAAGAAATCAGTAACATCAATCAACAATTGGCTGCTAACAAAGAAGAAATTAGTGAAACAATCAGCCAGCAATTAGCTTTAAATCGCGATGAAGTAAAGCAAATTATGGATGAGAAACTTCTCCAAATCTCGACGGCATTTGATGGAAAGGTCGAGAAGATTCAAAGTGAAATTCAAGATTTTGAGCATAAGGTTTTATCGAAAGTTGATGATTTCGAAAAACGGTTGCAGGATGTTGAAACAGCTAAAGTTACTTCACAGGTGGTACAACAGATAGCAAATATTAAATTAAAACCACCGTCATACGATGGAACAACATCGTTCGGCATCTTCAAGTTCCAGTTCGAGACTGCAGCAGATCAAAATGTTTGGAACGCCGAAAATCGTCTTGCTGCATTGATAGTTGCACTTAAAGGGGAAGCAGCTGAAGCATTACAGGCAGTACCAGAAAACGATCGCAAAAGTTATGCTGAAGTGATGAATGCGTTGGAACGAAAATATGGCAGCGACCACAAAAAGGAGCTATACCGGATCGAGTTAAAGGGTCGCTTGCAACGGAATGGAGAAAGCATTCAGGACTATTCTTCGGCAGTAGAACGCCTTGTACATTTGGCACACTCGAATACTCCACCGAATTTTATGGAGAAAATGAAGATCGAGGCGTTTACTGATGGTATTCGTGATCCAGAAACACGAAAAGCAGTAATGTTGTCGCCAAAAGCAACATTCGCAGAAACTATTGCTTATGCCTTAACAAATGAAACTGCGCAAGCAATTATTAAACCATCAATTAAAATACGCCGGGTGGAGTTGGCTGATGAAAACAACTACAAGTCAAGACCACGAGAGAGTGTCAGAAGTGATAGAATACGATGCTGGTTATGTGGCAAGTTGGGCCATATTTCGAGGGAATGCAGAGATGTGAGAAGGAAACGAACAAGATCAGCATCGCCTATGCAGCGACGTCCAGCAGAAGAACGGGTGCAGCAAGTTAGGGAAGACGATGGAGCATCGCCGCATCAGTTAAACTACAACGAGTCAGCCTAAAGGGGCGTAGGCTGGCTCCTACAACCGATTGCCCCATAACCTTCATCCATGTTTCGAGATTGACAAGGGGAGGTGACAGCCTTACTGTTAGGGCTAATATTGATGGAAAAAGTTGTGTCATCACGTTAGATACGGGAGCAACAAATACAATTGTCCGCACTGATATTGTGAAAGGGAAACTAAAACCAGCAGGGAGATACCGGATGCAGACAGCTACTGGCGAAAGTGCAAGTATTAAAGGAAAGAAAGTGGTCAACTTTGAAATCGGGAATACTCACTTTCAACATGAAGTGGTTGTAGCTGACATTGTGGATGAAGTCATCATGGGAATGGACTTCATGAGGCCAAATGGATTCGTTATTGATGCTGGCAAAGGAGTACTCACGTACGGAAATGTTGAGTTGCCACTCCAGTTTATTGGTGAAGATTCAAATTGTGTCCGTCGAATAATATTGGATCACAGAGAAAAGCTGCCACCCCAATCAGAAACAATCATTTGGGGAAAATTGGAAGGAGGTTCTGGGTCACCCAGGTTGTGGGTTGTGGAGGCCAACAAAGAAGAACATCAAAATTGTAAAGAAGTCGTTATAGGGAAAACCTTAGATCGGATGCTGATTACAAAATACCAGTAAGAGTTTTAAATCTGTCAGATACCCAGAAAACAATGAAGAAAGGATCAATCATAGGACAATGTGAAGAGGTAGCTAAAATAATAAAGTGCGAGCAGAAAAACATCAATTGCTCGGTCAACACAAAACAACAAAAGGCAGAAATGGAACAACTTGTGCAGAAATGGACAGAAGGGCTTTCAGAAGAGCAGAAGAAAGCAGTACGTCAATTGTTGGAGCAACACAAGTCTGTATTCTGCAGTTCACCTGAATGAAATGGCAGAACCAATATGGTGAAACATCGTATTGATACCGGAGCAGAAAAGCCGATACGTCAAGCACCAAGGATATTACCATTGGCTAAAAGAGAGGAAACTGATAAAATAGTAAGAGATATGAAAGAAGCTGGTGTAATTGAGCTTTCAGACAGTCCCTGGAGCTCACCTGTGGTGTTGGTTGGCAAGAAAGATGGGAGCTTGAGATTTTGTGTTGACTACAGGAAACTAAACATAGTTACTAAGAAGGATAGCTACCCATTGCCTAGAATTGATGATACACTAGATACATTATCGGGTTCAAGATTGTTTTCAACACTGGATCCGCAGAGTGGTTACTGGCAGGTGGAAGTTGCAGAGGAAGATCGGGAGAAAACGGCGTTCAGTGTAGGTAATGGACTATGGCAATTTAATGTCATGCCATTTGGGTTATGCAACGCTCCCGCAACTTTCGAGAGATTAATGGAACGGGTACTTAAAGGCTTGCACTGGAAAACATGCCTTGTATATTTGGATGACATCATCGTCATGGGTAAAGACTTTGATGACCACTTGAAGAACTTGGCGGAGGTACTGGAAAGGTTGCAAGCAGCTGGTTTAAAATTAAGTCCCAAAAAAGTGTTCACTTTTCAAGGAAGAAGTAAAATATTTGGGACACAAGGTTACGGCAATGGGAATTCATACAGATTCCGACAAGATTGCAGCAGTTATGAACTGGCCAAGACCAAAGAATCTACATGAACTACGAAGCTTCCTTGGATTGTGCACATATTACAGACGGTTTGTGCCAGGATTCGCCAACGTTGCCAAAAGTCTGCATGAGTTAACAAGAAAAGATAAAGCATTTGAATGGAATGAACCTCAGGAACAAGCATTTGTGGAGCTCCGAAGGAGATTGTGTACGGCTCCAATTCTATCCTATCCTATACCAAATGTTCAGTTTATTTTGGATACTGATGCCAGTAATGAAGGTATAGGAGGAGTATTGTCGCAGAAAATAGATGGTCAGGAAAAGGTGATAGCTTATTTCTCGAAAATGTTATCAAAGCCGGAGCGAAATTATTCTGTTACCCGGAAGGAGTTATTGGCCATTATGGAATGCGTCAAACATTTTCATAAATACTTGTATGGTCAGAAATTTCATCTCAGAACTGACCATGGTGCGTTAAGGTGGTTACTCCAGTTCAAAAATCCAGAGGGACAAGTAGCACGTTGGATCGAACGGTTGCAGGCGTACGATTTGGACATTGAACATCGAAAGGGTACTGCACATGGGAACGCTGATGCATTATCGAGACGACCCTGTGAAGTTGAATGCAAGCATTGCAGTCGTCAAGAAAATAAGGAGAACATCATCGATGTACGATTACTACAAGTGCTACCTGACGATGAATGGACAGCTGAAGCCATAAGAAAAGATCAATTAGAAGATCCGGATATTGCACCCATCATCGAGTTCAAGGAAAAGGGTTGCAAACCAGTATGGGGAGAAATTTCTGATAAAACTCCAACTTTGAAGGCGTACTGGGCGCAATGGGACAGTCTCCAGTTAGAGAATGGATGCCTAAAGAGAATATGGGAAAGCTCAGATGGCAAGATAAAGCAATCCCTTACAGTGGTACCAAAAGGGAAAATAGAAGCAGTACTGAAGGAGTATCACGAAGGAACGAGTGGAGGTCACCTTGGGATCAATAAGACTCTTGCAAAAATACGACAACGGTTTTACTGGTCAGGGACTCGGCAATCAATTGTGGAGTGGTGTCAAAAATGCGATAAATGTGCGGCGGTGAAAGGACCCGTACGAAGAAGTCATGGAAAAATGAAGCAATACAATGTAGGTGCTCCATTTGAAAGGATCGCAATGGATGTAGCGGGACCATTTCCAACAACTGGTAATCAGAATAAATATGTGCTTGTGATCATGGACTACTTCAGTAAGTGGCCGGAAGTGTGTGCGATTCCCAACCAGGAAGCAACCACAATCGCTGAAGCTGTGATAAATAATTGGATTAGCCGCTATGGAGTTCCTATGGAGATCCACACCGATCAGGGACGGAACTTCGAGTCAGCTGTATTCCAGGAAATTTGTCAAATGCTGGGGATTAACAAAACGAGGACGACAGCTTCACATCCACAGTCAGATGGGATGGTTGAGAGATTCAATGCTACTTTGGAGGAATTTCTAGCAAAAGTGGTCAGTAAGAATCAACGTAACTGGGATCAACACATTCCTTTATTTTTGATGGCATACAGATCATCAGCTCATGACACCACGACCATGACACCAGCTCAAACTATTTTTGGAAGTGATTTAAGACTTCCTGGTGACCTCAAATTTGGAGCGGTACCATCAACATCATTGTCTGCGCAAGAATACGTCAACCGAATCAGGAAGAACCTTGAGGATATTCACAATCTTGTTCGGCAGAAGATACAACTGACCAGTGATAAAATGAAAGCCCGATATGATATACGATCTAATAATAAAGGTTTCGAAGAAGGACAATTAGTATGGCTACACAACCCACAACGAAAACGAGGGTTATCACCAAAACTGCAAGCTGCATGGGAAGGACCTTACAACATTATAACGAAGTTGAATGACGTAGTTTATAGAATTAAGAAAGGCCATCGAGGCAAAGCGAAAGTAGTACATTTGGAAAGATTGGCCTTATACAAAGGAGAGCTAGATCCTGTTCGGGACGAACAGGCTTAAGTGGAGGGTATTGTTACGATTGCAGAAAAATCTAGACGATTACAGAAAGATCTAAACGATTACGGTCACTTCCAGGAAAATAAAATCAACAAAACACAACAGAAAGTGAATGAAATAGTGTTGTTGTTGTTGTACATGTTCTTAGAATTAAGGTCTATTTGTTTTATGATTTTATAAATCAAATCAACGTAACGTAAAATAATCGAATATTCTAATATTTTCTCAAGGTTTCTAAAAAGTTACCTAGAAATTTCTATAGATTAAGCAGAAGGTATATAAGGAAAATGTTTCTTGTAGTTTTTAATTAGTTTATTTTAAACCTGCGATTGTGAAGTTAAAAATTATAAAAGTGATCTTTAAATTAGTTTTTGTGTAAAGTTTTTGTAAATAAAGTTATAAGTGTTATTAAATAGAAATATTTTGTGTATTATTTTGAACGTTGTGAATTGGAAATTTCTACAATAAACCGTTGGAGTTTCGAAGCTGTTGAAAGAATATTCTAGTTGGGAATATTGTTTGCTGTATTGTTTTCCTGTTGTTGTGGAACAATTAAGGTGTTGAATACTTAATAAAACCTGGTGTGTTTGCTTACTAATCAGTGATCGAACTCAGAAAGAGATTGGGAATTGCGTTTATCGAATTGTGAGTTAGGCCTATTCAAAGTTGATGATTTCGAAAAACGTAACAATATATATATATATATATATATATATATATATATATATATATATATATATATATATATATATATATATATATATATATATATATATATATATATATATATATATATATATATATATATATATATATATATATATATATATATATATATATATATATATATATATATATATATATATATATATATATATATATATATATATATATATATATATATATATATATATATATATATATATATATATATATATATATATATATATATATATATATATATATATATATATATATATATATATATATATAATTTTTTTTTTGTTTTTCCGTCTCCGTTTATCACATATAGTCGTTTGGCATCAAAATTTTTCCGAAATTCCGAGATGAAGCCCATTGCAATAGGTAGATTTTTATATGAAATCTACCTAAAAGTAAATAGCAAATGTTTACAAAAATTGTATCGTATACTAAAAAATGTATACTAAAAATTGTATACTAAAAAATTGTATACTAAAATTGTAATATCTCACGTTAACACGTATGCCAATAGCAGGGACTGGAGTACGCGGGGTTGTCACACCTGTAGATCAAAAATAAAAAAAAATTTCAAAACAATAAAAACTGATCCCTCCATGCGGGTAATAAAAACTGATCCATTACACTACAAATTTTACTAAAAAAAATTGCCCCGTCCGTTAAAATGTCTCAATTAATAATTATACTTACAAATCTCAATTGATATCGATTTCCTTTATTTTTTGTATGGTAATCAAAAAGTACAAACATTAGAAGATTTCTTGCTGGTTCTTTAGCTGGAGTTACTTCACAATCGCTGACATATCCACTAGATCTTGCAAGAGCACGAATGGCGGTCACAGATAAATACTCTGGATACAAGTAAGTTAATTAAAGTTTTCAAATTTCAGTTTAATAATTAAAGCTCCTGATACTATTCAGATCCTTAACTGAAGTATTTATTAAAATTTGGAGAGATGAAGGACCGAAAACATTTTTTCGTGGATACTGGGCTACAGTTCTAGGGGTTGTTCCATACGCAGGAACTTCGTTCTTTACTTATGAAACATTAAAAAAACATTATTGTGGTAATTATTTATAATATGTTTATCCTGTTTTAATTGTATTAAATTAGTTTATTTATGACAGACTTGACCGGAGAAAAAATACCAAATAAATTCAATGCTTTAGTTTTTGGTGCCATAGCTGGAGTTGTAGGACAAACATCGAGTTATCCCTTAGACATTATTCGTAGAAGAATGCAAACATTAGGAATTAAAAATGATGGCTCAGATAGAAATCGAACCATTTTAGATTATATAAAAAAAATTTACAGGTAATTGCTTTTTTATCAATTAATTTGGTTGTTTTATCCATTCTAAGTATTTAATTAGGTGTTGGATGTCGTAATGGTAAACCACTGAATGCTCCGACTAACTCTCTCTTGCGACAAGTCTTAAGAGATCAGTGTTGTAAAAATCTATAATTCGTTGATAGTAGTCTTGACATATATAGTCGAGGAAAATTAGGTTTTAACTTCTAAATCCTCAGGGACAGCTCCGATTTTGATGATTTTTTTTTTTAAATGTGTGTTTTTATATATTATTTGAAATCAGAAACATTACAATGTGCGCAATTAAATATTTATATTGTTTAAATAATAAAAACATAATTTATGGAGAGAAAAAATTTTGTCACGGTATTTTTTAACTTTTAAATAGTATAATTTAAAAAATTTGTTTTGTTTTCTTTTTTAATTTTTAAAAGCTTTAAATTATACGAATATTGTAAGAAAAAAATTGTAAACAATAATAAATTATTTTGTATTTATTTTACATTTAAATATTAAAATATATAATTCTAAATTCAGAAAGTGTAAACTATAAATTCAGGAAATTCGATAATTTTAATTTGATGATTAAAGGGCAGAGAAGTCCCCATATAATGAATAAGCATTTCCATAATCCCACAAAAAAAAATAAAGTCCTATTTTCATATAATTTAAATTATATGAGTTGAACATGTATGATTCATAGTAACATAACTCTCTCAATTTTAAAGTTACAACTTCCATTAAAAACTCGATTTATAGGTTCTTTCAAATGTATAAAATGATATATATTCCAACACGCCTAAACCCTTCACCTTCAAATTGTTAAGGGTTGATCGACTCGAAAGGAGTGATCCGTGCACTATAATGCAAACTTGAAACAGTTATATCTTTGGTATTTTTATCCCACAGGAAATAAAATAAAACCAATTTTTGGTTAAGAAAAAACCTACGTTTTTGTCTGGAGAATTTTTTTACGTATGTTTGTTAGTTTTAGAGTTATTTTGAACAGAAGGTACTTTCTTAGGAAATTTGAAAATTCATTTTTCATTATTATCAAACTTTTTTTGGACATACGTATTCTAATCTAGCTAAACTTCTGGATCACATAGGTAACACTAAAATACAGCTAGTTGTAAAGGGGCTAAGGCCTATGGTCAATATAAATTCTATTAGGAATGACCGAAATTTTAACGCTGAGTTTCTATTTTGAATTTAAGATGCCCGCATCATAGCTTGGTGTTTTTTAATGCAAACGACTTGAACTAATGCCCGTTTTAAACGTCTTTCCAATCATTACAAAAAAGTATGACAGTTTTGTCCGAAAAATGCATTACTTTTCCGTTATTTAACGTTGAATTCTTCGAACCAAGTCGTTAAAAAAATGTCTCGTCATGGAACCATAACTTGCTTCATTTTGGACCTATAACCCTCATAAAAACAACAATCTCTTGGTTTTTTTAAGTTTCATTTTTGTTGACTACCAAATTTTTGAGAGAACGCTAAGTTTAAGAGTTATTTTCGAAAAACTATCAAAAACCATACGTTTTTCAACGAACAATATAAGTTTTCAATCGCAAATAACTCGAAAAATATCGATCTATCGAACCTTATACAACATTATACAACATTCTATACTTCAAATGTGTCCTTTTATCTATTTTTGGGGTTACTTTGAGTGAAAAATGTTCCGCCCTCGAGTAGGGGTGGAATCCACCCCAGGATATAAGGGCACATCAGCGCTATGCCACTTTCGTTCCTTGAGCCACTCCTAAACTACTCACCAAATTTCATGTTAATCGGACAAGGTTCAAAGAATTCGGAGCGGAAAACGTGTCTGTTTGTAAAACTCAGCAAAGTTTCTATATTAATGACAAATGTATATACAGAAGTTAGACATAGCGTGTACATATTTTGCTACTCTTATAATACCATATTTTTATGTTATTATTAAATGAAATTTTCTATAAATTTGAACATAACAATTCTTTTATTGCATAAATTTTGTTAAAAAAATAATTTGTTCATAAATTTTGTTTATATTGTTTAAACAACATAAATATTTAATTGCGCACATTGTAATGTTTCTGATTTCAAATAATATATAAAAACACACATTTAAAAAAAAAAAATCATCAAAATCGGAGCTGTCTCTGAGGACTTAGAAGTTTTACGGATTTTGAAGCTAATTTTCCTCGACTAATAACGTATGAGTGACAATAGACGAAGAACTGTTGCATCTTGTTTAAGATAAAATTTGCATGCTTATTATTATTTACTCCAAACATCACCACATCGTCACTCAAAGTTCAAAAGATTGAAGATCGAAAATTCTATCTTAATAATATTCCTAAATGTAGGTGATATTTTGTGATACCTAACTGGTGACAAAATTGCTTATGTCATTAGCTAATCCAACAACCTAAGTCGTGTTCGATTTGATTGAAGCAACTGAAACAAGTGAAAAATTATTTGCAATTATTGTTGTTTTTTCAGTTATTTCAGTCAAATCGAACGCACCTCTAAACGTTCTATATGTTTTCAGTTGATTGAAAAACAAAACGATCAGTTGGAAAATTCAGCTTTTTCACATGCGATTTTTTTCATTTTGGATATGGATCTTGCGAAGTGGTTTCACTATAAAACAGGAATCTGATCGTCTCGTACTTATATTTATATGACGGATTTTTTTACAAATTTTCCATTCCACGTGCCATTTAGTGTTTATATGTACATCTAAGAAGAGAATATTCAACTCGCACTGTAGCATTTTATGTTTTGGTAACCGACAATTCAGTTATTCCTAGTAACGTGTATTGTAGTTGCCAAAAATTTCCAAAACCTATCGATTTCAATACCAATGATTATTACTAATTTAGTTTTTGTGCTTGGTACAATTTGGACTTCATTTATACCACTAACGTGAAATATTGAATAGTGGAATTTCATTTCTAAAGTAGGTCCCACCTCCTGGTCAACTATCATTGGTTGATTTTCCCTATACTTGAACAAAATTTTGTTTTGTTTACGTGAAAGTGAAAGCTAATTAGTTCCGTCTTTCTTTGAAACTAGTGTTTTCCAAGAGTTTAACCTTTCATACCCCTTAGCCCATCCATTTCTCATATGAATGCAGAGAAGAAAGGCCTGTAAGAAATGAATATGAGCTATATGAGTTTATCTGAAGGTACTTGAAATATAATTGAGCAAGCTTTTAACCCGTTTTTTTTTCGCACACAGAACAGATTGAGCATTCAAGTGACATGATGGTAAAGGTGAGTCATTGTTGCTGACACCTGACTTGATTATGTCCAGGACTTGTATTTTATTGCACAAAAATCTTAAATTGTGTTCGTTTAAAAGAATAGCATTGTTTTGTTTAGTTTGCCTAGAGACTGGTCCTCCATTATATAAAAGTGGAAAGAAGAGGTGCTGCAAAGATACTAGATAGATAGTTCCACTCAATGAATTGTGTTCCAGACTCACGTCGACCGAAAGCTTATCTTCCATTATGTTAAAGCTGAACTAATCAGCTTTTTTAAGCCAGTTCCTTCGATATACATTCGCTTTCTCCACAGACAATTTTTATCATCAAACGCCTACTTATAGATACCGGGCATCAAGTATCTTCCGCTTTCAATTTTTCCAAGTATTTAAAGACTGTCCTGACCTAATAATAATGATGATTTGCTGGTACATGATGCGAATTGGCGTCTTCAGTCAATTATGATATCCAGCATTATTTTAGCATAATCAACTAAACGCAAAAACCCTAGTGTGCGCAAGAGAATGATTAAATCGGACTGGAAAAAGGCATTGCTAAGCATCCACTGTTTTCATGTCCTATAAGCATTATTGTATAATGATTTTAGCTTTTATTTAACTTTACTGTACATTTGATGTAATTATAGTAGAACTCTTAACAAATTATATGAAAATTATATGAACTCCCAACAAATTGCGCAAGCGAGTTGAGCAAGCATTGCAGCGATAACGAGCAAAATAAAATTAAAAAGCATAAAGTAAGCTTCTTTCCATGGCGAGGAAATATTATTTTCTTGACTATCGTAGGTGTTGCGATTTCCCCAAAAAATTTCAGAATACTTGGGGATGTTTGAGAACTATTAAACTCATGTAAGTAAGGAATCAATTGGATTTTTTTCAATCTTTAATACTTTATTAGGAGGACTGCTTCTCCATATGACTTTGAACATGATAGTTGATGTTTTTTTGTTCAGTTGAATATTAGACGTACATTGTACGTAGTATACGTAGATACGTACAATTTTTTTTTAAACGAATGGATAATTAAACAATAAATCTTAAAGATAAGGGCCTCGTTCAGAAACAAATTGTTATGTTTGACTATAGTCAACAATAGTTACTTACACTATGGCGGTGGCTTACAAATTACTGACTATTATTGAATATATTCAACTACAACTTTTGATGTTTGTCAACTCATATTTGGTTATAAACTGTCAATCTTTATAAACGTCTTTTAAATTTAAGTTATTTTGTGATGTGAAAGATCACATAAACATTTGGGATTTCTTTTAGCATTGAAGCATTTAGAAAAATTGTGATATTTCTTCATATTTATATTTTCTCAATTTTATAAATTTAAATAATGATGAGACACAACAATTATAAAATACTATGATCCATAGTGCTATCGCCTCTGGGTGGACGTGCTCCTTCCTTGCACGTGTGTTGATGATCCAGGTGTGGAGCGGGTCACCCAAAATGAGTAGCAAACGTGTGTCCAATTCGACGTTACAATGGAAACATCTCAGACATCCATTTGGCAAGTCCCGATGTAGTAGCATGGATAGACTCGCTCGATGTAAACATCTAATGTTCAAATGTACTGCCCAATGCTCAAATATTTTACTTTTTACTTAAAAGACGCGCAATCAAATCGATTGTAAGTTCATTTAATGTGTATCCATGTTTTGTTTTAGGTAGATTTCATAGAAGAGTCTACCTATTATTAAGTTTAATTTTTAATGTGTCACAAAAAAAACCATACGCTAAAAAAAAAAAAAGTAGCAAACGAGCTGGATCAAGATGTCATGCAACCCATACTGATGGTTAACTTGTCTGGAGGCCTTTTAAAATAGATCAATCGCAAACGGACCTAATAGGATACAGGGCGAGCTCCAGGGGCATTTTGCCTTGCCACGTTAACAGATCTCTAACTCGGTCGACCAACTTTTCGACTCTAAAAACAAAGATAATTAATAAAAACAGTAAAACCAATTTTGTTTTCACTTATTTCTGTTTTCTTCTCTTCATCCTATCATTAAATATTTAATATTGGCATATGTCATATTTTGTTGTATGATGGGCTTTATTGTTTAGTTATTCACATGTTTTATTTAAAAAAAAAAACAAATCAAATTATGTATGTCTTAAAAAATTGCATAATTGACAAAAACTTCAACATACAAATTCAAAATATTAGTGGATTGAACACCAACCTTGACGCCGTGAACTCATCTCTAGCATGATAAACCGCATATTCTCTTTCTTACAGAATTCTTACAGAAACACAAGTTTCTGAAACCTATCCCTATGACGTAACACTAAATCTCAAATATCGGCTTGAATCAGCTTTTAAACTTTATCAAGGTGTACATATGTGCATACATTCATGAGAATATTGCATATACACGCTTTCCAAATTATGAACTATATGGTGATGTCTAGAATACAGTAGTATTAAAGGTTTGTCTATCTGAAATCTTTTTTTTTCACAATAACTTTATGCCCGTCCCCAAACAAACATACTTTTTTTTAATCGGCTGACTTATATTGTTAACGAATTATAGCAACATTTTCTAATTGTGAGGTTATTGTTACCGGCGACATCAACGTTCACAACAAACCGTGGTTAGAATTTTCTAAGACGACTGACAATAATAATGAAAGGCTGGCAGAAATATTTGCCGCATCACAGAACCTGACGCAAATTGTAAAAAGCCCAACTTTCACTCCTCGTAATTGTGGTGATAAAAGTTATCTTCTAGATCTCTATCTCACATCAATGCCAAATATTACGTGTGTCAATGACGATAACGGGAGTATTGGCAAATCTGACCACTATATAATCGCATCAGTTATCAAAACTGATTTCCTAAAAACTAGAACTAAATAAATCATGTAAAATGTTTCACTTCTCAAAAATGGATACTAATCGTCTCCGAAATTTTTTCTAGGTTTCTCTTTCGATTGTTTTTATACTGACGATGTAAATGTTTCTGCCTAAAACAATGCTGAAACCATTCAATTCGGTATTAATAAATTCGTTCCAATAATAAAATTCCAACAAAAATATTTTAGTCTAAGAGCCAGTGACCGGCAGACTTACGGTATTTTAGCAAACTCCATATTGATGCTAGGCATAGTTTTTCACCTGCCGTAGTTGAAATGGGTATTCATTATCCCCGCCGATGGTTCCTTTGGGCGTGTCCGCAAGTCAAAAAACGTAAAAATTTACTTCAAAAATGTGATTTCAGCAAGTCTGCCGTTTTAATATCTTAAAGTATACAATCATTTTTTAGTAAAAAATCCAATGGCAGACACCTACCTATTTCAAAGTTTTAAAATTTCATGAAAATTTACTTTATAGTCCAGTCAAAAATCGACGCCCAAAGGAACCATCGGCGGGGATAGTGAATATTGCAGTGAAGTGGGTGAATTTATTCATGCAATTAAAGAAAGATATTGCTATCATTCAACATTTATTCTTAAAACTTTATTTACAAAAACTAATTTTAAATATAACTTCTATTAACACGATTTTATATACACGGCAGAACCTTTCGTTTACAATTAATACCATTCTGCTTAAAACACCTGCTTAAATACTAAATTCCGTACAATCTAGAAAAATCTAACCTAGTCCGGATCTTTCCATTAACAAAATTAGAAATAATAATTTTTTTTACTGTCCCTTAACTGTTGATAGAACAACAATTATATTCATTTCATTCGATTGTTGTTGTATTTTGTTGTGCTAATCATCAATCAATGATCATCGTTATGAAGATCCTATAGAGGGTTTCATTTATGTTGAATTTCGACATGATATTTCGATATGATTTTGTTATAACTGTAACATATGATACTTTTCTAAAATAAATTTTGTTTTCCTAGTCTATTGATTATGTAATTTAGAAAGAAACAAAAACGCTTGGGATCTTGATGAAACTTTGGTATATGATCCAAGTTAACTTGAAAACGGAAGGAAGATATGATCATTTCGAAAATGGACAAAATGGCGGGGGTCTCCCGAACACTTTTAAGTTTGAATCTTCAATAACTTCTATTCTTGTCTTTCACTCTTATTGAGATTTGATATAAAAAGTTTTAGTTCTATTTCCAATACTTCTGCGTACCAACTTCCGGTTTGTCACCTCCGTTTAAAACGTTTTGTTGTTTAAGTGTTTATTTCTACTGTAGCCAGCCTACAGTAACATAACGATTTTCATGCAATTTTGGAAGAATATTTCAATTAATATAAGAAATAATTTATTAGCTTTTGGGGTACATAGGACAAAGGGTTGAAGGATCCACTATACATCAGGTGGTTTTCCACCATTTTTTTATTTTTTTTTGGAGTATACAACATTCGTGTGTGAATGAAGTTTGATGACCGTGACCAAAGATACAGATATGTATGGCAAGGAGCTGATTATATTATGAGCGATATTGAAGTAAGCGGCGAAGGTCCCTCGAATACCTGTTTTTATAGCTCAAAAATACTGTACCTGATAATCCAATTGGATTAAACTTCAAACATAAGCACCTAGTACGGTTCACAACAGTTCCTCATCCCAACTTCCGGTTTTTCATTCCCGGTAAAAATTTTTTGTTTGCATTTTTTCAGTCTCTTTATTCGCACTACAGCCAACAATAATGAAGGGATTATGATGAAACTTATGAATAGATTTTTAAATTAGTGTGACAAGATAACGATTAACTTTTGAGACACAGTGATCAAAGTGGCGAGGGGTCCACCATACTTCTGCTGACTTTTCTCACTTTTTTTAAACTTTGTGGGAGCATAAAGACTTCATTCATTAATCAATTTTGATGACCCTTTCACAGAAGATGGAGATTGCTATTCGTACAACCGAATTTATGTTGATAATGAGCAAAGTAATAATAAAACTGATCCCTCTAATTACAGACCCATATCAGTTTTGTCCATTGTTGCTAAAATTTTTGAAAAATATGTTAATTTTAATATTATGAGCTTCTTGGAATCATCAAAAATTCTGAACGTAAGACCATACGGCTTTCGTAAGGAAAGAGCAACAGGAGATCTACTGGCATTTGTAACGCATGTCTGGAACAAGTCGCTTGATAACCATGGCGAACTTTTTGGCGTTGCTCTTGATATTTCCAAGGCATTTGACAAGGTATGGCATAACAATCTTATATGCAGTGGCTTAGACGAGCAACTTATTTCTTGGGTACAAAGCTTTATTACTGATCGAAAATTTCCGGTCAACATTGACGGTGTCTCGTCGGATGTTTTTTCTACTAATACTGAAGTTCCTCAGGGTTCCGCTCTTTCGCGAACTCTTTTTCTCATCCATATTAATGACTTGTTGCAGTCAACAATTCATCCAATCCATAGTTTTGCTGATGATAGCACGCTCCATGCATCTCATGAAATACCAATTCCACATTCACCGACTGCGCTTAATAACACTAGATCAAATTTGATAAAGTCTTTCCCTGCATGGAATATTGTTCTCACATGTGGAGCATGCTTAAGTAGTTTGAAATGTCTTGATTCTGTACAGCGGAGAGCTATTAAGTTGATTGGGAATTCAAATCTTACAAACAAACTTGATTCCTTACAACATAGACGAAATGTCGCTGATCTGACGATTTTTTACAAGTACATTATGAATGAACGGGCGGGAATTAAATCGATTTTACCTGAGTCTGTAAACCCTATGCGCAACACTAGAGCAGCCGTAGCAGCTCATCCTTTTACGGTTCAAATAACAAGGTGTAGAACTGTCGCATTCCAACGTGATTTTTTCAACCGAGTTTCTCATCTCTGGAATACCTTGCCTGCGTGGGTATTCCCTGACAATTTTAATCCACAAAATTTTAAGACCAACATAAATAAATTTCTTAACGAAACTTGATTTATATACTCAAACCCTAGTTAGCATGTTATCTTGGGATATTCAGAGACGTTAATTTGTAATCCGTTATAATTAACACTAAACATTCTTAACTTTGAATAAAAAAAAAAGTAATGGGGGTCTCCGAGGCACTTATTTTTTATAAGTAGAACTATGCAAAATGTATATCAAAAGATAATCATTAATTGAGTCAGTATTTGATAGACATAAGCTCAAATTATATCCAGAACATTTTGTTTCCAGAGCTGTGCTGCAATGAATATAATAAATGAATTTACTAAAACTATTTTTAATCCACTTCTTACCACTGAATTAATTAATTTTTTCTATAGTTATAATAAACAATAGAATGTTAATCAAATATCATGAATTAAATTAAATTTTAAAAAAAAAGTTTAGAAAGCTATAAAAGATTTACTTGTTATTGATTTATTAGCATGCAAATTAAACTATTAAAAACTGCAGGGCTCCCGCTGAATCCATTTTTTCCATTTTTTCCATTTTTTTTGGTTCTTTCCATTTTTTTCCATTTTTTCCGTCATTTTTCCATTTTTTTAAACATTTTTTTAAAATACATATACACATTTTTATATTAATTAAAAAACTTTTCCATCGTTATTCATCAACTAGTTTTATATATAATGCAAATTCAGGGAAATAGTAGGAGAATATGTGAGCAAATAATTAATTTATCGATATAAACCTCGATAACCTTTTCGTCGATCATTTAATAGTTTTAGTAATTAAACCCAAGTAACTAAGAAAAAAGTAATTTGAATTATGCAATTCAAATATTTTGAAATTCGAATATGTTCAACTTTTGTGAGAGTAAAACTCCATTTCTCTTCTATATGAAGCGATGCTATTTGACGTTGAAATTTCATCATCATTTATCAGATCTACATAAGTTAGACATTGTTGTTTTTATTCAATTTTCAATTCTAGTGTATATTGTTTAGTTTGAAGTTTGCTCTACGAACACATATTTTACTGTTTTCCATACTCTACGGATCTACGAGTTTGGACGACAATCTCCAACTAATTGAGATGGGCACTAAACCAATTAATATTCTAGATTTTATTTGAATGGATATTTCTGTTTATATAAAAGACATTAGCTGCATTTCATGAAACCGTGTGATCCGGATTCGCATAAGTTTTACATGTAAAATGAGATCCAACTTTGTTTTTGGATCTCAGTTTACATGTAAAACTTAAGCGGATCCGGATCACACTGTTTCATGAAATGCAGCTAATGTTTATGTACATTAATATGGTAATTAAAAGTTATAAACATAGTTTTAATTCTAATATAGATGTCCATGTAACATTATCTTTGTTTACAAGTTAACAGAATAATAATTAAATTTTAAGCACTTTGGTGCTTTTTTTGGATGCTGTCGTTTTGAAAGTGAAAGAAAATGAAAATTATTTCTTTGCTCTGTCCAGCACCAGCAGCCAAATTCTGTAATTGTGAGGCGGTGAAATGATAAGTTTTTTAATGAAAAGAAACGAAGAAATTTTTATCACTTCACCGCTTCACAGTTACAGAATTTGACTGCAGTTTTGTTAATTTTGCCTTAATATATAAAGAGCAAAAGCCGCTACCGAAACGTTGGCATCCAAAAACACCGACAAAGTCGACAAAAAGTACCTTATTTATTATAAAAAACGCTGAAAACTTAAATTAAAATATTGTTCTGTTAACCTGCAGACAAATGTAATTTTGCATGGACATTTATATTAGAATATGGTTGGGTTGCCAACTACTACAAAACATAAACCCGAATAAATCTAATGCAAACCCGAAGATTTCATTAAATATCATAAATTTCGATAAACAATCTCAAAGTATTTATAAAATATGGACTTACAACCTCCTACTCCGATATATCAAAAACTTTGGTCTGTGGGAAGGCCGAAGGGTTTGGTATAGTGATTGATGAAGACTGAAATATTTGTCGTTTTCAATTTTCCCTAAAACATTTCACTGGCATACAGACGGACATTTTTGTTTGCCCAGTTAGACTGGTTATGATCCAAAACGTTGAGAAATGCTTGTACACTTGTTGAGAAATAATTGTACACTTGTTGAGAAATAATTGTACACATCCCCAACCTCAATTTTTTTGAAGTACCTTTTATTTTCTCCACAAACGAATGTTTGTGCCCTTTGTTGTGTTACTCTATTTCTTCCTTCTGGTTTTGGTATTTGTTATTTCTCCTATTAATCTGTTTATTTAGCCATTATTTAGCTTCGTTCTCCAACTTCGTAATCGATATCATTAACATCCTTGGTATCTCAAAAAACTTTCTTGGCATCCAATACGATCTCAACCAAAACAAACCTCATTTACTTGAGCTAGGTGAAACACAAGTTTCAAATATCAATAATGTACGATTCGGCTGTAAAAATCATTCTCCGGAGCTCTAAACATCGTGTTGTAATGATATACATATATACACAAGGATTTTAAACATACAAAGCTCCCCCAGTATGAAACAAGTAGTATTTCTGTATTCTGCTTTATCTGTCTCAAAGTCATCGCAAATAAACATGACATCTATTTGTGTTATTTACACCGTAGTTATCCTTACCACCATAATCACCCCATTGGACGCGTTTAATTTTCTTAAAGACACAATTGATAATTTTCTTCATCACTGCACCTAATCCAGTCCTCACGGAGAAATAGGGTGTAGCAATTCATGACTTTGGTGAGTCTCATAACATTTCCCTTGATATATCCAAGGAGTTTGATAGAGTTTGGCATCGGCTCTTATCAACAAATTAATTTTATTTTTAGTCTTTTTATTCCAGAGATCTCTTAGTAGTTGGTGTTGTTTCGGATAATTTCTCAATTCAAGCCTGCATTAATCAGGGTTCGGTTCTTTCGCCACCCCTTTTTCTGATCTTTTTTAACGGTTTGTTATCTAGCACCACAAACCCAATATATAGCTCTTCCGAAGTTCTATCTAACATTCATATATTAAGAGAATGAAGAAGAAACAGCCATCTAGTCTAACTGCTAATTATACTCGTAGAAAAATGGTTCAATCCTTGGATCTTAAATCAATTCTGGACTAAAATCTAGATCTTGAATCAATCGGAACTGGTGTATACTGAACCTTATGACATTTAACTCTAGTTTTGTCCTATAAAACCTCACTCTATAGCTCCTGTTTTGAAAAGTTTTCCAGACTAGCATTATTAAACTCACCTGCACTTAACTATTTCGTACTAATATAAACCACAAACGAAAATGGCATGATCACATTTGTTCTGTGGCGAAATTAGGGTCCCAACGACTTGGCTTCGTACGTTGTAGTCAAATTTTTGTCTCCATCTGAAATAACTACGATGTATAAAGAATTTATACGACCAATCCACGAATTCTACCCCAATTTATGGGTTGCAGTATACCAGAAACATCTAAATTTTGTCGACAGAGTTCATAGGCGTGTTGAAGCCGATCATACAAGAGTTGTTGGAGCATTTACATTATACTACGCTATGCTCTAAAGAAATTAATCACTTAATGCCTCCATTACGTAGATCTTCACGAGCCACAAGCCAATTGGCATTCTTATAAGCATACCTTAGAGGTCTCATATGTGGAAACATCTATTTATACCAATTCCTCCTTTTCTCATTTCGTATACTGGTGGAATCGATTAACGAAAAATGTTTTCAAAATGGCTTCAATTACAACTGTACTACATGATTATATAATATGAACAATTATTAAATCCAAATAACAGAAGTGGTTCAAGTGTTAACACGCTTTCCTTTTAACACAAAACACCTGCCTTCGATTTACGGCGAAGGTTTGGGAAACATAAAATGGATCTTAGTATTTTTCTAATTATTTAATTAATTAAAAAATTATCAATGAGGTTTGCAATACTATTGCACATACAATAATATGTTATTGTAATTCGGCGACCACTAAATGTGCCGAATGCAACCACTAAATGTGTAAATGAGAACAAAATGTGCAAAGAAATGTATTTTAAAAAGCTTCCGTAATATATTTCCATATGCTTCCTAGTGGAGTACGGTTCATGATGATGATGGTAAACCAGACTTGCAGTTATTACTTTCACTTCGTATAATATGCAGGTGTGAAACTGCAAGCTAGTAAACTCCGAACTGTGTGAAGTCCAAGACGATAGAAAGCCTACGTGTTATATTGATCAACTTATGCTAGATTTAAATAAATTATTCATAATTAAAAACATAATTTTTCACCAGAAAAATACTACAAAGAATATCGTTCCTATTAGGAACAGTTTATAAATAAAAAGTTTATAATTGTATGCCACTTGTCGTGACCTAAATTATTCACAAGTGCCTCGCTTTGTCCAACACGATGAAATTTTTTTTAAAGACTGTGTTACATTGTGGTATTTGATCTTTGTAATTAGCGTTTCTATGATGAAGACAATGTTTTCTGTCAGTGAAATTGAACGAGAATTAAAACTAACTAAATTCCAAGGTACCGGTACAATGATATATAGAATTAATAATTATATCGAACTGAATCGACTCAATTCAAAAAATATATTTTGCTGTAACTTATTTGCATGAGAGTCTAAAGCAGCAAATTGATATTGTAAGAATGATGGTATATAGAATGGTGATAAAAACAAATCACGAACGATTACCTGTTTAATATCAATCTATTTGGGACCTACTACTGCCGAAAATTTGTAAGAAACTTTCATATTATGCATTCCATGAACCAATACTTGCATTCAAGTTTCGATGAACGGAACTAATGTTAACTTAAAATCTATTTGACATCTAAAGGTGGACTTAGCACATGATTCGAGTAATAAAGAAATTCTGAATCTGGGCAGCTGCGGCTTACGTAAAATTAGTAATGCATTTAACGCTGGAGTTAAAGCAACGAATTGATCTGTGGTTGAATTTGTATGATCTGATTCGCTTATAATTTATTTGCTTACTTTCAAGGCTCCTAATCGAAAAGCCGATGAAAAATATTATATATTAAAAATATTAAAATATTCCTCACGAAACTTTGTTCAAAATGGTTGAACAAGCCTCTTTACTCTCACCTGGTTTTAAAAAATATGTTAATGAAGTTACTAAAACTAAAAATTTAGTTTCTGAAACACTTAAAGATGAATTATTGGATTAAAAATTATCTGTTTTTATATTGTTTACTTATGAGATGCAATGCAACTATTTTGTACTCAGATTCAATCAAATAATCTTTTAGTTCCATTTCTTCATAAAAATAATTTAACAATTCATTTTATTTCAATTTTAAAAACAATATGTACGAGAATCGTTCAATCTGAAATTTTCGAGTCAAGGTTTTTGTTATATTAACGATTAAAAGTGTTAACAAATGGATAAATGTACACTTTTATTAATTTTTCTATCAATTATAAAATACCGTAGTTTAAACATTTTCTGAAAAAATTAAAAACCGAGTCTGGATAACCTGAAAAAAACAGGGATTTTTTTTACCGTAATGTTCTAAGATACCCTATGTATTACACATTTTAAATTGTTTGTTTTCCATTTTTTTCCATTTTTTCCATGTTTTTAGCGAAAAATTTCCATTTTTTCCATTTTTTTCAATCTGACTTTAAAACGGGAGCCCTGAAACTGTCTCACTCGCATCCGCTTGTATGTGGATTGCCTCGCGCTGGCACCTACGTGAGACTTTCAATTTGTCTGGCAAGATGTAAGCAGTATCGAAACTGTCTGGCTGCTAAGAAAATATCTTCTGATTAGAGATGTCAAAAATTCTGGCATTTTTGAATCCCGGGATTCGGGATTGAAAAACTTCATCCCGGGGAATCCCGAGATTCAATAAAACTAAATTTTCTCCGACAACAAATCAATTGAAATTCTAACATATCTGTGTAGCACTTGTTTTATACGCTCGTTCTAAAGAGTGTATACTATAAATGTTCAACAAATATGTTATTCATCGAATTACGAAAATAAATTGTTAAATATACTTAAATAACATAAATTGTTAGCCTTAAATGGGATTTTTTGCATTAAATTTCTAGACCATACTTTGTGTGAATTCATACAATGGGAAATATTCCTATTCTAATTAACATCCTAAGTCACGATTTTATAGTCATTATTGATTGTTTCCAATCAATGTGAAATCAATGGCTGACACTTTGTTAATTTGTAGTCCTATGTGTATTTATATTAGACTACATTAAGAAAATTTAAATTTATTGGGGATTTTTGAGATCAATTAATCTCAATAAGTAAAGAAGCAATTGGAATTTTTTCAATTCAAAGGTATGGTTGGAAGTTTCTTAGAAAAAAACTCCACTCCTTTTTTTTCGTGTTTCGGATGAATTCGAACCTTCCTCCTAATAATGCAAAAACAATCCTATATAATGTAAAAACATTTCCAAATTATGAAGTCTAATGACAGTGGAAAAATTCAACTTAAGTCAAATAAAATAAGTGATGAAGAAGTTTCAACTTCGAAATTGTCATCACCTCAACGGCTTAATCGATAGCGTGTCTGCCTAAGGATTCAAATCGAACAAAACACTGAGGAGGAAGGTTCGAATTCATCCGAAACGCGAAAAATAAGAAGTGGAGTTTTTTTTCTGAGAAACTTCCAACCATAACTTTGAATTGAAAAAATTCCAATCACTTCTTTGCTTACTTACTTACTTACTCAATTGATCTCAAAAATCTCCCAATAAATTGTTAGATTTTTTGTATTATGTTTTTAAACATTACTATGTGTGAATTCATAGGATGAGAATATTTCTATTTAGTCAACATTCTAAGTGACGAGTGTAAAGTCATTATTGATTGTTGGCAATCAATGCGAAACTAATATCTGACATACACACGGTCAAATTATGGCCATATATGCTTAGATATATAGATAAAATTAGGGGAATATTAGTTTTGGGGAGATTTTGTGAGTGATTGAGCTTTAGTAACTATTGGCATTCACTTGAATTTCGCAATTCGAAATCATTTTTCATGTTCTCTTAGAAAATCACCCTTAGAAAAATTTCTTTTGTGTGTTTCGTGTCAGGATTAGATCACCTCATCAGAGACACTTAGTTCAATTCCTGGTGTCTTACGCACTCAACTAATCTGCGGCGATGATGAAACATATTGTTACGTTTTTCCAACCTTACTTCGAATTGACCTAACTCACAATTCGATAAACGCAATTCCTAAATCTCTTCAGAGTTCGATCACTGATTAGTAAGCACAAACACCAGGTTTTATTAAGTATTCAACTCCTTAATTGTTCCACAACAACAGGAAACAATACAGCAAACAATATTCCTAACTAGAATATTCTTTCAACAGCTTCAGAAACTCCAACGGTTTATTGTAGAAATTTCCAGTACACCACGTTCAAAATAATACACAAAATATTTCTACTCAATAACACTTATAACTTTATTACACTTATAACTTTACACAAAAACTAATTTAAAGATCACTTTTATAATTTTAACTTCACTATCGCAGGTTTAAAATAAAACTAATTCTGTCTTGCAAGACATCCCTCTTTATATACGATTTTGCATTATCTAGATCATTCGAGGTCACTTTTTAGAAACCTTGAGAAAATAGTAGAATATTCGATTAATTTACGTTATGCTGATTTGATTCATAAAATCATTCAATTTTATTCATTGTCGACACAAGTTCTAAGAAGTACAACAACACTATTCATTTCATTAATTTGTTGTAGTATTTTGTTGATTTGATTTTCCTAGAAGTGACCGTAATAGTCTAGATTTTTCTGTAATCGTAACAATATTTTAATTTTCATGTTCAGATGCACTGAAAAACACATGTTCTATTTCCAATCGAAATGCAGTTGTCTCAACCTCACCGTGCGGGGAGATATGGCAAATAGAACTACGAAATTGTTTCAAGAACTGTACAATTATAGAACGATGTAGTTGAGACAACCACACGTAATATTTAAATGAAAAAAAATATAGTTCAATTAATCTCAAATACTTTAATTTTAAAATAAAAAATTCATGATATAAGCCCAAAGAAAATGTTTTTCGTGGAAATAGTTATTAACTTTATTTAACCACTGTTAGTTCAACCCTTTCAGCACACAGCTCCAATATAACAGTGTAACACAGCTGTTAAACACACTTTATATTTTAAATAAAGGCCATACCGTTGTCAGGAAAATGTTTTCATGTAGTTGTCCCAATCACGGTGAAATTGTTTGCAAAGATTTTTTCTTTGTTTGAATAATAAACTGAAAACTTCGAGATGAAGTTGTCATTACTTCATTTTTTTTTCAGTGTGGGGGGTGGAAGGTGAATTTTTTTCTATTTTAAAGAATTTTTTTGTATTGTATTTGATTGTATTAAAATTGTATTAAAATTGTATTTTTGAGAAAAACTCTTCTCGTAGTATATTGCATACACGGAACCCTCAGTGAGCGAGTTAAATTCGCACATGTTCGACTTTTTCTAAGGGAAAATGAAAAATGATTTCGAATTGTAAAACTCAAATGAATGCCAATAGTTACTTAACCTCAATCACTTACAAAATATTCCCAATAAAAAAATATATTTGAAAATGGGATCTAAAAAAACATAAACTGTCGATCATTTTGTCCCTTAGCCGATTTCGAATTTTTTAATTTATGAAACCAGAAACTGAAAAGGCGCTTTCAGACTCCCTACTTGTTGGCTTTATTTTAAGTAACTAATTATAAACTTTTTGAAGGTAGTCCTCTGGACCTTTGGATGTTCCACCTTCAAATAAGAACACTTCCTTCTGAAGTTTGGAAACTACGCTTTTCACTTTAGCTGGAATTATTCTTGAGAAGTATAAACCTTTTTTCATAGCTAAATTTAGCTCTGTTAAAATTGGCATTTCAATTTCACTATCACTTCCTGTATCAACTTTGTGCTTAATTTCTAGATTTTATGTTACTACTATTAGTTTAATGTTAATACTATGGGTTTTATGTTAACTCTATGTTACTTTCGTATCTAACTAAATGTGGAGTAATAAGAAACCAAACATTATTTAAAGCCATGTTCTTAAGATAAAAAGCACGCGATATTATTATATTTAACCATTATTTATATTTCAAAATGAGTTGCTATTATTAAACATTTGAGGAATAATATCATTCGAAATTAGAAATAGTGAATAACAATTTCAAATCTAATCGAAATTGCTGTATTCATTGTTTTTCGTTGTATTCTGATCAATTAATAATAATATATTTTAATCCCCAAATTCCGAAATTTTCAGATAATAATTCCGAAATTTTCAGATAATAATAACCAGTCGATTAGTTACCGTAAACGATAAAAGAATAACTATTAAATACATAACTATAAACGTATACAAAACAAAATTTTAAGGTGCCATTTAATTATTTAAAACATCCAGCGTCAACTCAATACCTACCGGATGATTTTTAACTTAAAATTAACGTTTAAACGGTGGTTTAAACATTAGATTTTAGTACAACCGGATAATTTCTGTCAAAAACTTATCGTTGTTGGTTCATGATACCACCATGCTCCATATTCATATCTCTATGACAGTTTACTTTTCATAAAAAATGTGATGGCAATAGAAAGTTTGATGATTAACCTAACTAATACTAAGTTTATACCGTTAATAGTTTAATAGAATAGTAAGGCTGCTATTAAACTATCGAAACATTGGGTGTTTATATGACACAATAGTATTATTAAGCTATCTGTGGTATAAACGTTCATCATCCCTCTTCCCGGGATTTAGAGAGCCGGGATCCCGGGTTTGCCATCTCTACTTCGGATAGTTTCCCAAGTAACATATATAAAATTCAGCTTTATACCATGACGTAAGTTTAATTTCAATTTACTAAAATTTAAGGGTGTCTGGCAGGTGGTTGCCACGATAGTAAGTGTCTGGCAATAGACGACGTGATATCTAATACCATCCTGAAGAACATATAAAAAAATAACCCTTTATACTTTCACGAAACTTTGGAGGAAGTATTTTGTTACCTGTTCCCTGCCACAGCCACGATGATCCAAACTTCATATGTCGCTAATTGTTCCTACCTGTGTAGGAGGTATGTGCAGAGAAACTTTCAGCTTTTATAAAATAACGAAGGTCTGGCCATCGCGGGCTCTTAGTCTATAAATTATATTTTTAATATAATTTTAATATAATTAATTAATAATCAATTTAATATGAAAAACAATTTCGGAGTGACGTGAATTATCCAATTTAAGTTTTCAAATAATTTTTTTAATTTATAATTAAATTTATTTAATAGAAAAGTAAAAGAATAAGTAGTGACACTTATAAAAATACTGCTATAAAAAATGCAATAAAAACAAAAATACAAAAAATTCTATCCGTGTTCATGCAATCGACAAAAAGTAAAATTCTCGGATGAAGATATAATTTTATTCTCGAATTTTTTCTATCCATCCTTGTTCATACAATCGGCTCTAAATATGAAACAATCATTACTCAGACTCTTCAAATATCCGAAGATATCATGTCAACTAGAAAGGAAGGAAATGGGGAAAATGGAACGAATGAGGATAAGGGATAACTATACTAATTGTTTTAAATGACGATGGACATTTTCTTTAAATGTCTGTCTGTCTTTTCTTTAAAAACGGCGGAAGGCATTGAGTTCCTCACTTTGGCCACTCTATTAAAATAATCGTAATGAAAATAATAAATTACTCTATTAAAATAGTAAAACAAATTTATTCCTTTAAAATAATAAATTTATAACTTTAAAAAGCAATAAAAAGCAAAATATTCCCTGCCTACAGCCTAGTAACAGCAAACACAAAATAACAAATATTTTGTTAATAAAGAACAATCTTACCGATTGTGTAAATGTAGGCCTCTCATCTTCAATTTACTTTCACTAACACACTCACACTATATTTTAGTTTATGTTCACTCTGTCTTTATAAAGCCATACATGCAAAAATAAAAGAAAATATATTTTTTTTTGTATTTTTTTATTATTTAAAAAACAACCTTCTCCTAACTCTGGTTGATGAATGAATTAGATTCTATGTTTTGCTAAAAAAACAAATATTACAATCACCATGATAAGAAATGTTTGGTCTACTAGACTTCAACTTCAACTCTTTCTTCAAATTTGGATAAGTTTTGGAAATAGGCACCTAGTATATAGTATATCATTTTTCAGGTATTGCTTAGGTTGTTTTAGCATTTTAATTCATTTGAGATAACAAGTAGATTGTTAATATTAATAAATGCCGTCTTAATATGTTAGTTTGAAATTATTTATAACTAGCAGGACCCGGCGTACTTTGCTACGCCTATAAAAAAGTTTGTGTGCGTACATTTTGTTGAATTAGTAAGAATAATTTTTCGGTCTGAAAGACCTAAGTATTACATTCATGAGCTCAAAGTGAATTTCTTACCCCCACTTTTTTTGGCATTTCTCGACGTTTTAGGACTTATTCTAAAAAAGCAAAAAAAAAATGTATGTTTGTCTGCCGGCCGGCGGGCCGGCCGTCACAACCGACGAAATCTAGAAAACCGCTGGACGCTGGAAACAATTTTTTCTTCTAAAAATAGGTCTACACAATGGGAAGAGCCGAAAGGACGATGTGTTCGATAACTGTACCGGAAGTGTGTCAAAAAAATCGTCAAATGTGTCAAAACAAGGAAATTTGCATATTTTTTGCTTAAAAAACTTTCATTTTAAGTGATTACGAGTAGGAACATTAAATTTGGAGAAATCTTGATGGTCGTGATTGGTATGTGAGACCAAAATCTGGATTATGGCATTATAAGTTTGTCAAAAAATGTTGTCAAGTGTGTCAAAAGAAAGATTTTTGTTTATTTTTTTACCCAAT
The DNA here is from genome assembly GCA_963693315.1 of Diogma glabrata. Taxonomy (NCBI): domain Eukaryota; kingdom Metazoa; phylum Arthropoda; class Insecta; order Diptera; family Cylindrotomidae; genus Diogma; species Diogma glabrata. The sequence continues at coordinate 163,004,562 of OY856188.1, read as the reverse complement.
TTTTTGGAAAAAAATAAAATTAATAATTTGTATGACATGAAAATATATTGTTATTATGGAGCAGCGGTTTCCAAACTTTCTGATACTGCGACCCACATAAGAAAAAATAAAAATTGGCGGCCCCCTTATTTGATAAAACAATAAAATAATATAAGCACATTTTCAAGTTGTAAAAAGTAATGTATTCATAGAATAAAACTAAACAAAAATTAATAAAAATTTAGAATGTATATTTATAGAAACATATTTAATGTGATGGATGGGGTTGTTTGTTAGCACAAAGTTTCTCAAATCGTGGTGTTATTGTTGAAATAGCCACCCGAAGTTCTTTTTCCACTACTAAACGATTTCGATATTTCGATTTCATGGCTGCTAAAGCAGAAAATCCGGTTTCGCATAAATATGATGTTACGAATGGTAACAGCACTATTATAGCTCTGTCCGACAAAGTAATATAATCTTTTATTCCTTCCACCCAAAACTGAATTAAAGTTTTACTATCAAATTCCTGTTGCAATGAAGTATCGCAAGATATTTCAATCAATATGTAAAATCAATATCTTTGTAAAATCAATATCGTTGAAATAATCATTGAAAATCAACTTACTCAAATTTGCTTTGATCTACTCTACCTCGAACAAGTTGTGTAGTTGAAAAGCAGTTTATTATTCGATTTTATTTAAATCAGTAATAATTTTGTTTGGTATTTTTAATAATAAAATTGACCAGTGAAATATGAGCCCCAATTAAAAAATTTTGATAATAATAAAATTGTGTGGTTTCTTTTGAAAAATTTTCAAATTTTTGGCGTTCCATTGGTGATCTACTCAAAAGCTGCTTTGAGCAGCTATTTTGTTCCAAAGGAACGCATTTAATGTGAAAAATGTTTTAGTAAACTTTTTTTTATAAAAAGATTTTTGTTTGCTTTAATATTGTTTCTGGTACCGGCGTCATTTAAAATTGGATACATGTGATATAAATCCTTTCCTAAATTGGATATCCATATAGCTCCAATTTTTTAATGAATGCCGTGCCGTGACTTTGTCTTTTTGAATCAGAGCATGCATTTGTGGACCTTGCATTGATTTATTTAAATCGCTTAATTTTTAAAAATTTCAACTAAATAAACAAGTTTAATAATAAAGTTATCGTTGCGAAAGGAAGATGCCTCATCTTTGTGATTTTCAGCAAGAAAGATCGCAATTTCGTCTTTAAGTTCGAACGCTCTTTGAATAAATTTTAAACGAGATAGCCAACGTACTTCACATTTCACAATAGTACAAGAGTGATGTATATTCTGCTCTCATATCTTCACACAACTTTCCAAATAATCTCGCTTTCAAAGGACTGTTTTTGATATAGTTTACAACTTTTGTAACAATATGAAATATGTTTATTATTTATAATTATTATTAAATCAAATTATTATTATTAAATTAAAAATTTCACGACCCCCTTGAGGTTATTACGCGACCCCCCTGTGGGTCGCGACCCACAGTTTGGAAACCGCTGTTATAGAGAATTATGGCATAAGTTTGTAGAAAAAATAATGTCAAGTGTGTCAAAAAATTATTTAATGAATTTTTTAGCCAATTTTTTGGGGAAAAAATGTAGCTGTTTTTATGACGTAAATGTGATTGAAAATGAAATTTGACATGGAAATTTTTGAATTTGTTATAGTTTTTGAAATATTTTTGGAATTTTGAAAAAAGTTTATATATTTGATTTTGTAATAATTTTTGCAATATTTTTAGAATTTTAGAAAAAGTTTTAATTTTTGATTTTGTAAGAATTTTTGTAATATTTTTGGAATTTTAAAAAACTTAAAATTTTTGATTTAATTATAAGTTTTGGAATTTTGAATAAAGATTCAATTTTTGATTTTGTAATAATTTTTGGAATATTTTTAGCATTGTGAAAAAAATTTGATTTTATTATAATTTATACAATATTTTTGGATTTTTGAAAGAAATATGAATTTGTGATGTTGTATTATTTTCTCGAATCGCTAAATTGAAGGTTTTTGAATAGTTTGCTGAAAATGTAAATGAAAATGAAATTGGACATGGACATTTTTGAATTTGTTATGGTTTTTGAAATATTTTTGGAATTTTAAAAAAGTTTCAATTTTTGATTTTGGAGGAATTTTTGGAATATTTTTAGAATTTTGAAAAACTTTAAATTTTTGATTTTATTGTAATTTTTATGATTTTGGAATATGTTTCAATTTTTGATATTGTTATTAGGGCTTCCAAAAATACCGTTTTTGCTAATACCGGTATTACCGATCTAAGTTACCCTCAATACCGGTATTACCGCGGTACTACCGATATTCCAGAAAAAAATTTATTTGCCGAATTATGGTTTGAAAATTGATTAAAATAAATAAATTTGTCAGTTTTTAGTAAGATTTATTTAATTTCAATTGGTAAAACGAACCAATTTTATACAAAATAGTATTTAAGAGTACAAAAAAGCAAATTAATTAACAAAAAATAAATTAATTGCTAGCTTTTATAAATAATAAATAATATATAGAGGTTTATCAGTTGTAACATTAATTATAGTTCAGTCAGTTACAATAACAAAACAATCACGATGACAGTACTTAGTGACTTTGGAATGTTTGTATAACCTTTGAATTGAAGTAGACTACGAATATCATATGACGTACAGATTTTAACAAACGGGAAACCATCCCTCGCTACCAAACGCGAAATAATTGCCTGTAAAGAGTCATCTACAGAATTCTTAAAATATGTGGGTATTTTTCCATGAACTACAACATTTGATTTTTAAGCAAAGTTTTCTTCTTCGTAATTGCTAATGTCTCTTTTTAATAAGTTTATTTTGTGTTTGCTTTTTAAATGAACATCCAATCCACTAGTACTTCCACCGGCTGTTCTAATTTGCTTTCGACATTTATCAATTTGGCATATACCACTGTCATTAGTGCGCTTGAAGTATTTCCACGGAGACTCTTTATCTCTACTCATATTTGTTATGACTGTAAGTAAATATTTATTTGTTTTTATTGAGTTGTTAATTATGTACTTAAAGTATTTGAAAACCCTATTTTACTTACATCAAATCAAATGATTGATTTATTCGATAGTCTATTCACTATTGACTGATTGATTGGATAGTTTAGTAACTTAAAAACTATTATTTTGTTTAATATTTCCACACAAAAGCACAAGCTTCATTTAAAGATTAGATCGCAATAACAAACTGATTTGAATGATGTAACTCATCGTTCTGCGTATTCTGCGTATTCTATATACATACTATCTCTTTTTAACTCATTTAGAAAAAATAACATAAGAAAATAAGAAAAACCGTGTTGCAAAAACGTGTTGCCTAACTCAAATTATGTATATTTAGTACACATTTGTAGTTAAAGATGTTGTTAAAGTTTTTTATACAATATACATTTTTTTTAAAATTCGGTATTACCGAGGCTAAATACCGGTAGTACCGAAATTGGATTTTAAGACTATTATCGGTATTTTCGGTAGTACCGATACCGGTATTGGAAGCCCTAATTGTTATAATTATATTCCATATAATATTGTTATAATTATATTCCATTCCATTATATAAAAATATTCCGAAAATTGGAATAAAATCCAATATTTAAACTTTTTCTAAATTCTAATAATATTCCAAAAGTTCTTAAAGATTTAAAAATTCAAACTTTTTTCAAAACTCTAAAAATATTGCAATTTTTAGAGTTTTGGAAAAAGTTTGAATTTTTAAATTTTTAAGAATTTTTGGAATATTATTAGAATTTAGAAAAAGTTTAAATATTGGATTTTATTCCAATTTTTGGAATATTTTTAGAATTTTGAAAAAAGTTTCAATTTTTGAATTTTTACGAATTTTTGTAATATTATTAGAATTTATAAAAAGTTTAAATTTTTGATTTTATTCTAATTTTTATCATATTTTTAGAACTTTAAAAAAAATAGAATTTTTGAATTTTATATACATATTTTTAGAATTTTGAAAAAAGTTTCAATTTTTGATTTTGTAAGAATTTTTGGAATATTTTTGGAATTTTGAAAAATTTTAAATTTTTGATTTTGTTATAATTTTTGCAATATTTTTAGAATTTTTGAAAAAAGTTTTAATCTGTGATTTTGTAATAATTTTTGAAATATTTTTAGAATTTTGTTTGAAAAAAGTTTGAATTTTTATTTTACAATATTTTTGAAATTTTGAAAGAAATATGAATTTGTGATTTTGAAATATTTTCTCGAAACGCTAAATTGCGAGGTTTTTGAGTAGTTTGCTGATTGTATAATCTTTTCACTAAATTATGTTAATAAATGATCTGTTATAATTTTCCAACAACGTATTGATGTTTCGTGTTCGTTTTGTAATACATATCTAAACAGAGATAAAAAATACATGTACTTTAACAAAAAGTTATGTTTGATATACATCGCTGCCCAAAACTAAAAACCATGTCCTCATAAAAGTTTTTTGCCGAAAACTATATCAACATCCTTAACCCGGACCGAAGTCTTGATATCTCAGAGCTTGAGATTTCAGCCCCTCCATATATTCAAAGAGTCGTAATGAGAATAGAAGGAGCCTATTTTAATTTTTCCATTTGGGAAATTTGAATAACAGAGATCATTAGCATTCTAGCTGATCAATCTAGATAGTTTGAAAATTGAAAGGAAGGTCAACATTTGAAAGTGATTGGAAAGAGTTTCGGAGAGTTTAAATTAAACACTTGCAATTTTTCGCGTTAATCGGCTTAATATGTGTAGCGAAAAATTAGGTGAACGTCAAAACATTCGTTTATTGGGTGTTACAGTTGCCAATGACTTACTCTGGAACCGTCATACTTGCGATACAAAATAGGCACACCGCACCAAAATTTACTGCTTTATCGTACCATTTCATGTTGAATAATTTCATTTATCATTAAATAAAGTCAATTTGGATTTTCAAATATATTTTACCAATTATTTTCAATGTTCTACATGCGCTCTGTGTTTTTATTAGTAATGGAGCATGTCACTGAAAGAAAACTTTGAAGAGCAGACTAAATATGCATACCGCTGATGTTTGATACTAATCGAAAAACCGGTCTAAGAATGACAGCATTTTTAGTGAAGGTTTTCGTTTTTTGTGTTTTGTCGATTTATGGTCATCGTCTTATTTCCACATTTCTGCCAGAGTTTTAAAAAAAAAATTGGACAAACATAATAATAAGACTAATTTGTAGTATAATATAAAAATAATAATAAGAATAATCTAATTTATAAATCCAGACTTATATACTAATCTAAAACCAGTTAAATCACTTCATTTGTTGACATATTTGTATATATTTTACATATTTCTTAAAAGAACCTACATTGTTTGTTTGTTTTTGAAATTAATGGGGACGCATATTTTTCTTAATAAGTAAAACACTTTCAACTTGTAGCTTTGATATTAGCTGCGTTTTTTTCATTTGGGTCAGGGTCAAAGTTTGAAAAAAACGATGTGGGTCACGCAAAGAAAAAAAATATTATATTTTAAATTGTTGGCAACACTGAGCTGAGAAGAAAAAAAATTGTGAACTTGTAGCGCCATTTTGAAATTAAAACTCAATGTAAAAAAAATTCAAAAAATATTTAACGTCTCTTGAAAAATAAAACTTCATATAAAAAAAATTCAAAAAAATTTAATCAGAAACACTAATCCATTTTTTTTACATATGGCAATGTTCATTAATTATTGCAAATGGCGTGAAATAAAATAATTAATAATTAATAAAAAATTGTAAACATCAATTCTTTAAAAAATATGGATTTTATATCGTAGATATTGTTTTAAAATTAATTTTAAGCAAATTTATTGAAATCATGTTGAAAACAAATCATATTAAAATTGATTTTAAAAAAATTTAACAAAGCATCTTTGACAGTTTTTTTATTTTGAATAAATTTTCTTTGACATTTTTAAGTTTTAAAATGACCATACCAACCTTATAAAATCAAAACCTACGTTTCGCCATCTCGCAATTTTATGTAACCAAAATATTTTAGATCATTGATCTAGAGCAAGATAAATATTTGGGTTATGTTGTTGTTGTTTTTACATGTAAAAAATAGAGTTGATCTAGACCTTGACCCTGATCCAAATGAAAAAAACGCAGCTATTATTGTTCATAATCCTTTTCTTCAATACAAAGGTTCCATTGCTGCATCACTGTTTCTAAAAAGAGAAAAAGAAACGCCCATTTTCTATATTTTGAACGTGTATAACATATATATAAACCAAATGAAATATGTATTACACATGTATATACACCAAATTAAGAACATGTTTGTTGTAAATTACAAATATTTGTTGCAACGTAATGTGTTAGATGCATATAATTGTATCATGTATGTATATAATAAATATATAAATGTATATAATTTTCATATAAATGAATTTGTTTGTAACATTATACTTTAATTTTCCATTTGAATGGTAATTCTGTTTTGCGGAAAAAAATCGATCAAAGATAACTGAGTGAAAGTTGAATAAAAAGCCAAGTATAAAATATCATATACATTTAGGCAAACCATTAGGAAAATTAAAATTATTAATTAAGAAAACTAAATTAAATTTTAAAATTTCGCTCCGAGGTGCATTAGTACCTGTTAATGGCCTTCTCCTGGCAAAATTTCAGACTCCTGTGTCCTACAGATTTCGCTTGAGAGCGCACGCAGACAGACAAACACTTTATTTTATTATTATAGATTATAGATTTTATATTTAACAGTTATATACTATCGTTAACGATAACAAACCGATCGGTATTGACGACCGGCATTCTAGATACCACCACTGAATTTATAATTAAATCTGATTTTTGTTTTATTTTCTTTGCAGGGAAGAAGGAATACAAAGAGGCTATTTTAAAGGATTGAGTATGAATTGGATTAAAGGTCCAATTGCAGTAGGCATTAGTTTTTCTATATACGAACATGTTAAAAAAATTTTAAATGATCATTTTGTGCGAAATGATTAGAATAGTAACGAAACAATGAAACTTCTTATTGGAAACAAAAGATATGTGGTGGCATCATGATGGCCGGTCGTCAATACCATTCGATTAGTTACCGTAAACGATAAAAGTATAACTATTAAATACATAACTATAAACGTATACAAAACAAAATTTTAAGGTGCCATTTAATTATTTAAAACATCTAGCGTCAACTCAATACCTACCGGATGATTTTTAACTTAAAATTAACGTTTAAACGGTGGGTTAAACGGTTAAATTTTAGTACAACCGGATAATTTCTGTCAAAAACTTATCGTTGTTGGTTTATGATACCACCATGCTCCATATTCATATCTCTATGGCAGTTTACTTTTCATAAAAAATGTGATGGTAATAGAAATTTTGATGATTAACCTAACTAATACTAAGTTTATACCGCCAATAGTTTAATAGAATAATAAGGCTGCTATTAAACTATCGAAACATTGGGTGTTTATATGACACAATAGTATTATTAAGCTATCTGTGGTATAAACGCTCAGAATAATTTTGACAAATAGAATTCGGTAGCCATGTTTCTTATTAATAATTCGTGTTTTCTTTTATGACGCTCACAAATAACCCTGACACCATACAAAATGGCTGTCAGAAGCAAATGACACCCTAGAGTTATGATTTTTGTTCTTTTATCATCGTAGTCTTTTGTCTGTCAAACTGAAAATTAAAAATATGGCTTCACGCATTAATTTTATTATCGCTATCATTAATGTTATTATCGTTATTGCAATTAATAATTACATATTTATTTAAAATAAATGATGATTGACAGTAGGAGTGATGAAAATAATTTAGAAGACGAAATGGTTTTGATAATTGCATATTGCATTTAATCGACAATAATATTAACACATTAATTGTTTAAGTTATAATGTCATCAATTAATTCAGTAAATTATTTGTGATATAACATCACTCCGATGGAAAATCTCCCATCAAGAATATAAGAACTGAATCTAAAAAATTACGGTGCAAATTATGAAACTTTTTGCAATCCATACAATTTTCGACCGATCTAGTTTCGAACCAATGAGAAAATTTTAAACTTTAAAAAAGTTTATCGTTCTTATCAGGGCTAGCCAACTAGATGTTATTAAATCTAATTGCATGGTACATTTTTTCTCTAAATGATATAATTCTAATTTTTAATTGGAGATATTTCATTTTGTAATTGTATCTTAAAACCTTAATAAATAAATAAATAAATAAATTGGCTAGCCCTGATGAAAATGATAAACTTTTTTAAAGTTTAAAATTTTCTCATTGGTTCTGGTTCGAAACTAGATCGGTCGAAAATTGTATGGATTGCAAAATGTTTCATAATTTGCATGTTCTGCAGTTCTTATATAATGTCATTAACAAAAATATATTAGTTTCCATTAAGTGCAGTTCTTGCAGTTACTGTACTGCAGTTCTTATATAATGTCATCAACCAAAATATATTAGTTTCCATTAAGTAATTACTCCTTTTAAACTTTTTTTTGTTATAAAATTAAAAGCTAAAAAATTACATCTGTTTTAATATACCTATAAACAGAAAGTTTTCATTTAAATTAGCAAATAAAAAATAAAATTCTCAATAAAAAAATTTTAATAAATATAATTGTTTTAATAAAAACAAATAAATTAAATAAATGTGTAAAAATAAATATTTAGCATTATTATTAATTATAACCGTTTACATTTCTCTAATAATTTTTATTTATTTGAGATATTTTTGTTTTGTATTTTTCCATTTATATTTTTGAATTTAAATTTGACATCTTGACTAATGCTCCCAAAAAATTTAAGTCATCGGAGTTAACTCTAGTGCTATAAAAGAAAAGAAAAGCGTCAAACTTCAGCGTTGTGTATTACTCACAACCCTGAAGCACAGTATATTTTGACACCAGGTGTCACGGAGTTAACTCCGAGTAATAAAAGAAAACACGAAATAAGACTGAATCTAAAAATACATTGTGCGCAATTTATGAAATTTTTTTCTATCCTCACAATTGTTGTTGTGGCGACGGTGCGGTGCTACTCTTCCGGTTCCATGTCCAGATTCAGAAACTCTGCTACTGCCCTTGGGCGGTGCCACAAATCTTCCTTCGTCAGGTTGGTTGGTTTTTCTGGACAATTAAATAGGTGGTCTGCATCATGCGGCGTGCCCTCACATACGGGACACTTGTCAACAATATGGTCAAATTTGTTCATATAGTTATTTAAGATCCGTGACCAACCGGGGATCTTAACTGCGCTAGAATGGATCTGGTGCTGCGCGGTAGTTTGACCTCTTCCGCAGCGACTTGTGGCGGCTTACTCTTGAGAACTCGATTTGGAACGTAGCTCTTTATTGTGTCTTCAACAACTTTCGTGTGAATCGTTTTTAAGCCTGTTTTATACGTAAGCTCGACAATGCTAGCTGTTACTTGGTTGTTTCTGACATCACTTAAGAAACATTTCGCAGTACGCCTTATGTCTCTAGGTGGTGTGGTCGTGGATAAGGTGTCATTGCAGGGCTCTTTGTGGCAGGCCCATATATATTGTTTGGTGAGCATTTCATTGTGTTGATGGACCGGCAATATGTTACATTCTTGGTGCAGGTGATCTCGGTGAGCCATCATATGACATCCGGTTGCTGTTCGCAACGCTGCGTTTTGTGTTACTTATAACTTATTCCAGTGAGTGTCAGCGACTTGAGGTGTCCATATGGGTGCAACGTAATTCAAAATAGGTCTTCCCATCGCTTTGTATGTTGTTATGATTGTTTCTTTATCTTTGCCCCATGAGCTGCCTGCCAGCCAGTGCTTTCAGAGCATTGTTCCTGTTTTTCAATCTCGCGTTCACCTGTTGAGCATGAGCATTGAATTTCAGTAGTGAATCGAATGTGACCCCCAACAGTCTCTGATTTTTTACCATGGGAATAAGCACGTTGTCAATGCAGATGTTGAGTGTTGTGTTTACCAATCAATAAAATCATATGCCAACCATTATTTAAGTGAAAGGATTCTGAAATATTATATTATACTTTTACACTTATTTTTCATAATTGTTTTATTTATTTTTTAAATGTATGTATACTATATTATAACGCAGCGACAAAAACGAGGTATAAACGAAACTGTAGCTGGAAACTAATTTGTAGCTGGAAACTAAACTGTAGCCGAAGAGGACCTATAAATGTTCCCTGAGGAGTTGAATAAAAACGGAACAGATAAATTAAACAATTCTTTCTAATTGGTCTTAAGTTTTTTAAATTTTTTAGTTTTTTAGTTATGCTCAGTATTCTGCTCGAGCGAAGCTAAATTTTAACAAGGTCTCCACAAAAATACAGATAAAACTGAAGCTAAAAATGTATGTAGACATTTGTGTAGAGATAAGTTTTGACAGTTGTCTGACATTTTAGCCATTAAGCCATTTTCACTCTTTTTTTCCTTTTAATTTGATCTACACGCTCAACCTCAAGAGCATCATTATTTATTTCGTTATTGGCACTCCCGAAAACGTTTTCAAAATACGAATCATCTAAATATTCGGCTTCAAAATACATTTTGAAAACTTGTTAGATATCCACTATGGGAATCCGTTTGGACTTTTGACACTATAACAATAAACAAAATATTATACGAACATCGGAAGCCTCCAGATTAATTCGAATTTTGGGAATCTCTTCTCTGGGATTATTTACACTAACATCTGCACAATTAAAAGAATTCTAAGAACAATAATATATAGGTAATAAAAAAAAACTTGACTTACAAGTTGATTGCTGTTCTTTTGATCGTTCGTCTAGAATAAGAATTCCAAATGTTTTCCATGCAATAATGTATTCTTCAAGATGATTATATTCGTTCCTTGGAAAGTGACTCCATCATCTTTATATTTTATTTCAGCTCAAATAGTTAAACCAAAAAAAAACACGCCGGTATCTTTCTTGCGGTATTTATAATTATGATCACAAATTAGCTCTCTGCTGAAACATTGTTAATCCTCGATTAAAGCTCAAACTCAAGCTTTACCCAGACGATGCACAAAACTGTTACGATGGTGCTTTTAATCTTCCTGATTACGATAGATATTGGAGATTAATTCACTCTCAACCAGCCAGAACCATACAATACTATCTCCAGTTGATAAAAAAAACCCACCCGATTCGTAATTTTGCAAAGTTTTCTATAATTTCCTTTATTATCTTTCTTTTTCCTTTTATATCAGTCTTACCCATTAACAAAATGATTAGTTATCCTTAGCAACATTAATTTCCATTTTATATTTTATTCTCAAAACATTTTTTTGAATCAATTTTAATTTTGAACAAACTTTTAATTTTTCATGTTTACAGCGAAACATGGAATGAATGAATCAAAATTAGAAAAATGTGATTTTTGACATTTCTCATTTTAATTTTCAGCAAAAAATGAAAACAGCACTGAGTAAGCAATGAGTACGTTCATTTATTTTACGTGATATTCGAATTTCGAGGCTGTTCGGTTATTTGAAAAAAAAAACTGTTAAACTATTATGATTGTAAAAATGCAATGGAATATGGAAATATTTTTGATGAATGGAAAAGTGAATGGAAATTGGTTTTAATATTACTACTGCGAATATAGTCGACGTTACAACCATGAATTCAAGGTTATAATCAAGACATTTGACCTTGAAGTCACAAAAACGTCGCCACCCCATCCATGTCAGGAAACCACCGAACTACTTCCAGCAATTAAACTGTATCTGGGATCGAGATATCAACAGTCACCGGCGTCAAGACCGATGACCGGTTCCAACACCCATGAAGTCCCTAGGAACTTCACTGAGTATTGAGACCGACCATCCATCCGAACGTCAGCACTATGGACACCCCGATACAACCAGTAAGTATGACACGGGAGGTGTGAACCACAGTGAAGACAACTAGTCAGAGGAACGACCCTATCTAACGAAAAGACATCATTCTCTGATGTCCTTCGCATGATGAACTCCAAGATTCTTACCGCTCATATCTATGCACTCATAGAGTACATTTCCAATCTTAGTCTTAATCATTGCAGGTAAGAACTTTGGAGCCAATTTTGCCGAGAACTTTTTAGTAGCGTCACTCAAATGATGTTTTTTTTTTTTTTTTTTTAATAAAATGTGTTGTGTAATAGGGCTTAGAATATGTGTCACAACAACACATAAATACCTTTTAAGACCTAGGTCTAAACCTGGGTCCCACAACAACTGGCGTTCTGAGGTGTAGATTAACGCTTTTTTTAAACATCTGTGGGTTGAAGCCACCTGAGACTAAGTGTTCCGGCAAACTATTCCATTTGTACGCAGTTCGGACAAAGAAGTCTCTCTGCGATCTGCCAGTATGACAGCGCGGGATCTTTACCGTTTCACTGGTTGCGGCAGCCGATTGCCGAGTGGAACGGGGGTAAGAATAAGTTTGAGGCATGATGCCGCTGATTTCATCTGAGCACTGCTGATGACGATATTTGTAAAAAACAACGAGGTCAGCAACAGTGCGACGATGTTGTAGGGAATCAAGTTTTGATGTCAAAGTTCGATCACCTACAATTCGTATAGCTCGCTTTTGAACAGAGTCCAAGAGGGCCAAGATGGAAACAGAGGCAGCACCCCAAACTTGACAGCAGTACTCCATACAGGGACGAATATAGGACTTATAAACATGGAGCAATTGGTATGGAGTGAAACATTTTTTGCATCTATTTAGGAGGCCGAGTTTTTTGGACGCGCTTTTTGCCATCGCCATTACATGATCGTTCCAGAGTAGGTCATTTGAAACTGTGACACCCAATAAACGAATGTTTTTACATTCACCTATTGGTTCATCACACATACTAAATAAAATATCTTTGGGGAACTCGGTCTTTAATCTGGAAACAATCAACAGCTGTGTTTTGGTGGAGTTGAAATTGACAAGGTTTTGGTCACCCCAGTCGGCGACTTTATTCAGGTCTTTGTTCACGTTTATGGCAGCGTCTCTCCGGGCAGGATTAATTCGTTCGTGCATTTTACCTTTTGAAGGAAGGGGCTCGAACGACTTGTGCAGAGTACTATCATCTGCAAAACTATTTATTGGGTTGCTGGTGATTTTCAACAATTCGTTGATATAAATCAAAAATAGGGTTGGGGACAATACTGAGCCTTGGGGTACACCAGCGTCAATTAGTTTAGACTCAGCAGAAAATCCGTCTAAGGTTACCGAAATGTATCGGTTGGATAGAAAATTTTGAATCAGCTTCACAACATTGGGATGAAAACCGTACGCAACGAGCTTGTTGATTAAGTTGGCATGCCAGACTCGATCGAATGCCTTGGAGATGTCTAAAGCGATAACGTATGTTTTACCACCTTTATCAAGTATGCTGTTCCAACAATGCGCTACATAGTTTAATAGATCGGTAGTTGATCTTTTGTTTCGAAAACCGTATTGGCTGTCGGATATTAAATGATTTTCTTCCAGAAATTTTGAAATATGTGTATTAATATAATGCTCATAGACTTTGGATAGGACCGATAGTAAAGCTATTGGCCTATAATTTGAGATATCGGATTTTGGTCCCTTTTTGGGGACGGGCTGGACATTTGCCAACTTCCAGCACGAGGGAAATATACCAGATTTGTAGGATTGGTAGAATATTTTAGTTAAAGTTGGTGCAAGTTCTTTGGAAAAGGTTTTTAAAATAATGGGTGGAATATTGTCCATTCCTGATGCTTTGTTGATGTTTAACCCCTTTAAAAGTTTAGCGACTATTTTGGGTTTGAAGTGAAGTTCATTCATATTAACTCCTGAAGACTGGATTTGGGGTATTTCTTTAGGAGTTTCCAAAACAGTGGAGTTCAGAGCAAAGCGTTCAGCGAACAAGTTAGCTTTTCTTGCGGGATCATTGACGATTAAATCACCATCAATAATGGGGGGAATAGAAAATTTTGTACCAGAATTTAAAGAATTAATGGCACTGTAGAAACTCTTGTCAGAAACAGACATAGACGTAAGTTTTGAGGCTTTCGCTCTGTCAATTTCGGACTTTTCGTTTGAGATAATCTGATTTGATATTTTGTTGGCCTTTAGATATTGGGATCGATTAGTGGGAGTTTTGTTATGAATCCAAATATTAAATGATCTACGTTTGTTTCTAAGTGCCGTTTTGGCAGCTTTCGAATACAAGTATTTTTGTTTGGGTTTTACTATGGAGAAAGGGACAAATTTATTGATAGCAAATTGGATGGTTTCTGTAAAGTTTTGAGCAGAAACATTTACATTGTCAGTGTAAAAACAATGACGGTCGAAAGGGACAAACACCCGTTGTTGTGGTTGAAAAGTCCGTAGCTTAGATCGCAGGTTATACTGATGTTGCGATTTGTTGAATGCTGCTTTTAAATTTTGTTGAACCCGGTTCCTAAGCAAGGTCAAATGATCAGAACGTTCTATTTCCTCACCAGCATCTTCACCAAGCTTGTGTAGTGATCTCAACAAATGGTAAGTATTCCCATCCGATATTGGATGTTGACCAAATAATAAATAGTACGGTGAGTGCTTGGTAGCTGAATGTACTGCAGCCCGCAGTGCATACCCGATTTCACCAATTTGTGAATCCCACTTGGTATGTTGACCTTTTATGAACGCTCGAATTGCTGCTAGCACTGACCTAATGACCCGCTCTGACGCGTTGCTTTGAGGACTATAAACACCGGTTCTAATGTGTTTACTGCCGAAATCTGACAAAAGATTTTGAAAGTTCCTACTAGTGAACTGTTTGCCATTGTCACTGTGTAGAAACTCTGGTACCCCATATGTAAGAAACACTTCATTCCTCAGAAAAGCATTCACCTTCGGTCATTCACCAGTGTCGTTTCTAAGTGGTTTCAGTAGTACAAACTTCGTAGCATGATCCAGAACTATCAATAACACCGTATTCCCAAGTGTAGAACGAGGGTACGGTCCCAAAAAATCTATATAGACTCTCTGCCGTGGACGTGCTGTTTCGAATTGATATTGCATCGGAGGACGCAATATCTGATTCGTGGCTTTTGTTTGTTTACATGTGTCGCAGGACCCAACATAGTTGTGTACCTGTGACGCCATGCCCGGCCAATAATAAAGACGTCGAAGTAATTCTAATGTCTTTTTAACACCTCCATGAGCAGCAGTACTATCATCATGATGTTTCTGAATCATGTTTGAAGTCATCGGTTTTGGTATCCAGAGTTTCCACACAGGAACATCGTTAGGTATTGCATCAGGTCTTGGCTCAATACGTATGTATAGCTTATCAACCACGAATTTGACTGATGGAAAGTCCTTAGGTGATGATTGAACTTTAGCTATCATATCCGTATACTCTTTGTGCCGATAACCTTCATTGTCGAGTTTAATGTCGTTAATGTGATGTGATAATGCTTCCGCCAATTCCTCGTGTGTATCGTCATACAGACGAGATAGAGCATCAGGGACTATATTTTGGGTACCTTTTTGGTGGACAATGGAAAAATCCATGTGTTGGAGTTTTAGGCTCCACCTAGCCAGACGACCACTCAAGTCTTTCTGCGACATAAGCCACTTCAGACTTGAGTGATCAGTCACAATTGTAAATCGGTGACCTTCAACATAGCCCCTGAATTTCTTCACACTCAGAACTGCCGCAAGACATTCAAGCTCAGAAACTGAGTAATTTCTCTGAGCTTTGTTCAGTTTTTTCGACATGAAGGCTATCGGACACTCTTGTCCGTCTTCGTCGATCTGATACAGTACACTACCTACCCCTGTCAGACTCGCATCGCATCTAATAAAGAACTCTTTATTATAGTCAGGGTTTACTAATACCGGTGCTGTAGTCAGCAATCTTTTTAAATTTTCAAAAGCTACTTGCGCTTCCAATGTCCATTTCAATTTCCCAGAGCTTTCCTTTAACAGGTCTGTTATCGGTGATACAACGCTTGCATAATTTGGTATGAAACGTTGGTACCAACCAACCATTCCTAATAGACGTCGTATTTGTTTAACTGTAGATGGAGCTGGGTACTCTGCTACAGCTCTTACCTTCTCAGGATCTGCTCGAAGACCATCTTCACCAACCAAAAATCCCAAGTATTTCACCTCTCTCAGAACAAATTTACTTTTCTTGAGGTTTATTGTTAACCCAGCCGCTCTTAACAATGAAGAGACTTTGGACAGCAATTCCATATGTTCCTGGAACGTGGAAGAGACTACCAATAGATCATCTAAATAAACAAAGACATTTTCGTGATATTGATGTGGTATCACTTTGTGCATTAGCCGACACATTGTCTGGGGAGCATTGCACAATCCAAAGGGCATAACCCGGAATTGATACAATGGACGACCAGGCACTGTGAAGGCTGTCTTGTCTCTAGATGCTTCTGCCAGAAGAATCTGCCAGAAAGCATCTTTGAGATCAATACTTGAAATGTACTTTGTGCTATTTAGACGACCTAGTAAGCCATCAATCAAGGGAAGTGGGTAAGCGTCCTTTTTTGTGAGTGAATTGACACGACGGCTATCAATACATAATCTGTTTTTACCAGATTCTTTTTGTACCAGGACCACTGGCGAGCACCACGAACTGTTACTCTCTTCGATCACGCCCATTTGAAGCATTCGGTCAAGTTCGACATAGACCTTTAGTTGAACAGCCGGCGATGTGGGATAATGCCTCTGTTTAACAGGTGCATTATCACCAACATCGATGACATGTTCAACCAAAGAAGTCTTTCCGAGTCCAGACACTTCAAATGACGGGAAAGAATCCTTGATCATATACAGTTCTCGTTGCTGGTCAGTGGTGAGGTTGTGTGTATTTAAATTTTGTAGCTCTGTGCGAGTCAGTTCACTGACAAAAGAAGGAACAATACCAAATTTCTCCCAGAAATCTATGCCCAGGTAGAGCTCTTCTCGTAAACCAGGGACTATATGGAACCGCATTGGTTTAGTGGAGCCATTCACAGTTATTGGAATTTCGATGTAACCTAAAATTTTAGTTGCAGTACCATCCGCCGTACGAATACACGAAGTGTACTTACGGTAGGTTGTACCTGATGATTCCAATAATTCCAAGGGATTTCTTCCAAGTATTGTGATTGATGCTCCACTATCCAATAATCCTGAAATATTTTTGTCCAAAATCCTAATTGTTAATCGCGGCCGAGGATCCTTTGTTTCTGAAAGTATAGATGAAATACAAGCTTTACGAAATAATTAATATTACAATATCTAATATTACGTTCCAGACGTCTAAAATATGTTCGATGTAATGATGGGAAATTAAATGTGCTAGGTGATTTTATTCGGTTTTCCTTGGTGGTGGATCGTCCTGCGTTCCTACATCTCTCGTCGCTTCCTTCGGGCTCATTGGATGTTGAACCGAGGTTACCATCCCCGAAGCATATACTCTCGGACGAAAGTTTAACGACGGGTGACAATAGGAACAATTTGCATAAATTACGTCAGGCTTGTTACATTTCCAGCAATATAATTTATTCTGTTTTTCCGTGGACAATCCGGAGCTCGGTGACCAGTCACTTCACAACTGAAACACACTATTGGTTGTCTGGACATTGATGGACCAGGTTGACTGTTATCCGATGTTATGCCAGGTCGCTGAAATATCCGTCTCTGTGTTGAATCCATCGCTTCAATATATCTATCTCGTTCTGGTTCAACATCCACCTCATAATCATCCACCTGCTGTAGCTCGCTAATTCTTAAATTTGATGTTCTGGTCGGAACTGATGTGGACCACAAACGTTCAAACTTCTGACATAAAGTCCGAAGTTCATCAATAGAATGTATGGTTGCTGCTAGTGTAGCATTTTTGAGTTCCACGCTCAGTCCCTCCCGAGCAATCTCTAGCATTTCACGGTCAGCAAATGGACGTGCTAAGCGACGGTTCAACGAACCAATCTCCACCAGATACTCGTACACGCTCTCCTTTGACTTTTGTTTGCGGTTCAGAAGAACTCGCAAGATCGCCCTATCATCAGTGAGCGTACCGAAGGTTTGTAGGAGTTCCTCCCTTAACACTGGGTACGTCACCACCTCATATTCATGAGTTAAGTTCAAATAGTATCTGTCGGCAGCCCCCTTGAGGTACCGTGGAACGATAGACCTAAGGTCGTCCCAATTCACACGGTCCCTCCTGGCAGCCGCCTCTACTCTGTGAACGAACTCATGAACATCAGGAGAGTGACCATCTCCTGTAAAGGTTGGAACCCAATTTGAGTCATAACGACTCAAATTGCTCCCACGAACCCCTCGGTACTCCACTGGTGCTAACGCTGGAGCCGCGTCACGCCATACCCGAGGAGGTTGGTTGTATGGTGGTGGTGTCCGTTATTAGCTGCACTGGGATCGGTGTAGATCTCTCATCTGGATGAAACGCAGGTGATACAGATGGTGCAGATGATACTCCTGGTTTATTCTGCATAATTGGACGTGTTGACAGCGATCCTATTATATCCCAAGCGCGTGACAATTGCGAGATAGCGTAGGTGCGGGCTTCTTGCAAGTCATTGCGAGGACCCAACCTATTCATTCTACCCGTGTAATGCAACACTCGATTCGCCAAACCATCTAAGAAGGTCTGATTAATCGGTGGCTGAAGTCGACGTACCTGATCTAAAACAAGTTGTGCTGCCTGCACCACCATTTGAGATTCAGCTACCAAATCTCTCGCATGAGATACTGTTATTGGAACTGCACCATGATCTACGTGGTTTCGCAGTTCCTCTGCCCAATTGACCCCCCTGAAGTCCACACCCCGAACCAGACATTCGATCTGTAGTTCGCTGGGCTCCAAACCATAGAACGGATGGTCAACGTCTATGTGGCTTGACATTTCGATGGTAAAATTTGTAAAATCCAGAACTCACAATCAACAACAATATTAAAACCAATTCCAAAAAAAAGGTGGAGTTAGTACGCCCGGGAACAATCGTCCGATGGAAATGCACAAAAAAATGAAAAACGCAAAAAACGAAAAAAATAACGAACAACAACAAATTCGAAAACACAACAAAATTTTTGTAAAAACAACAAATGTAATAACGAACAAAAGAAAACGATTGCTGTACTCAACCTTGTTTAATCTTTTGACAAAAGTTCCTAAAATATTTATATATATAAAATATAATTTATTTATTTAATTTCAGATATACTGAAATTTCAGAATTAATTACATACCTAAAATTATTTATTGACGATAGCACCCCTAAAAAAATATTTATTTATTTTAAAAAAATTAAAAAATAAAAAATATTCAAAAAAATGCTTATTTATTAGATGCACCGTCTTAGCTCAAATATTTATTTATTTTTTTTAAAAAAAATAAAGAATATTTATTTAAATCTTGATGTAAAGCGTATTTAATAAAAATTAATTTATTTAATTACCTAAAATTATTTAATTTTTTTAAAAAAACTTATTTATTTATTTAATTTTTCAGAAAAAATTGTTTTATTTATTTTATTTTTATTTAATATTTAGATAGATAAGAGATTCCCAAAATCAAGATTCGTCTGGAGACAATTTGAAAGTAAGTATAGCTACAATATCTATTTTGCTTAAATTTAAAATATCGCGTTCGCGAGCCCACTCCAACAATGCATGTGAGAACCGACTAGAAAAGCCCCTAACGACCAGATTCTACAGAACAGTTTCTCCCCAACCTAATAAAAACAATCGCAACTGTCACGATTAGACTCTAGGCCCATTTCTACTGACCCAGCTGCGGTTGTTCTACCTAAAAATAAATTACAACTAAACCTAATGCGAAAGTTGAAGAACGCTCCCGAGCACCAGACTTCAAAACCTAAACTCCATGAAAAATTGTTCTATTGAAAAGCTAAATGAAAAAAATGGTAAGTTTTTGAATTTGTTTGAGGTGAAGCCTCTGATCCTGAAAGCAAAGTATAATTGGTTCTTCTCTTCATTACACCCAAGAAGCCTCTGAGCAAAGAATGGTACTACTGGTTGGCACCTAAGTACAAACACAGCAACACCACTCCTCGTCCCTGAGGACTTCCTCGCCGAATGAAGAGAAGAAACCAATGCTCTTCGATCGCATAACCCCGATGGCCATAGGCGACCTAAGAACGTCATTAACGTTAAAGAGTGAAGCTCTATGGATGGCTTGTTAGGCCTACCGCTAAGAAAGAATATTATATTTATCTAAACCTAGTACCAATATATAAAATATAATTTCAAATACCGTACTTCCCAAAAACTAAAATATTTGCAACATCTTGAAAAATGTTTACAAAGAATGTACAAAATCAAGTACAAAAATTATTTACAACAATATTTACAAATATGTACAATATGTACAAAAAAAATATGTACAAAAAGATATGTACCAAAGAATGTACATTGGTATACTAAAAAAAATTTCAAATGACAGCACAAAAAAACAATCCCCAAAAAAAATTGCTGTCCCAAAACGGTTTTTTTTCAAATTGACAAAACAAAAAAAAGGAGATAAGTTTTTTTGACTTATTCGACAAACAGGAACAGGGGCCTCCTGCGGACCAGACCACTCCTCTTCCAGTCGCGTGATTGGTGAGATGGGAACCTCCTCAACCAGCTCCTCCACTTGAGTACTCTTGGTCGAGGAAGCTCCCAGCTCCACGACCAAGCGACTCTCCTTATCCTTCCTCCTCTTCTCCTTCCTCTTCCTATTCGAATCCCGATTCTTTTTCATTCTTCTTCTCTCCCTCCAGCCCACAATTACTTCCTCATTCACCACATTCATCTCATTCACTTCCTCATTCACCACCTCATTCACCACATTCATCTCATTCGCTTCCTCATTCACCCACTCATTCATCCACTCATTCACTATCTCACTCGTTATTTCATCCATTAACTCATCGTATTGCTCTTCAGTTATATCATTCATTACCTCCAAATAGATTCCATCCTTCACCTCATGCATAACTACATTTATTATCCCTTTCACCACATTCATCGCCTCATTCATTTTCTCCTTCCAGCCCACATACACTTCCTCATCCGCCTCATTCACCCACGGCTCAGACACCCCTGGTCGACCCCTTCTTCGTGCCCCCTGAAACCTCCTGATTGTGTTCATGTTTTAATAGAAGTATTGTAAACTTAATTGAGTATCGACAAATAGTGAAAAATTTTTTAAAAAAAAAAATTATTAGAATTAATAACACAATTGATACGTTAGTAAAACCAACATTTAAACAAATTATTCAAAAATAATTTTTTTATATACAATATATATTTAATATATATATAAAAAAAATCAAACTGGTTTTATTTTTTTTTTTATTCTTTCCAAAACAATTAAAAAATATACCGGTTGGCAACACCCAAACCGGTTGACAACGCCCTATCTATTTCAAAGAAAAAATATATCTACAAAGACCAGGTCTTTGTTTCGGCTGCCAGTTGTTAGATATCTACTATGGGAATCCATTTGGACTTTTGACACTATAACAATAAACAAAATATTATACGGACATCGGAAGCCTCCAGATTAATTCGAATTTTGGGAATCTCTTCTCTGGAATTATTTAGACTAAGATCTCCACAATTAAAAGAATTCTAAGAACAATAATATATAGGTAATAAAAAAAAACTTGACTTACAAGTTGATTGCTGTTTTTTTGATCCTTCGTCTAGAATAAGAATTCCAAATGTTTTCCATGCAATAATGTATTCTTCAAGATGATTATATTCGTTCCTTGGAAAGTGACTCCATCATCTTTATATTTTATTTCAGCTCAAATAGTTAAACCAAAAAAAAACACGCCGGTATCTTTCTTGCGGTATTTATAATTATGATCACAAATTAGCTCTCTGCTGAAACATTGTTAATCCTCGATTAAAGCTCAAACTCAAGCTTTACCCTTTTCCTTTTATATCAGTCTTACCCATTAACAAAATGATTAGTTATCTTTAGCAACATTAATTTCCATTTTACATTTTATTCTCAAAACATTTTTTTGAATCAATTTTAATTTTGAACAAACTTTTAATTTTTCATGTTTACAGCGAAACATGGAATAAATGAATCAAAATTAGAAAAATGTGATTTTTGACATTTCTCATTTTAATTTTCAGCAAAAAATGAAAACAGCACTGAGTAAGCAATGAGTACGTTCATTTATTTTACGTGATATTCGAATTTCGAGGCTGTTCGGTTATTTGAAAAAAAAACTGTTAAACTATTATGATTGTAAAAATGCAATGGAATATGGAAATATTTTTGATGAATGGAAAAGAGAATGGAAATTGGTTTTAATATTACTACTGCGAATATAGTCGACGTTACAAACTAAAGAGGATAAATTTTTTTACAAACGCACATTTACTTTAAACGCACAATTACTAAATACAATAAAAATGTCAAAATTTAGCGTTCAATTTAATGTCTCGTGCATTTAATTTGCTGCGAAAACTGTGTAGACATTGTAGTAGAGCCATCTATATTACAATGCGCAAACTATCATTTTGAAATTATTTCCGCGTCGAGCAGCATACTGATCAGCGAACTCATTAGCAGAATTTTTTATTTTATTTTTTAAGAGCTAAATTTCACGTCAAATTTATATGAAATTTTTAGCTTCGCTCGAGCAGGATACTGAGCTTTATATTTTAGATATTTTATTTTATTCTTAGGATTTACAGACTTCTGAAATTTCTGTTATTTAAATAGATTGTGAAGAGTTAATTTATTTTTATTTTAATAATGAATTGTTCTAATAAAAATGGCTGTGAAAAAAATTTTATTTAGAAAAAAGAACGTTTTCACAATTTGGAAGTCTTCATAAAATTTTGTGACGTGACATAAAAGGCGGGGGTGGGAGTTTAAAAAATGTGACGATTTGTGACATAGGGAGGGTGGGGGTCCAAATTCTTGAAATTTTGCGTTACGTAATTTAGGTACAGTCCCTTAAGGCTCAACAAACCATTTTTATTTAAAATGAAAACTTACGTTTGATAAGTTTTTAAAAACTACAACATATGTAGTGTTCAAATTTTTGAGTTTTACTACTTGAAATTAATTTTATTTGCTAAATAAACTCCATGTTTTTTTTAATTAAACTATGGTCAAACAAAAAGTGAAAATAAGACTTTTGAAAAGCACGTAACTCCACAATTGACAACAAATTAATCTTTAAACTATTGAGAAACTTATGTAGTATTCAAATTTTTAATTTTAATTAATTTTCACTTAAAAAAATCAATTTGAAAACTAGTCTCATATTCATATTTTTCACTAGTTTTTTTTAATTTTTTCACTAGTTTATCATATTACTTCGGTCTGAAAGACCTAAGTATTACATTCATGAGCTCAAAGTGAAATTCTTACCCCCACTTTTTTTGACATTTCTCGACGTTTTAGGACCTCCTGATTCTAAAAAAGCAAAAAAAAAAAAATGTATGTCTGTCTGTCGGCCGGCCGTCCGTCCGGCCGTCATTACCTACGCTGCAGGGAAAACCACTGGAGGGATTTCAAAAATTTTTTTTTCTAAAAATAGGTATACTCAAGGGACAGGTCCGAAAGGACGCTGTGTTCGATAACTGTACCGGAAGTGTGTCAAAAAAATCATTATGTGTGTCAAAACAAGGAAATTTGCATATTTTTGGCTTAAAAAACGTTCATTTTAAGTGATTACGAGTAGGAACATTGAATTTGGAGAAATCTTGATGGTCGGGATTGGTATGTGAGATCAAAAACTAGATTATTGCATTATAAGTTTGTCAAAAAAAAGTTGTCAAGTGTGTCAAAAGAAAGATTTTAATTTATTTTTTTACCTAATTTTTTGGAAAAAAAATATAAAATTAATTGTTTGTTTGAAATGAAGTTTTATTATTATTATTGAGAATTATGGCATTATAAGTTTGTCAAAAAAGTGTTGTCAAGTGTGTCAAAAGAAAGATTTTTATTTTTTTTTCCCAATTTTTTGGAAATAAAATTGTTTTTAAAATGAAATTTTATTATTATTATTGAGAATTATGGCATTATAAGTTTGTCAAAAAATGTTGTCAAGTGTGTCAAAAGAAAGGTTTTTATTTATTTTTTACCCAATTTTTTTACAAAAAAATAAAATTAATAGTTCGTATGACATGATATTTTATTATTATTATAGAGAATTATGGCATTATAAGTTTGTCAAAATATAATGTCAAGTGTGTCAAAAAATGATTTCATTTAATTTTTTAGCCAATATTTTGGGAAAAAAAATGTAGCTGTTTTTATGACGTAAATGTAATTTAAAATGAAATTGGACATGGAAATTTTTGAATTTGTTGTAGTTTTTGAAATATTTTTGGAATTTTGAAAAAGTTTGTATTTTTGATTTTGTAATAATTTTTGCAATATTTTTAGAATTTCGGCAAAAGTTTTAATTTTTGATTTTGTAAGAATTTTTGAAATATTTTTAGAATTTTGAAAAATTTTTAATTTTTGATATTATTATAATTTTTGGAATTTTGAAAAAAGTTTTAATTTTTGATTTTCTAATAATTTTTGCAATATTTTTAGAATTTTGGAAAAGTTCGAATTTTTAAGAATTTTTGGCATATCATCAGAATTTAGAAAAAGTTTAAATATTTGATTTCATTCTAATTTTTAGAATATTTTTGGAATTTTGAAAAAGTTTGATTTTATTTAATTTAACAATATTTTTGGAATTTTGATTACAATTATCCGGCAACGTATTAATGTTTCGTGTTAGTTTTGTAATAAATTTTTAAACAGAGTCTATCTCTGAATACTTGTACTTTAACAAAGAGTTATGTTTGATATTCATCGCTGCCCAAAACTAAAAACCATGTCCTCATAAAAGTTTTGTTGCCGAAAACTATATCAAAATCCTTAACCCAGACCGAAGTCTTGATATCTCAGAGCTTGAGATTTCAGCCCCTCCATATTTGTTCACTTGATTTTACAATGATTACACTTTATTTTACTTAACATGCACACTACAATCTAATTACAATCTAACAATAACATTTTTGTAGTGATCAGATATTTATTTTTTAAGGGCGCTCGCACTTATTTTAAAAATAAAACCATGCGGGCTTTATTTTTATAATTTATTTTTCGCTCTTGCACTTAGGATAATATGAAAAAATTTACAAAAAAACTCTTTATAGGCAAAATCATAAGTTTCGGTAGAAACTTGCGAGTTTTTTAATACAACAAAAAACATTACTCAAAAAAAAATATCTCAAACTAAAATTTTTACGAGCACTTATCTTACAGCTAACCATGAGAAAATCAAATTTTGAAAAACATTATTTGATTATTGTAGTCTTATTATACCCATTCAATGGCTCAAACTACATAAATATTCTTTACATTAAAAATTGTAACATGTTTTAAAACTAAAAAGCTGAAAAAAGAACGGAAAATAGACAATATAATAAAATATATTTTCTTAAATATAAAATTTATCTCAAAAATTTGGAAGTTACAGGTGGCGAGTCTATCAGTTTGTAGATTTTTTCTTTTAGCTAAGACTAAAACCTCTTAAATGCAATTCTGTATGTAGTCCTTAGAGTATATCTTATATATATAAAAATCACGTGTCACGATGTTTGTCCGCGATAAACTCCGCAACAACCTAACCAATCTTAATAAAATTGTGTTCAGTGTGTGTATAATGGTCCAACTTGAGAGATAGGATAGTTTTTATTTTGATTAAACGCCTAAATATTTTTTAATTACGAATTAAATGTTAAATATGGATAGTTCATAAGCAAACTTTCAGATGGCAGCGTAAATTAATTAATTTACTGTCAAACCTGCTTTATCGACTTTTCAATCATCCATGTAGGGCCCATATAGACTATCATATGTTATTGAGCGATTATTTTGTTCCGGTATTTGCTGCAATGGCACTGCAAAAGGGGGAAAAGAAACGAAATTCAATAAAATTTATATGGGATTTCATACAAAACACAACTTGAATAATTTTAAAAATTATCTAAGAAATTTCTCATTTTGCTACAATTAAATAATTTAAATTTCTTTTGGCGCTGCAAAAGGGGGAAAAGAGAATAAATTCAATAAAATTTATATGGGATTTCATTCAAAACACAACTTGAATAATTTTAAAAATTATCTATGAAATTTCTCATTTTACTACAATTAAATAATTTATGTTTCTTTATGTACTATTACTGACAATTACTGACAATATTGAGCATCTTCTTATATATATAAAAATCACGTGTCACGATGTTTGTCCGCGATGAACTCCGCAACCAATTTTATGTAACCAATTTTAATGAAATTTTGTACAATGTGTGTATGATGGTCCAGCTTGAGAGATAGGATAGTTATTATCTTGATTAAATCCCTAGATATTTTTTAATTGCGAATTAAATGTTAAATATGTATGGTTTATATGCCAACTTTCAGATGGCAGCGTAAATTAATTTATTCAATTGATAGTAAACATGAACTTCGTGTAAGGCCATTATTAGACTATCAAATATGTTTTAGAAAAGAAAGTTTTGTTTTATTTGATAATAAACGAAAAGCATATTATGCTAAGTCAAATACGTTACCAAAGGTTATTAATAATATTTTGCACGATCAGGCGATTTTGCATGTTCGCTGATTCGTAAATAAACATAGGAAGTTTCGTTTACAAATCACTGGTCGGTAAGTAATTACTTACCGATCATGCAGCCGGTAAGTAATTACTTACCAGTAAAGGAGACCTCAGGGTGTGAATAAAAACGGTTATTAGTTAAATAATTGTGTACGTCTATTCACTAGCTTCAAATTTAAATAACATTCATTTAAAAATATTGCAGTTAAAAGATTTAAAAAAAGCAATTAACTTTGAAAATATATTCGATGGAATTTAGTTTTGCAACAAAAAAACCTATAGTATTATGATGAAACGCAAAGCTTACTATTTTGAAATGACATTTTAAGAAATTTTCTTTAAAACATTCAAACTTGAATTTTGTGAATGAATTTTATTATTTAAATAGTTTTGATTGAATTTTTATTAATCGTGCAAAAAATGTAATAAGAATTAAGAGTATTACCGATTTCGGATATATTAGAGATGTCGACTTCGTCTCGATCTCAAAACATATATCCTCAATCGGTAAAACACTCTTACTGCCCTTAATACTTAAATAACTATTGTGGAGGTTATATATTAATTATAGAAGTGTTAAAAAGTATCGGAATTCGGAACCTGTAAAAAATTTGTTGTATTGGTTTTTATAAAGTTGGAATAAATATAAGAGTAAAAATTAAAGAAAACAATAATTTAAATTTATTTATTTATTATTTTAAATTTTTCATTGATCTTCTATGTTAATTTACAAAAATCAATATCAAATTGAAAAATACTCTTATTTGTATTGCTAATTAAAATATAACGATTAGAGCTAAAAAAAATTGTCATCAAAACTGGATGAAAAACTAGGTGGCGAAGTCTATTTTTTTACAACGTTTGCACTCTCCAATTCATGTCATACTTTTTTTATTGACCAATATATTTGATAGTGTGATATACGCCTCATAAATTTGGGTTATCCAATAGATGGTGTTGTATTTGTATTTAGAACGTTGTTTTTAACGTCGAAGTTTGTGCAAATACACTACGATTTGCTTTTCAAATTGTCGTGTATTATTTTTTGATTGGTGATTGATGATAAATATTTTATTTGATTTTTTGTTTAAATATCGGTTTATGAGCGTAGTTTGCTTTGATCAATGTTTTTATAGTTATAATTAAAGAATTCAATAACGAATTAAATATATACTCCCGCAGGAAGATTTGTAAAATTTTAAATTTTTGATCTATGGGAGTGACAACCCAGCGTACTTAGATTCCTGCTATTTGCATATGAGTTAGCTTGAGTTATCGTAAACCACTGGCAATAGTAGTGAGATATCACTAGCCAAAGTGATATCTTAGGGATGTTGGCGGATGAACTTTTTTCAATCAACGATAGCACCCTTAGTCTTAGTTATAGAATATTCTTTGATGATGACACGTTATTTCTTTTAAATTAAAATGTGTTGGGTAGTACGAATTACAATGTAAGCAACAACAACTCATGACAACCTTTGAAGAATAAAGTCCACAACAACATGCTTTCTAAGGTGTTGATGGACGCAAATTTTTTGTTTTTTATATTTTTTTTAAAAAAATGAACTTTTTCGTTTACTTGGAGAAATGAGCTTCCATATATCTATTAAATGTGCCGGGTTTAATCCTTCAGCAAAACAATGTTTACATGATCTTGGTATATGCTTCTAACACTAGCAATTTGCGTCCATCATCTTAAAAAACATGATGGTGTGGAACCTAGGTCTTAAAGGATTTTATGTGTTGTTGTGAGACATATTGTAATTCCAACTACACAACAAATTTTATTAAAAAAATATTTCAAATATTTTGAAATAGCACAAATGTTTTTAAAAATTTTTGGTGAAAAAGATGATGAACAAAGTCATTGAAGCTACAATCAATTTTGAATGGAAAATTCAAAGAGGGAGATGTACTGTTGCTACGCATTTCAAGGATCCCAACAGATATGGCATTTGAATTCAAACGTTTAGTTTCCAGTGCGACTCGCTTTTGCAATGACTGTCAACAAAGAACAAGGAAAATTGCTGCAAGGATGTGGTAGATTTGGAGAATCCATACTTCTCACATCTGGACAACTGTATGTGGTGGTCAGCTAACGTCGAAATACCTTCTGATTTATTCATGTACGCATCTAGACGGAAAAACGCAAAATATAATGTGTGCCCACAAGCACGAGCAAAGAAATAGAATTAAAACGACATTTTGCGACATTTTTCCTTATTAAAATAAATAATTGATGCAATAAAAATGATACAATGTAAATTGAATGTTTGGTACGTTTAGTGTGACTAAAACAATTGAAAAAACAACAACAATTATATTAAATTTTTCGTTGTATCAAATGCTTCAGTCAAATCGAACACGGCTGTTATCAGAACGAGTTTTCTTGAATTTCCTTTCTTATGAGATACCGACAATATGCGACGGGTATAATGTTAAATAAACAAAAGTTTTACACTATTTGGTGTAAAGTAAATAAAGTTTTGAGAGATTTTTAGAGTGATTAAGCTTAAAGTAATTATTTTAATTCACATGAATTTTGCAATTTTAAAGCATTTTTTATTTTCGCTCAGAAAAACTTCTTTAAAACAGTTTTTGTGTGTTTCGTGTCGGGAACAAATACAATTTACAATAGTATAATCACAGATGAAGAATTCAATTTAAATAAATATGAGATAATGGAGTTTCAATTTAGAAATTATCTGAACATGAAAATTGAAATTTGTTTTATTGTTGTTTCATCCACTGTGGCTGAGTCTATATGATGGCTTTGAAGTTTGAACTATGATGTCTCTGATGACTGTGAGTTCAATCCCGACAATAATTACTTATTATCGGGAATAATACTTTCAATAATTACTTTGAGCAATAATTGCTCACAAAATCGCCCAAAAAGTAATATTCCATTAATGTTGTCTATATATGGAACATATATGCCAATATATTGACCGTGTGTTAGATATTAGTTTCGCATTGATTTGCAACAATCAATAATGACTTTAAAATGACTTAGGATGTTGACTAAATAGAAATATTTCTCACCCTATGAATTCACATCCTATGAATTCTAATACAAAAATAGCCAAATAATTTTGATTTTTTTGGCATCACTTCTTCTATTCCTTTTTTGCATCACTTCTTCCATACCTTCATCGAATATATTATCACTATTCTTACTGCCCTTGCTGACCATAAAATGTTATAACGATCAAAATTGTTTGCAACGTTTTTAGTAACCTACCAAGAAAGCGTATATTAAACCGTGAAAATACTGTGGAAATTACGTACTGTGAAAATTTGTGAATCCATATTTGTTCCGTATGTTCTAATGTTCTATATAGAGACACATCTGAAAACTTATTTGATCGCGTATTTTTTTATATATCCTTTGTTGTATATATAATACTATTTTGTTTATATTTTACTGATCAACTAGAGTGCTGATCCTTTTACATTCATATTTAAAAAAAAATAGATCATTTCTCATTACAACTCTTTGAAATTATTGCTACTATACGTCAACAAAATGTATACACACAAACTTTATTTATAGGCGTAGCAAAGCACGCCGGGTCCCGCTAGTATAAATATAGATAGAACATAACTTTAAAATTGTATGAAGAGAGACATAAGAAATCGTGTTCACTGATATGTCATATTTAATTTCTCATTTCGCCATTTGCATTTCTGTTTATTTACAACAACCAACTATTGTATTAAATTATAAATTAAAAACAATTAAATAATTTAAAACGAAACAAAAAGTACAATCTATTATTTTTAGTTGTGCTAATTTTTATAAAATGAATGAAAATAATTACGAGAGTATTTTACATTTATTGTGTTATTTCCCGTGATTTTATAATAGTGAATATTTTATTATTTTATAATGCCAATGTACAAATATTTAAGTTATGTATACATCCTGAAAGTATATTATGAAAACTAGCTGGCGACCAACTTTTCATTATTGTGTAGTTTATTTTTAATAGATAAAAGATTAAAATTTATATGTTTGGTTAGAATCAAATCCTAATCTGTCATTTTTCTCATTTCTTTTTATATAGTAGCAGTGAGGGAGAAACTATTATTTTTTTTGTAGTAGGTTTTTTTCTTATAGATTTAAAAGAAACTCGCAATAATTGTACAATTTTGAATCAAATGAAAAATTTACGCACGTCTTTTGGAAGACAAACCGGTTTCTCTCTCAGAGAAATAAAGGAAAACAAACAAACAAAAAAATGATTTGACAGAAGATCAGTCACGATTAATATTAGTTATGGTGGTCGGTTGATGTAGTCACAACTGTGAGATGTCAAAAAATTACTTCTTAACTTAAGGCCAGCAAACATGGTCATCTTATGCATTACAATTTAACGTTTTATATTTTTTTATTTGAATTGTTGTATCAACATTTATATTTATGAACGATAAAATGTCAATTATGAATTATTTATGTAATTGTTATAAAATTTATAATAATTATCTCTATTTTATTTTAGTTTGTATCAAAATGATAAAATCAAATATATATTGGTAATTATTTTAAATAAAATGGCGATTGCAGATTTCATATTTGCAATATCAAAGTTTGGCGTCTCATGCTGTTTTATTTGTGCAAATCAAAAATTTCGATGCAAACTAGCGAGTTTATATAATAAAAAAGTACTCAAAAAAATGCTTTTGAAAAAAATAGTTTTTGTTAATATACTATAAAATTGTGTAATTGTTTTTAATAATTCATTTGATTGCTAAACAAAACAACCGCTGTCAAAGTTTTTATTGTAAAATTTTCGGAACTTCAACAAATGCTATGTAGCAAATATTTGTTTTTAGAAAATTTTTGGTAGGTGCAGATAGATTGTAAGCAAACGTTGGTGAACATTAGTAAATGTTTGTTGTTTGTGTTCGTGCAGTGTAACTTTTACTCTGAAATTATTCACTATAATGTGAAAATAAAAATCTGCAATAGAACTTTTTCCAAAAATTATACAGTTGTTGTAATCAGCTGTTTATATTTTGCAAACGCAAAATAATTGTTTTTCTTGCAAATAAAGATTGTTTTTAGGTAGACTTCTTATTTTGTTGTGTGTTGTTGTCTTTGGTTGCCAGATGTTTGGTTTCTGAAAATTATTTCGAAATGTGTTGAGTGTAGTAGTGAGGTAGTTTAATCTCTTTAGTCTAATGTTTTTTAACATTATGGCTAAGATGTCATTCGAACCCAATAGGTTTTGATGGCTTAATTTTTCAAGTGGAGAATACAATAATCTCAACTTGATATGGATATATGGATATATGGATATGGATATGGATATGGATATGGATATGGATATGGATATGGATATGGATATGGATATGGATATGGGTATGGATATGGATATGGATATGGATATGGATATGGATATGGATATGGATATGGATATGGATACGGATATGGATATGGATATGGATATGGATATGGATATGGATATGGATATGGATATGGATATGGATATGGATATGGATATGGATATGGATATGGATATGCATATGGATATGGATATGGATATGGATATGGATATGGATATGGATATGGATATGGATATGGATATGGATATGGATATGGATATGGATATGGATATCAGAGGCGAAGCGTCTTTGGAAGCTAGGGAAGCACTGCTTCCCTTTGAAACAGGTCGTCCTTTTTCAAATTAATTATTGGTTTTTAATAAAGATATAGATATTGTCAAACAACATTCAGTAAACTTTACTAGAATTTCAATACTTTAGTAGTCATTTAAAATATTTCATATTTTCTGTTAAATTATATACAGATATATCCATACAAATATATGCTTATTATTATTTAATTATATTAATGCGTTATATTCATAAAAAAAACATCAACGCATTCAAAATATTTATTTTCATCCAAATAATCCACGAAAAAGCTGTTCAACTTGCAGCGTACTAAAATATATAATTTGTACGTAAACAACAACAACAAAATCGAAAAGAAAAATGAAAAAAACCAAAAAGTATCAACAAGAAATAAGCTATGTTGCATAAAGCATCTACTATCATAGTAGTGCTATGGTAAATTTATTTTGTTTTAGCTTATATGTACTGACTTAATTGTTTTAGCTAAGTTTTATTACTTTACATCAAAGTATTGATTTTTAATAACAGTTTCGATGTTTTGTTTGATTTATAAATATTACAATAAGTAATTTATTTATTAATTATTATTGCAGGGCAGTTTCCAAAAATGTTTTGCTTTAAAATATAAAAATATATTCTAATAAGCAAATAGACGAACTTGATCAATGATTTCTAAATAACGAAGGTGTATTTGTCTCTTGGGATTCGTTGGTTCTATTTCTCGATTGTTTGTAAGGATAGGACTAATCAACAAATATAATTATTTTTACTGATGATGAATTTTAATTATATAAAACCCTTTCAATTATATACTTTGATAAATTAAGCAAGCCAATTTGTTCATGTACCTGATGAGTTGAACTGCTGTTATATATCCATATTTATGATTCATCATTAGTATATTAAATACAATTTTAAACATAAATTGGTTTTTGTGTTTCAAGCCAGAGGATCAAGTTTTACCGGAAAATTTAGTAACTGTGCTTCTCGTATTGTGCATTGAGAATTTTCTTGCAAACTATATTGGGGTATTGCTAACAGTGTTGAATTCAACCCAAGTAAAACTCAAGTTTGCTATTTTTCTAGATTATCAACACCTAATCCATTTTCATTAAAGTTTGATTTAAATGATCTTGAAGAGAAAGAATCTGTTAGGCTTCTAGAAGTTGAGATTGAAAATAATATGAAATGGAATTCTCATATTTTTAGCCTAGCTAAGAACGCTGTTCAAAAATTAGGATTTTTGGGTCAGTGTCGTTAGGTGTTTAATAGCGAGCAGCTGCTCTGATAATTTTAATCCTCAAAACTTTAAGTTAATTACGTTACTTTACGTTAATAATTTCCCTAAAGCAAATTGATTAATACTCACAAACCCTAGTTCCCTGGTTAGCATGGTATCTTCGGATATTCAAAGACGTTAATTTATAATGGTTAACACTAAACAAGCCCAACATTGAATTAAAAAAACGATTACTTCAGATATTAAATAACATGCGTTCCTTTTATATTAATAAACTAAAAAACATGTGTTCCAAAGCAGCTTTTGAGGAGATCACCAATGGAAAGCCAAAAATTTGAAAATATTTCAAATAAAACCACACAATTTTATTATTATTAAAATAATTATCTTGGGCTTACATTAAGATCCGACTGGTATTTTATTATTTTTAATAACCAAAACATGGTTATGACCGATCTAAATAAAATCGAAAAATAAAATGCTTTTCAACTACACAACTTGTTCGAATAGAGTAGACTAATGCAAATTAGAGCAACTTTGAGCTACAATGGAACGCGCCCATAGTATAAGTTATAGAAAAATATACAAAAAATATATTTTTGCTTCAAATAGGCTATTTTTCAGTTTTAATTGTAGTCATTTTTATCATTGATGAATATTATAAAGAACGCAGCATCCCATTCTTAAAACCTCAGACTTCGCCTATGATGGATATGGATATGGATATGGATATGGATATGGATATGGATATGGATATGGATATGGATATGGATATGGATATGGATATGGATATGGATATGGATATGGATATGGATAGGGATAGGGATATGGATATGGATATGGATATGGATATGGATATGGATATGGATATGGATATGGATATGGATATGGATATGGATATAGATATAGATATAGATTTAGATATAGATATAGATATAGATATAGATATAGATATAGATATAGATATAGATATAGATATAGATATAGATATAGATATAGATATAGATATAGATATAGATATAGATATAGATATAGATATAGATATAGATATAGATATAGATATAGATATAGATATAGATATAGATATAGATATGGATTATGATGTGGATTATGATGTGGATATGGATTGGACATGTTATGGATATGACATGGACATGGATTGAATATGGATTGGATATGTATTAAATATGGATTGGATATGGATTGGATATGGATTGAATGTGGATTGAATGTGGATTGGATATGGATTGGATATGGATTGGATATGGATTGGATATGGATTGGATATGGATTCGATATGGTTTAGACATGGATTGGATATGGGTTGGATATGGATTGGATATGGATTGGATATGAATTGTGGATTGGATATGGATTGGATATGAATAGGATATGGATTAGATATGGATTGGATATGGATTGGATATGGATTGGACATGTATTGGATATGGATATGGACTGGATATGGAATGCATATGGATTGGATATGGATTGGATATGGATTGGATATGGATTGGATATGGATTGGATATGGATTGGATATGAAATGGATATTGATTTGATATGGAATGAATATAGGTTTGGATATGAGTAAGGATTAGATGTGAATTGGATATGGATTGAATATGGCATACATATGGATGGGATATGGATTATATATTGATTTAATATGGATTAGTAATGGATTAAAAATGGGATATTGATTGGATATTGACGTTATTTTTTTATATAGACCAACAAAAAGAAATGATATCAGTGGAAAAAAAACATCAAAAATGTAAATTCAGCAGCTTTTTAATTGATGTTTAATTCACAATGTACAAAAACAAAACCAATAAAAATAAATGATATCTTATGTGACGCAATTGGCAGCGGAAAAGTGATAGTAATCAAGATTGTGTTGTATTGCAGTCACATGGGCACCATGGTACAGCCCATAAACCACTGCCATTGCTGGTACACCGCGAATCAGATCCCAGATCACTGAAAAACGTCCCACACTATATTGAAAGTCCAGATCGATCCTTTCCCTTCCTCTTTATTAACAACATTTAAAAAAATTTATAAAACCATAAGTAATTCAAAAAAAAAATTATTCATAACCCAAAAAAAATGTAAGTTTATTTGTAATTTGAACAAACATGTCCAAACCAGTTTATTTCAATACCTGTAGTTTACAGTTAGTTAATAAATCATAGACCTAATAAACCTAAAACAGGACAAGAATTGGTTTCTTTATTTTGTTGTTTTTTCTAATTCCTTTTTTTTTTTGGATTACAGGACATTTGAGAATGATTATTTTGAAATTATTTTTATCAATTCAGGAAATATAATGAAAAGAGGTATTTGGTAAGTTAAGTTTTAACTCAGAGCAACACTATTTAGATTAGAATCAGTTCCAGTCCAGACCAAATGTGTCTCGCTACCCACACCGCCAGTTCGCACGACTAACACGCCCCCCAGGCAACAACTAACACGCCCCCATTCAACCACTGACACGCCCTTTCACACACATTCACCCTTCTACGTTAAACAAAAAAAAAACAAATAATATAGTTCACTCACCCATGATTATATCCTCCAGGCCTCCAAGTTTCAGTTATCTCAGCCCTCCATCAGTAACAACTGTGTCCACTTACTTTGATGAAAACAGGTAATGATTTGTATAAATATACGTTGGATAAATTTGCAATTATCGTTGAACACGTTGAAAATACCAGGTAAATATTTGTATAAATAAGCGTTAAATAACTTTCCAACATCGTTGAATGCGTTGTAAATAAAATGTAACCATTCGTCTCAATAAATGTTGAATAATACGTTGAAATAAAAATGTTACAATTTGTATCAGTAAATGTTGAACAAAACGTTGAAAAAATGCACTTTGTATCTTTGTCCTTTGTATCAATAAATGTTGAATAATTTGCAAATTCGGTTGAATACGTTGAGAATGCCAGGTAATAATTTGTATGAATAAACGTTAAATAAATTTCCAATATAGTTGAATGCGGTGTAGAAAAAATGTAACAATTTGTCTCAATAAACGTTGAATAGTACGTTGAAATAAAAATGTAACAATTTGTATCAATCAATGTCGAATAATTTGCCAATTCGGTTGAGTACGTTGAAAATAGGATGCATAAACGGTAAAAACGTTGAATAAATTTGCAAGTATGGTCGAACACGTTGTAAATAAAATGTAACAACTTGTATCAATAAATGTTGAATAATTAGCAAATTCGGTGGAATACGTTGGAAACACGATGCAAATATTTGTATATAAAAACGTTGAAATTCATCAGGCAATCACTGACAAAACTGCAAAACCACGCCGCAAATGCTGAGCCGTAATAACTCAGGCAACTATTGATAACGACCGTAGAAATATTGTTACTAGTTTCCAAAATAAGGCAGACTCTATTTTGCTCAGTATGGTTCTCTAACATGCACATGCACCAGTGGTTGATCACAGAAAATGTTGGTCCAGTCCCACTTTTTGGATTAAGGCGAGCACAGATATACCACCACGTAATATTTCGAACGGAGAATTAACATAAATTATATTCAAAAGATTTTTATTAATTTAAAGCATTAATATTATTAGTTAGTAACGATTCGAATTATTTAACTAGTGTATACGATACATTCTTAAACTATGAATTTCTTTAATTATATTATTTACAGTGTTCAGGATAAATTTAGAATTAGAAATTTTCTTATGTTCCTATTTTTATATATAGCATTGAAAAAAGATAATTTTCCTTTGTTTTTGGTGTACTTAATTTACACAATTTATATTTTATTTATATCAAAACAAATTTAGATCGAAGTTTATTTATGACCACACATATAACCAGAACAGTTTATTATGACCTTGGATTTGTAATACACCGACTAACTGTGTTTGATTTTTAGATCATCCATTTCGTTAGGATTGTCCTTCTTGGATTCAAATTATTATGGTGGTAATTAACAGTAATACATTCGAAAGAAATTCATTAAGATCGATAAAGATTCACAACACTGTTCTATAAACAAGGTAATGACCAGAACAACGGCACAAACATATATGACTATTTTCATTTTCTTTTTGTTTATTATGAGTATTTTAAAATCTTAATTATGGCTGAGATGGATGACGTCACTCATTAATTCACAACCCGCACAATAGTTTATTTGTTACCTTAACGGATCCAATGATTCCCTCTAGACAGGCACCGGATTGCTTATACCACACAAAAAAATAATCCCAAAAGGATAATTGATACATTCAATAGCTTTTTATGCATCATAAGGCAGACTCTATTTTGCTCAGTATGGTTCTCTAACATGCACATGCACCAGTGGTTGATCACAGAAAATGTTGGTCCAGTCCCACTTTTTGGATTAAGGCGAGCACAGATATACCACCACGTAATATTTCGAACGGAGAATTAACATAAATTATATTCAAAAGATTTTTATTAATTTAAAGCATTAATATTATTAGTTAGTAACGATTCGAATTATTTAACTAGTGTATACGATACATTCTTAAACTATGAATTTCTTTAATTATATTATTTACAGTGTTCAGGATAAATTTAGAATTAGAAATTTTCTTATGTTCCTATTTTTATATATAGCATTGAAAAAAGATAATTTTCCTTTGTTTTTGGTGTACTTAATTTACACAATTTATATTTTATTTATATCAAAACAAATTTAGATCGAAGTTTATTTATGACCACACATATAACCAGAACAGTTTATTATGACCTTGGATTTGTAATACACCGACTAACTGTGTTTGATTTTTAGATCATCCATTTCGTTAGGATTGTCCTTCTTGGATTCAAATTATTATGGTGGTAATTAACAGTAATACATTCGAAAGAAATTCATTAAGATCGATAAAGATTCACAACACTGTTCTATAAACAAGGTAATGACCAGAACAACGGCACAAACATATATGACTATTTTTATTTTATTTTTGTTTATTATGAGTATTTTAAAATCTTAATTATGGCTGAGATGGATGACGTCACTCATTAATTCACAACCCGCACAATAGTTTATTTGTTACCTTAACGGATCCAATGATTCCCTCTAGACAGGCACCGGATTGCTTATACCACACAAAAAAATAATCCCAAAAGGATAATTGATACATTCAATAGCTTTTTATGCATCAATAAATAAGTTAAAACACAAAATTAAAACGTCGACCACTCACTACACTAAGAGACGTCAAAAAAGCAAATCACAAAATGTAATAGAAAATAAGAGAAAAAGGCTAGGCTACACCCAGTATTTATAACAAAATTCAATGCCGAAAATGGTAATAAAACTTTTCGGCATTTCGAAAGGATGGATTACACCCAGTAAGAAAATACGTATTGATAATAACGTTTCGAAGACCATTTCAATGCTGATGGCGAGATATAATTTTAGGATAGCAAGACGAATTGGCAAATATGCGCAGCTGTTTGGATTTTGAAAGATTCGAGTAAGGGTTCCAGATGTAAATTAATTATGTAAATAAATGTTAGGATCTTTTTTCGACAAAACGAAACGGGTGGTTACTTTGTAGTACTGACCATTGCAAAAAAATAATTTTGCGAAACAAATTATTTCCGACACATCAATAAGAGTCATCAATGAATTAGAATGAATTAAACGTAAGTTTAATCGATCGTATGAGGTTGATGTATTACAAAATAACAACTTACAACACTATTACAGTGGAATTCAGATCCATAACGGAAAGACAATCCGATAACAAAAAAAAAAATACCCACACAGAAAATCGAATGCATAACAAGTTAGGATATTAATTCTTTTCATTGTGGCGATTGGACAAACGCGCACAGCTGTTCGGAGGTTTGAAAACTTCGTTGTTTAATTACGGTTAGTGATTAGACAATTCAATTTCAAGTAGCATGAAAACGCAGTATGAGTCAATTTTTAGGGGGTTGCAAAATTAAATAGTAATGTTTATATAGATAAATAATAAAAAAACTATAGGTTACGGAGACTATAAGAAAATATGACTATTGATGATGGATGGATGAGAATCTATTACGAGCTACACAGGTTAGTAAAAATGACAACTAATGAATCTGAGACTATAACACACCACGTCCAGACGTCGTCCCAGGCTATCCATTACAGGACAAATACTTTTTGGAAAAAAAACTCAAGTCCAAAAAGAAGTTGAAAAAAAGGCATAGACTGGTCTCACATGGATCTTGACGTACCCATACTCGCACGGTGAGGCACTTCAATGCTCTAAAGACTATTAATCAAACCGATCGGTAATTCCTAATCTATTCTTAGTAGAAATAAATTATCTACGACTAACTAGACAAACATTTTTGAAGGGGTAACGAGAAAAACGGTATACTAATCTATTGCAAGCGATGGATAAATAAAACAACCCAGACCCAATTTTGGGCAGATCTGGGGGTTCCCGGGACTCTAAAGTCAAACAAAAAAAACAAAAGCAAATTGTTGCATGATCGAAAAGTGAAATATCAATCGACCGACTTCTTTAACGAGAAACACCCTTCGTCTCCTGTACTTACGTTATTCAGGCTCGAACCCTACACCTGAGCTAATAAGAGTCTCATGCTTCTCGCGACTGAGCCAGCCGGGCTAACTATTGTACGCATTCGAAATGGTGAATTCGAAATTTACGTGAGTAAATTATACGTGAGTATACGTAAATACGTGAGTTTGGTGACTCAAGACAATAATATCGTCAGTCGTTGAACTGACTAGCAGAAATTACGCAGTGAGAGAAAATCGGTCACAGCTCATGAACGATAATAACACTCCACAGTTAAAGCCACTAGCTGTGTTATAACTTTGAAACAAAATCACCTTCATACTTTCAGGTCATTAAGAACGTCAACCAGTCATGTATGGGAAACAAAAAAAATTTTTCCAAATGTTATACAATGTCTTGCTGAAACAGACACTATTTTAAGATTTTTAGGCTCGAATTTCCTTAGAATGGTATACACCTCTGCGTTTGGAAACCAGGTCTTCCAGTTCGTAGGCAGCGCTACCTACTAGCCTTATTACTCTGGCTTCAACAAACTTCTGTGCAAGTTTAGCAGATAATTTCTTACCGGCGTCACTCAAAATAAAGTTCCTTCGGAACACCGTATCCCCTGGTTTAAACAAATTTACTCGAGCTCGTAAATTATATCTTTCAGCACTTTTGACAAATGCTTCGGCAGTTAAATCAAGAATTCAAATTCGAATCTTGTTAAGATAATCAGGTCGCAGAATCGTTTCACCTGGTTCATGAAGACTATTCAATCGTCTCAGCAATTCATATGACGAACCATGAGTCACCATAGGTATCCCAAACATTGCGAAATAGGGGGAGCATTTAAGAGTTTGGTGAAGAGAACAACGCAGTGCACAAGCGATCTCGCTCAAGTGCAGATCCCATTTAGAATGCTCCTCCTTCAAGTAGGCTCGAATACCCGATAAAACACTTCTATTCACCCGTTCCGAAGCGTTAGCTTGAGGTGAATATAAAGCCAATAAGGTGTGTTTCAATCCGTGCTTCGCCAAGAAATCTTCGAACAGTTTCGATTTAAATTGAGTCCCATTATCGGACACAATAACTTCGGGACAACCAAATACGTGAAAGACATTGGTAGCCAATAGTTGAAAAATTGGTTCAGCAGTTAGTTTCCGTACAGGAAACAAAAATGGATATTTAGTAACATGATCTAATACTACAAGAATATCGATGTACAGTCGCTGACCAATTCGTTCTGTTTTCATATGAGACACCATGGGAGCACGAAGTGGAACATTTGTCGCTTTGATTTGTTTACACGTCTTACAATTTCCTAGGAACGATTTAACCTGGGTATACATCCGAGGCCAGTAGTAAAATTTTCGAATATTGTACAGTTTTTTTTGCTAAACCTCCATGAGATGAGGTAGGAGGATTATGGGCCCTTGCAATACACTCGTCAGTGTATTCCTCAGGTAACCACAACTTCCAAACCTCACTTTCTGAAGGAATATCGTGATCCAGACAAGCCAATCGTTTATATACCCGACCAGATATTACTCTCAGATCAGGCAGTGTACTGTCTGCTTCGGTAACTAGATTTACCAACTCCAAATATCGAGAAGTGTTGAAGAAAGGTGACTTAAGATCTATATCAGGCACTGGACCTAGTTCAGAAATGACATCGACAGAGTCACGTCTTGATAGAGTGTCAGGAACCGTATTTAATTTTCCTTTTCGGTATTCAATATCAAAGACGTAACCCTGCAATTTCAAGCTCCAACGAGCCAATCGACCAGAAAGGTCTTTTTGTTGCATTAACCATTTTAATGAAGCATGGTCAGTTACGATCTTAAAGGCCTGACCCTCGACATACGCTCTAAATTTCTTTACTCCCAGTACGGCGGCTAGACACTCTTTCTTACTAGTTGAGTAATTGCGTTGTGCTGCATTCAGTTTTTTGGACATGTACGCTATGGGATGTGCCATACCGTCCATGTCACACTGAAGCAATACACAACCTATACCGTCGTTGCTAGCGTCGCACTGGAGAGTGAAGGGTTTAGTATAGTCGGGGTTTATGAGGACTGGGGCTGATATGAGAGCATTTTTGAGATTGACAAATACTGTTTCAGCTTCTTGTGTCCATATGAATTTACTAGAATTTTTCTTCAACAAATCCGATATCGGAGATGACATAGCAGAGAAATCGGATATGAAACGGCGATAATAACCCGCCATACCCAAGAAGCGTCGAATTTGTTTGGGTGTGCGAGGTGTAGGAAATTCCGATATAGCCTGAGTTTTATCAGGATCGATTTTGAGCTTACCACCTCCTACGACATATCCCAAATATTTTACATCCTACAAGAGAAACTTACTTTTTTCCACGTTTATCGTCAAGTTCGCACGTCTGAGACACTGGGAGACATCTTCTAACAGTTTCAGATGGGCCTCAAAGGTATCTGTGACTATTAGAAGATCATCCAAGTATACGAAGACGCACGACTTGAGATGTGGAGGAATTACTTGGTCCATAAGTTTAGTCATAGTTTGCGGCGCATTGCACAGTCCGAAAGGCATTCTTACGAACTGATACAATGGCCGCCCCGGGACCGTAAAAGCAGTTTTCTCTCGGGAGTATTTTTCCAGAGGTATCTGCCAAAAGGCGTCTTTCAGATCCAAACTGGAAATGAAATTACTTTGTGGCAGACGACTCAAGATTCCATTTATCTGTGGCAGGGGGTAAGCATCTTTTTAGTAACTGTATTGACCTTTCTACTATCCAAACAAAGACGATTCTTCCCGGGTTTGCGAATTAAAACCACCGGGCTTG
Source organism: Diogma glabrata (assembly GCA_963693315.1). NCBI lineage: Eukaryota > Metazoa > Arthropoda > Insecta > Diptera > Cylindrotomidae > Diogma > Diogma glabrata. Next base: position 162,961,653 of record OY856188.1, on the reverse strand, counting down.
ACCAAGGACTGGTAGAAACCTCTATAATATCCAGAGATAACATTCTATCCAGTTCTTCCCCCGTCAGTTCCTCAATGGCGGGCGATATTGGGTAGTGACGTTGCTTGATGGGAGCTGCAGTCCCCACATCAATAACATGTTCTAACAAATGTGTTCGACCCAGGCCCATTTTTGAAAATGATGGTAGAAGCTGAATAGTGTTTTGTAGACGTGCTTGATTGTCCATAGACAACTCTGATAGTACTGACTCTGTAGTCGAAAAGATAGGTAATTTGAATATCGGGTTAAACAAACCAAAAGCGTTAAAGAAATCTATACCTAGATATAGATCTTGAGTTAAAGACGGGATAACGAAGACGTCCAGGGTTCTGACTTGGTTCATAAATGAAATCTTCGTTTTCACAAATCCCAAGATCTTCTGTCTCTGGCCATCGGCAGTACGAACTACTGCAGACGAATAAGTCAGAAGGTCTGGAGTTTGCACGATTTCTTTAGCAAAATCACCACCAATTACAGTCAAGGACGCTCCACTATCCAACAGTCCAGTATGCTGTTTGCCCAATATTGACACTGTGGCATAAGATCTCACATCGTTGGCCAATTTCACAATAGAGGAAATGGTTTTGGATTTAAACATACGTCGTTGTTGCCAATAAATGCGAGAACGGAGTGCAGAGCGCGTTGTAGGTTTCAAATAGGATAATGAATCGACAAATATGTTCGAGCGTATTTTCAAGTACTCATTCAATCGTTGTTGGAACGATTTGATTTTGGTATACAATGGATGTGGTTCAGTATGCACGGGAGTTCGTTTCAGTAATTTCACATTAGGATCATGAGTGGATACCAAATCATTAAAAGTCGTATCTATAATCGGTGTTTCCGGGGTGACGATAATGGAATTATCATCTGTTTCGTCTCTGATTGAAATACTTACGGGTAGAGTATTCCAAGAGTGTTCTATCAAATTGGATGTTGAAGCTCGGTTCAACAGTGTATCGTGTACTAATAGGTTATTGGGACTAGTTGATGAAATATTTGAAGAATCAGGAGACTTTTAATATTATGTTAATATTATAATCGCGTGATCTTGATATCGACTCGGCCCACAATTTTTCTCTATCACGACAGAGTTGGCGTAGATGTTCCAATCCATAAATGGTGACATATAGCAGCTCCCTTCTGATTTCCAATCGTAAGTTGTTTCGAATCAAGGAGAACAATTCCACATCCGACATCGGGACTCGTAGTTTATCTGCCAGTCGATAAATTGACTGTAAGAATTCGTCAAACAATTCAGTGGGCCGCTGTTTCCTGGCCCTCATCCGCTCCTTCACTTCTTCGTCCGTCTGCCGGTCCTGAAATTCTATTCGCAGAGCATGACACAAGTCAGCCCAAATAAGCTGTCGGTTCTGGCGAAAATATCTCCAGAACCAATCAGCAGCTCGATCGGTGAATAACAGGTACAGACAGCGGGTGACAATAGTAAAATCGCTATTTAAACACATCTCCGTCAGCCGCTCTATTCTGAAGATGAACGCTTCAACATCCAGACCATCGGGTCTACCTGAGAACGTTACATTCCAATTCCTAATTGTTGTAGAATGCTGTTCGAGATGGGTTCGCGTTCGGCCAGTAGCAGGAGCAAGATGAGGTTCAGCAAACATTGGTGGCACCGGTACGTTATTCCGCACAAACGCATTTACTGCCGCATAATTTCTGGAATGAGCCGATTGATGACGCGGTGTGGTGGGTGATACTGCATTATGTGCTAGGGGTAACAACACTTCAGGTGCCGGAGCACGTGGTTGAATCATTGAATGATTAATCCTGGAAATTTCCTGATCAATGTGGGCATTTACAGCTTCATGGAAACCTTGATCTTCCGCTGCAGCGGCACCATATATGGGAGATCTTTGAGCTGTATTCACTTGCACTTCATCGGCGAGTCTAGATGGTGGGGGACGGACTACCATGGGAGTGGATGAGTGTTGATTTCCGGTACTGGAACGGCGTTGCCAACCTGCGGTAATAGAGCGAGTCACAGGTCGCGGTGAGGGTGGCACTACTGTATCATTAGTTTTATCCATCCCTCGAGGTAACCTCTGTAATTCGGCACGCTCGCAAGCGGCTCGACAAATCGGGCAGGTACTTCGCTGCAACAACCAATCGTTGAGGCAGATATCATGGAAGAGGTGGTTACACCGAGTGGGGAGTTTTACGTCGGCCGGCACTATTTCTTGTTGACAGACCGCACAAGAGCTGGACCTGTCCAGAACGTCAATTTTATCAGCGGTTGACATTCTGAATATTCAAACTGCAGAACACCGAGCGATATTTGACCAATTGTAACAAGTAATTTTTGGAGAAACTGTTAATCTGGCTACAGCCGAGTGTACAACACAAAAAAAAAGTCTAATATTCCTGATGATACCGGTATTTGAACACACAAAGATAACAGTTGAGATGTGAGAGAAAGCAAGTATACTAAAGGTATGGCAGACGGTGGCAATTGCGAAGATACTACTGTGTTTAAATATATTAGAGTAGAATTTATAGAGTTGTATGAAAGGATTATTATTCAAACCTTGAACAGCCGTGCGACGCTTGACCAATTCGACAGATGTATTGAATAGGAAAACTTGTTAATCTGACTATAGCAGAATGTAACACACGCAAAAACTATTATTCCCGATGATGCTGGTGCTTGACCAAACAAAGGTTAAAGTTGTAAAAAAAAAGAGTAAACAGGTATACTTAAATTATGGCAGACGGTGGCAATTGCGAAAACTTTCCAGACCCAATTCCGGGCAGGTCTGACGGTTCCCGATACTCAAAACTGAGTGACAGACAAAAAAAATATAGAAGTGCGGCAAGCCTATCGGTTAGACGAGAAAGTAATATTTAAAATTAACAAGAAATTTTATATAGTATGTACGATAATTACTTTATCTGTTTAGTATAATAATTATACTATTTTAAAGTAAAATAAAATATACTTAAAATTATCATGCAAAAAAAAATGTACTTAAGGTTAAGGTTTTTTTCTTCAAAGTTGGTTGGAGGAATCCTTTTTTCTTTGTTTAATTGTATTTGGTTAGTTCCTCTTATATAGTATATTCTTCCCCCTTCTTTGTATTGAAGTATGTAATTAATTTTCTTTCCTTGTATGGTTTAATGGTATTGTAAGGTTTACCGTTATTGATTACGGCAACCTTAGCAGAAATCATATGAGAATGTAGATCTATTTTTGAACCGCAGCATTATTTTACCCGCTAGGCATCAGGGGAGAAGTGGGATGGGTTTTGGTTCAAACAAACATATGATTTTATTATATGCTGCATTACCGGAAAGTAAAAAAAAACTTCACAAAACGATCACTGTAACTGTAACTAACCTATATCATTCATCTATCACGCCAATATATTCCGAAGCCGTAATTTTCTCTGAACTAAAAAGGCATGCTTCCTACTTCCTCAATCTCCCATGACTCTCAAAACACAATTCTAGTTATAACTCATTATAATTTTATATTAAATCACGAAAGTTTGTATATAAATTAACACAATACATTTAAGTTTTTGACTAAAGCTAAATAAATTGAAGTAATTAAGTCATATTCGTATTTTATAAGGAAAGAAAACAAAAACAAATTAGCCTAACGAACTAGCATAATAAATTAACAAGTTAACGAAACAAATTAATTTGATCAAATAATAAACACGCTAAATAAATAAATAAATTAGTGTACTACATCTCGAATGTAGATACTAACTTCCAAATAAAACTTTGATGAAAAATAATCATAAAACTAAAAAACAACAAACATAATAATAAATCATTACTCATGAAGGTAAAAGCCAAATGCATTTCACACATGACGTAGAAACTAAATTGAAAAACATAAATCGAATTTTTTTTATTATTTTTATAACTGACCATAACAAATGTAAAACATATAAACCAAATAATAATATGGGTCAGATTCAATTTCATAACATAAAAAAAGTGTGTGAAGAAAATATAATACTAAAAGATATCATGTGACACTTTTTAATTGTTTTATATTCTTTTAATAATTATTCCTTTTGATGAATAGACAAATTTTCATACATAAATATTTTTTAAATATTTTAGTAAATAAGAATCGATAAATTTTATTAAATTTGGTGGGAGAATAGATTTATAGTAAATAAAGAAATTGCTTTTATTTTGTAATTGGGGAAATGATTTATGTAAAATATTTTAGGTATATATAGAACGATTTTATTGAATAAAACTCAGATTTGATTTTAAACTTAAACCATGCGTTTTATTTAGAATTATTTCTCAACTGACGTCACCGAATAGCTATTAGCTAAAGGGACTAACAGTAAGAAGCAAAACCGAATAATTAGATTTGTTAAAGGTTTGCCTATTACTTTTTTTTTTTTTTTTTTAATAAAATGTGTTGTGTAATAGGGTTTAGAATATGTGTCACAACAACACATAAATACCTTTTAAGACCTAGGTCTAGACCTGGGTCCCACAACAACTGGCGTTCTAAGGTGTAGATTAACGCTTTTTTTAAACATCTGTGGGTTGAAGCCACCTGAGACTAAGTGTTCCGGCAAACTGTTCCATTTGTACGCAGTTCGGACAAAGAAGTCTCTCTGCGATCTGCCAGTATGACAGCGCGGGATCTTTACCGTTTCACTGGTTGCGGCAGCCGATTGCCGAGTGGAACGGGGGTAAGAATAAGTTTGAGGCATGATGCCGCTGATTTCATCTGAGCACTGCTGATGACGATATTTGTAAAAAACAACGAGGTCAGCAACAGTGCGACGATGTTGTAGGGAATCAAGTTTTGATGTCAAAGTTCGATCACCTACAATTCGTATAGCTCGCTTTTGAACAGAGTCCAAGAGGGCCAAGATGGAAACAGAGGCAGCACCCCAAACTTGACAGCAGTACTCCATACAGGGACGAATATAGGACTTATAAACATGGAGCAATTGGTATGGAGTGAAAAATTTTTTGCATCTATTTAGGAGGCCGAGTTTTTTAGACGCGCTTTTTGCCATCGCCATTATATGATCGTTCCAGAGTAGGTCATTTGAAACTGTGACACCCAATAAACGAATGTTTTTACATTCGCCTATTGGTTCATCACACATACTAAATAAAATATCTTTGGGGAACTCGGTCTTTAATCTGGAAACAATCAACAGCTGTGTTTTGGTGGAGTTGAAATTGACAAGATTTTGATCACCCCAGTCGGCGACTTTATTCAGGTCTTTGTTCACGTTTATGGCAGCGTCTCTCCGGGCAGGATTAATTCGTTCGTGCATTTTACCTTTTGAAGGAAGGGGCTCGAACGACTTGTGCAGAGTACTATCATCTGCAGAACTATTTATTGGGTTACTGGTGATTTTCAACAATTCGTTGATATAAATCAAAAATAGGGTTGGGGACAATACTGAGCCTTGGGGTACACCAGCGTCAATTAGTTTAGACTCAGCAGAAAATCCGTCTAAGGTTACCGAAATGTATCGGTTGGATAGAAAATTTTGAATCAGCTTCACAACATTGGGATGAAAACCGTACGCAACGAGCTTGTTGATTAAGTTGGCATGCCAGACTCGATCGAATGCCTTGGAGATGTCTAAAGCGATAACGTATGTTTTACCACCTTTATCAAGTATGCTGTTCCAACAATGCGCTACATAGTTTAATAGATCGGTAGTTGATCTTTTGTTTCGAAAACCGTATTGGCTGTCGGATATTAAATGATTTTCTTCCAGAAATTTTGAAATATGTGTATTAATATAATGCTCATAGACTTTGGATAGGACCGATAGTAAAGCTATTGGCCTATAATTTGAGATATCGGATTTTGGTCCCTTTTTGGGGACGGGCTGGACATTTGCCAACTTCCAGCACGAGGGAAATATACCAGATTTGTAGGATTGGTAGAATATTTTAGTTAAAGTTGGTGCAAGTTCTTTGGAAAAGGTTTTTAAAATAATGGGTGGAATATTGTCCATTCCTGATGCTTTGTTGATGTTTAACCCCTTTAAAAGTTTAGCGACTATTTTGGGTTTGAAGTGAAGTTCATTCATATTAACTCCTGAAGACTGGATTTGGGGTATTTCTTTAGGAGTTTCCAAAACAGTGGAGTTCAGAGCAAAGCGTTCAGCGAACAAGTTAGCTTTTCTTGCGGGATCATTGACGATTAAATCACCATCAATAATGGGGGGAATAGAAAATTTCGTACCAGAATTTAAAGAATTAATGGCACTGTAGAAACTCTTGTCAGAAACAGACATAGACGTAAGTTTTGAGGCTTTCGCTCTGTCAATTTCGGACTTTTCGTTTGAGATAATCTGATTAGATATTTTGTTGGCCTTTAGATATTGGGATCGATTAGTGGGAGTTTTGTTATGAATCCAAATATTAAATGATCTACGTTTGTTTCTAAGTGCCGTTTTGGCAGCTTTCGAATACAAGTATTTTTGTTTGGGTTTTACTATGGAGAAAGGGACAAATTTATTGATAGCAAATTGGATGGTTTCTGTAAAGTTTTGAGCAGAAACATTTACATTGTCAGTGTAAAAACAATGACGGTCGAAAGGGAAACCATGGAAAAAATTTTGAAGACCACTCTTATCCATTTTTGAGTAGTGAAATATTTTACGGGGTTTGGGAGCTGTAGTTTTAAGTAAATCAGTTTTGATAACTGATGAGATTAAATAATGATCAGAATTTCCAATACTACCTTTCGCGACATCGACACTCGTAATATCTGGCATTGTGGTAAGATAGAGATCTAAAAGAAAACTATTATCACCGCCATTACGGGGAGTGAAAGTCGGGCTTTTAACAATTTGGAATAGGCCCTGAGACGCGGCAAAAATGTCTGCCAGTTTTCCACTATTGTCAACATCGTCGGTCGATTTGGAGAATTCCAACCATGATTTGTTGTGGACGTTGAAGTCACCGGTAACGATAACTTCACAATTAGGGGACTTTGCTCTAATCTCGTCCATAATTTTTGTCAGTATATTAAAAAAGTTTGGGTTACGTTTGTTGGGGGACCGGTATAAAGCTATTGTAAAAAAAGTCATTTCTGGAAGACAAATCTTTAAAACCATTGTATTGAAGCCGTCACCGTGTAGTTCAAAATTTGGAAAGCGCGTGTACGCAACATTCTCATGAATGAATGCGCATACGCCCTGATGGAGTTTGAAAGCTGATTCGAGCCTATATTTGGAATTAAGCGATTCTATAAAGAGAAAATTTTCAGAAACTTGTGTTTCTGTAAGGAATAGAATGTTCGGTTTGTCGTGCTCAAGATGATGTTGCACGTGGTCATGGTTAGCGTTCAATCCGCAGATGTTTTGAACATGTATTTTAAAATTTTTTATTGATTCATATATGTTTTGTCCCTGCAAATTCCGTGGACATGCCGCTTTATGGGCGGGTGGGTTGCGCAAATTTGCTTTACCACTTGCAGAATTATTTTTTTTCGGTTGTACTGCCATATATATATATATCAAAATGTTTATTTTATTTTTTTATGTTTTATTTTAAAATGCATAACTAAGTAAAAAATCCTATCATACTACAAAATATGACATATGCCAATATTTCATGATAAGATGAAGAAATAATAACAAAATAATAAGTGAAAAACAAATTGTGAGAAATTTGCAGAAAACAAAAGAAAACTAAATGCCAATAATCCAGCTGATGCAGCGCACCCCAGACGCACCGCCCACCACCTCAATCGAGGCACAAAGCCCACACATAACTACGTGTTGGTCCGGTTCCTCGGAAGAGCTAATGAGCGGTACCGCTACGGAACGCTGCCGAGCTAAGACTGGAAGTGCTGCCGTTGACTAATTAAAGTTCGTCCGCCAGCACCCTAAGATATCATCTTGGCTAATGACATCTCCTGCCATTGCCAGTGGTATGTGATATCTCACGCTAACTCATATGTCAATAGCAGGGACTGGAGTACGCAGGGTAGTCAGACCCGTAGATCAACATTGATCATAATCGATCAAAATCGATCCCTCCTGCTAACTGGGACAGTTCTCCGAACTGAATACGAACTTGACTTTGATAAAACAATTGATACCTGTAGGAAAACTTCACATAAGTTTCCTGCCAACATTCACATCAAGAATTATAAAACATATTATAACTTTGATCACGAGCTCAACTAGAAGATAATAATAACAAAATATATTATATGGCGACCAATACCAACACGAACCTAGAAGTGATTAAAGAGGAATTTCAACTAGAGGCCAGAAAAAAGCAATCAATTTTGATAGCAGATCATAGGAAGAAGAATTTGATTAAGCAAAATGAGGAGAATATTGAAAAACCAGCAACAGAATTAGAAGGAGCAAGGTTGGCTCGCGATTTGGAAAATTTTTATTATTTGGCGAGTTTAGCAGTGACTAAACAACAAAAGAAGCTATATTTAAACGAAGCTGCAGCAATAGAAAGTAGAAAAGCAGCAATTCAGTGCGAAAAAACAAATAGTAATAGAAATAAAATTTTTTCAATCCATGAAATTGATAACATAAGTTTTCAATTAATTCAGTAAATTATTTGTGATATAACATCACCCCGATGGAAAATCTCCCATCAAGAATAATATAAGAACTGAATCTAAAAAATTATGGTGCAAATTATGAAACTTTTTGCAATCCATACAATTTTAGAGCGATCTAGTTTCGAACCAATGAGAAAATTTTTAAACTTTAAAAAAGTTTATCATTCTCATCAGGGCTAGCCGACTAGATAAACTCTACCAAAAAATGTTAACGCTAATGATTATAAACCAAAAATTGGGTTACAACTCTAGCGAAGTGTAAAAACAAAAAATTTACATAAACATACATTTAATAAATTCAGGTTTAGTCAATTAATTTCTCTGGTGATCACTGTTTTGTTATACTCTAGATTTTCTAGTATTGAATAACAAAGTTGTATCTGTGAGAAGAAGATGACTAGTCTTCACTTGTGTCTATTGACACATGATCAACAATTAATTCAGTAAATTATTTGTGATATAACATCACCCCGATGGAAAATCTCCCATCAAGAATAATATAAGAACTGAATCTAAAAAATTATGGTGCAAATTATGAAACTTTTTGCAATCCATACAATTTTAGAGCGATCTAGTTTCGAACCAATGAGAAAATTTTTAAACTTTAAAAAAGTTTATCATTCTCATCAGGGCTAGCCGACTAGATAAACTCTACCAAAAAATGTTAACGCTAATGATTATAAACCAAAAATTGGGTTACAACTCTAGCGAAGTGTAAAAACAAAAAATTTACATAAACATACATTTAATAAATTCAGGTTTAGTCAATTAATTTCTCTGGTGATCACTGTTTTGTTATACTCTAGATTTTCTAGTATTGAATAACAAAGTTGTATCTGTGAGAAGAAGATGACTAGTCTTCACTTGTGTCTATTGACACATGATCAACAATTAATTCAGTAAATTATTTGTGATATAACATCACCCCGATGGAAAATCTCCCATCAAGAATAATATAAGAACTGAATCTAAAAAATTATGGTGCAAATTATGAAACTTTTTGCAATCCATACAATTTTAGAGCGATCTAGTTTCGAACCAATGAGAAAATTTTTAAACTTTAAAAAAGTTTATCATTCTCATCAGGGCTAGCCGACTAGATAAACTCTACCAAAAAATGTTAACGCTAATGATTATAAACCAAAAATTGGGTTACAACTCTAGCGAAGTGTAAAAACAAAAAATTTACATAAACATACATTTAATAAATTCAGGTTTAGTCAATTAATTTCTCTGGTGATCACTGTTTTGTTATACTCTAGATTTTCTAGTATTGAATAACAAAGTTGTATCTGTGAGAAGAAGATGACTAGTCTTCACTTGTGTCTATTGACACATGATCAACAATTAATTCAGTAAATTATTTGTGATATAACATCACCCCGATGGAAAATCTCCCATCAAGAATAATATAAGAACTGAATCTAAAAAATTATGGTGCAAATTATGAAACTTTTTGCAATCCATACAATTTTAGAGCGATCTAGTTTCGAACCAATGAGAAAATTTTTAAACTTTAAAAAAGTTTATCATTCTCATCAGGGCTAGCCGACTAGATAAACTCTACCAAAAAATGTTAACGCTAATGATTATAAACCAAAAATTGGGTTACAACTCTAGCGAAGTGTAAAAACAAAAAATTTACATAAACATACATTTAATAAATTCAGGTTTAGTCAATTAATTTCTCTGGTGATCACTGTTTTGTTATACTCTAGATTTTCTAGTATTGAATAACAAAGTTGTATCTGTGAGAAGAAGATGACTAGTCTTCACTTGTGTCTATTGACACATGATCAACAATTAATTCAGTAAATTATTTGTGATATAACATCACCCCGATGGAAAATCTCCCATCAAGAATAATATAAGAACTGAATCTAAAAAATTATGGTGCAAATTATGAAACTTTTTGCAATCCATACAATTTTAGAGCGATCTAGTTTCGAACCAATGAGAAAATTTTTAAACTTTAAAAAAGTTTATCATTCTCATCAGGGCTAGCCGACTAGATAAACTCTACCAAAAAATGTTAACGCTAATGATTATAAACCAAAAATTGGGTTACAACTCTAGCGAAGTGTAAAAACAAAAAATTTACATAAACATACATTTAATAAATTCAGGTTTAGTCAATTAATTTCTCTGGTGATCACTGTTTTGTTATACTCTAGATTTTCTAGTATTGAATAACAAAGTTGTATCTGTGAGAAGAAGATGACTAGTCTTCACTTGTGTCTATTGACACATGATCAACAATTAATTCAGTAAATTATTTGTGATATAACATCACCCCGATGGAAAATCTCCCATCAAGAATAATATAAGAACTGAATCTAAAAAATTATGGTGCAAATTATGAAACTTTTTGCAATCCATACAATTTTAGAGCGATCTAGTTTCGAACCAATGAGAAAATTTTTAAACTTTAAAAAAGTTTATCATTCTCATCAGGGCTAGCCGACTAGATAAACTCTACCAAAAAATGTTAACGCTAATGATTATAAACCAAAAATTGGGTTACAACTCTAGCGAAGTGTAAAAACAAAAAATTTACATAAACATACATTTAATAAATTCAGGTTTAGTCAATTAATTTCTCTGGTGATCACTGTTTTGTTATACTCTAGATTTTCTAGTATTGAATAACAAAGTTGTATCTGTGAGAAGAAGATGACTAGTCTTCACTTGTGTCTATTGACACATGATCAACAATTAATTCAGTAAATTATTTGTGATATAACATCACCCCGATGGAAAATCTCCCATCAAGAATAATATAAGAACTGAATCTAAAAAATTATGGTGCAAATTATGAAACTTTTTGCAATCCATACAATTTTAGAGCGATCTAGTTTCGAACCAATGAGAAAATTTTTAAACTTTAAAAAAGTTTATCATTCTCATCAGGGCTAGCCGACTAGATAAACTCTACCAAAAAATGTTAACGCTAATGATTATAAACCAAAAATTGGGTTACAACTCTAGCGAAGTGTAAAAACAAAAAATTTACATAAACATACATTTAATAAATTCAGGTTTAGTCAATTAATTTCTCTGGTGATCACTGTTTTGTTATACTCTAGATTTTCTAGTATTGAATAACAAAGTTGTATCTGTGAGAAGAAGATGACTAGTCTTCACTTGTGTCTATTGACACATGATCAACAATTAATTCAGTAAATTATTTGTGATATAACATCACCCCGATGGAAAATCTCCCATCAAGAATAATATAAGAACTGAATCTAAAAAATTATGGTGCAAATTATGAAACTTTTTGCAATCCATACAATTTTAGAGCGATCTAGTTTCGAACCAATGAGAAAATTTTTAAACTTTAAAAAAGTTTATCATTCTCATCAGGGCTAGCCGACTAGATAAACTCTACCAAAAAATGTTAACGCTAATGATTATAAACCAAAAATTGGGTTACAACTCTAGCGAAGTGTAAAAACAAAAAATTTACATAAACATACATTTAATAAATTCAGGTTTAGTCAATTAATTTCTCTGGTGATCACTGTTTTGTTATACTCTAGATTTTCTAGTATTGAATAACAAAGTTGTATCTGTGAGAAGAAGATGACTAGTCTTCACTTGTGTCTATTGACACATGATCAACAATTAATTCAGTAAATTATTTGTGATATAACATCACCCCGATGGAAAATCTCCCATCAAGAATAATATAAGAACTGAATCTAAAAAATTATGGTGCAAATTATGAAACTTTTTGCAATCCATACAATTTTAGAGCGATCTAGTTTCGAACCAATGAGAAAATTTTTAAACTTTAAAAAAGTTTATCATTCTCATCAGGGCTAGCCGACTAGATAAACTCTACCAAAAAATGTTAACGCTAATGATTATAAACCAAAAATTGGGTTACAACTCTAGCGAAGTGTAAAAACAAAAAATTTACATAAACATACATTTAATAAATTCAGGTTTAGTCAATTAATTTCTCTGGTGATCACTGTTTTGTTATACTCTAGATTTTCTAGTATTGAATAACAAAGTTGTATCTGTGAGAAGAAGATGACTAGTCTTCACTTGTGTCTATTGACACATGATCAACAATTAATTCAGTAAATTATTTGTGATATAACATCACCCCGATGGAAAATCTCCCATCAAGAATAATATAAGAACTGAATCTAAAAAATTATGGTGCAAATTATGAAACTTTTTGCAATCCATACAATTTTAGAGCGATCTAGTTTCGAACCAATGAGAAAATTTTTAAACTTTAAAAAAGTTTATCATTCTCATCAGGGCTAGCCGACTAGATAAACTCTACCAAAAAATGTTAACGCTAATGATTATAAACCAAAAATTGGGTTACAACTCTAGCGAAGTGTAAAAACAAAAAATTTACATAAACATACATTTAATAAATTCAGGTTTAGTCAATTAATTTCTCTGGTGATCACTGTTTTGTTATACTCTAGATTTTCTAGTATTGAATAACAAAGTTGTATCTGTGAGAAGAAGATGACTAGTCTTCACTTGTGTCTATTGACACATGATCAACAATTAATTCAGTAAATTATTTGTGATATAACATCACCCCGATGGAAAATCTCCCATCAAGAATAATATAAGAACTGAATCTAAAAAATTATGGTGCAAATTATGAAACTTTTTGCAATCCATACAATTTTAGAGCGATCTAGTTTCGAACCAATGAGAAAATTTTTAAACTTTAAAAAAGTTTATCATTCTCATCAGGGCTAGCCGACTAGATAAACTCTACCAAAAAATGTTAACGCTAATGATTATAAACCAAAAATTGGGTTACAACTCTAGCGAAGTGTAAAAACAAAAAATTTACATAAACATACATTTAATAAATTCAGGTTTAGTCAATTAATTTCTCTGGTGATCAGAGAAATTAATTGACTAAACCTGAATTTATTAAATGTATGTTTATGTAAATTTTTTGTTTTTACACTTCGCTAGAGTTGTAACCCAATTTTTGGTTTATAATCATTAGCGTTAACATTTTTTGGTAGAGTTTATCTAGTCGGCTAGCCCTGATGAGAATGATAAACTTTTTTAAAGTTTAAAAATTTTCTCATTGGTTCGAAACTAGATCGCTCTAAAATTGTATGGATTGCAAAAAGTTTCATAATTTGCACCATAATTTTTTAGATTCAGTTCTTATATTATTCTTGATGGGAGATTTTCCATCGGGGTGATGTTATATCACAAATAATTTACTGAATTAATTGTTGATCATGTGTCAATAGACACAAGTGAAGACTAGTCATCTTCTTCTCACAGATACAACTTTGTTATTCAATACTAGAAAATCTAGAGTATAACAAAACAGTGATCACCAGAGAAATTAATTGACTAAACCTGAATTTATTAAATGTATGTTTATGTAAATTTTTTGTTTTTACACTTCGCTAGAGTTGTAACCCAATTTTTGGTTTATAATCATTAGCGTTAACATTTTTTGGTAGAGTTTATCTAGTCGGCTAGCCCTGATGAGAATGATAAACTTTTTTAAAGTTTAAAAATTTTCTCATTGGTTCGAAACTAGATCGCTCTAAAATTGTATGGATTGCAAAAAGTTTCATAATTTGCACCATAATTTTTTAGATTCAGTTCTTATATTATTCTTGATGGGAGATTTTCCATCGGGGTGATGTTATATCACAAATAATTTACTGAATTAATTGTTGATCATGTGTCAATAGACACAAGTGAAGACTAGTCATCTTCTTCTCACAGATACAACTTTGTTATTCAATACTAGAAAATCTAGAGTATAACAAAACAGTGATCACCAGAGAAATTAATTGACTAAACCTGAATTTATTAAATGTATGTTTATGTAAATTTTTTGTTTTTACACTTCGCTAGAGTTGTAACCCAATTTTTGGTTTATAATCATTAGCGTTAACATTTTTTGGTAGAGTTTATCTAGTCGGCTAGCCCTGATGAGAATGATAAACTTTTTTAAAGTTTAAAAATTTTCTCATTGGTTCGAAACTAGATCGCTCTAAAATTGTATGGATTGCAAAAAGTTTCATAATTTGCACCATAATTTTTTAGATTCAGTTCTTATATTATTCTTGATGGGAGATTTTCCATCGGGGTGATGTTATATCACAAATAATTTACTGAATTAATTGTTGATCATGTGTCAATAGACACAAGTGAAGACTAGTCATCTTCTTCTCACAGATACAACTTTGTTATTCAATACTAGAAAATCTAGAGTATAACAAAACAGTGATCACCAGAGAAATTAATTGACTAAACCTGAATTTATTAAATGTATGTTTATGTAAATTTTTTGTTTTTACACTTCGCTAGAGTTGTAACCCAATTTTTGGTTTATAATCATTAGCGTTAACATTTTTGGTAGAGTTTATCTAGTCGGCTAGCCCTGATGAGAATGATAAACTTTTTTAAAGTTTAAAAATTTTCTCATTGGTTCGAAACTAGATCGCTCTAAAATTGTATGGATTGCAAAAAGTTTCATAATTTGCACCATAATTTTTTAGATTCAGTTCTTATATAAGTTTTCATTTCAATAAAAATTAAAATTTAAAAAAATTTTTTTTTAATCTTAAGAATTATTTTAGTATTTTTAAACTTTTATAATAGAATAAAAATTAAATTTTCTCTAAAAACGAGAATAATTTCATATTTTACGATTACGGTTTGTAATTAATTTACAAATAAATATGGGTAACAATAGTCAGAAACCCGAAGAAAAAGAGATTATAGTAACGAACGGTGCCGGGTCTGCAACTAATATAACTGGAAATTCAGTTAATGAAAAATTAAATAAATACGAAATTATTGCCGTTACCACTATTGTTGTTATCATAATAATTTTATTAATATATAGGTTAAAAATGTATTTTTTAAATAGCGTTAAAAAACAAGTAAACAAAAGTGTTGTTGTTTGACACGAATAATATTTTTATTTCCTATAAAATAATTTTTTTTTAATGAGTATGCATAATAAATTTTAAAATAATAATTTTGTTGTTTTTGTTGGAAAACACTTTTGATGAATAATTTTGTTGATAAATAATTTTTGTTGATAGATAGTTTTTGTTGGTGGAAAATATTTTGTTTTGGGAAGATAGTTTTAGTTGATGGAATCAGTGCAAAAAGCGAAAGAGATAATCAGTGAATTTGAGAGATTATACTCTAATTTTACAAAGAACCCAAATAGAACTTACACGCATGAGCATATCCTTAATCTTTGTACGAGAGTAAGTACACTCAAACAAGAATACAAAGAGCTATCAAAGACTTTCATTACAGTACTTGATTCAAAAACCCTTGATAAACTTCAAGGAAAATTTAAATCTGCTTATCAAGAACTCAAGAAGAAATTAGCTACTTTTTCTGAGGACTTATTAGAGAGCTCACTTCAAGATACTGAGGAAATATTAAATTTAGAAGAGACAGAAGAGATACCAAGAACAGAAATGGCATCCTTCGATATTGAGAAAACATTGAAAATAATACCGACTTTCGATGGAAAATCTAATGATCTTCCAATATTTTTAAATTTGATACAACATCTGAGCAGTACGCTGAAAAATGATGAAGAAAAAACTAAACTGATAGCATTTATCTGGGATACCAGATTAACCTTGAACGCGAAAACGAAATTAGTTTCGATTAAAAAACCCAATAGCATTGAAGAACTTAAATTAATATTTAATAAAATTTTCAAAAAACGGACGACTTGTTTGAATATTCAAACACAAATCACTCAAGCGCGTCAAAATAATTTATCTGCCGAATCTTTTGGAAACAAAATTGAAGGTATGATAACTGAACTCAATGCATTACAGATATCAGAGCAAGGTGATAAACATGCTGATATCATCACTAAATTAAACGAACAAACGGGACTAAACGCTTTCAAGACTGGTTTAAATGAACCAATCAAAAACATGGTCTATGCCGCGAGACTTAATTCACTTCAGGAAGCGATCCAATATGCTGCCGAAGTAGATGAGCAATCGAACACAGCACGAATGCTACATTTTAATGCACGGAACTATAGAAATGACTAAAGAAATCAAGCCAACAACTATCAACATAAGAAAAATTTTAATCGATCTTATCAGAAGAATAAGAATCGAAATAATTATAATAATTATAATAATAGTAACAATAATAGAAATTTTAATAATAATGCATACGGTTACAATGGAAATAATTCCAGTAACAATAAGAATTTTAATAATGGATATTATTCCAATAACAATAGTAATAATAATTTGAATAAAAGATTTAATGATGACAAAAATAGAAATTTTAATAAGAATGATAATTATAATAATAGTAGAAGAGTAAATTTAGCTCAAGCGGAAAACTGGGAAGGAGTCACCGAGAACCAGTTATCGAGCGACTCCCCAGTAGTAAATGTATAAAGATATATTACTTAAATCCTAGCACAAATACTAACTTCGTAAAAATTCATACAAGTATAACGGATGGTTTCAGAACATTTCTGATAGATACAGGAGCAGATATATCTCTCCTGAAGATAAATAAAATTAATAAAAGCATCAATGTTAATGCTGATAGATGTAGAATAAAAGGGGTAACTAGTGAAGAAACGTTCTCACTAGGAACGACTAGAGCAATCTTAAATTTAGAAAATGATGATGTAGAACAAGAATTTCATCTTATTGATGAAAATTTTCCATTAGAGACAGATGGGATATTAGGTAGGGACTTCCTACATAAAAACTACTGCAAGATAGATTACGATACTTACACTCTATCTGCATACGTAAATAATGAAGAGAATAAATTACCAATGCTTACAAAATTAGATAAAGAAGAGGGGTTTACTGTACCAGCACGCTCACAAGTTATCAGGAGGGTACAAATAAGAAGAACAGAGGACATCGTAGTGTTGAATCATGAAATAGAAGAAGGAGTATATATAGCAAATACAATTGTTCCGGCCGAAGGTATAGCACATATTAAAATTTTGAATACGAAAGAGTATGATGATGACTATAAGAAGATTAACTCCAAAAGTTCAACCATTAAAGAATTACCACATTTTACGGATGTCCAAGAACAAAGGCAAGTTATCAGCGGAGCAACGTTATAACAAAATACTAAAAGAATTGGATTTAGAAGGTTTAGAAGAACAAGCGCGAAACTCAATCAAGGAAATATGCAAAGAATTTTCGGACATATTTCACTTAGAGGATGAACAACTAACAGCAAATAATTTTTATAAACAAAATATACAATTATCAGATAATAATCCGGTATATATAAAAAACTATAGATTACCACAAGCGCATATGGATGAAATAAATAAGCAAGTTGACAAGTTACTTAAAGAGGACGTAGTAGAACCATCAGTTAGTCCTTACAATTCACCGTTACTAATTGTACCAAAGCAAAACGGAACCGAGGACAAGTGGAGATTGGTGGTAGATTTCAGACAACTGAATAAGAAGATCGTCGATGATAAATTTCCATTAACAAGATTGGACGATATCCTAGACAATCTTGGAAGGGCGAAATATTTTTCAACGCTAGACTTAACGAGTTCCTTTCACCAGATCGAACTTGAAGAGGAATCAAGACCGTTAACGTCATTTTCAACTAACAAAGGACATTATCACTTTAAGAGGTTACCATTTGGATTAAAAATATCAACCAACAGTTTCCAAAGAATGCTTACTATAGCTCTAGCTGGTCTAGAAACAGAAGCATTTCTCTACGTTGATGACATCATAATATTCGGATGTAGCTTAAAACATCACAATACGAACTTAATCAAAACTTTCAATAGATTGAGCGAGTATAATCTAAAACTAAATCCGAAGAAATGCAACTTTTTGATAACTGAAGTAACATATCTAAGTCATTTAATAACAAATGAAGGAGTAAGAACAGATCCTAGAAAATATGATGTGATAAAGAACTACCCAACACCAGTTAACGCCGACGAAACAAAAAGATTTACTGCATTTTGCAATTACTACCGCAGATTTATACCAAACTTTGCAGAAATAGCGAAACCACTAAACAACTTAGGAAAGAAGAATGTAACTTTTGAATGGACAAACGAATGCAAACAAGCATTCTCAACGCTTAAAGAAAAATTAATTAATCCACCAATTCTAAAATACCCAAACTTCAAAGAAAAATTTATAGTGACGACTGATGCATCGAATTTTGCACTAGGGGCTGTACTTTCACAAGGTGAAATTGGAAAAGATTTACCAATATCTTACGCAAGTAAATCATTAAATAAGCATGAAATAAACAAACCGGTAATTGAGAAGGAATTATTAGCAATCCATTGGGCAATAAATTTCTTCAGACCATATATTTATGGAAGAAAATTTATAGTTGTAACAGATCACAGACCATTAGTGAGCCTGTTTACACACAAAAATCCATCATCGAAATTAACAAGGATAAGATTAGATCTATCCGACTACGACTTTGAAATAGTGTATAAACAAGGAAAAATTAATACAAATGCAGATGCACTATCGAGAATTAAGATTGACTCAGAAATTTTGAAAGCAATGATACCCACTACTACAGTAAATATAGTCACGAGAGCCATGAAAAGAAAAGAAGATATGAAAAGAATCGAGGAAAATAGCATCACAGGAATGAATGAGGGTGGCCAACCTTATACATGGAACTGTACTTCGATTTCTGAAGTAAGAAATGTTAAAAATTTAAGATTTATAAATATTAATAGTTTGCAAGGTAGATTTAATAATACTGATGTTTTGTACAGCGAAAATCCGCACATGAACTATGGTTTTGTGCAGGAAAAGCATGTAAAGAAAACGAGAGGAAGTATAAATAATAAAGCGCCCAAACATAAGAGTTTGGATAATGAAAATGAAAATGATATATCAATTGATAAAAATGAAATTATTGTAACATTTAGCGAAAATCCGCATATAGACTTTGGTTTTATGCTGGAAAAGTTAATATGGAAAATGAAAGAAGAAAATATAGAAAAATTAGCGCTTAAAACTGATGATGAAATATTTACACGTGTTAAAATAAATGAGTTCAAAGAGATATTTACCGAGCTGCAGTCGGAATTGAACAAAAATGATAAGCAAACAAATCTAAGAATATTAATATATGAGGCTCCATTAAAGATTAATGATAGTGACAGAATGATAGAAATTATAAAAGAATTTCATAATACACCACACGCTGGAGGACACTCAGGTGTGAGAAGAACGATTACTAAAATTAAACAACGTTATACATTTAAGAATCTGAATAAACTGGTAAAGAATTATGTTAAGAGATGCGAAGAATGTGCTAGGAATAAACAAATTAGGGACACTAGAGAAAAATTAAATATTACTGAAACTCCTAAAGACTCAGTTTGGCTAAAAGCAGGTGATCGCAAAAAATTGGATGCACCTTATTCAGGACCTTATGAGGCCATAGATATTAAAGAAACTAATGTTAAGATAAGAAAAGGAAATATGATAAAAGAAATTCATAAAAATAGATTAAAGAAAAACATTCCCAAATAGAATTTAAGAAAAATCTGATACGAATTAAAATGAAAAGATTTATAATAACATTTATTAAATTAAAATGTTTCAAATTGTATATTTAGCGCAAAAACTCATTTGATTTACAAAATAAATTTTTGTTTAGGAAAGTGGGGGGATGTACTACATCTCGAATGTAGATACTAACTTCCAAATAAAACTTTGATGAAAAATAATCATAAAACTAAAAAACAACAAACATAATAATAAATCATTACTCATGATAGTAAAAGCCAAATGCATTTCACACATGACGTAGAAACTAAATTGAAAAACATAAATCGAATTTTTTTTATTATTTTTATAACTGACCATAACAAATGTAAAACATATAAACCAAATAATAATATGGGTCAGATTCAATTTCATAACATAAAAAAAGTGTGTGAAGAAAATATAATACTAAAAGATATCATGTGACACTTTTTAATTGTTTTATATTCTTTTAATAATTATTCCTTTTGATGAATAGACAAATTTTCATACATAAATATTTTTTAAATATTTTAGTAAATAAGAATCGATAAATTTTATTGAATTTGGTGGGAGAATAGATTTATAGTAAATAAAGAAATTGCTTTTATTTTGTAATTGGGGAAATGATTTATGTAAAATATTTTAGGTATATATAGAACGATTTTATTGAATAAAACTCAGACTTGATTTTAAACTTAAACCATGCGTTTTATTTAGAATTATTTCTCAACTGACGTCACCGAATAGCTATTAGCTAAAGGGACTAACAGTAAGAAGCAAAACCGAATAATTAGATTTGTTAAAGGTTTGCCTATTACTGGGACAGTTCTCCGAACTGAATACGAACTTGACTTTGATAAAACAATTGATACCTGTAGGAAAACTTCATATAAGTTTCCTGCCAACATTCACATCAAGAATTATAAAACATATTATAACTTTGATCACGAGCTCAACTAGAAGATAATAATAACAAAATATATTATATTAGCTTAATAAATAAATAAGTTAAATATATAAACTAGCTTAGTAAAGGAACCTGTTAAAACAATATATAAATGAGCTTAATAAATAAACAAATTAGCTTACCTGAGCTAGTAACCTGCCAAAAGCGCTTTTAGTGTCACCTTACTCATCAAGAAAAAAAATTGCTATTCTAAAAATTATTAACGTTAACTAACAACAAAAATCAATTATTTGCTTAGCATATACATAAATGATATATACACAAAAAAACACGAAATCAGATTCGCAGTTATAATACACGTAAATACTCAATCCAGCTACAGTACGATCAAAATGTGCTTCTAAATTGGTTTCCCGTTTCCTTTTAAATTTAATTTACAGAGTATGCTGTTTTCTTTTCAATTTAATTTACCGAATCCAATTAGGTAACGTGCTTAATACGGTTGGATACTTGTTTGTGGTATCCTGAGGAAACAGTTATAACGGATGCGTATTTAGGTTTTTTTTCTTGTTTTAATTCTTCATCTAACCCACTTCATCGCCAACAATTTTTAACTTGGAGGATAATAAGTTACAGGCCCAGGCAATTCCAATAAACCTAAGATAAATATCACTTAATTCACAAACATTCGAATCAGTTTACCCGTCGCCTAACTTGCTTACCTGGTCGGTTTAGGTCACACTAATTTCACAGTAAAACAATTCCGTATTATTTATTGTATTTATTAATGTATTAAGAAATAACTCAAACAAAAAGCAATTGAAATAACTGATGCCACTACTTTTTGTGAATATTGAAAACTTGGAATTATCACTTATAATTTGTTACTAGATTTTATTAAAGTTTAATTTCATGTACTCACTGTCGTACACTTTCAAAATGAATGTTTAAAATTTGCAACAGCAAAATTCTGTAGTAACTACATAAATAAATGATTGTAATCAGGTTTTCGTAAAACCAGGAAAAACGGGATAAAGTTTGATTAAATAAAATGCGAATTAAATGATGATGATTCATTTTTTTATTTATGCAGTGCTGTTGCATTATAATGAAATATAGGGGCTGGAACTACATTTTATTTTCAATGAAATGTGTTACAGTATTGAATTGTTTAATAGATTATCTTTCCTTGTATTATCAGCTGTTTTGATGGATATTTATTTAGTTATTCATCTATCTATTTATTTAATTTATAAAATATATTTATTAATTTATTTATTAATTTATAATACAGACGGACGAAGGACGGACGGACCAATCATGGGGTTGTTCATCACACCTGGGGTTGAAGATGGTGATCGCCGTTCTTTCTTAATATTGTTGTTGATTATGTTTGTATGGGACCAAAAAAGAATTAAAAATAAACTACGTTAAAGGATGGGAATGGAAAAGGAAATGGAACAAGATGGGATGGAGAAGGATAGGGTAAGGTAGGGTGGGAAAGGAATAAGACGGGGTATGTGTTGATGGGATCTCACCCAGTTGACAAGTGCTGAAGGGATGGCCAGAAGATAAATCCTCTGGACCACCATTCGAACAACAACACTCGCCAGCTGCGACCCACACCACCAACACATACGGACGAGGTGCTATGACCTGAGTTGATCCAGTCCACCACGGCATGAAAGCTGAGCGGACATCTTCCCTCAGTAGCTGATCGGGCTACTTTGGAAAATGTCCCCCAGTATCATCCATGGAGAACCGAAACACTCAGGCCATAGGAAACCAATATTGTCGGGAGGGGACTTTAACGATTAGACAATATCAGTTCGGACTGGACTCTGAGGACACCATGAACCCGAAGCCTGACCAGGTGACCAGACTCGGACGAGAATTGGCGTATACACCAATACACGTCAGTCTAGGTCTGGCACCTGAGTCACCTTCGGCCCCCGTGACATCGCCAGAAACCCAGCCCGTAACTAGGGTCCGTGGGGTTGTAAAGCCCATTGGGAATACTTCCTAAGAAATATTCCCACCCTTGCGTTATCAAGAAAAACAAAAGGAGATACAGCTGGAGGCGTGGGGACGCAAAACCCCATCGAAGAAAGTCTGAGAGATCTCAGACTCCCTTCGCTCCTGCGCGTTTGAAGCAGGGAGTTGCTTCCCGTCGCCAGAGCCTCTAACTATTGAGTTGTGGGATTGTATAATTAAATTTCAGAAGAAAAATTTAAAAAAAAAATTTTTCATAGTTTTTTGTAAATATGAAGGGACTCCTCCAGAGTCCTACATTGCTGTAGAAACCCTTAGAGGAGCCCCACGTTGGGCGCCAATTTGTAATGAAGAGCTTTCTCATTGGTGAACCAATGAGAATGGCATAGCAGGATGCGTACCTAGAATGATTGTTATGCCTTACGACTAAAGCTCAGTCCTCGTGGATTTGATGGAGTAATACCTGCTGCTTCAACACAAATGCAGAAATGTACGCAATTTACGAAAAGTCACAGAAATGGAAAAAAGTACAAGTGGAAAATGGAGACTCTGGCGACCCCGTTTGCGAAAGACCTACGATCAGCGCGTCCAACCCCCACAATCACTCTCAGACGCCCACACACTCACGCTTCACAAATGCTAATATTCACCCACACAGTCAGACGGCGAAGCAAGACACTTAAGCTCTCAGACCCGCAGCACGCATTACAAGTGATAGTAATCAAGATTGTGTTGTATTGCAGTCACATGAGCACCATGGTACAGCCCATAAACCACTGCCATTGCTGGTACACCGCGAATCAGATCCCAGAGCACTGAAAAACGTCCCACACTATATTGAAAGTCCAGATCGATCCTTTCCCTTCCTCTTTATTAACAACATTTAAAAAAATTTATAAAACCATAAGTAATTCAAAAAAAAATTATTCATATCCCAAAAAAAATGTAAGTTTATTTGTAATTTGAACAAACATGTCCAAACCAGTTTATTTCAATACCTGTAGTTTACAGTTAGTTAATGAATCATAGACCTAATAAACCTAAAACAGGACAAGAATTGGTTTCTTTATTTTGTTGTTTTTTCTAATTCCTTTTTTTTTGGATTACAGGACATTTGAGAATGATTATTTTGAAATTATATAATTTTATCAATTCAGGAAATATAATGAAAAGAGGTATTTGGTAAGTTAAGTTTTAACTCAGAGCAACACTATTTAGATTAGAATCAGTTCCAGTCCAGACCAAATGTGTCTCGCTACCCACACCGCCAGTTCGCACACACAGGCAACGACTAACACGCCCCCATTCAACCACTGACACGCCCTTTCACACACATTCACCCTTCTACGTGTAGTAACGTAAAATTTAAAATAAAAAAAACCATAAATGAATTTAATAGACATCTAGTGCTAGGCACTGGTAATACTTAGTTTTAAGTTCAATGGATTTATATATGACAAAAAACAAAGTGAAGTACTAAAAAAAAGAGATTATTACTTTTGGGTGTGTATTTGACAGTGTTAACTTTAATAAAGTTTAAAATGAAACAGAAAAACTAATTTGAATAGTCTTTATTAATTTTTCTTTATCCCGTAATAAACAAAGACTAAAGTTCAGGTGTGGGGTATATCTAAGCAAAATAATTGTTTCAAATAAATTTGGTGGAGTGATTAATAAAATAATTGTGGATTGAAATTTGCACATGGTGTAATTGTGAAGTTTCGGGGTACATCGAAGTACAGGCGTCATTTTATTAATCGCCAATTTAAAAACAAATTATTGTGCAATGAGCTCACGTAGGAAAAATAAAAGCAAAAACCGTGTAGGAGAAACTAATTTGGATGATACTTTCCATTACAACAGTACATGTGCGGAGTCAAATTGTTCGAATAAAATAGTAAACATGAACGAAATTGGAGCCTTTATTTCAACTTTTAGTGGTGGCGATGGTGAAATTGTTGAACAATTTCTTGAGCAAGTTACGAATACAATGGAAGTTTTCGAAGCTGATGAAAAGAAAATGAAAATATTAATGGTGGGAAAGCTTGGAGAAAACGCTTTATCATGGTTTCGTTCTAAGCCGGAATATATAAAAATGAATTTTACCGATTTGGTTGAGGAGATACGAAAAATTTGGACGAAAAAGAAAGATAGAATTTCAATGCGGAAAAATTTCGAGCAAAGGAATTGGAAGAAAGGTGAAAGTTTCGCAGAATATTTCCATAATAAGTTAATATTAGGAAATCAGTTGAATTTAGGAGATGAAGAAATTTTGGACTATATGATAGATGGAATTAATAATGTTGTTTTACAAACGCAAGTCAGGATGCAAAATATAAAAACATCGCGGGAATTAATTGACATAATGTCGAGAATACCGGAGTCTGATAGAAAGTCATTGGAAAACAGTTTATCAAAATCAAGTGTTGTGGGAGAAAAAAGACAAATGGAATTCTCAAAAAGTGTTCCAGTTAAAAGTGGTGAGCCGAAATGTTATAACTGTGGTAAAATTGGGCACATCAGTCCAGAGTGTACTCAACCAAAATTACCAAAAGGAACTTGCTACGGATGTGGTGAAGTGGGGCATATTATTCAGAAATGTCCTAAGAAAAAGGCAGAGAAGGGTAAAACAGATATTAATTGTTTGGTAGTATCAAATTTAATTCCTAGTTATAAGTTAGATTTAAATTTTTGTAAACCTTTTGTGTATAATAATTTAGAAGCAATCGTGGATACTGCAAGTCCTGTCAGTTTAATTAAAAATAAAGTTGTACCAATAAACGTAAACTTAAAAGATGTCAAAGCATCTTTTTCAGGCATTGCAAACTCGGTTTTAAATATTGACAAATCAGTTGATTGTGAAATTTTGTTAAACAATTTTAATTTCTCGTTGCAGTTTTTGGTGGTACCTGACAATGCGATGCAAGCCGATTGTCTACTTGGTAGAAATTTCATTGCAAACCCTAATTTTAAAATAACATTTTGTGGTGAATCTGTTACTATCGAGGAGTCGGGGAAAAACAATACTGTAAGTGATCATGTAAGTGAGAATGAAATTTTAAATATTGATGTGTGTGAAAGTTATGATAAACGAGTGAATGTTGAAATAGGTGATGTTGAATTAAATATTTTAAATCAGTTTTGGGAAATATTTGAAGGGGAATATTTGAATGTTCCGAATCCTCTGCAGCCATGTACACCTCATGAAATGTCTATAAAACTAAAGGAAGATAAACCGTTTTATTTTACACCAAGACGATTATCATTTGCTGAAAAAGCAAAAGTGAATGAAATTGTAAACAAATGGCTTGAAACCGGGATTATTCGTAAAAGTAATTCGCCTTACGCTAGTAGAGTGGTTTTGATTCAGAAAAGGAACGGAGAGTCAAGATTATGTATTGATTATCGTGAGCTTAATAAAATAACAATTCGTGACCGATTTCCACTTCCACTTATTGAAGATCATTTAGATCGATTAAGGGGAAAACGTTATTTTTCGATTTTAGATCTAAAAAATGGTTATCATCATATAAAGGTAAGTGATGAATCCATAAAATATACTGCGTTTGTTACACCAACAGGGCAGTTTGAGTTCGAGCGATTACCCTTTGGGCTTTGTAATGCGCCATCGGTGTTTCAGCGGTATGTAATGGAGGTGTTTCAGGATTTGTTGAAGGAAGACAAATTACTTATTTATATAGATGATTTGTTGGTAGCTACACATACCATTGAAGAGCATCTTGCAATTTTAAAACAAGTTTTCATGGCGTTAAAAAAAAACTGTATGGAGCTTAAAATTGTTAAGTGTAAATTTTTACAAACGAAGATTGTTTATTTGGGATACCTAATAACTCCTGATGGCATTTTGCCAAGTCAAGAACACATTGAGTGTATTAAGAAATTCGGGTTACCCAAAAATATTCATGAAGTTAAGAGATTTTTAGGTTTCGTAAGTTATTTCAGGAAATTTATTCCTAATTTCTCTGTCATGTCAAAACCGTTGAGCACAGTAAAAGGTAATCTTTGCGATGCGGATAGAAAATTTTACTTTGGGAAAGAACAGTTGGATGCGTTCGAAAAATTGAAAAACTTATTAGTTTCTGCACCGGTGTTAAGTATTTATTCTCCAGTGAGCTATACGGAACTACACTGTGATGCATCAAAAGTTGGATTAGCTGGCATTTTAATGCAGCGACAAGATGACGGTTGTATGCATCCAGTGATGTTTTATAGTAGACGTACGACGGTGGCGGAATCCAACTATCATAGTTTCAAACTGGAAACATTAGCTATAATAGCATCACTGAAAAGATTCCACGTGTATGTGCATGGAATTCGTTTTGTGATTATAAGTGATTGTAATGCGTTTAAGTTAACTGTGGCCAAAAAAGATGTAAATCCGAGAATACGCCGGTGGATTTTATTTCTGGAAAATTATGACTATACAGTTGTTCATAGAGAAGGAAATCGGATGAAACATGTTGATTGTCTCAGCCGAAATCAAAATATTTTGGTGTTGGAGGAAAATACCTTTGAACAGAACTTATCCATTTTGCAAAGTCGGGATTTGGATTTAATTAAGATTAAAGATCAGTTGGAGATAAAAGAAAATCCTCTTTATGAGATGCGAAACGGATTGTTGTATCGTAAATTAGAGAAAAACTTGTTGTTTGTTGAACCTCGTACAATGCAAACTAATATTATTCGAACATGATAAAGTAGAGGAGTTAATAAAAAGATCATATTGGTTTTCACATATGCGTGAACGAATTAGTGATCATATAGCGAACTGTTTAAAGTGTATTGCCTTTTCACCGAGCAACTATAAACGGGATTATTTGCATAATATTGATAAAGGAGATAAACCTTTTGATACGGTACTCATAGACCACTACGGTCCCCTCCATGAAACTAAACGGAGATTTAAATATATATTTATTATTGTTGATGCTTTTACGAGACTTGTGAGATTATATTGCACCAAAACAACTAGTACAAAAGAGGTTATACCGCATTTGCGTGACTATTCCGTTATGGTGATGTTCCTGCGAGAATTATTTCGGATAGAGGGTCAACGTTCACCTCTACTGAATTTTTGAATTTCATTAATGAAATGGGGATAAAACACGTTCTTATAGCTTCAGCTTGTCCTAGAGCTAATGGTCAAGTCGAGCGCCAGAATAGATTTATGACCCCAATTTTAAGTAAGGCCGTTGGTCATGTAGAAGGCATTGAATGGGATCTAACATTAGAGAATGTAGAATATGCTTTTAATAATACCTATATTGTCGGAGTATTGACACTACTCCTAGCCGTATGTTATTTGGAATATATCTGAACAGAGGAAATAGTGAGTTTGCAAAAATGGTTTCGCAATGTGAGGTAGGACGTGTTTGTGTTAATCAAATAAGAGAACGAGCAATTTCGAAAACTAAGCAAGTACAAGAATATAATAAAAGTATGAATGATAAAAAATGTCGCGGAAAGCTAGATTTTCAACAAGGAGAATATGTTATGATTCGGAATGTTGCGACCCCTGGTTTAAATCATAAACTTATACCAAAGTTTAAGGGACCTTATGTTATTCGTAAACTCCTGCCTAATAATAGATACCTAATCGGTGACGTGCATGGATTTCAGATTACAAGAACGCCATTTGAGGGTATTTTTGACAAAACCAATTTAAAAAGATGGTTGTGTGGTAAGAGTGTGGATGAATGCGAAAATGATAGTAGTTTTGCTCTAGATTCCTCTGACAGTGATGGTGAGTGACGACGGGGCGTCGTATGTCAGGTGGGCCGAGCTGTAGTAACGTAAAATTTAAAATAAAAAAAAACAATAAATGAATTTAATAGACATCTAGTGCTAGGCACTGGTAATACTTAGTTTTAAATTCAATGGATTTGTATATGACAAAAAACAAAGTGAAGTACTAAAAAAAAAAGATTATTACTTTTGGGTGTGTATTTGACAGTGTTAACTTTAATAAAGTTTAAAATGAAACAGAAAAACTAATTTGAATAGTCTTTATTAATTTTTCTTTATCCCGTAATAAACAAAGACTAAATACGTTAAACGAAACAAAAACAAATAATATAGTTCACTCACCCATGATTATATCCTCCAGGCCTCCAAGTTTCAGTTATCTCAGCCCTCCATCAGTAACAACTGTGTCCACTTACTTTGATGAAAACAGGTAATGATTTGTATAAATATACGTTGGATAAATTTGCAATTATCGTTGAACACGTTGAAAAAACCAGGTAAATATTTGTATAAACAAGCGTTAAATAACTTTCCAACATCGTTGAATGCGTTGTAAATAAAATGTAACCATTCGTCTCAATAAATGTTGAATAATACGTTGAAATAAAAATGTAACAATTTGTATCAGTAAATGTTGAATAAAACGTTGAAAAAATGTAACACTTTGTATCAATAAATGTTGAATAATTTGCAAATTCGGTTGAATACGTTGAGAATGCCAGGTAATAATTTGTATGAATAAACGTTAAATAAATTTCCAATATAGTTGAATGCGGTGTAGAAAAAATGTAACAATTTGTCTCAATAAACGTTGAATAGTACGTTGAAATAAAAATGTAACAATTTGTATCAATCAATGTCGAATAATTTGCCAATTCGGTTGAGTACGTTGAAAATAGGATGCATAAACTTGTAGGTAAAAACGTTGAATAAATTTGCAAGTATAGTCGAACACGTTGTAAATAAAATGTAACAACTTGTATCAATAAATGTTGAATAATTAGCAAATTCGGTGGAATACGTTGGAAACACGATGCAAATATTTGTATATAAAAACGTTGAAATTCATCAGGCAATCACTGACAAAACTGCAAAACCATGCTGCAAATGCTGAGCCGTAATAACTCAGGCAACTATTGATAACGACCGTAGAAATATTGTTACTAGTTTCCAAAATAAGGCAGACTCTATTTTGCTCAGTATGGTTCTCTAACATGCACATGCACCAGTGGTTGATCACAGAAAATGTTGGTCCAGTCCCACTTTTTGGATTAAGGCGAGCACAGATATACCACCCGTAATATTTCGAACGGAGAATTAACATAAATTATATTCAAAAGATTTTTATTAATTTAAAGCATTAATATTATTAGTTAGTAACGATTCGAATTATTTAACTAGTGTATACGATACATTCTTAAACTATGAATTTCTTTAATTATATTAGCCGTGTTCGATTTGACTGAAACAACTGAAGCAATTGAAAAATTAAATGCAATTGTTGTTGTTTTTTCAGTTGTTTCAGTCAAATCGAACTCACCTATTATTTACAGTGTTCAGGATAAATTTAGAATTAGAAATTTTCTTATGTTCCTATTTTTTTTATATATAGCATTGAAAAAAGATAATTTTCCTTTGTTTTTGGTGTACTTAATTTACACAATTTATATCAAAACAAATTTAGATCGAAGTTTATTTATGACCACACATATAACCAGAACAGTTTATTATGACCTTGGATTTGTAATACACCGACTAACTGTGTTTGATTTTTAGATCATCCATTTCGTTAGGATTGTCCTTCTTGGATTCAAATTATTATGGTGGTAATTAACAGTAATACATTCGAAAAAAATTCATTAAGATCGATAAAGATTCACAACACTGTTCTATAAACAAGGTAATGACCAGAACAACGGTACAAACATATATGACTATTTTTATTTTATTTTTGTTTATTATGAGTATTTTAAAATCTTAATTATGGCTGAGATGGATGACGTCACTCATTAATTCACAACCCGCACAATAGTTTATTTGTTACCTTAACGGATCCAATGATTCCCTCTAGACAGGCACCGGATTGCTTATACCACACAAAAAAATAATCCCAAAAGGATAATTGAAACATTCAATAGCTTTTTATGCATCAATAAATAAGTAAAAACACAAAATTAAAATGTCGACCACTCACTACACTAAGAGACGTCAAAAAAGCAAATCACAAAATGTAATAGAAAATAAGAGAAAAAGGCTAGGCTACACCCAGTATTTATAACAAAATTCAATGCCGAAAATGGTAATAAAACTTTTCGGAATTTCGAAAGGATGGATTACACCCAGTAAGAAAATACGTATTGATAATAACGTTTCGAAGACCATTTCAATGCTGATGGCGAGATATAATTTTAGGATAGCAAGACGAATTGGCAAATATGCGCAGCTGTTTGGATTTTGAAAGATTCGAGTAAGGGTTCCAGATGTAAATTAATTATGTAAATAAATGTTAGGATCTTTTTTCGACAAAACGAAACGGGTGGTTACTTTGTAATACTGACCATTGCAAAAAAATAATTTTGCGAAACAAATTATTTCTGACACATCAATAAGAGTCATCAATGAATTAGAATGAATTAAACGTAAGTTTAATCGATCGTATGAGGTTGATGTATTACAAAATAACAACTTACAACACTATTACAGTGGAATTCAGATCCATAACGGAAAGACAATCCGATAACAAAAAAAAAATACCCACACAGAAAATCGAATGCATAACAAGTTAGGATATTAATTCTTTTCATTGTGGCGATTGGACAAACGCGCACAGCTGTTCGGAGGTTTGAAAACTTCGTTGTTTATTTATGGTTAGTGATTAGACAATTCAATTTCAAGTAGCATGAAAACGCAGTATGAGTCAATTTTTGGGGGGTTGCAAAATTAAATAGTAATGTTTATATAGATAAATAATAAAAAAACTATGGGTTACGGAGACTATAAGAAAATATGACTATTGATGATGGATGGATGAGAATCTATTACGAGCTACACAGGTTAGTAAAAATGACAACTAATGAATCTGAGACTATAACACACCACGTCCAGACGTCGTCCCAGGCTATCCATTACATAGTTTGGTTAAAATATGTATGAAAATAAGTGACATGGATATGAATATAAAATAGCTTAGTTTACAAAAAAAGAACAACAAAGCGATAGTTTTTTCAGATAATACAGTTAATCATTCAAATCGAACGCAACTTATGTTTTTTTACTGTTTTAATAAAAAAAAGAAAAATGTGCATTTGCCCTTATCAGTTGGAATAGATAGAAAAAAATTTATATAAAATTAATTAATAAAATAATAGTAGAAAAAAAATTAATAATTTATGAATATAAATTAATTAATTTTTTTTCGACTATTATTTATTTTAATTTTAACGAAATCCGTTCAATAAATCATTTTAAATAAATAATTTTATTTACTTCATAATTTAATTCATACATAACATATTAAAAATTCTTCATTATTAAATTATTTACCTAAATGGAGATCATTATCTAAAATTACGATTCAAAGATACAAATTTCTAAAATCTTTTCTTATCAAATAACGAAATAGAACCAAAACTAACCAGAATAAAACAAAACAAACAAAAATATGTATGTAACCGTAAACGGATAGTTAAAAAAAAAATAGATTTTATTTTATTCCTCTTTTCTTTGAACGAAATAAATTAAAAAAAAATAAAATCTATAACGTACAAAAATTTATTTCTAAAGTAAAATTAAAATATCTGAGGGCTAAAAATAAGAATATAAAATTTAGCTCTTTGAGTGCAGATTTTAATTTATATGTATTTTATTTTGGGAGACAAAAACTTTTTAAGGGCAAAATAAAATAAAAATCGGAAGACTGCATTTTTGTTAATAAAATTCACACTTTTAATTCACTTTTATTCAAAACAAAAATTTGCAAACAATATCAACATTTGCATATAAAACCAAATACTTGACATTAATAGATGAAGTTTTTTTTCATAGATGGCAGATAGAATAGGCATTGATTATTTTCTGTCGTTAATTTTTTTTAAATAAATGACTTCAAAAATTCTTTTCTTTATTATGATTTTTATAATATGTATTATATAATATGTATTATATATTACCCCTTACAGGTTTTAGGTGATATAAATATTAATATTTTAGATTTAAATTCTCAAGCTTGCAATGATTATCTATTATTAATGGCTTCACATGGACTAAAATCTCTAGTAAATGAAGTTACGAGGCCTATATCTTTCACTTGTATTAAGTATTTAAGTATTTATTCTCCAGTGTTAAGTGTTGTTAAGGTGTTAAGTATTTATTCTCCAGTGAGCTATACGGAACTACACTGTGATGCATCAAAAGTTGGATTAGCTGGCATTTTAATGCAGTGACAAGATGACGGTTGTATGCATCCAGTGATGTTTTATAGTAGACGTACGACGGTGGCGGAATCCAACTATCATAGTTTCGAACTGGAAACATTAGCTATAATAGCATCACTGAAAAGATTCCACGTGTATGTGCATGGAATTCGTTTTGTGATTATAAGTGATTGTAATGCGTTTAAGTTAACTGTGGCCAAAAAAGATGTAAATCCGAGAATAAGCCGGTGGATTTTATTTCTGGAAAATTATGACTATACAGTTGTTCATAGAGAAGGAAATCGGATGAAACATGTTGATTGTCTCAGCCGAAATCAAAATATTTTGGTGTTGGAGGAAAATACCTTTGAACAGAATTTATCCATTTTGCAAAGTCGGGATTTGGATTTAATTAAGATTAAAGATCAGTTGGAGATAAAAGAAAATCCTCTTTATGAGATGCGAAACGGATTGTTGTATCGTAAATTCGAGAAAAACTTGTTGTTTGTTGAACCTCGTACAATGCAAACTAATATTATTCGAACATGTCATGATGATGTTGGACATGTTGGAATTGATAAAGTAGAGGAGTTAATAAAAAGATCATATTGGTTTTCACATATGCGTGAACGAATTAGTGATCATATAGCGAACTGTTTAAAGTGTATTGCCTTTTCACCGAGCAACTATAAACGGGATTATTTGCATAATATTGATAAAGGAGATAAACCTTTTGATACGGTACTCATAGACCACTACGGTCCCCTCCATGAAACTAAACGGAGATTTAAATATATATTTATTATTGTTGATGCTTTTACGAGACTTGTGAGATTATATTGCACCAAAACAACTAGTACAAAAGAGGTTATACCGCATTTGCGCGACTATTCCGTTATGGTGATGTTCCTGCGAGAATTATTTCGGATAGAGGGTCAACGTTCACCTCTACTGAATTTTTGAATTTCATTAATGAAATGGGGATAAAACACGTTCTTATAGCTTCAGCTTGTCCTAGAGCTAATGGTCAAGTCGAGCGCCAGAATAGATTTATGACCCCAATTTTAAGTAAGGCCGTTGGTCATGTAGAAGGCATTGAATGGGATCTAACATTAGAGAATGTAGAATATGCTTTTAATAATACCTATATTGTCGGAGTATTGACACTACTCCTAGCCGTATGTTATTTGGAATATATCTGAACAGAGGAAATAGTGAGTTTGCAAAAATGGTTTCGCAATGTGAGGTAGGACGTGTTTGTGTTAATCAAATAAGAGAACGAGCAATTTCGAAAACTAAGCAAGTACAAGAATATAATAAAAGTATGAATGATAAAAAATGTCGCGGAAAGCTAGATTTTCAACAAGGAGAATATGTTATGATTCGGAATGTTGCGACCCCTGGTTTAAATCATAAACTTATACCAAAGTTTAAGGGACCTTATGTTATTCGTAAACTCCTGCCTAATAATAGATACCTAATCGGTGACGTGCATGGATTTCAGATTACAAGAACGCCATTTGAGGGTATTTTTGACAAAACCAATTTAAAAGGATGGTTGTGTGGTAAGAGTGTGGATGAATGCGAAAATGATAGTAGTTTTGCTCTAGATTCCTCCGACAGTGATGGTGAGTGACGACGGGGCGTCGTATGTCAGGTGGGCCGAGCTGTAGTAACGTAAAATTTAAAATAAAAAAAAACAATAAATGAATTTAATAGACATCTAGTGCTAGGCACTGGTAATACTTAGTTTTAAATTCAATGGAGTTATATATGACAAAAAACAAAGTGAAGTACTAAAAAAAAGAGATTATTACTTTTGGGTGTGTATTTGACAGTGTTAACTTTAATAAAGTTTAAAATGAAACAGAAAAACTAATTTGAATAGTCTTTATTAATTTTTCTTTATCCCGTAATAAACAAAGACTAAATACGTTAAACGAAAAAAAAACAAATAATATAGTTCACTCACCCATGATTATATCCTCCAGGCCTCCAAGTTTCAGTTATCTCAGCCCTCCATCAGTAACAACTGTGTCCACTTACTTTGATGAAAACAGGTAATGATTTGTATAAATATACGTTGGATAAATTTGCAATTATCGTTGAACACGTTGAAAATACCAGGTAAATATTTGTATAAACAAGCGTTAAATAACTTTCCAACATCGTTGAATGCGTTGCAAATAAAATGTAACCATTCGTCTCAATAAATGTTGAATAATACGTTGAAATAAAAATGTAACAATTTGTATCAGTAAATGTTGAATAAAACGTTGAAAAAATGTAACACTTTGTATCAATAAATGTTGAATAATTTGCAAATTCGGTTGAATACGTTGAGAATGCCAGGTAATAATTTGTATGAATAAACGTTAAATAAATTTCCAATATAGTTGAATGCGGTGTAGAAAAAATGTAACAATTTGTCTCAATAAACGTTGAATAGTACGTTGAAATAAAAATGTAACAATTTGTATCAATCAATGTGGAATAATTTGCCAATTCGGTTGAGTACGTTGAAAATAGGATGCATAAACTTGTAGGTAAAAACGTTGAATAAATTTGCAAGTATAGTCGAACACGTTGTAAATAAAATGTAACAACTTGTATCAATAAATGTTGAATAATTAGCAAATTCGGTGGAATACGTTGGAAACACGATGCAAATATTTGTATATAAAAACGTTGAAATTCATCAGGCAATCACTGACAAAACTGCAAAACCATGCCGCAAATGCTGAGCCGTAATAACTCAGGCAACTATTGATAACGACCGTAGAAATATTGTTACTAGTTTCCAAAATAAGGCAGACTCTATTTTGCTCAGTACGGTTCTCTAACATGCACATGCACCAGTGGTTGATCACAGAAAATGTTGGTCCAGTCCCACTTTTTGGATTAAGGCGAGCACAGATATACCACCACGTAATATTTCGAACGGAGAATTAACATAAATTATATTCAAAAGATTTTTATTAATTTAAAGCATTAATATTATTAGTTAGTAACGATTCGAATTATTTAACTAGTGTATACGATACATTCTTAAACTATGAATTTCTTTAATTATATTATTTACAGTGTTCAGGATAAATTTAGAATTAGAAATTTTCTTATGTTCCTATTTTTATATATAGCATTGAAAAAAGATAATTTTCCTTTGTTTTTGGTGTACTTAATTTACACAATTTATATTTTATTTATATCAAAACAAATTTAGATCGAAGTTTATTTATGACCACACATATAACCAGAACAGTTTATTATGACCTTAGATTTGTAATACACCGACTAACTGTGTTTGAGTTTTAGATCATCCATTTCGTTAGGATTGTCCTTCTTGGATTCAAATTATTATGGTGGTAATTAACAGTAATACATTCGAAAAAAATTCATTAAGATCGATAAAGATTCACAAAACTGTTCTATAAACAAGGTAATGACCAGAACAACGGCACAAACATATATGACTATTTTTATTTTCTTTTTGTTTATTATGAGTATTTTAAAATCTTAATTATGGCTGAGATGGATGACGTCACTCATTAATTCACAACCCGCACAATAGTTTATTTGTTACCTTAACGGATCCAATGATTCCCTCTAGACAGGCACCGGATTGCTTATACCACACAAAAAAATAATCCCAAAAGGATAATTGAAACATTCAATAGCTTTTTATGCATCAATAAATAAGTAAAAACACAAAATTAAAATGTCGACCACTCACTACACTAAGAGACGTCAAAAAAGCAAATCACAAAATGTAATAGAAAATAAGAGAAAAAGGCTAGGCTACACCCAGTATTTATAACAAAATTCAATGCCGAAAATGGTAATAAAACTTTTCGGAATTTCGAAAGGATGGATTACACCCAGTAAGAAAATACGTATTGATAATAACGTTTCGAAGACCATTTCAATGCTGATGGCGAGATATAATTTTAGGATAGCAAGACGAATTGGCAAATATGCGCAGCTGTTTGGATTTTGAAAGATTCGAGTAAGGGTTCCAGATGTAAATTAATTATGTAAATAAATGTTAGGATCTTTTTTCGACAAAACGAAACGGGTGGTTACTTTGTAATACTGACCATTGCAAAAAAATAATTTTGCGAAACAAATTATTTCCGACACATCAATAAGAGTCATCAATGAATTAGAATGAATTAAACGTAAGTTTAATCGATCCTATGAGGTTGATGTATTACAAAATAACAACTTACAACACTATTACAGTGGAATTCAGATCCATAACGGAAAGACAATCCGATAACAAAAAAAAATACCCACACAGAAAATCGAATGCATAACAAGTTAGGATATTAATTCTTTTCATTGTGGCGATTGGACAAACGCGCACAGCTGTTCGGAGGTTTGAAAACTTCGTTGTTTATTTACGGTTAGTGATTAGACAATTCAATTTCAAGTAGCATGAAAACGCAGTATGAGTCAATTTTTAGGGGGTTGCAAAATTAAATAGTAATGTTTATATAGATAAATAATAAAAAAACTATGGGTTACGGAGACTATAAGAAAATATGACTATTGATGATGGATGGATGAGAATCTATTACGAGCTACACAGGTTAGTAAAAATGACAACTAATGAATCTGAGACTATAACACACCACGTCCAGACGTCGTCCCAGGCTATCCATTACATAGTTTGGTTAAAATATGTATGAAAATAAGTGACATCGATATGAATATAAAATAGCTTAGTTTACAAAAAAAGAACAACAAAGCGATAGTTTTTTCAGATAATACAGTTAATCATTCAAATCGAACGCAACTTATGTTTTTTTACTGTTTTAATAAAAAAAAAGAAAAATGTGCATTTGCCCTTATCAGTTGGAATAGATAGAAAAAAATTTATATAAAATTAATTAATAAAATAATAGTAGAAAAAAAATTAATTAATTTATGAATATAAATTAATTAATTTTTTTTCGACTATTATTTATTTTAATTTTAACGAAATCCGTTCAATAAATCATTTTAAATAAATAATTTTATTTACTTCATAATTTAATTCATACATAACATATTAAAAATTCTTCATTATTAAATTATT
This sequence comes from Diogma glabrata, assembly GCA_963693315.1. NCBI lineage: Eukaryota > Metazoa > Arthropoda > Insecta > Diptera > Cylindrotomidae > Diogma > Diogma glabrata. Next base: position 162,923,345 of record OY856188.1, on the reverse strand, counting down.
TACCTAAATGGAGATCATTATCTAAAATTACGATTCAAAGATACAAATTTCTAAAATCTTTTCTTATCAAATAACGAAATAGAACCAAAACTAACCAGAATAAATCAAAACAAACAAAAATATGTATGTAACCGTAAACGGATAGTTAAAAAAAAAATAGATTTTATTTTATTCCTCTTTTCTTTGAACGAAATAAATAAAAAAAAAATAAAATCTATAACGTACAAAAATTTATTTCTAAAGTAAAATTAAAATATCTGAGGGCTAAAAATAAGAATATAAAATTTAGCTCTTTGAGTGCAGATTTTAATTTATATGTATTTTATTTTGGGAGACAAAAACTTTTTAAGGGCAAAATAAAATAAAAATCGGAACACTGCATTTTTGTTAATAAAATTCACACTTTTAATTCACTTTTATTCAAAACAAAAATTTGCAAACAATATCAACATTTGCATATAAAACCAAATACTTGACATTAATAGATGAAGTTTTTTTTCATAGATGGCAGATAGAATAGGCATTGATTATTTTCTGTCGTTAATTTTTTTTAAATAAATGACTTCAAAAATTCTTTTGTTTATTATGATTTTTATAATATGTATTATATAATATGTATTATATATTACCCCTTACAGGTTTTAGGTGATATAAATATTAATATTTTAGATTTAAATTCTCAAGCTTGCAATGATTATCTATTATTAATGGCTTCACATGGACTAAAATCTCTAGTAAATGAAGTTACGAGGCCTATATCTTTCACTTGTATTGATCATATTTTTGTCAGAAAAAATTTAAATTCTAAGTGTATATATGTACCTAAAGTTTTCGACTTTGATATTACGGATCATTGCGCCACTCTTCTATGTTTAGAGTTTGAAATGACTGATAAATATGATAATATCAATAAGTCTGTACTTCATACTAAAATTGATTATACATTATTGTCTACTAAACTTACTTCTGAGACTTGGTATAGTTGTTTCTCTGCAAATAATGTTAATGATGCATATAATGATCTTATTTCTACCTTGCAGAACCATATTAATAGCTCAAGAAAATCTTTTAAGCAGCCAATAAAAAAATTAAAGAATGGATGTCAGATAATCTATCCAATGTCATAAAATTAAAGAATCTTCTATATAAAAAGCACAAAAAATATCCTTTAAATGTTAACTTAGCTTCTAAATATTTAGAATATAAAAAAAAGTGTACTGCCTTAATTAAAAGTGAAAAGTCGTTTTATTACAACAATCTGTTTAATAAATACAGGAATAATCCTAAAAAACAGTGGGAAGCAGTTAATTGTATAATTAAGGAAAAAGTAACGCAACATAAATCGTATAATATTTTGGATAGTAATGGCACTAGGGCATGGTCGATTAATCGATTGGGACTAATTATCGATTAACGATTAATATGAAAATTTTAACATCGATTAATCGATTAAATAAAATTTTTACTAATTCTAATATTTTTATTAATTTTTTTTAACAAATACGCGCGTTATATCATATTTAAGAGTTCAACTTTTCCAGTGACATAGGAATAAACAAAATTTAATAGCTATCTATGTATTAAGGGCGTAAAGTAGGTCTTTTTTGCATAAGAGTGAAATTGTTGCTCCAGGCGTTAGCCTAGGATGTGTATCTCCCTCTCTGGCATTGAAGTTTTTAGACCCTACAAAACTAGGTGTTTGAAAATATACTGTATTGAAAATGATAAGAAACAAGCTGGTTCCTTCAGAATGGAAAGTAATGGAGTTCAATATACCTCAAACCATAGTTTCCTGGTTTAATTAATAATAAAAATAATACTTTTTTTCATTTTTGTATTGGGATCAAATATTGTTATTAATGTACTTTGTGTTAACAACTAAACCCATAACAACTAAAAAAGCAATTCGTAAGAAAAGAGAATACATCTTTAGACAATAAACCTTTTCACAATTCGGTACAAAATTTGTTAAGTAAATTTGTAAATTTTAAACATTTTCGTAAATTTAGATTAATCGATTAATAATTTTTTTGTTCGATTAATCGAACAATTTGTGAAATAATCAATTAATCGAACAATCGATTAATCTAACCATGCCCTAAATGGCACCCTTTGTAATGATTTACCCATTGTATGTGACTTATTTAATAATTTTTTTATTGATATAGCTGATAAACTCAAAAAATAAAATATTACATCAGTTCATAATTCTCAAGCTACAATTGACAATATGGTTTATTCATATAACTCTCCGATTTCTACTTCTGAAATTGAAACTATCATAAATAGCTTAGATTCCTCTTATTCTACTGGTCATGATAATATTTCAAATTCTCTTATTAAAATTATTTCACACTACATTAGCTCACCGCTTTCCTTTATATATAATATGAGCTTTAGTTCAGGGATTTTTCCTTCTGAAATGAAAAAAGCAGTGATAGTCCCTCTGTTCAAAAGTGGTGACTCAACGAATATTTCTAATTATAGGCCAATTTTGCTCGTTACAGTAATACTCGCTGTTGATGGTGGTTCCTTTTTGGAGATAGTCGATGAATATTATTCCGTTCGTATCCCAAAATACAGACGCCATCACCTTACCGGCCGACTGTTGCGTCTTTGCTCGCTTTGGATTCGGTTCGTCGACTGCTGTCCACTCAGCTGACTGTCTTTTGGATTCTGGTGTGTAATTGTGAAGCCATGTCTCATCCATTGTCACATATCTACGATAGAATTCCCTTTTATTGCGGTTTAACAGTGCCAAAGACTCCTCCGAAGCATCGATTCGTTGTTGTTTTTGGTCGACTGAGAGCTCACGCGGCACCCAATTTGCACAGAGCTTTCGCATACCCAAATGTTCATTTAAAATGGTAAAAACACTACCATCTGCTACCTTTACAATGTCAGCTATTTCGTGCACCTTCAATTTGCGATCGTTCATAACCAATTTGTGGATTTTTTTTATGTTTTCTGGAATAACAGCCTCATTTGGGCGTCCACTGCGCTCTGCATCTTTTGTGCTGGTACGACCACATTTAAATTCAGCCATCCACTTCTCTACCATTTGTCTCGATGGAGCAGAGTTTGGATAATGTTTATCAAGCCATTGTTTGGTTTCCACTGTATTTTTTTTCATCAAAAAGCAATGCTTTATTAAAATTCGAAATTCACTTTTTTCCATTTTTTTTCAAAAACAAAAGTTGCTTCACACAAAATGCTATAACTGACAAATAAATAGTCAGATTGCTGTCAAATTTATACACGTATCGTTTGAAGGTTAGTACTAAATAAAAATCATATGGAAAAAATTCTAGTAACGCCATCTATGTGTCATCCTACGGACTTATTGAATGACCTAGTATATATATATATATATATATATATATATATATATATATATATATATATATATATATATATATATATATATATATATATATATATATATATATATATATATATATATATATATATATATTATAATATATTTCGTTATTATTATCTTCTAGTTGAGCTCGTGATCAAAGTTATAATATGTTTTATGATTCTTGATGTGAATGTTGGCAGGAAACTTATGTGAAGTTATCCTACAGATATAGTTTATTTTTGTTTTAGTCAAGTTCGTATTCAGTCAGAGAACTGTCCCAGTAATAGGCAAACCTTTAACAAATCTAATTATTCGGTTTTGCTTCTTACTGTTAGTCCCTTTAGCTAATAGCTATTCGGTGACGTCAGTTGAGAAATAATTCTAAATAAAACGCATGGTTTAAGTTTAAAATTAAGTCTGAGTTTTATTCAATAAAATCGTTCTATATATACCTAAAATATTTTACATAAATCATTTCCCCAATTATAAAATAAAAGCAATTTCTTTATTTACTAAAAATCTATTCTCCCTCCAAATTCAATAAAATTTATCGATTCTTATTTACTAAAATACTCAAAAAATATTTATGTATGAAAATTTGTTTATTCATCAAAAGGAATAATTATTAAAAGAATATAAAACAATTAAAAAGTGTAACATGACATCTTTTAGTATTATATTTTCTTCACACACTTTTTTTATGTTATGAAATTGAATCTGACCCATATTATTATTTCGTTTATATGTTTTACATTTGTTATGGTCAGTTATAAAAATAATAAAAAAATCGATTTATGTTTTTTAATTTAGTTTCTACGTCATGTGTGAAATGTATTTGACTTTTACTATAATGAGTAATAATTCATTATTATGTTTGTTGTTTTTTAGTTTTATGATTGTTTTTCATCAAAGTTTTATTTGGAAGTTAGTATCTACATTCGAGATGTAGTACATCCCCCACTTTCCTAAACAAAAATTTATTTTGTAAATCAAATGAATTTTTGCGCTAAATATACAATTTGAAACATTTTAATTTAATAAATTATTATGAATCTTTTCATTTTAATTCGTATCAGATTTTTCTTAAATTCTATTTGGGAATGTTTTTCTTTAATCTATTTTTATGAATTTCTTTTATCATATTTCCTTTTCTTATCTTAACGTTAGTTTCTTTAATATCTACGACCTCATAAGGTCCTGAATAAGGTGCATCCAATTTTTTGCGATCACCTGCTTTTAACCAAACTGAGTCTTTAGGAGTTTCAGTAATATTTAATTTTTCTCTAGTGTCCCTAATTTGTTTATTCCTAGCACATTCTTCGCATCTCTTAACATAATTCTTTACCAGTTTATTCAGATTCTTAAATGTATAACGTTGTTTAATTTTAGTTATCGTTCTTCTCACACCTGAGTGTCCTCCAGCGTGTGGTGTATTATGAAATTCTTTTATAATTTCTATCATTTTGTCACTTTTATTAATCTTTAATGGAGCCTCATATATTTATATTCTTAGATTTGTTTGCTTATCATTTTTGTTCAATTCCGACTGCAGCTCGGTAAATATCTCTTTGAACTCATTTATTTTAACACGTGTAAATATTTCATCATCTGTTTTAAGCGCTAATTTTTCTATATTTTCCTCTTTCATTTTCCATATTAACTTTTCCAGCATAAAACCAAAGTCTATATGCGGATTTTCGCTATATGTTACAATAACTTCATTTTTATTAATTGATATATCATTTTCATTTTCATTTTCCAAACTCTTATGTTTGGGCGCTTTATTATTCATACTTCCTCTCGTTTTCTTTACATGCTTTTCCTGCACAAAACCATAGTTCATGTGCGGATTTTCGCTGTACAAAACATCAGTATTATTAAATCTATCTTGCAAACTATTAATATTTATAAATCTTAAATTTTTAACATTTCTTACTTCAGAAATCGAAGTACAGTTCCATGTATAAGGTTGTACACCCTCATTCATTCCTGTGATGCTATTTTCCTCGATTCTGTTCATATCTTCTTTTTTCTTCATGGCTCTCGTGACTATATTTACTGTAGTAGTGGGTATCATTGCTTTCAATATTTCTGAGTCAATCTTAATTCTCGATAGTGCATCTGCATTTGTATTAATTTTTCCTTGTTTATACACTATTTCAAAGTCGTAGTCGGATAGATCTAATCTTATCCTTGTTAATTTCGATGATGGATTTTTGTGTGTAAACAGGCTCACTAATGGTCTGTGATCTGTTACAACTATAAATTTTCTTCCATAAATATATGGTCTGAAGAAATTTATTGCCCAATGGATTGCTAATAATTCCTTCTCAATTACCGGTTTGTTTATTTCATGCTTATTTAATGATTTACTTGCGTAAGATATTGGTAAATCTTTTCCAATTTCACCTTGTGAAAGTACAGCCCCTAATGCATAATTCGATGCATCAGTCGTCACTATAAATTTTTCTTCGAAGTTTGGGTATTTAAGAATTGGTGGATTAATTAGTTTCTCCTTAAGCGTTGAGAATGCTTGTTTGCATTCGTTTGTCCATTCAAAAGTTACATTCTTCTTTCCTAAGTTGTTTAGGGGTTTCGCTATTTCTGCAAAGTTTGGTATGAATCTGCAGTAGTAATTGCAAAATGCAGTAAATCTTTTTGTTTCGTCGGCGTTAACTGGTGTTGGGTAGTTCTTTATCACGTCATATTTTCTAGGATCTGTTCTTACTCCTTCATTTGTTATTAAATGACCTAGATATGTTACTTCAGTTTTCAAAAAGTTGCATTTCTTCGGATTTAGTTTAAGATTATACTCCCTTAATCTATTGAAAGTTTTGATTAAGTTCGTATTGTGATGTTTTAAGCTACATCCGAATATTATGATTTCATCAACGTAGAGAAATGCTTCTGTTTCTAGACCAGCTAGAGCTATAGTAAGCATTCTTTGGAAACTGTTGGTTGATATTTTTAATCCAAATGGTAACCTCTTGAAGTGATAATGTCCTTTGTTAGTTGAAAATGACGTTAACGGTCTTGATTCCTCTTCAAGTTCGATCTGGTGAAAGGAACTCGTTAAGTCTAGCGTTGAAAAATATTTCGCCCTTCCAAGATTGTCTAGGATATCGTCCAATCTTGTTAATGGAAATTTATCATCGACGATCTTCTTATTCAGTTGTCTGAAATCTACCACCAATCTCCACTTGTCCTCGGTTCCGTTTTGCTTTGGTACAATTAGTAACGGTGAATTGTAAGGACTAACTGATGGTTCTACCACGTCCTCTTTAAGTAACTTGTCAACTTGCTTATTTATTTCATCCATATGCGCTTGTGGTAATCTATAGTTTTTTATATATACCGGATTATTGTCTGCTAATGGTATGTTTTGTTTATAAAAATTATTTGCTGTTAGTTGTTCATCCTCTAAGTGAAATATGTCCGAAAATTCTTTGCATATTTCCTTGATTGAGTTTCGCGCTTGTTCTTCTAAACCTTCTAAATCCAATTCTTTTAGTATTTTGTCATAGCGTTGCTCCGCTGATAACTTGCTTTTGTTCTTGGACATCCGTAAAATGTGGTAATTCTTTAATGGTTGAACTTTTGGAGTTAATCTTCTTATAGTCACATCATACTCTTTTGTATTTAAAATCTTGATATGTGCTATACCTTCGGCTGGAACAATTGTATTTGCTATGTACACTCCTTCTTCTATCTCGTGATTCAACACTACGATGTCCTCTGTCCTTCTTATTTGTACCCTCCTAATAACTTGTGAGCGTGCTGGTACAGTAAACCCCTCTTCTTTATCTAATTTTGTAAGCATTGGTAATTTATTCTCTTCATTATTTACGTATGCAGATAGAGTGTAAGTATCGTAATCTATCTTGCAGTAGTTTTTATGTAGGAAATCCCTACCTAATATCCCATCTGTCTCTAATGGAAAATTTTCATCAATAAGATGAAATACTTGTTCTACATCATCATTTTCTAATTTTAAGATTGCTCTAGTCGTTCCTAGTGAGAACGTTTCTTCACTAGTTACCCCTTTAATTCTACATCTATCATCATTAACATTGATGCTTTTTGTAATTTTATTTATCTTCAGGAGAGATATATCTGCTCCTGTATCTATCAGAAATGTTCTGAAACCATCCGTTATACTTGTATGAATTTTTACGAAGTTAGTATTTGTGCTAGGATTTAAATAATATATCTTTATAAATCTACTACTGGGGAGTCGCTCGATAACTGGTTCTCGGTGACTCCTTCCCAGTTTTCCGCTTGAGCTAAATTTACTCTTCTACTATTATTATAATTATTATTATTCCCATTTCTATTAAAATTTGCATTTCTAGCATCATTGAATCTTTTATTCAAATTATTATTATTATTATTATTATTATTATTATTATTATTATTATTATTATTGGAATAATATCCATTATTAAAATTCTTATTGTTACTGGAATTATTTCCATTGTAACCGTATGCATTATTATTAAAATTTTTATTATTATTACTATTATTATAATTATTATAATTATTTCGATTCTTATTCTTCTGATAAGATCGATTAAAATTTTTCTTATGTTGATAGTTGTTGGCTTGATTTCTATAGTCATTTCTATAGTTTCGTGCATTGAAATGTAGCATCCGTGCTGTATTCGATTGCTCATCTACTTCGGCAGCATATTGGATTGCTTCCTGAAGTGAATTAAGTCTCGCGGCATAGACCATGTTTTTGATTGGTTCATTTAAACCAGTCTTGAATGCGTTTAGTCCCGTTTGTTCGTTTAATCTAGTAATAATATCAGCATGCTTATCACCTTGCTCTGATATCTGTAATGCATTGAGTTCAGTTATCATACCTTCAATTTTGTTCCCAAATGACTCGGCAGATAAATTATTTTGACGCGCTTGAGTGATTTGTGTTTGAATATTCAAACAAGTCGTCCGTTTTTTGAAAATTTTATTAAATATTATTTTAAGTTCTTCAATGCTATCGGGTTTTTTGATCGAAACTAATTTCGTCTTCGCGTTCAAAGTTAGTCTGGTATCCCAGATAAATGCTATCAGTTTAATTTTTTCCTCATTATCTTTCAGCGTACTGCTCAGATGTTGTATCAAATTTAAAAATATTGGAAGATGATTAGATTTTCCATCGAAAGTCGGGATTATTTTTAACGTTTTCTCAATATCGAAGGATGCCATTTTTATTCTTGGTATCTCTTCTGTCTCTTGTAAATTTAATATTTCCTCAGTGTCTTGAAGGGAGCTCTCTAATAAGTCCTCAGAAAAAGTAGCTAATTTTTTCTTGAGTTCTTGATAAGCAGATTTAAATTTTCCTTGAAGTTTATCAAGGGTTTTTGAATCAAGTACTGTAATGAAAGTCTTTGATAGCTCTTTGTATTCTTGTTTGAGTGTACTTACTCTCGTACAAAGATTAAGGATATGCTCATGCGTGTAAGTTCTATTTGGGTTCTTTGTAAAATTAGAGTATAATCTCTCAAATTCACTGATTATCTCTTTCGCTTTTTGCACTGATTCCATCAACTAAAACTATCTTCCCAAAAATATTTTCCACCAACAAAAACTATCTATCAACAAAAATTATTTACCAACAAAATTATTCATAAAAATGTTTTCAAACAAAAACAACAAAATTATTATTTTAAAATTTATTATGCATACTCATTAAAAAAAATTATTTTATAGGAAATAAAAATATTATTCGTGTCAAACAACAACACTTTTGTTTACTTGTTTTTTAACGCTATTTAAAAAAATACATTTTTAACCTATATATTAATAAAATTATTATGATAACAACAATTGTGGTAACGGCAATAATTTCATATATTTTTAATTTTTCATTAACTGAATTTCCAGTTATATTAGTTGCAGACCCGGCACCGTTCGTTACTATAATCTCTTTTTCTTCGGGTTTCTGACTATTGTTACCCATATTTATTTGTAAATTAATTACAAACCGTAATCGTAAAATATGAAATTATTCTCGTTTTTAGAGAAAATTCAATTTTTATTCTATTATAAAAGTTTAAAAATACTAAAATAATTCTTAAGATTAAAAAAAATTTTTAAAATTTTAATTTTTATTGAAATGAAAACTTATGTTATCAATTTCATGGATTGAAAAAATTTTATTTCTATTACTATTTGTTTTTTCGCACTGAATTGCTGCTTTTCTACTTTCTATTGCTGCAGCTTCGTTTAAATATAGCTTCTTTTGTTGTTTAGTCACTGCTAAACTCGCCAAATAATAAAAATTTTCCAAATCGCGAGCCAACCTTGCTCCTTCTAATTCTGTTGCTGGTTTTTCAATATTCTCCTTATTCTGCTTAATCAAATTCTTCTTCCTATGATCTGCTATCAAAATTGATTGCTTTTTTCTGGCCTCTAGTTGAAATTCCTCTTTAATTGCTTCTAGGTTCGTGTTGGTATTGGTCGCCATATAATATATTTCGTTATTATTATCTTCTAGTTGAGCTCGTGATCAAAGTTATAATATGTTTTATGATTCTTGATGTGAATGTTGGCAGGAAACTTATGTGAAGTTATCCTACAGATATAGTTTATTTTTGTTTTAGTCAAGTTCGTATTCAGTCAGAGAACTGTCCCAGTAATAGGCAAACCTTTAACAAATCTAATTATTCGGTTTTGCTTCTTACTGTTAGTCCCTTTAGCTAATAGCTATTCGGTGACGTCAGTTGAGAAATAATTCTAAATAAAACGCATGGTTTAAGTTTAAAATTAAGTCTGAGTTTTATTCAATAAAATCGTTCTATATATACCTAAAATATTTTACATAAATCATTTCCCCAATTATAAAATAAAAGCAATTTCTTTATTTACTAAAAATCTATTCTCCCACCAAATTCAACAAAATTTATCGATTCTTATTTACTAAAATACTTAAAAAATATTTATGTTTGAAAATTTGTTTATTCATCAAAAGGAATAATTATTAAAAGAATATAAAACAATTAAAAAGTGTAACATGACATCTTTTAGTATTATATTTTCTTCACACACTTTTTTTATGTTATGAAATTGAATCTGACCCATATTATTATTTCGTTTATATGTTTTACATTTGTTATGGTCAGTTATAAAAATAATAAAAAAATCGATTTATGTTTTTTAATTTAGTTTCTACGTCATGTGTGAAATGTATTTGACTTTTACTATCATGAGTAATGATTCATTATTATGTTTGTTGTTTTTTAGTTTTATGATTGTTTTTCATCAAAGTTTTATTTGGAAGTTAGTATCTACATTCGAGATGTAGTACAATATATATATATATATATATATATATATATATATATATATATATATATATATATATATATATATATATATATATATATATATATATATATATATATATATATATATATATATATATATATATATATATATATATATATATATATATATATGTATATATATATATATATATATATATATATATATATATATATATATATATATATATATATATATATATATATATATATATATATATATATATATATATATATATATATATATATATATATATATATATATATTAGGGTGGCCCTTAAAAACAAAAATTTTTATTTTTTGTACGGCACCCTCCCATTTCGTGTGAATACCCATAAAAATATTATGTGCAAAATCTGATATCAATCGGCCAATTCTAAGACGTGCCTCCGACCACTTAAAGTTGAGAAATTTTGTTCTGGACCCTAAAAAAAATTTTTTTTTTTTTGTGTGACACCCTCTCATTTCGTGTCAATACCCATAAAAAAATTATGTGTAAAAATTGAAATCAATCGTACAACTCTAAGGGGTGCCCCCGGCCACTTAAAGTTGAGAGGTTTGGTTGTGGCCATAATAAAGAAAAATTTAAATTTTTTGTACGGCACCCTCCCATTTGGTGTCAATACTCATAAAAATATTATGCGGAAAATTTGAAATCAATCGTTCAACTCTAAGGGGTGCCCCGGCCACTTGGAGTTGAGAGGTTTTGTTGTGGCCATTATAAAGAAAAATTTAAAGTTTTTGTACGACACCCTCCCATTTGGTGTCGATACCCATAAAAATTCTATGTGTTAAATTTGAAATCCATCGGTCAACTCTAAGGGGTTCCCCCGGCCACTTAAAGTTAAAAGGTTTGGTTGTGGCTATTACAAAGAAAAATTTTAATTTTTTGTACGACACCCTTCCATTTGGTGTCGATACCCATAAAAATATTATGTGTAAAATTTGAAATCAATCGGTCAACTCTAAGGTGTGCCTCCGGCACCTTAAAGTTGAGGGGTTTTGTTGTGGCCATTATAAAGAAAAATTTAAATTTTTTGTACGACACCCTCCAATTTGATGTCGATAACCATAAAAATATTATGTTTAAAATTAGAAATCCATCGGTCAACTCTAAGGGGTGCCCCTGGCCACTTAAAGTTGAGAGGTTTGGTTGTGGCCATTACAAAGAAAAATTTGAATTTTTTGTACGACACCCTTCCATTTGGTGTCGATACCCATAAAAATATTATTTGTAAAATTTGAAATCAATCGGTCAACTCTAAGGGGTGCCTCCGGCCACTTAAATTTGAGGGGTTTTGTTGTGGCCATCAGTGGCGGATTATGCCTTTAAGGGGCCTGAGGCGGAACAAAATTTTGGGGCCTAAGATTTTACCAAAAATTTTGCAAATGAGTTTGATTAAGGCTATTTCTTAAATAATTTTTTATCCGCTTCAGAACGGAGAAAGATTGTTCCCCACTTGCGTTGCATATCGGCAATGTACGAAATATTTTTAAAATAGTTTCAGGCAGGCCATCAATGATTACCTTGTACATCTTAAATGGACAAGTGATGTTCTCTTCTTTTATATATTTTAAAAAATGATGTACTTCGTCTTTAAAATATTGTACTTCTATATCCCTCGCATATGTATTTGACAATTCTAAAATACACTTGTCAACTTCATTACTGGATATATTTTGATCAAAAAATAATTTAAAATTATTTAAAACAGTTTCATATATGGACGTTCTGGTAGACATTTCAGTGGCAAGTCTATCACAGATCATATTGTAAGTATTTATAATAAACAATTCTCGTCCTACTAGCTGTGTATCATTTGCAGATGATTCATCATACATAATTTTGCGTTTTCTTTTTCGTCCTTCTTTGTAGCTAATGTTGTCTGTTAATAAGTTTGCTTGCTTTTCTATGCTCTCAAAATCATTCCGAACATCCCTTATAAATTGTGACAAGGAATTAAACAGTTTTACTCCTTGTAATAAGTTCGTTTGAATATTTTGAAATGATTTTCTAGTACTATTGATTCTTTGCAATAATATATCCCATAGAACGGTTAATAAGGCAATTCATATTCATCGAAAGAGCTAGCTAATTTTTTAACCTCAACTTTAGTAATCGGTTTTTCGTCTTCATTTTCGCTAATTTGGATAAGAACGCTTTTAATATTTTTGTAATTAAACCGCAAGGCGGATACTGCATCAGCTCTTGCAGACCATCTTGTCACTTGTGTCACTTAATTTTTTAGTATGTTTGGAATTAGGATCGGAAAAATTATCAATAAGCAACTTCCATCTGTGAGTAGATAAAGAAAAGAATACATATATATTTTGGATAAAGTTAAAATAATACACCGCAGTAGAATAGGCATCTGCAGCATAATTTCCAATTAAATTAAGCAAGTCATACGCTTAATTTAATTGGAAATTATGCTGCAGATGCCTATTCTACTGCGGTGTATTATGCGGTGTATTATTATTTAAGGAATAAAAATGGCGGTCTCACTTAGAGT
>OY856188.1:162798443-162909942 GCA_963693315.1 Diogma glabrata | reverse complement strand
TGCCATGAAGTTATATTAAATTATTTCTCTTCTCCTTCTTTTACTAACCCTCTATCTACAATAATATTATGAACTTATATATTTAAACATTTCAAAATTTCAATGTTCCTTTTTCGTTTAGCAGCATAAAACTACTCCAAATAATTAATTAAAAATGTGTAAGTATTACTTAATTTGTTTAAAGATAATAATTTTTATTTAAAATAATAATAATAATACGGCACAGACCTACTTTATCAGACGCCCTTCTTCGATTTTTTTTAAACCTGGGTATTTCAATGATATAAAACATTAGATTATAAAAAACAGGATAAGCAATATTTTCTAAGTTGAAGTTTCTTTTATTACCATAAAAAGTAGTGTGCGAATTTAACGTGATAGTATTTGCATTGGAAAAACACAGTAGCCTAGAAACTTAAATAGCATCGAGATTTTCCGTTGCTTGACCAAATATGCTTACAAAATAACAGACTTATGTAGATATTTTGTATTTAGCATTTTTATCAATCGGAAAATGACCAACCTTATTCAATTTTATCTTATTTTTCTCAAAAGTATTTCGATTAAAATAAAACTGATAATATTAAAACTGAAAATTTGATCCTAACTAAAACTGTATCATGTACGCCTTGGTTTTGTTTTTATTTAGAATAATTTTAGAGTGAAATGGATATTGTTTGACGATTGAATGTTTTTGGTTTTGTTTTTATTTATAGAATGAAATCAAAATAAAATATATATTGTATGGCAGTTATTTCTATCTGGCAATAAAAGAATAAAATTATAATTTTTTCTCTATATGGAAAGAGATAACAATGCTACATGGGACTCTGTATTTTTGTGTTTATTTTTACAGGAGCCTTTTCTTTTGTGGAAGTTTTTTTCAATACGACATTTGAATTCAAAAAACAGCTTCAATTTTTTTATAGTTTTACTAGCGGGACCCAGCGTGCTTTGCTACGCCTATAAATAAAGTTTGTGCGTATACATTTTGTTGACGTAGTAGCAATAATTTCAAAGAGTAGTAATGAGAAATGATTTTAAATGTGTGTATGTTTAAAATTTGTAAATGTGTTTGAATGCACCTTCATCGATGAATTGTCGCGATTCTTACTGCCCTTGCTGACCATAAGATGACATCACGAGCACAACTGTTTGCAACTTTTTTAGTAACCTACCGGTAAAGAAAGCGTATATTAAACCGCATGAGCACAGTGAAAACTTGTGAATCGATTTTTGTTCCGTATAATGTTCTTTATAGAGACAGACATGAAACCTTACACACCTGAAGATTTTATCAGGTATTTTTTATATATCCTTTATTTTACATACAATACTAATTTTTTATATTTTACTGATCAACTAGACTGATCCTTTTACATTCATATTTAAAAAAAAATTGAAAATCATTTCTCATTACTACTCTTTGAAATTATTGCTACTACGTCAACAAAATGTATACGCACAAACTTTATTTATAGGCGTAGCAAAGCACGCCGGGTCCCGCTAGTATATATATATATATATATATATATATATATATATATATATATATATATATATATATATATATATATATATATATATATATATATATATATATATATATATATATATATATATATATATATATATATATATATATATATATATATATATATATATATATATATATATATATATATATATATGTATATATATATATATATATATATATATATATATATATATATATATATATATATATATATATATATACATATATATATATATATATATATATATATATATATATATATATATATATATATATATATATATATATATATATATATATATATATATAAGAGCGGGACCCGGCGTGCTTTGCTACACCTATAAATAAAGTTTGTCCCAAGTAACACAAAATAACTATATAGTTAGATGACCAATTCTCGACGTCGATACAACGTCATAAATTTCGAGAAATTGACTTTTTTGGTATCGAACTATAAAAATTAGTATTTCGTCGGCGCGACCACAATCCGACGTTTTATATTACCAGTGGCTGTAGTGTTATTTTATATCTACTGGACAACTTTTTTTACTATTTTCAACTATTAGCCGACTAATGTAACATTATTGGATTTTAAATAACTGTGTACTGATTATTTAGTTATGTGGTCGTAATATGGGATTTTTAGCGACCACCTACCAACATTGTAGTCGTATAAAAACCAATATCCGACTTATATATTTTGTTGTTTAAAGTATGACCAAAAAATAACATTTTTTATATATTTAGCACAAGTTAGTGATATAATTAACTGCCATTGATGAAATTACTACATTCGACATTTTGTGTCACGCAATTTTCAATGAAACACATACATTTCATATAATAATTTCAAAATGGATAAATATTTTAAAAGTAAAAAAAACCATATAAGCATTCGACATCATTCTATGGAAAGTAAAATTTTATATAAACAAACCATTAAGCTTCTAACAACAGAAAAGGTAAGTAACTACATAATATTTATAAACCCAAATTATAGTCTCTAAAGAAAATCAGTATTTTAATTATTTTTTTTTCTGTAATCATGACAGCTTGTATGACATTGGAACCTATGAGCTTGATACTGGATAAACAGCATCCTCTATCATTTGATAATTTTAATCCTCATTCTCTGGACGAAACCAATATATCAAGTTTAATAAATGATGAGGAGTTTTCTCACCAATTTGAAGTTAACCCAGTGGAACAACAAAATGTGTTTTTTCAAACTCGTGAAGAATCGTTCGAAGAATTTGAATTCAGTTTGAACGAAAATTCGGAAGATGAATCTCACGTTAATTTTGTTGAAAATATCAGAAATTGGACGGTTAAACATAGAATTACACATTGTGCAATCAATGAAATTTTGCAGCTTTTGAGAAATCAAGGTATAAAAAACCTTCCAAAAGATAGCAGAACTCTCTTTAAAACATCCAGAGAGGTTAGTATTATGCCAATGGGCAAGGGTGAATACTGGCACAATGGATTAAAATATTGTTTGCTAAATATACTTGAACAAATTGATATTCTACCGGAATGTGTCTCTCTGATTTTTAACATGGATGGATTACCAGTGTATCGTAGCTAAAAATGTGAATTGTGGTCTATTTTGTGTTTAATTGATAATGTATCTGAAGTTCAACCAGTGATAGTTGGTGTTTATTGTGGACAAAGCAAACCAAAAAATGCTAAAATATTCTTGACTCCATTTGTAAGTGAATTAACCGCATTACTTCAAAGTGGAATAAAGGTTGGTAGTCAACTCGTCGAAATAAAAATCAAATGCTTTGTTTGTGATACACCTGCGCGATCTTTTGTGAAAGGTAAAAGAAAATTGAGCTGAAAAAAATTGAATATATTATTTTTTAATAATTTAATCTCTGATACATTAGCGGAACCGTTTCTAGCAACCACTACCATGGGTGCACCAAGTGTATTGCGATTGGAGAAGATTATAATGATGGAAGGCACATGAGTTTCCTTCGAATTCATTTGCCAATGCGAACAGATGACTCTTTTTGTAGAAGAATCAATGCAGATCATCACAAAGAAATTTCACCTTTAGAGGAATTGCCTATAGATCCAATAAAAGATTTCCCGACTGCCGTTTCATTACATTTAATCAATCTCGGAATTACAACCCATGGCAGCTTTAACTTTCGCTCCAAGTGGTCTGGAAGGCATATAGAAAAAATATCAGGATTATTGAAGAGCTTTGACGCGTTTAAGCCGCGAGAACTTCACCGATCTATTAGAAAACTTGATTCGTTGCGGTTCTGGAAAGGTCTTGAATTTCGTACATTTTTATTGTACGTGGGGCCTGTTGTACTCAAAGACTTTCTACCTATAGACGTATATCATCATTTTTTAAGCCTTTCGTGTGCAATCAAACCAAAACTTTATTCAGTAAAGCCGCAATTAGACTATTGCAGAACTCTGCAATATTTCTGCAATAGTCGTGCAATGGTAGTGTGTAAAATATTCATTACAGAAAAGTTTGGCAATGAACTCATTGCAAAACATTGCAATGAGTCAATGCAATGTTTTGCAATGAGTTCATTGCCAAACTTTTCTGCAATGAATATTTTACAATATACCATTGCAGAAATATTGCAGAGTTCTGCAATAGTCTAATTGCGGCTTAAGAGACATAAAATGCAACTTATTTGCTCTTCCATGGGCTAAGTCAATTGTTTTTACACCAATAATTCACACACTCGATATCGATAGTTAAATTAATTTAATTAAACAAAACATTTTATTTCAGTTAATTTTAAAGTAACACAAAAGCATTGTTGAAAGAACTATATAAATTATTAAAATTCATAAAATTAAACGTTTTTTAAATTCCATGAAACTGAGGATTGCACAGAATAGTAAGTAAAAGGGATATTTCATCTAAATCTAAATAAATTATATTTAAAACTATTTAGACAATTTATAGCTGTTCTTGTGGAACTTCTTGTGGAGCAGAACAGTGTAGAACAGAGTAGTTAACAACTGGAGGCTTGCATGCTGACACCGAAGCTGAGTTGACTAAGTTGAATTGTTATCCAGAAATAAAAGTCTTGCTTTGAGTTAAACAGTATAGATGAGATTGTAAATAAAATTAATTTGTTCCAAATGTATAATAGAGATTGGATTGGATTCTATTATAATAGAAATATTTTTGATTGTTTTTCTGTAATCAACTTCATAAATGTTTATGCATTTTTCATTTTTCAAAAATCAATAATCAAATTATGTATATACATAAATTATTTCTGTAATTCTTTTTATTAACATAATAACACTAATTATAATAATTTATTTGCATAAAAAGTTACACTAATTATCCATCAGTTTAGAGCGTAATAGTTTTGAAGAGAAAATGTAGATTACTTTTTTTTAAAACAAAAACATTTTAATTAGTGAATAAAAATATTTAGAGAACTTTTAATAGTTTGTAGAAAAACTAGAAGTTTTATTATTTATGGAAAAATTAGAATGAATAATTTTTTGTTTTTCTTTTTAATAATCAGTTACATAAAAAACATCGCCAACTCAATTTTGATTTTTTAAAATTTAATTAAAATGTTCGCCTCAAATTAACTATTTAGAAATAATTTAAAATATTGTGATGGAATTAATGTGTATTGTTAATTTAATCCTGCAGATGAACCTCCTTCGTCACTAAAATAAATAACAAATTTTATATTTTTAAATATTGTAAACAATAAACAATTGAATAACAATAATATGTAACTTGCCGAACACTTGATTCATTATTTGAATATTCTTTGAAGACACATTCGATATTTGCAGAAGACTCGTTTGGGTCCACTTTAGTTTTTCGTCTGGTTTGGCGTTTACGTGGTTGATGATCTAATTGTTGAAAACGACTTTCGCTGTACTTTAAATTATTTACTTTTAAAAATTCTTCTGACATATGCATATTAAAGTTATTATCAGCACTGTGAACAATTTGGAATTTCATGTCAACAATTTGTTTCAAAGCTAAGAATGCCTTTTAAGTTCTACTTTTGGAAGAGCCAGTCCATGTATACTCTGTTAATAACTTCCTGTCGAAGAACCAATTGATTAATTTATAGGAAACTTTCTCTCCATCTAAATTTCCAGAAGATCCATTAATACGTTTAATCACCTGTTTGTTGTGTAAATATCTTTACACCCGAATTGTCCAAAAATTAGTAATAAAAGTAACAAAACTAACTAGTAAATAACTAAATCGTCGGGATAATAACTTTTTTGACAAAAGGATAACTAGTTTGTTATTTTTGAGTCGCATTAGTTTTAAATTGGTTGTCAATTTAACTTTTTAGTGGTTCAAATATCTTTAAATAGATATTATGAAATTCACCATTTTTAATTCAAATCTATTAAAAAAATGTAATTTTTTGAAAATTAAATCTAATATTTTCACACTTCTAGTTAGTACATATTATTTTAATCTCATTATTTTAATGGTGGGGATTATTTTAGTATGGTTTAGATTGATTTAAAAACATTTTTGTCAAATTAAAAAAAAATATATTTTTTAAAGGACAGAAATATAATTTTAATTGAAGAGATTCATTAGGCACATGAGTTTTTTGTTCACTTTAAGGTACATATATACAATAAAACTTGCTTTGTTTATAGAAATGTATCGAATCTTAACAGATTTTTCGATTATTAAATAACAACTGTCCATATCTTATTAGGACTAATATTTTAAAAGTACATTTTCACAAAAATAACAATTGGTTATGAAAATTTGTAGGATAAAAGAAGACAGCATGATTATTTTTTTATTTTTATAAATTTTATAAAAAAGAGATATCCCGTTCACTAAAATACAACCACAGTGTAGACGACCACTTTTATTTACAAACAAAATAGTTGTCGATATATCTATTTCCTAGCTTGAATTGAAAAGTCGGATAATAGTTATTACAACATTATTACAACCCAAGATTTATTCCCCAATACCGTTGCAGATCTGTTGTAATACCAGTGTCTACACGTCGGCCAGCCGACCAGTAGTCATTTAGTCAACCTTGGTATAACGTTATCCCAACCCACTTGTGTTACTTGGGGTGTGTATACATTTTGTTGACGTAGTAGCAATAATTTCAAAGAGTAGTAATGAGAAATGATTTTCTATTTTTTTTTTTTAAATATGAATGTAAAAGGATCAGCACTCTAGTTGTTCAGCAAAATATAAAAAAATAGTATTATATATAAAACAAAGGATATATAAAAATACGCGATCAAATAAGTTTTCAGGTGTGTAAGGTTTCAGGTGTGTCTCTATATTGAACATTATACGGAACAAATATAGATTCAAAAATGTTCACAGTGTTCATGCCGTTTAATATACGCTTTCTTTACTGGTAGGTTAAAAGTTACAAAAAAATTGTAATCGTGATGTCATTCAATGGTCAGCAAGGGCAGTTAGAATAGTGACAATACATTCCATGAAGGTGAATACAAACACATTTCCAAATTTTAAACATACACACATTAATTTTTATAAATAGAAAATAATGATGCAAAAAGAATTAAAATTTTATTTTGGAGTTTTGTATTAAACTTCTAGGCAGTACTACGTGTGAATTCATAGGATGAGAAATATTTCTATTTACTCAACATTCTGAGTCATTGTAGTCATTATTGGTTGTTGCAAATCAATGCGAAACTAATATCTGACACACGGTCAATATATTGCCATATATAGACAACATTATGGGAATATTAATTTTTTGGAGTTTTGTGAGTGATTAAGCTTAAAGTAATTGTTGAAAGTAATATTCCCGACAATAAGTAATTATTGTCGGGTCGGGATTGAACTTATACTTATCAGAGACTGTAATGGGAGGGTTGTCTGGTAGACAGTGCAGGTCTACCAGGTGGTCTTGCACGCCATTAAACCCTGCGCTAGCTCACTCGAGCGAAGGTTCTACAGACCAACCTCACTAACAAGAAATTTAAAATAGTAAACTTAAAAAAACCAAAGCGTGCATTGAAACACCACCCAGTTTTGACGGGAGGACTTTATTGTCACAACTCCCCCCTATACGATATTTTATACAAGCAGAAACATCACTTTAATATGTTAAAATTAAAAAATACAAAGAAAAAATTAACAACTTCCCTGTATAGGCGGTATTCTGATGATCCAGTTTTTAGCTTTTGTGGTTTCCATTCAATTACAAATATACGATTATGGAATTTATGTTCGCACCGTCACAGTATTTTCAACCATTTAGTATATAACCATTGTTGATCACTGAGCTACCATCCTAACAGCATACACAATATTAGTTTTTTCCCGTTCCACTTGTTTTCTTTTCATTGGGGTAATAATAGTGCGTGGTGAGTAACACAAAAAAAAACAAAATATTGGGAAAAAAAACATTTCATTTATCCCAAATTGATCGGTTTATTTAACTCAATGTAAATATTATTTAACTCTCCAATTCACAGTCACTTTTATAATATTATTCTTTTTTGACTCTATACACAAACTAGCAAACTATTATTAATTTTTGTTTGTTTTGGAATTTGTTTCTTCTATTATTGTTTATTTTATTTCATTTGTAAATTTTCTTTTTTTTTTTTATCAACAATTATTAAAACTTATCTACCTAGTAAAAATAACACTGTTGGCATCATCCAGCCCTCGGCCAAAAATCCTCAAAACAAAAAACAACA
The DNA here is from genome assembly GCA_963693315.1 of Diogma glabrata. Classification (NCBI taxonomy): domain Eukaryota; kingdom Metazoa; phylum Arthropoda; class Insecta; order Diptera; family Cylindrotomidae; genus Diogma; species Diogma glabrata. The sequence continues at coordinate 162,901,709 of OY856188.1, read as the reverse complement.
ACTAACTTTAACTCAACTGCACTTGCACCAATCTCATATTCAAAAACCAACTAGCTGTTTCAGCTTAAGCTACCAAACCCCAACTTCACTTTTTTTCTTCTAAGATTTACTTTAATCTTATTGGTTTTTTTTTCCGAGGCTCACTGGGATCGACCTTACGGTCCCATAGTCTCCTCAACAAAAAAAAAACTTCCCTTCTATTCTTCATCTTTCTCTTCAAAACATTCCATTCAAAAAAAATTAAGGGCCAGTAAAAGATCACCACAACCAAGAAACATACGTTTGTTATCAGAATTTTGAACTTTCCAGTCATCCCTCGCACATTAATTTTCCGATGATGTTGATAAAAGTTTATGGAGTTTAAAATTTCATAAAATAAACAATCATACAAAGTATTTGTGAGAAAAATAGTGTTAATTTCATATGTAACAAAATATGTCGAACCGTCAAAGTGCTTACTGAGCAAATTGAATTAGTATGATGGGTGATACTTGTGTCCATGGAATAAGTACTCGGGGTGAATAAAAAGTTCGTGCAAATAGGTGAGCGGAATGATGTGTATGTTCACACCATTACAGGGCAGGACGAAAGGAGAAGATCAGTCGACTACTTTCGTACTGAGAGAGTTAAGTTCAGAAACAGGCTCGAACCCAAACCTAGAGATAGTCTCATGCTCTACCGACTGAGTTAGCCGGACTTACAGACAAAAACAATTAAGAGATGATTCCTGGTACGGAATGGATGAACAATGACAGCCGAAAGGAAAAATGTTGAAACCTTCGATTCGTGCAAAATTACAAGTCGATTCCAGCCTAAGATGGAGCATAACATATAAAAATTTGGTGTCCTGCGCGGATATGATGATAATAGACACAAAAAAAAGTACTAAAGCTAAATAGTTAAAGTCGATTCCCGCGTGGAATGGAGTATAATAGACAACGATTTGATGTCCTGTGCATATCTGAGGATAGTAGATACTAAGAAAAGTACTAAAGCTAAATAGTTTAAAAGTCGATTCCCGCGTGGAATGGATGATAACTGAAAATCGAAAAGGGACAAAAGGTCAACAAATTATAGTCGTGCAAAAGCACAAGTGTTTTATTTAATTTTTTTTTTCTAAACAATAATCAAAAGTTAACGAGCCTCAATTTTAGGTGGTTTCCTATACGGAAAGCACATAAATCAGTAAGCAAAAATAAGTTTGAATAAAAAGAAAGACATAAGCAGCAAAAAGGATATATATTAAAAGCACTTATAAACAAAGTTTGAGAAGGAACGAGAATGTTTTACCAAGACCAAAATGGAAAACCACAAATACTATACTAAACAAAAAGGTAATGGGAGAGTGTTTCGGTATAATAGAAAGTTGACCAGAGGACAGCAGTGGTCTAACTATGGCTCCGAAAGCCAAGGGCTAGCATTTTCCTGCCGACTGTTCCCTGGCAAGCAAAGAAACGCCACCGAAACACACTGTGTGGAAAGTAAAGAGGTTGGTTTTAAGGATGGAGACCGTCAGTCACAGCAGCCCGAACGACAGGCGATTCATTTCCCTGTTATCGTCCACTGGTCTACGCTCTTCCTACCTTCCAACAGGTTACTCTCTAAAAAACAGAATTTTCGAAGACCAGGCCAGTTAGACTAATTGAGCGTAACAATTGGTGGTCATGACCTCATTGAGAACCCGTGAATGTCGTAAAATAATTATGGTGGGATGACCTAGATGGTAAACCATCAGGGGTCAACAAGGTCCGGGCCATGTCAAATCACCACTCACGACCCTCTCGCAGCAGCCAATTCCCACCCAACTAAGGTACGCGGGATCGTAAACCCCGTTAGGAATACGTCTGAAGGACCTTTCCTACCTTTGCGGTATTAAGCTAAACATAAAAACTAAAACTTAAATGTTGTCTGTGTGTCAAGGACTTACGAGTTCAGCCTTTCACACCCAGAACAACAACTATACAACCAAAAAACTAAAACTAAACGTCAACGAATTGTCTGCGCGTCAGGACTTACAAGGATATTGCCTCTCGCCCACAGAACAAAACTTAACCAAACAATTACCTCGAAACTATACCTAACAAAGTTATCTGCGCGTCCGGACTTATAAAAATTGCCTTTCGCCCACAGAACGAAACTGAACAACAAAAAACTCAAACACAAATGTTGTCTGCGCGTCAGGATTTACAGGATATCTTGCCCTCCGCCCACAGAACCACCTCAGACAAAATCAACCTCACACATACACAAATGTCGTCTGCGCGTCAGGACTTACAAGACTTACTCTTGCCTTTCGCCCACAGAACAACGAACAATCATTAAAATTCATACTAAAACTTAAATCTTAAAACAAAATAACTCAAAAAAATATATTAAGAACAAAATACAAAAATATTCCCAATTTCAAAAATTCCAACTCAAAGCAAAACCAAATACCTCAATTTAAAAAAACTAGGAACAAATACCTAAGAACAAAAAAAAATTTTCACACACAATATTTCCAATTTGACAGGAGTAAATTTTGAAATCCAAAAAAAAAAAAAAAATCCGAAAAATCATAACCCTTACAAAAAAAACATAATTTTGAAAACAAAATTCACAAAAAATATATACAGTGGTGAGTTGAGAGTTGGTAGCCGGACGCAGTCTAGTGTTGAACTGTTGAATCAAATAACAAGGTTTTCAAAACCAATTTTCAAAAAAAAGTTCCAAAATTACAAAAAAAATTCAAAAATAGTTAAAATGGAGTTGGTTGATTGAGTTCTAGATCGAGAGCAGATTTTTAACACAAAAATTCACAATTTAAAAAAAAATTGTTTAAAACCACAAAAAAATTACATAAAAATTATCAAAAATTCATAAATTACTAAAAATGTTCACAACAATCAAAAAAAAAAATTCCAAAAATTAACATTGACAAAAACTTAAATATTTGCAAAAACCAAAATTTTTCAAAAAAAAAAATTTTTAAACTTAAAACCAAACGTTATTTTCCTTTATACAAAAGATGCACAGCAAAACAAGAACAATTACAAGTTTCAAAGTTAAAAGAAGTATTCCAAAAATTTAATACTCGAAAAAACATCATTTTAAAAACTGACAAAAATATTACAAAAACTAAAGTTTACCAAAAATTTTACAGTCATAAGACTCAAAATTCCAAAAACAATTTCTAAATTATTAACAACCTAAATTTAATTCTACAAAATTCCAAAATTTAACAAAATAAGAAACTTAAATTCTTCACAAATAAACCAATTTCATTTAAGTTCCAACCTCCAAACAAATTTTAACTTCCAATAAACAATTAATTTGCCAATAATATAAAACTCTAACCTTTAAACTTAAAGCTGGTTGTAGTTGGAGGTGGTTGGTTAAATTCCGGTTCGAGAGTACTTTTGGTGCAAAAATTTCAAAATATATAAAAAATATAATATGTAAAAGAAATTCAAAAATAATAGAAAAACTAACCGATAACCGATAACCGATTAACCGATAATTCCAAAATTATAACAAAAAATTTATCCAACAATCAGATTTGACAAAAACTTTAAGAGTTCGAGTTAAAAACAATTTGGAAATTGCAAAAATTTTATATAAACAAATTTCAAAAAAAAAATTTTTAAGTTTACATAAGTTACCAAAAAAAATTTAAAAAACATACAAATTAGACCATTACAGAAATTTATACATTACAAAAATTAATACGGTCAAAATAAAATTTTCAAAGAACTTCCAAAATTTAACATAGTTACCATTATTCAACATTATTTACAATAAAATGTAAGGAATTACTAAAACAATCAACAAAAAATCTTCTTACACTAACACAACACCACAGAAATTTTTCTATAAAAATTAAAGTTTACAAATTTCAAACAAATACAAGCGTTTGAAATCAAAAAAATCGAAGAAAAATACTTTTCACCAAAAAATAATAAAAATCATTTGAAATTACGAAATTTAAAATTACACAAAAATTTCCTAACATTATAGAAATTTTCAAAAAAATTAACAATTACTGGTATTCTAAAATTATACAAAATTTTTTTTAAAATTATTTAAAAATAATTCAAAATTTTCAAAAAAATTTACACACCAAAAAAAATTTCAAAATTAATTAAACCATTCGAGATATCTCAAAATTTAAAAAAAACGTCTAAAACTTGCAAAAACTTAAAAAATTATCTAAAATAAAAAACTTAAAATTACCAACATTCACCAAATTCTAAAATTACAAAAAAATAAAAACAACATCCAAAATTAAGATTAACGAAATTCAATCCTAAACAGCTTAATCTAATTACACAACAAAAATTTCAAACAAATTAATTAGACTATTCTAATGAAATTCTTTCAAAAATATAATTACCAAAATTCAAACAAGAAATTTAAACAATTTAAACATAGATACAAACAAAATCAAAAATTTAAAATAACCTAACTAATTATAAACAAATACGTTAAATTCAAAAATCCAAAAAAAATTTTCCTGAATAAAATTTTCAAAAATTACAAAAATTTCAGAATTAATAAAAATTTTCCCAAAAAAAAAAATCTTGAAAATTCTAAAACTATTCTAAATTGTAAAGTAATTAATAAAACAAACCTTTCCAAAATTCTAAGATTGTTTATGAAAATTACAAAAATTAGTAGAATTCCGAAAAGTCCTAAAGAGACTAAATATTAGTATTTTTAAAGAAAATCTAAAGTTATTCTTCAAAGAAACCTTAAAATAATTTAAAAACAAATTAATTAAAATTAACGATTTACATAACCTTATTTTCAAAAAAACTTTAATACAATTTTCCAAAACAAAATTATTTAAAAATTAAAATCAACAATATGTATGTACTTTTCAAATAAAAAATCCAAACCGATTAACAAAACTACATTATAAAAAAAATCCAAACAATAACATTACATAAAAGAATAACTTAACTTTCAAAAAATTCTTAACAAACTTCCAGCAAAACTGACAACAATACAAAAAATCTTTTAACTTACACAACCAATATTTTCTAAAAGTTAACAGAATACAAAACATCTAAATCCAAAACGTTTCAAAAAAAAATTTAATCTAAGAGTTTCAATATAACTTAAAAAAAGTCCAAGCGGCACGTATATCCGCTAGAAATAGGTAGATTTCGAGATCAGACAGTTTTGTGTGCCAGTAGAATCTGATGTATCAGATTAGTTTAAACAAAACAAACTAATTTCAAACAGATATCGAACAAATTTTAAAAAGATAATTAGCTACCTACAAGCAAAATTATATCTATCCAATTTTGCAACAAACAAATATCAAATCTACCACAGAGCATGTGTGTGACAATTTATGACACAAACCTACTCTATATCATATGTCGTGCAATTACTGCAAAATATCAAAATAGTTTATTTCTAAGAAAAAAAAATTAATTTCTTCTATTCAAATTATTTATATTTATTATTTTTTTGACTGTTATAAGGTTGACATTGACTGTTATAAGGTTTTTGGAAATTTTAGTAATGGATTGTTGCAAACTTTTTTGTTGAAGCCAACAAGTCAAAAACCTCTAACTGCAGAGGTTTATATTTATAAGAAACGGATTAAAATGTTTCTACAGATTCTAAATTTATGAAGATTTTAAAAATATTAGTATCCAAACGGCCGTTATAACGGATTAAAAAAACTACTTTTTTTTCTAGTATAAAGCCTATAGTTCCTTAACCATGGGTCAGATTTTTCTGATTTACGAACTTGTCCAAGATATTAATAAAACACACATTTTTAAGAAAGGTTTTTTGATCTGGCTCCACAAATGCAACCGTGAGAGCGCCGGTTGATTCAAATGCATTTCGTGTTTTACAAGCTTTTTTGTTGGAGCCACTCACTCAGAAACCTCCAACTGCAGAGGTTTTTTTTTTGAAAGAAACTGATTAAAAAGGTTTCAAAAATTCTAAATTTATGAAGTTTTTAAAAATATTAAAATCCAAACGGCCGTTATAACGGATCTAAAAAACAGAGTTTTTTTCTAGTATAAAGCTTCTAGTTTCTTAACCATGTGTTGGATTGGGCTGATTTACGAACTTGTCCAAGATATTAATAAAACGCACATTTTTAGAAAAGGTTTTCTGATCTGGCCTTATAAATGCGACCGTGAGAGTGCCGGTTGTTTTAAAAAAAAAATTTTTTTTGCAAACTTTTTTGTTGGAGCCGCTCACTCAGGAACCACTAACTGCAGAGGTCTATTTTTAAAACAAATTGATAAAAAAGATTCCAAAGATTCTAAATTTGTTAAATTTTTTGAAATATTAGTATCTAAACGGCCGTTATAAAGGTTTTAAAAAATCAATTTTTTTCAGAAAAAAGCCTCTAGTTTCTTAACCACGTGTTGGATTTTGCTGATTCACGAACTTGTCCAAGATATTATTAAAACACAAAAGTACAGAAAATTTTTTTGATCTAGCTCAACAAATGCGACCGTGAGAGTGCCGGTCGTTTTCGTTATATCTCATATCGTTTATATACATATATATATATATATATATATATATATATATATATATATATATATATATATATATATATATATATATATATATATATATATATATATATATATATATATATATATATATATATATATATATATATATAAATTTTTTTTTTTTTGTTTTTTTGTCTCCGCTTATCATATATAGTCGTTTGGCACAAAAATTTTTCCGAAATTCCGAGATGAAGCCCATTGCAATAGGTAGATTTTTATGGCTCCTATGGCTCAGAGAGCCAAGGGCTAGCATTTTCCAGCATATGATCCCCTGTCGTCCCAATACCAACACCCAAACAACCTGTATTGAGAAAGAAGGTTGTTAGAAGTGGTGTTACTTTGGATGCAACAAGCGTAGCACGAAGGACAGACGAATACATCTCTGTTATCGTCCACGGAAATTGTCTCCAAGAACACCCTAACACGCTATGCTCTAAAAATCGGAATCGAAGACAATGGAAAAATGAATTTAAATGAGCATAGCATTATAAAGTTTTCGTTACGTCAAGTACCCAAGGCCTAACGAAACATTCGCAGGGTGGGATGGTATTGGCGGAAACCACCAATAACCAACAAGGTCCATCACCTGCTTGTTCCGTCATCCCTGACCTCCTCGACGAAACCACAACTTTACTTTAACTCGGAGTTCGCGGGGTCGTAAAGTCCCGATAACCATTATCCTAAAGGGCTAACACTCACTCCTGCGGTAATCACTATAACATAAAATTTAACACAAAATTAATAATTTTACACAAATAAAAAAATTGTTGTCTCTAGAACAACCCTGTTTGGATCCAAAGATCCAAACATTGTCGCTCCAGAGGCCCCGTTGGACGCCATCTTGTATTGGGAGGTTTATTCTGGTAGACCGTGCAGGTCTACCAGGTGGTCTTGCACGCCATTAAACCCTGCGCTAGCTCACTCGAGCGAAGGTTCTACAGACCAACCTCACTAACAAGAAATTTAAAATAGTAAACTTAAAAAAACCAAAGCGTGCATTGAAACACCACCCAGTTTTGACGGGAGGACTTTAATGTCACAACTCCCCCCTATACGATATTTTATACAAGCAGAAACATCACTTTAATATGTTAAAATTAAAAAATACAAAGAAAAAATTAACAACTTCCCTGTATAGGCGGTATTCTGATGATCCAGTTTTTAGCTTTTGTGGTTTCCATTCAATTACAAATATACGATTATGGAATTTATGTTCGCACCGTCACAGTATTTTCAACCATTTAGTATATAACCATTGTTGATCACTGAGCTACCATCCTAACAGCATACACAATATTAGTTTTTTCCCGTTCCACTTGTTTTCTTTTCATTGGGGTAATAATAGTGCGTGGTGAGTAACACAAAAAAAAAACAAAATATTGGGAAAAAAAACATTTCATTTATCCCAAATTGATCGGTTTATTTAACTCAATGTAAATATTATTTAACTCTCCAATTCACAGTCACTTTTATAATATTATTCTTTTTTGACTCTATACACAAACTAGCAAACTATTATTAATTTTTGTTTGTTTTGGAATTTGTTTCTTCTATTATTGTTTATTTTATTTCATTTGTAAATTTTCTTTTTTTTTTTTATCAACAATTATTAAAACTTATCTACCTAGTAAAAATAACACTGTTGGCATCATCCAGCCCTCGGCCAAAAATCCACAAAACAAAAAACAACAACTAACTTTAACTCAACTGCACTTGCACCAATCTCATATTCAAAAACCAACTAGCTGTTTCAGCTTAAGCTACCAAACCCCAACTTCACTTTTTTTTTTCTAAGATTTACTTTAATCTTATTGGTTTTTTTTCCGAGGCTCACTGGGATCGACCTTACGGTCCCATAGTCTCCTCAACAAAAAAAAAACTTCCCTTCTATTCTTCATCTTTCTCTTCAAAACATTCCATTCAAAAAAAATTAAGGGCCAGTAAAAGATCACCACAACCAAGAAACATACGTTTGTTATCAGAATTTTGAACTTTCCAGTCATCCCTCGCACATTAATTTTCCGATGATGTTGATAAAAGTTTATGGAGTTTAAAATTTCATAAAATAAACAATCATACAAAGTATTTGTGAGAAAAATAGTGTTAATTTCATATGTAACAAAATATGTCGAACCGTCAAAGTGCTTACTGAGCAAATTGAATTAGTATGATGGGTGATACTTGTGTCCATGGAATAAGTACTCGGGGTGAATAAAAAGTTCGTGCAAATAGGTGAGTGGAATGATGTAGATGTTCACACCATTACAAGACATCATTCCGACAGACGTTGTCCTGTATGATATTTCAAGCGATTAGGATATTAAACAAAGTATGAAATGAAAGACAAATAATATAATAATTTCATTATTCTTTATTTTGAAATAACATCAATTTTTCTAAAAACAATTCGTTATAATCAATATTGTTTGTTTAATTTTATCTTAATGCAAGTTGATGAACCAATATTTTTAGTCAATTCCAGAGGAGTATAAATGAATAAATTTGATGGTTTTCCAACGCGAAAACACGCCACCTATAATCCAACCCACAAACCGACATTGTTTGACCTTGTGACTTATTAATAGTCATGGCAAACTTCAAGCGAAATTGCAGACGTCTGAATGGAATGGGTGAGTCTGAAGTGATCATTTGGATTCGTGGCAGAAGAACAACTCCACCTTCAAATTAGCCGTTCAAAATTGTAGCTTCAAGAACATTGCCCAAAGTTTTTTTTATGACTAATCTTGTACCGTTGCATAGCTTAGGTGGATTTAAATTCCGAAGCAAAATTATTGGTGAGCCAATTTTTAATCGCAAGCTATGTGGTGGCATTCCTGGTAGATCCAGCGAATTAAAAAGTTCAACAGGATAGCTTACTGCTTCGTCAGGATCGGTAACAGTGTCGATCGATTTGAACAATATCTCATTGCCGGGTAATGACTGTTGTATTTTGAAGTTAATAGCGTCAACATCGATATTTTTTGCGGCTAAAATAGCTCGTTCACGAAGCCACGCATCATTTATATAATTAACAGCGGCATCTGTCGGGTTGATTTGTGAATCTAAATCATCCAGGGCGTCACCCAAACACATACAAAAAAAACTCATTAAAATCGGTCCAGCCGTTTAGGAGGAGTTCAGTGACAATACCGACTGCAGCGCCTCTGCTGGGCTGATTTATAAATTTAAACCATTCGGGCGCCACCCAAACGCACACAAAAAATTCATTCAAATCGGTCCAGCCGTTTAGGAGAAGTTCAGTGACAATACCGACTGCAGCGCCTCTGCTGGGCTGATTTGTAAATTTTAACCATCCAGGGCGCTACCCAAACGCATACAAAAAAAACTCATTCAAATCGGTCCAGCCGTTTAGGAGGAGTTTAGTGACAATACCGATTGCAGCGCCTCTGCCGGGCTGATTTATAAATTTAAACCATTCGGGGCACCACCCAAACGCACACAAAAAAATTCATTTAAATCGGTACAGCCGTTTAGGAGGGGTTCAGTGACAATACCGACTGCAGCGCCTCTGCCGGGCTGATTTATGAATGTAAACCATTTGGGGCACCACCCAAACGCGCACAAAAAAATTCATTCAAATCGGTTCAGCTGTTTAGAAGGAGTTCACAGTCATACACACGTACAGTAGAATTATATAAAGATATATATATACATATATATATATATATATATATATATATATATATATATATATATATATATATATATATATATATATATATATATATATATATATATATATATATATATATATATATATATATATATATATATATATATATATATATATATATATATATATATATATATATATATATATATATAATACATATATATATATATATATATATATATATATATATATATATATATATATATACACACACACATATATACATATATATATATATATATATCAGTGGCGCATTTAGACTTCAGGGGGCCCTGGTGCGGGTAAATTTTTGGGGGCCCTTTATCCTCATTTTCCAAAATTGATTACTAAATAAAACGGTCCTCAGCTTCGAAAAAAACCCTAGTAAATTAAAGTATTTTCAAAAATTCATTTTTGATGGCTAAAAAACAGAACTGATTTTTTGATGATTCAAAACTGCATGTCTGAAATCAGAACAGGAAAAACGATAACAATTACACCCTTAAATCTCTGAAATAGGGTTTATTCAATGTGTATCATGAATTGATTCTCTAGTTCAAACGTTGCAGTTTTTAACTATGGGTTCCATTGTGTTGTTGTTGGAGCTTAATTATATAAAACAACTATATTTGCTAGTTGTCCTAAGCTCTCATTCCTTTCAACTTAATCAAAAGGAATAATTATTGTTCGTACTGTTATATAAAACACTTTATTTTTTTTTATTTTAAATTAAATTATATGATTTTATTTATTTTTATTTATGTTTAACATATATATATTGATAGGTATCTTAGATGAGACTGCTAAAAAAAAATAATTTTCATTCTAAAAATGTAAATGTTGATTTTTTTTTATTTCTTTATTGAAGGTGGTCCAAATTAAAAAACTAAGATTAAAATTATTTTCATTGGTTATCATTGGTTATCAATTATGAAGGGAGTTGAAACAAATATGAATATAAAGTTAAACAAAATAAGGAAAGGGAAGAAATTATTGAAAGTTTTATTATTAATATTTGGGAATTTCCGAAATTATAAAAAAATGAAAATCTGCATGCCAGATGTTAAATTTATTTTGAGAAAAAGTGGATTTTACGTTAATAAAGATTTTAAAATGTTTATGACATATAATAAAAGTAAACTAAAAAAAGGATAACCAACGATTATTTTAAATTTAAAGAAAAATATTAAATATTTATATAGGGTGAACCTCAACATGCCGGGCCCCTTGAACGATTCTGTTCAAAATAGTAATAAAAATTATAGGATTATTTACATTTTAATTGATTAAATAATTATTATGTATGAAATGTTATTAAGTAATTATTATGATAATTGGTTTAATTGAATTTTTTTTTTTTTATAAAAAATCTTAATACTAGATATTGATTTATAAGCTATGTTTCTATAGGTAACGGTGCTAGCTGCTTTATGCTACGTTTGTATTGTCCATTTGGAGTTTTAACTGTCACGACTCGAACGATACCATCATTCCCAGGATGAATTTCAATAATTTTTCCTAGTTTCCACCGCATAGGAGGTAAATTATCTTCCTTTAATAAAACAATTGCTTCAGTTTTATGTTATCTGTAGCTCCAGTGTGCCATTTTTTTCGAACAGTAAGTTCATGAAGGTATTCCTTGCTCCAGCGTGACCAAAAATGTTGCTTTAATTGTTGAACGTGTTGCCAAGATGATAATCTTGGTGATGGAACATCTGAAAAGTTGCTCTCAGGCAAATTTGTTAACGAATCGCCGATTAAAAAGTGACCTGGTGTTAAAACACTCAAGCCATTAGGATCTGATGACATGGGAGTTAATGGACGGGAATTTAAAATGGCTTCAATTTCATTAACATAGGTCATTAATGTTTCAAATGTCAAAAGTGTGTCCCCGATTACGCGAGTTACATGGTGTTTAAATGACTTCACTGCAGCTTCCCAGAGACCACCAAAGTTGGGTGAACGTGGTGGAATAAAATGCCATGTAATATTTTCATTTACTAACATGTTTGAAATTGTAGAAGTTTGATCATTCGATTTTAAAAATTTACTGATTTCGTCTAGCTCTCGTTTAGCACCAACAAAATTAGTGGCATTATCAGAATAAATATCTGAAGATTTGCCTCTTCGTGCAAAGAATCTACGTAGTGCTGCTAGAAATGCCTCTGCTGTCAGGTCTTGAACCAATTCAATATGTATTGCCTTAGTGGCAAAACACACAAAAATTGCAGCGTATATTTTAACTTTATTGCGGTTGCGAAATCGTTTTTCTTTTATGTAAAATGGACCACAGAAGTCTATGCCCGTTTGTAAAAATGGTCGTTTAAACACTAAGCGGTTCTTTGGTAAATTTCCCATTTTGTATTGTGTGATTGGTGGTTTAGCACGAAAACAAAGAATACATTTATGTATAATAGATTTTACAGCATTACGACCATTAATGATCCAAAAAGATGAACGTATTGCACAAAGGGTAGCTTGAGCGCCACTGTGTTTATTTTTTATATGAGTTTCACGAATAATTAGATTTGTTACGTAATGATTAGATGGAAGTAAAATAGGATGCTTTTGGTTATAAGTCAGTTCTGATAGTCTTAACCGACCGCATACACGTAGTACACCGTCTGTGTCGATAAATGGAGAGAGTGGAGCCAGCTTCCCGGTATAGCATTTATTTGATTTAAGTAAATGAATTTCTCGTTGAAATTCATCATATTGTATAATTTTCATAATGGTTGTTGAAGAAGCTTGCAATTCATTAACACAGAGAGGTCCGATTATTTTTGTTTTCGACATTTGATATTGATAAATCTAATTACGTATGCTGTTATTCTTAAAAGTTTTAAAGCTTTAAAGTTTTAAATGAAGAATAACGTTTAAAGTCAATAGGAAGATCTGGTTTTGGTATGCACGAGAGCACAAAGGTTTCACGTAGTTCTGGTAGGTCGATTGGAGTCATATCGCATTTTGGCCTCTGTGTTTGACGTTCAATAAGCCAATTGGGACCGTTTATCCAAAATTGGTTTAAATAAAGTTCAGAAGGAAGAAGTCCACGAGAAATCATATCAGCTGGATTATGTTTTGTTGATACATGTCCCCACGTAGCGTTATATTTAACGTTTTGTATTTCAGAAATACGATTTCTAACAAATGTTTTAAGTGAATTGGATGGTGTTTTTATCCAATGTAAAACAATAGTAGAGTCGCTCCAAAGATATATGTCATCAAATTTTATATTTTTTAATGCTTGTAATGTGACTTCAACGAGATTTGAAAGAAGATGAGCAGCACAAAGTTCTAGTCGCGGTATAGAACGAGATTTTAATGGCGCTACACGAGATTTGGAGTTTAAAATAACAGATGTACAATGACCATAGTTGTCTTCGGAACGAATATATAGACATGCACCATATGCGCGTTCACTTGCATCAGAAAATCCATGAAGTTGTAAGGTTGTTCGTTCGCTCAATATTGTTCTCCGTGGTATTGACATTTTCTCTAACAATGGTAATTCAGATCGATATTGCATCCACAAAGTATAAAGGTCAGCGGGAATGGATTCGTCCCATTCAAGTTTAAGCTGCCATAAAGTTTGCATTAGTATTTTTGCTTTAACGATAGTGGGGCCAACTAGACCCAAAGGGTCAAATAAGCGGGCAATTTCTGAAAGGATTATTCGTTTAGTGATCTTAGTAGTATTTTTTTTTTTTTTTTTTTTTAATAAAATGTGTTGTGTAATAGGGTTTAGAATATGTGTCACAACAACACATAAATACCTTTTAAGACCTAGGTCTAGACCTGGGTCCCACAACAACTGGCGTTCTGAGGTGTAGATTAACGCTTTTTTTAAACATCTGTGGGTTGAAGCCACCTGAGACTAAGTGTTCCGGCAAACTATTCCATTTGTACGCAGTTCGGACAAAGAAGTCTCTCTGCGATCTGCCAGTATGACAGCGCGGGATCTTTACCGTTTCACTGGTTGCGGCAGCCGATTGCCGAGTGGAACGGGGGTAAGAATAAGTTTGAGGCATGATGCCGCTGATTTCATCTGAGCACTGCTGATGACGATATTTGTAAAAAACAACGAGGTCAGCAACAGTGCGACGATGTTGTAGGGAATCAAGTTTTGATGTCAAAGTTCGATCACCTACAATTCGTATAGCTCGCTTTTGAACAGAGTCCAAGAGGGCCAAGATGGAAACAGAGGCAGCACCCCAAACTTGACAGCAGTACTCCATACAGGGACGAATATAGGACTTATAAACATGGAGCAATTGGTATGGAGTGAAAAATTTTTTGCATCTATTTAGGAGGCCGAGTTTTTTAGACGCGCTTTTTGCCATCGCCATTACATGATCGTTCCAGAGTAGGTCATTTGAAACTGTGACACCCAATAAACGAATGTTTTTACATTCACCTATTGGTTCATCACACATACTAAATAAAATATCTTTGGGGAACTCGGTCTTTAATCTGGAAACAATCAACAGCTGTGTTTTGGTGGAGTTGAAATTGACAAGGTTTTGGTCACCCCAGTCGACGACTTTATTCAGGTCTTTGTTCACGTTTATGGCAGCGTCTCTCCGGGCAGGATTAATTCGTTCGTGTATTTTACCTTTTGAAGGAAGGGGCTCGAACGACTTGTGCAGAGTACTATCATCTGCAAAACTATTTATTGGGTTGCTGGTGATTTTCAACAATTCGTTGATATAAATCAAAAATAGGGTTGGGGACAATACTGAGCCTTGGGGTACACCAGCGTTAATTAGTTTAGACTCAGAAGAATATCCGTCTAAGGTTACCGAAATGTATCGGTCGGATAGAAAATTTTGAATCAGCTTCACAACATTGGGATGTAAACCGTACGCAACGAGCTTGTTGATTAAGTTGGCATGCCAGACTCGATCGAATGCCTTGGAGATGTCTAAAGCGATAACGTATGTTTCACCACCTTTATCAAGTATGCTGTTCCAACAATGCGCTACATAGTTTAATAGATCGGTAGTTGATCTTTTGTTTCGAAAACCGTATTGGCTGTCGGATATTAAATGATTTTCTTCCAGAAATTTTGAAATATGTGTATTAATATAATGCTCATAGACTTTGGATAGGACCGATAGTAAAGCTATTGGCTTATAATTTGAGATATCGGATTTTGGTCCCTTTTTGGGGACGGGCTGGACATTTGCCAACTTCCAGCACGAGGGAAATATACCAGATTTGTAGGATTGGTAGAATATTTTAGTTAGAGTTGGTGCAAGTTCTTTGGAAAAGGTTTTTAAAATAATGGGTGGAATATTGTCCATTCCTGATGCTTTGTTGATGTTTAACCCCTTTAAAAGTTTGGCGACTATTTTGGGTTTGAAGTGAAGTTCATTCATATTAACTCCTGAAGACTGGATTTGGGGTATTTCTTTAGGAGTTTCCAAAACAGTGGAGTTCAGAGCAAAGCGTTCAGCGAACAAGTTAGCTTTTCTTGCGGGATCATTGACGATTAAATCACCATCAATAATAGGGGGAATAGAAAATTTTGTACCAGAATTTAAGGAATTAATGGCACTGTAGAAACTCTTGTCAGAAACAGACATAGACGTAAGTTTTGAGGCTTTCGCTCTGTCAATTTCGGACTTTTCGTTTGAGATAATCTGATTAGATATTTTGTTGGCCTTTAGATATTGGGATCGATTAGTGGGAGTTTTGTTATGAATCCAAATATTAAATGATCTACGTTTGTTTCTAAGTGCCGTTTTGGCAGCTTTCGAATACAAGTATTTTTGTTTGGGTTTTACTATGGAGAAAGGGACAAATTTATTGATAGCAAATTGGATGGTTTCTGTAAAGTTTTGAGCAGAAACATTTACATTGTCAGTGTAAAAACAATGACGGTCGAAAGGGAAACCATGGAAAAAATTTTGAAGACCACTCTTATCCATTTTTGAGTAGTGAAATATTTTACGGGGTTTGGGAGCTGTAGTTTTAAGTAAATCAGTTTTGATAACTGATGAGATTAAATAATGATCAGAATTTCCAATACTACCTTTCGCAACATCGACACTCGTAATATCTGGCATTGTGGTAAGATAGAGATCTAGTAGAAAACTATTATCACCGCCATTACGGGGAGTGAAAGTCGGGCTTTTAACAATTTGGAATAGGCCCTGAGACGCGGCAAAAATTTCTGCCAGTTTTCCACTATTGTCAACATCGTCGGTCGATTTGGAGAATTCCAACCATGATTTGTTGTGGACGTTGAAGTCACCGGTAACGATAACTTCACAATTAGGGGACTTTGCTCTAATCTCGTCCATAATTTTTGTCAGTATATTAAAAAAGTTTGGGTTACGTTTGTTGGGGGACCGGTATAAAGCTATTGTAAAAAAAGTCATTTCTGGAAGACAAATCTTTAAAACCATTGTATTGAAGCCGTCACCGTGTAGTTCAAAATTTGGAAAGCGCGTGTACGCAACACTCTCATGAATGAATGCGCATACGCCCTGATGGAGTTTGAAAGCTGATTCGAGCCTATATTTGGAATTAAGCGATTCTATAAAGAGAAAATTTTCAGAAACTTGTGTTTCTGTAAGGAATAGAATGTTCGGTTTGTCGTGCTCAAGATGATGTTGCACGTGGTCATGGTTAGCGTTCAATCCGCAGATGTTTTGAACATGTATTTTAAAATTTTTTATTGATTCATATATGTTTTGTCCCTGCAAATTCCGTGGACATGCCGCTTTATGGGCGGGTGGATTGCGCAAATTTGCTTTACCACTTGCAGACTTATTTTTTTTCGGTTGTACTGCCATATATATATCAAAATGTTTATTTTATTTTTTTGTGTTTTATTTTAAAATGCATAACTAAGTAAAAAATCCTATCATACTACAAAATATGACATATTCCAATATTTCATGATAAGATGAAGAAATAATAACAAAATAATAAGTGAAAAACAAATTGTGAGAAATTTGCAGAAAACAAAACAAAACTAAATGCCAATAATCCAGCTGATGCAGCGCACCCCAGACGCACCGCCCACCACCTTAATCGAGGCACAAAGCCCACACATAACTACGTGTTGGTTCGATTCCTCGGAAGAGCTAATGAGCGGTACCGCTACGGAACGCTGCCCAGCTAAGACTGGAAGTGCTGCCGTTGACTAATTAAAGTTCGTCCGCCAGCACCCTAAGATATCATCTTGGCTAATGACATCTCCTGCCATTGCCAGTGGTATGTGATATCTCACGCTAACTCATATGTCAATGGCAGGGACTGGAGTACGCAGGGTAGTCAGACCCGTAGATCAACATTGATCATAATCGATCAAAATCGATCCCTCCTGCGGGAGGGATCTACAGTCTAAATTAACTGTATAACAAATTAAATCTTTTTTAGGATTCCATTGAATGCCTAATGTTTTTATATTTTCATCAAGATCTAATTTAATATATTTGTCATCAGATTTATCAACAAGATCGTTAGTAAGTTTTGGCTCGTTAGAAGACCATTGACGTAAATTTATACCAGCAGTCTTCGTCACAGCAATTAATTCATTTCTAATCAACAAGGCTTCATCAAAAGTTTCAGCACCTGTTAGTAAATCGTCTACGTAAAAATCTTCGTAGAGGATACGAGCAGCAACTGGATAATTAACCCTTTCATCGTCGGCTAGTTTATGTAGAATTTTTGCAGATAAATAAGAAGAAGGGGCTTGGCCATATGTAACGGTATTTAATTGAAAAACTTGAACTGGCGTTTCGCTAGAGTATCTCCATAATATTTTTTGGTATATTCTATGTTCTGGATGAACTATAATTTGTCTATACATTTTTTCAGCGTCAGCTGTTAAAACATAGACGTGTACTCGAAATCGTAAGGTTAGAAAAAATAAGTCATCCTGAACCTTGGGCCCAACTAACAAAACGTCATTTAGTGAAATGCCAGTGGTTGTCTTGGCAGATGCGTCAAAAACCACACGTATTTTTGTTGTTAAACTGGAAGCTTTGAATACGGCGTGATGAGGCAAATAGTAACCTTCGTTTGTGTTATGATTTTCGCAAAGTGACATGTGGTTTAACTTTTCGTATTCTCGCATAAAATCAACGTATTGCTTCCACTGTTTGGGCTTATCAACAAAGGAACGCTCTAAAGATAAAAATCGTCTCAATGCCGAATTATATGAATTTCCAAGGTTTGGTTTGTTAGTACTAAAAGGCAGTTTTACTATGAATTTACCAGTTATTTCATCACGTTTAGTATGTTGTGCAAAATGAGATTCACACTCTTGATCTTCCATCGATAAAAGTTTTTTGTTAGGGCCTTCTTCAATCTCCCAAAACCTAGTAATATTTGTATTTAAAATGTCTAATGAAATGTTACACATAACTGGTTCTTGAGGATCTTCGTTTAGAATCCTACCAGATATTATCCAACCAAGTTGAGTTTTT
The DNA here is from genome assembly GCA_963693315.1 of Diogma glabrata. Lineage (NCBI taxonomy): Eukaryota > Metazoa > Arthropoda > Insecta > Diptera > Cylindrotomidae > Diogma > Diogma glabrata. The sequence continues at coordinate 162,883,059 of OY856188.1, read as the reverse complement.
TGCAAAACCGCGGAAGGTTTAGCTATTGCAATTTGACCGATGGAAAGTAAATTATAAAATATCTCAGCGCCCAGTAGAGCATCGATATCGCGTGGTTTATCAAATTCTGGATCAGCAAGGGTTATATTGGTTGGAATGGTTAACTGATTTTTGCATAGCTGAATAGATGGCAATCGACCAGTAATTTTTGGAATAATGAGAAAATTAAGCTCTTTAGTATATCGTGTGCTTCTTGAAATAATTTTAGCCACTATAGATTTAGAGATATTGGTTTGAACTTGATGAATGCCGATTACAGGTATATTAATTTGTGTTTGAGGAAGTTTTAGAATAGAAGCAAAGCGCTCAGTTATAAAATTTGATTGAGAACCAGAATCTAACAGTATTCGACATTCGTGAGAGTTGTTGTCTTTGTCAAGTATATTTATAATTGCTGTGGAAAGTAGAACTTGTGATGGTACGTTAGCATATAATTTAGCGAAATTTGACACAACGGTATTTTCAGGTTCGTGATGAAGAAGTGTATGATGCCTTTTATGGCAAGTTTTACATCTCGATAGAGATTGACATGTAGAAACCGTATGATTTGAACGAAAACAATTAATACAAAGCCTGGCGTTTTTTATTAAATCAAAACGCTCACTTGAGGTTTTATTTTCGAATGTATCACAAGCTGATGTATAATGAGGACCTTTACATAGATTACATGCTATTGGGAGCTTTGTAGAGTTTTCAGTTGAAGTTAAGGTAGTATGAGAATTTTTAAAATTTGGAATTTTGCGTTTAGCAAGAGAGGGACCTGCATGATTTGGTTTTTTTTCACTATCTTCTTCTAAAACGCGTTGTCTTTCATGTAAAAACTGTAACAACTCATGCATGGATGGAAATTCAATTTTTTGATTAAGTTCTTTCCATTTACGACGGGTTTCTTCATCTAATTTTGATGTTATAGCGTAAACTGGAAATGCTTCTAGAAAAGGTTTATTTAAGGCTTCCAAGGCACAATAATGTTTAGTCGCAACATCAATAATTTCACCAATCGATTTTTCGTTGCTTTTGTACAATGAGGTATTTCAAAGATTGCTTTTATTCGTTTGTTAGCAGCGGCAACGGGATTATCAAAACTTTTTTCCAAAATAGACCAAGCTAAATTATAATGACGATCTGTTGTTTCAATAGATTCTATTTTAAAAAGTGCCTTTCCGGTTAAGCAAGATTTTAAATACATCAGTTTTTCAGAGTCTCGTAATCTTGAATTATTATGAATTGATGCTTTGAATGAATCAGCGAAACTTGGCCAGTTTTCACAAGTGTTATTAAATTTGGGTAACTGCATAGTTGGCATTTTTACATGCGAAATTGAAAGTTCGTTTGAAGAATGAATATTAGAATTTGAAGTTGGATCTACTGTATTTGAGATTAAAGGTGGCGTTAAATTTTCGTCTTCAACGCCGACTGGAATCGATATTGTATTTGTACTATCGGGTTTATGGTTATTTAAGAAAGTTTCAGCCTTCGATGTGTACTCATAGAAGACGTCTGAAAATATAGTACGTTCTGTTATCTGTCCGTCCAATTCATTTTCCCTACATAACAAATCTAATTCGTCTTGAACACGTTCATATTTCTCGAAGTCTTTATATATTGAATCTGTTCTTTTTTTTAATTGAAGAATGTCGTCACATTTTGATATGTCATCAACAAACTTTTTAAACCGCGTGAGTTTGCCTTTTAAAACACCACGTTGTTTAACGAAATGGGAAATACTTTTGACATCTTCACTAGAACGTTCGATTAATGAAATGTCAGACATTTTAACACGATTTTAACACGAGTAGAAATTAAAATAAAGGTATAAAAAACGGCAATTTTTTAACAAATAAAATAGAGAGACTTACCTTTGATGTTTTCTTGTAAAATATGTAGTTTTTTCGTCAACTATATGTGGTTGGTTCCTCCAATTAAACGTAATGTAATGTTGAATGTAATTGTTTGTCACTTCTTTGAAAAACTGCGTTTCGTTGCAGATTTTTCTTTTATTCACAATAATATTTTTAAAACACTTTGCTGCGTTGCGTTGCAGGCTTTTAATATATACGTATACATGTGTAATTATAATTTTAGATTGTTTTTATGTTTCACTGCATATTGTACATTTTATCACACACTTTGTTTTATATTATTTTTTTTATATTGAACTATTATTTTTTATATTATGATTAACGTTGCGTTACGTTGCAAGCTAATACGATAGTCTCAAATCCGTATTGTTGAATCTGGCTCGAAGGACCAATGTTGATGTTGGAGCTTAATTATATAAAACAACTATATTTGTTAATTGTTTTAAGCTCTTATTCCTTTCAACTTAATCAAAAGGAATAATTATTGTTCGTACTGTTATATAAAACACTTTATTTTTTTTTATTTTAAATTAAATTATATGATTTTATTTATTTTTATTTATGTTTAACATGTATATATATATTGATAGGTATCTTAGATGAGACTGCTAAAAAAAAATAATTTTAATTCTAAAAATGTAAATGTTGATTTTTTTTTATTTCTTTATTGAAGGTGGTCCAAATTAAAAAACTAAGATTAAAATTATTTTCATTGGTTATCATTGGTTATCAATTATGAAGGGAGTTGAAACAAATATGAATATAAAGTTAAACAAAATAAGGAAAGGGAAGAAATTATTGAAAGTTTTATTATTAATATTTGGGAATTTCCGAAATTATAAAAAAATGAAAATCTGCATGCCAGATGTTAAATTTATTTTGAGAAAAAGTGGATTTTACGTTAATAAAGATTTTAAAATGTTTATGACATATAATAAAAGTAAACTAAAAAAAGGATAACCAACGATTATTTTAAATTTAAAGAAAAATATTAAATATTTATATAGGGTGAACCTCAACACATTGTTTTCTCAGATTCTCAAATAAATAATTTCAAATAAAATTTTCGATTTCTCTATTTTGCAATCTAAAAGCAATAATCTATTCGAATATTTTAAATAAAGATATATAATTTATAAATAAAATAAATAAAAAACAAAAGTTTTAATTCCGAACTTCCGAGAGTGATGAAACTCTGGGCTCGAATCACAATGGCAACTTTCTTGGAGCTCTTGAACTTTTGGCTAAATTTGATCTTTCCTAAAAAGAGCATAGTGATAAATTTGACAACAAAGGAAAAGGTATGCGACATCTGAAGCAAACTTAATGAAATGATAAAAGTGATTGTTATTGGGATATTTTTATGAAGAACGTATTTTTATCAAGCACAATATGTGACGAATTTATTACCACCATGGGGCAAGAAATCAAAAATCGTATTGCAGCCGACGTCATTGACGCAGTTTATTATTCGATTAGTGTTGACTCCACTCTGGATGTAAGTCATTCGGATTAATTGGCTTTTTGCATTCGATATGTAAAAAATGGTAAAATCAATGAACGATTAGTTGCTTTTATTCCAATTGAGGGTCAAACATAAGAGTATCTTTTTGGCATCGTTTAAATATTCCTCGAAGAAAACAAAATTGACGTACAAAATTGCAGAGACAGTCATATGACAACGCAAACAATATGGTCGGAATTAGTGGTGGTTTTCAAGCGTTGATTCGATTGTTGTAAGGATTGTTGTAAAGATTGTTTGTAAGGATTGTTGATTATTTTTTTTATTTCTATGAAATTAGGCTCGATGTCAATACTGTTACCGTTACCGTTCCCAGCTGAACGATTACTTTTCAAAATGAAAGTAATCAACAACATATTTACATCGAGAGTAGCGCTTCCAAAATTTCCGTTTTGCCAATACTGACAAAGTTTCTCACGTTACCGGTGTAGTAGCGATACTCTAGAAAATAGAATAACTAAAACGCTTTTTTTAGAAAAGCTATTGAAATAAATATAAACAAAATATTTAAATTAGACTTTAGTCAGATTTATTTTATTCCAATTAGTAAAAAGAATACTTTTAATTATTATTTTCAGTAAAAAAACACACAAACAATTTTATAAAGATTAGTGTTGCAATAAACTTTTAATAGAATTTCAATAAATATTCTTCTATCTATCTTCTTCTATCTTCTATCTTCTTCTATATAAATAAAAATGTAAATGTTCGTTTGTTCAAAATAGGTAATCTCCTTAAGTACTGGATCGATTCCTTTGAAATTTGGACGATTAGTTGCATTTCAATAAAGGAGGGGTTTTACATGATTTTTTTTAGCTGTATATGTTTCATAACATAGGCTGTCAACAAGTACAAGTTTTTCACCTGTTGTATTCTCAATTAACTCAATGTTATGGTCGAGTTTCACTTCATGCTTAATTTGATCGATTAGTTTTGTATAGTGATCAGTCAATAGATTATTTTGTGTCCTCTTTTCGGTAGGACCGTCCTCTTTTGGAGCAAGAAGGTCCTCCGTCCTCATTTACTATAGAGATGATCTCTTTATTCGTTTTATTTATTTTATCAATGAATTTTATTTTTAAATTAAAACAATGCTTCTCTGTCGGAAGAGTAAAACGTCGTATTGCTTTCGTGTTTAATGAATTTTATTTTCTCACAAATTTGCAATGCTCATTGCTCGCTCGCATTGTAATCTTTTGATCGAAAATAAACTAGTTCATTAAACATCTCAACAATAAAGTACTACGAAACAACAACAAACAACAATAAAGTACTACAGTTAGTTTCTTAGGTGCCTTTGCGTGTCAAAACATAGATGCAATGAAAAATGCTGGAAAATATGGTCGAAAATTCACTGAGTTTCATTTTTATAGAAAGCTCACAAATGCAACAAAAATTAAACGAGATTGGCTAATCTATTCACCGTCAGCCAAAGCAGTTTTTTGTTTTGTATGCCGTTTATTTGGTGATTTGAATGGAAAATCGCAAGCATTTTTATTAAAAAGACTCAATAATTGGAATAATTCATCACATTTCGAAGCATGAAGAGTCTAAGTATCACATGACCAATAATTTTACATATAAAATGCGTATCAAAAATGAACTTACTTTCGAGAAATCTTTTAATAATACAACTAAAATTGCATCACGAGGACTTGCTTTTCGTGGTCACGATGAAATTTTAGGATCAAAACACAATGGAAACTTTCTTGGATCTCTTGAATTATTGGCTAAATTTGATCCCTTTTTACAAGAACATATTTCTCGTTTTGGCAATAAAGGAAAAGGTACACACTTTTCATGTACCATTGACAAATGATTTTTTTTTATTATTCGGAATATTTTTAGGAAAAGCATCGTATCTTTCAAGCACAATTTGTGAAGATTTCATCTCTATCATGGCAAAACATGTTAAAAATCACATTATTTCGGAAATTATAGAGTCTCGATATTATTCGTTTAGTGTCGTGTAATGAAGGGCTTTTTCATCGGCGAACCAATGAAGCGGCATAGCAGGTCGCGTAACTAAATGAGGTTTTATTTTTGTGCTCCGGCTAATCACAGTATGGAGTTCGATTGGAAAACCCTGCTGCTCCAATACAAATGCAGACATGTACGCGAATTACGTGAACATTCGGAAACGGGATAAAAATTAACAAATGAAAAGATGAGACTCTGGCGACCCCCTTCTACGAAAGGACCACGGTCGACACGTTCAACCCCCTCATTCACTCACATACGCCCACCCACACACCACACACATCCACACCCCTAAAGCCCCCGAATAATAAAGAAAGCAATTAAATAGACTCACCCATGGTTATATCCTCCTAGCCTCCAATATCCGGCGGGTATCAGCCCTCCATCAGCATCGCATATACGTTGATCAAAATTAAGATGTCGCAGTCGATATGAAGAAACGATGAATCAATTGGTGATCAGCAGCGTCGAATAAATTTGTATTTAAAATCGTGAATCAGTTTGTCAGTCAAAAGCGTTGACTAATTTTGTAAGCAATATCGTTGAACCAAGTTGTAATCAAATGCGTTGATAAAATTAGTGATCAAAATAGTTGAATAAATTGGTATTTGAAATCGGTGCCTAAATCCGTAGTCCAAAGCGTTGACTAGATTGTTACTCACAATCGTTGAATAATTTTTATACGCAAAATTGATGAATAAATTTGTAAATCAAAATAGTTGAATAAATGTGTAGTCAAAAGCGTTGACTAAGTTTGTAGTCAAAAGCGTTGACTAATTTTATAAGCAATAACGTTGAATCAATTTGTAATCAAATGTGTTGATAAAATTAGTAATCAAAATAGTTGAATAAATGTGTAGTCAAAAGCGTTGACTAAGTTTGTAGTCCAAAGCGTTGACTAACCTTGTAATCAAATGCGTTGATTAAATTTGTATTTAGAATCGTGAATCAGTTTGTCATCCAAAAGCGTTGAATAATCTTGTAAGCAATATCGTTGACCCAAGTTGTAATCAAATGCGTTGATAAAATTAGTCATCAAAATGGTTGAATAAATTGGTATTTGAAATCGTTGCCTAAATCCGTAGTCCAAAGCGTTGACTAGATTGGTACTCACAATCGTTGAATAATTTTTATAAGCAAAATTGATGAATAAATTTGTAACCCCAAAATAGTTGAATAAACTGTTAAGTAGAAAATTATTGGCAGGAGTCGTTGAAATCAAAAATGTAATAATTTACACCACTACTAGGTAAATTCTTCGTTGGAGTAGAACGGTAATAATTTGTAGCAACGATGTGGAGCAATGCGTTGAAAAGAAATTGTTGCCGGATGCGTTGAAATCCAACCAATGTAATAAATTGTACCAATTGCATGCAGGTAAAGTTTGATAGTTTGGCTTATATCACAGATTCCATAAATTAATAACTCGAACAGTTTTATATATATCACAGATTTTATAAATTAATAATTTGACTAATTTTGCATACATCACAGATTTAATAAATTAATAGTTTTGAATAATTTTGTATATAACATGAATTTAATAAATTAATATTTTGAATGAGTTGGTAAATATCACGGATTTAATAAATTAAAAATTTGGAACAGAACACAGATTTTATAAATTAACCCTTTGACTAATTTTGCATACATCACAGATTTAATAAATTAATAGTTTTGAACAGATCACAGATTATATAAATTAATAATTTTGACTAATGTTGCATACATCACAGATTTAATAAATTAATAGTTTTGAACATATCACAGATTATATAAATTAATAATTTTGACTAATGTTGCATACATCACAGATTTAATAAATTAATAGTTTTGAACATATCACAGATTATATAAATTAATAATTTTGACTAATGTTGCATACATCACAGATTTAATAAATTAATAGTTTTGAACATATCACAGATTACATAAATTAATAATTTTGACTAATGTTGCATACATCACAGACTTAATAAATTAATAGTTTTAAATGATTTTGTATATAACCCGGATTTAATAAATTAATCCTTTGAAAGATTTGGTATATAACACGGATTTAATAAATTAACCTTTGCAAGATTTGGTATATAACACGGATTTAATAAATTAATATTTTGAATAAGTTTGCAAATATCACGGATTTAATAAATTAAAAGAAAAATTGAATAAATGTAAAAGAAACTTGTTTAATCATACCGCCATTTCCCTTCATGTGTATCCCGGATTTTAATTATTGAATAGACCTCTCCATAAAACAATCCATCCCATTCCTGGGTGTGGTTTTCCAAAAACTTTCGGTACTGAATACGATTTAACAACAGCCGCTAATTTGATTGATTTCCTTACTTATTAGTTTAAGCCATTGAAACAAACAAAAACCAAACTTCTCAAAGATAAACAAGCACCGGTATCTTTATTTTCACAATAAATCGACTGACAGCCGTCAACCATCAAAATCCAAATGTAATACACTAAGCGATTGAAAAGACTACAGTCGATCCATATATACCAAAAAAAATTCCTTTTCGAAAATCGAAAACCTCGAATATAGGGTTTCAGATGTAAAACAATTAATTCAAATCAAGTGTTAGGAAATTTTTATAGTTAAACAAAACTGTTTGGTTTTTCAAAATATTGTGCAATAACAATTTTACGATACAACTTATTTCCGATATATTAATAACATTTATCATCGAATTCAGAATGAATCAATTACAAGTTTAATCGACGTTAAGGCGTTCAGGCACTACAAAACTACAAAAGTCGTACAGTGTAGTTCGGTTTTATATCGGAAAGATTGTTTGAAGTAAATTTTCCTGTTTTCAGGCAAAGAGAAAAACAGATTGAATGTATAACAAAGCAAGATAATACTTCTTTGCATGTTAATGACTGTAAAAATAAACGCACAGCTGTTGTAAGGTTTTGAAAACTTCATTGTGTAAGTTACGTTTGATGTTTAGAGAATTCAAATTGAAGTAGTATAGTGAGAATAATCGAAAGGAAGCATAGCGCGCGTCCATTTTAGGGTGTTGTAAGATTAAATTTTAATGTTTATATGGATGATAATTAAAGAAAATTGTTAATTAATTCAAATTAACCAATATTATGTTATATTAATTAATATATAAAATCAGGGTAATTAGTGCAATTTTCCTTCTCGCATATGTTTGTCCAGCTATTGAAAACTTAGTTAGATTTTAAGAAAAATAAGAAAACTATGGGTTAAGGGAACTATACGAAATATGACCATTGATGATGAATGGATGAGAAACTATCCTGAGCGGTACAGATTAATACAAGAAATAACAACTAAGGAAGCTGCGACTATAATACACTAGGTTCAGACATTAGTCCAGACTATCCATTACAGAACAAGTGCTTTTTGGAAGAACACTCACGACCAAAAAGAAGTTGAAAAGGCATAGGCTGGTCGCAAATAGACCTTGTATATCCATAACAGTATGGTGAGGCACCTCAAGGTTCCACAGATTAGCAATCAAATCGATCAGTATTACACACCCAGTCTTAGCAGAACCAAAGTAACAAAGTATCTAGGATTATACAAAAAAAAAACTTTTTGGAGGGGTAACGATAAAAACGGTATTCTACTCTATTGTAAGCGATGGATAACCAAAATCTTCCAGACCCAATTTCGGGCAGATCTGGGGGTTCCCGAGACTCTAAAGTCAAAAAAAAAATACTTCAATCTGCTACAAGATCGAAAAGTAAAACATCATTGGACCGACTCCTATACTGAAATCTCCGACACAATTCCGCTTTTACGTTATGCAGGCTCGCAACCCACACCTGAACTAACACCAACACCAAGTTCACAAAAACCAATCCGAAATTAAAAATTCCCCTAATGTTGTCTATATTTCCTAACCAAAAATATAACAACATATTGACTTTACGTCAGATATTAAGTTTCGCATTGATTGGCAACAATCAATAATGACTTTACACTCGTGACTTAGGATGTTGATTAGAATGTTGACTTAGATGTTGACGAAATATTCTCTCATCCTATGAATTCACACATCGTAATATCTAGAAATTTAATACAAAAAATACCAAAGAAATACAATTTTCAATATGTAATCATAGATGAAAAATTCAACTTAAGTAAATATGAAAAATGATGAAGTTTCAATTTAGAAATTATCTGAACATCAAAATTAAAATATGTTTCGTCATCGCCGCTTTGGCTAAGTTGTGTAAGACACACGGAATTTGAACAATGTGTCTCTGATGAATGTAGTTCGAATTCTGACACGAAACACAACAAAATTTTTTCTAAAGGAATTTTAGAGAAAATGAAAAGTTATTTCGAATTGCAAAATTCAAGTGATTTCCAATATGTACTTAAGCTTAATTGTTCACAAAAACCAATCCGAAATTAAAAATTCCCCTAATGTTGTCTATATTTCCTAACCAAAAATATAACAACATATTGACTTTACGTCAGATATTAAGTTTCGCATTGATTGGCAACAATCAATAATGACTTTACACTCGTGACTTAGGATGTTGATTAGAATGTTGACTTAGATGTTGACGAAATATTCTCTCATCCTATGAATTCACACATCGTAATATCTAGAAATTTAATACAAAAAATACCAAAGAAATACAATTTTCAATATGTAATCATAGATGAAAAATTCAACTTAAGTAAATATGAAAAATGATGAAGTTTCAATTTAGAAATTATCTGAACATCAAAATTAAAATATGTTTCGTCATCGCCGCTTTGGCTAAGTTGTGTAAGACACACGGAATTTGAACAATGTGTCTCTGATGAATGTAGTTCGAATTCTGACACGAAACACAACAAAATTTTTTCTAATGGAATTTTAGAGAAAATGAAAAGTTATTTCGAATTGCAAAATTCAAGTGATTTCCAATATGTACTTAAGCTTAATTGTTCACAAAAACCAATCCGAAATTAAAAATTCCCCTAATGTTGTCTATATTTCCTAACCAAAAATATAACAACATATTGACTTTACGTCAGATATTAAGTTTCGCATTGATTGGCAACAATCAATAATGACTTTACACTCGTGACTTAGGATGTTGATTAGAATGTTGACTTAGATGTTGACGAAATATTCTCTCATCCTATGAATTCACACATCGTAATATCTAGAAATTTAATACAAAAAATACCAAAGAAATACAATTTTCAATATGTAATCATAGATGAAAAATTCAACTTAAGTAAATATGAAAAATGATGAAGTTTCAATTTAGAAATTATCTGAACATCAAAATTAAAATTTGAACATCGACGATCATTAGAACATCGTCATCGCCGCTTTGGCTAAGTTGTTAAGACACACGGAATTTGAACAATGTGTCTCTGATGAATGTAGTTCGAATTCTGACACGAAACACAACAAAATTTTTTCTAAAGGAATTTTAGAGAAAATGAAAAGTTATTTCGAATTGCAAAATTCAAGTGATTTCCAATATGTACTTAAGCTTAATTGTTCACAAAAACCAATCCAAAAGTTGTTCATATAGTTTCAAGGTAACCAACTGAACCAAATTCAAATACGTTCAATCTCTGAATTTGCACTTGCAAATAGTCAACACAAAAAAAAATCTTTGAAACAAGACCTGAACACCCAAGTTAGTATACACTCACTCAACTGTGAATTCAAGACGAAACCACCTCCATACTTTATGGTCGTCGATCTTCTTGACCTACAATGGCGGTAAGACACAAGCGAAATATATTATCATACTGATAAAAGAAATTATTACCGATGTTAGGCGCGAATGTCCTTGGAATGATAAACACCTCTACGTTTCGAAACCAGGTCTTCCAGTTCGTAGGCGGCGCCACCTACCAACCTTATTACTCTGGTCTCAATAAACTTCTGTGCAAGTTTAGCAGATAATTTCTTACCGGCGTCACTCAAAATAAAGTTCCTTCGGAACACCGTATCACCTGGTTTAAACAAAGTTACTCGAGCTCGTAAATTGTATCTTTCAGCACTCTTGACAAATGCTTCGGCCGTTAGATCTAGAATTCGTAATCGAATCTTGTTAAGATAATCAGGTCGCAGAATCGTTTCACCTGGTTCATGAAGACTATTCAATCGTCTCAGCAATTCATATGACGAACCATGAGTCACCATAGGTATTCCAAACATTGCGTAATATGGGGAACATTTAAGAGTTTGGTGAAGAGAACAACGTAGTGCACAAGCGATCTCGCTTAAGTGCAGATCCCATTTAGAATGCTCCTCCTTTAAGTAGGCTCGAATACCAGATAAATATAACGCTAGTAATGTATGTTTCACTCCGTGCTTCGCCAAGAAATCTTCAAATAGTTTAGACTTGAACTGAGTCCCATTATCGGACACAATAACTTCGGGACAACCAAATACGTGAAAGACATTAGTAGTCAACAGATGACAAATTGGTTCAGCAGTTAGTTTCCGTAAAGGAAATAAAAATGGATATTTAGTGACATGATCTAATACTACAAGAATAGCGATGTTCCCGGCCTTTGAACGAGGATAAGGGCCAAGAATATCGATATATAGTCGCTGACCAATTCGTTCTGTTTTCATCTGAGACACCATGGGGGCGCGAAGTGGATCATTAGTCGCTTTGATTTGTTTACACGTCTTACAATTTCCGAGGAACGATTTCACCTGGGCATACATACGAGGCCAATAGTAAAATTTACGAATATTATACAGAGTTTTTGCTAGACCTCCATGAGATGAGGTAGGAGGATTGTGGGCCCTTGCAATACACTCGTCAGTGTATTCCTCAGGTAACCACAATTTCCAACCCTCACCCTCTGAAGGACTATCGGGATCTAGACAAGCCAATCGTTTATAAACCCGACCCGAAATTACTTTCAGATCAGGAAATGTACCGTCTGCTTCGGTAACCAGATTTACCAACTCCAAATATCGAGAAGTGTTGAAGAAAGGGGAATTAAGATCTAATTCAGGCACTGGACATAATTCAGAAATGACGTCAACAGAGTCACGTCTTGATAGAGTGTCTGGAACTATGTTTAAATTTCCTTTTCGGTACTCAATATCAAAGACATAACCCTGCAATTTCAAGCTCCAACGAGCCAATCGACCAGAAAGGTCTTTTTGTTGCATTAACCATTTTAATGAAGCATGGTCAGTTATGATCTTAAAGGCCTGACCCTCGACATACGCTCTAAATTTCTTTACTCCCAGTACGGCGGCTAGACACTCTTTCTCACTAGTTGAGTAATTGCGTTGCGCAGAATTTAGTTTCTTGGACATGTACGCTATGGGATGTTCCATACCGTCCATGTCACACTGAAGTAATACACAGCCTATACCGTCATTACTATAAGCGTCGCACTGGAGAGTAAAAGGTTTAGTATAGTCGGGGTTTATGAGGACTGGTGCTGATATGAGAGCATTTTTGAGATTTATTAATGCTATTTCAGCTTCTGGTGTCCATACGAATTTATTAGAGCTTTTCTTCAACAAATTTGATATTGGAGGGGACATAGCAGAGAAATCAGATATAAAACGGCGATAATAACCCGCCATACCCAGGAATCGTCGAATCTGTTTGGACGTACGCGGTGTAGGAAATTCAGAAATAGCCTGAGTTTTATCAGGATCGATTTTTAACGTACCACCTCCCACAACATATCCCAAATATTTTACCTCCGGCAAGAGAAACTTACTTTTTTCCACGTTTATCGTCAAGTTCGCACGTCTAAGACACTGGGAGATATCTTCTAACAGTTTCAGATGGGCCTCAAAGGTATCTGTAACTATTAGAAGATCATCCAAGTATACGAAGACGCACGACTTGAGATGTGGAGGAATTACTTGGTCCATCAATTTAGTCATTGTTTGCGGAGCATTGCACAGTCCGAAAGGCATTCTTACGAACTGATACAATGGCCGCCCTGGGACCGTAAAAGCAGTTTTCTCTCGGGAGTGTTTTTCGAGAGGTATCTGCCAAAAAGCGTCTTTCAGATCCAAACTGGAAATGAAATTACTTTGTGGCAGACGACTCAAGATACCATCTATCTGTGGAAGGGGGTACGCATCCTTTTTAGTGACAGTATTGACCTTTCTACTATCCAAACAAAGACGATTCTTCCCAGGTTTGCGAATTAAGACCACTGGACTCGACCAAGGACTGTTAGAAACCTCTATGATACCCAGAGATAACATTCTATCCAGTTCTTCTCCCATCAGTTTCTCAATGGCGGGCGATATTGGGTAATGACGTTGCTTGATGGGAGCTGCAGTCCCCACATCAATAACATGTTCTATCAAATGTGTTCGACCCAGACCCATTTTTGAAAATGATGGTAGAAGCTGAATAGTGTTTTGTAGACGTGCTTGATTGTCCATAGACAATTCTGAAATTCCTGACTCCGTAGTCGAAAATGTAGGTAAGTTAAATATCGGGTTAAACAAACCAAAAGCGTTAAAGAAATCTATGCCTAGATATAGATTTTGAGTTAAAGACGGGATAATGAAGACGTCCAGGGTTCTGACTTGGTTCATAAATGAAATCTTTGTTTTTACAAATCCCAAAATCTTCTGTCTTTGGCCATCGGCAGTACGAACTACTGCAGATGAGTAAGTCAAAAGGTCTGGAGTTTGCACGATCTCTGTAGCAAAATCACCACCAATTACAGCCAAGGACGCTCCACTACCCAACAGTCCAGTATGTTGTTTACCCAATATTGACACTGTGGCATAAGATCTCACATCGTTGGTCAATTTCACAATAGAGGAAATGGTTTTGGATTTAAACAAATGTCGTTGTTGCCAATAAATACGAGAACGGAGTGCAGAGCGCGATGGAAGTTTCAAAGATGATAATGAATCGACAAATATGTTTGAGCGTATTTTCAGGTATTCGTTTAATCGTTGTTGGAACGATTTGATTTTGGTCCATAATGGAGGTGGTTCAGTATGATCGGGTGTTCGTTTCAATGATTTCACATTAGTATCATGAGTGGGTACTAATGTAGCAGAAGTAGTATTCAACGGGTGTTCTATCAGATTGGAAGTTGAGGTTCGGTTCGACCGTGTATCGGGTACTAATAGGTTAGTGGGAGTGGTAGATGAAACAACCGAAGGATCAGGAGATAAATTAAGTTTGGTCTCAGATGATTCTAAGACAGGTCCTGGGAGCGAGAAAAGGTGTTGGGATTCTGGCCCCCCCTTCGGTTTCCCCGACAATTTTCACAGTTCGGACATAATACATCGTCCTTTCCACATCCCCAACAAAACAATCGCTGTGTTTCACGACAATCGTGCCATCGATGACCAGGTCGTTTACAGTTCCAACAAATAGTTGAACTGGTTATTCGTTCCATATTAGGGGCGGGCTGTATTGCCGCGAGTTCGTTGGAAGCAACTGGTAACGATTCAGTTGGCAATTCGCTAATTTGAATTTGTGAGAATTCGCGATCCAAGTCCACTTCTGACACCGGTCTAGATGGTCTAATATTATAATCTCGTGGTCTGGTTATTGACTCGGCCCATAATTTTTCGCGATCACGGCAGAGCTGGCGCAGATGTTCCAGTCCATAAATAGTGACGTATAACAGCTCCCTTCGGATTTCCAATCGTAAGTTGTTGCGTATCAAGGATAATAACTCCGCGTCCGACATCGGAACTCGTAGTCTATCTGCCAGTCGATAAATTGATTGTAAGAATTCGTCAAACAATTCAGTGGGCCGCTGTTTCCTGGCCCTCATCCGCTCCTTTACCTCTTCGTCCGTCTGCCTGTCCTGAAATTCTATTCGAAGAGCATGACACAAGTCAGTCCAGATAAGCTGTCGGTTCTGGCGAAAATGTCTCCAGAACCAATCAGCTGCTCGATCTGTGAACAACAGGTACAGACAACGGGTGACAATAGTAAAATCGCTATTCAAACACATCTCTGTCAGCCGCTTTATTCTGAAGATGAACGCTTCAACATCTAGACCATCGGGTCTACCTGAGAACGTTACTTTCCAATTTCTAATTGTTGTAGAGTGCTGTTCGAGATGTGTTCGCATTCTGGCAGTAGTAGGAGCGGGATGAGGCTCAACAAACATTGGTGGCACTGGTACCTTATTTTGCACAAACGCATTTACTGGCGTATAATTTCTGGAAGGAACCGATTGATGACGCGGTGTGGTGGGTGATACTGCAATGGGTGCCAGAGGTAACATCACTTCCGGTGCCGGAGCACGTGATTGCATCATTGAGTGATTAATCCTAGAAATTTCTTGATCGATGTGAGCATTTACCGCTTCCTGAAATCCCCGATCTTCCGCTACAGCGGCACTATATATGGGAGATCTTTGAACTATATTCCCTCGTACTTCATCGGCGAGTCTAGATCGTGGGAGTTGGACTGCCATGGGAGTAGAAGAGCGTTGAGTTCCAATACTAGGACGACGTTGCCAACCTGCGGTAATAGAGCGTGTCACCGGTCGCGGTGGTGGTGGTACCACTGTATCATTAGTTTTATCCATCCCTCGGGGTAACCTCTGTAAGTCTGCACGCTCGCAAGCGGCTCGACAAATTGGGCAGGTGCTATTCTGCAACAACCAGTCGTTGAGGCAGATGTCATGAAAAATGTGGTTACACCGAGTGAGAAGTTTTACGTCGGCCGGCACTATTTCGTGTTGACAAACAGCACAAGAGCTGGACCTGTCCAGAACGTCGATCTTATCAGCAGCAGACATAATGAACACTCAAACCGCCGCTCAGGACTAGACCAATAAAGACAAGTATATGGAGAGAAAATTGTTACACTAGCTAATTGTTACTTATTGCAAACGTTGAAAACGAATAAGCAATCTAATTATTACTGGTTGTTTAATAAATTGGAGCAGAATTCAAAGAGTTGTATGAAGTTTCAGTTATCCCAAACCTTAAACAGCTGCGCGATATCTGACCAATTAAAAGTTGTACAAAAAAGTTGTCAAGTTGTATATTGCGGAGTGTGAAACACAAAAAAGGTAGTATTCCTGACAAAACCAGTTTGATCGACCACAGATACAAGTTGAAAAGAGTAATAAACCGTTATATTAACGCTATTCAGGAAAGTGAAAATGGACGAACTACTAGTCCTGAACAAAAGAAAATAATAAAAAAAAATTTGAGAAGGGAAAGAAAACAGGTATGCTACTACTATTATAGACGGTGGTATTTACAAAACGTTTCCGGGACACGGGGGTCACAAAATACGGAATAAAAATTTATAGTTATATCAAAAAAAATTATCTATCTGACACCCTAACCTTAATTCTAACTAATACTAATTGGATTGGGGAACGGATCAACTAATGAAGTACACAAACTTCGTGTTTTAACTGAATACACCAACCAAAACAGTATTACTTGCTTAGTTGGTCCCTTTCCCAA
Organism: Diogma glabrata; assembly: GCA_963693315.1. NCBI lineage: Eukaryota > Metazoa > Arthropoda > Insecta > Diptera > Cylindrotomidae > Diogma > Diogma glabrata. The sequence goes on along the minus strand of OY856188.1, from coordinate 162,866,245 downwards.
TTTACCTTAATGTAAAATCTTTTTTTTTCTTGTGGTGAGTGATGCCTTGATGAATTTGTAGATTCTGGATTGGTTCTTGCTTGTTGCAGTTATATTTATTTTTGATGTATTTAATTTTTGATGTGATATTTAATTTTGAGGTTATTTAATATTTATTTCAATTTCTTCACGTGTAGGTCGGACCTAAAATACGTAGGAGAAAGCAACAATTAATACCATATATTATCAGCCTTTTTTTTTTTTTATATTTTTTTTTTTATTGGTTATTTATTTTTATTTATTTATATATTTATATATAATTATTCATATATATATTTATTTGTTTAGATGTACTTATTCATAAATATATTTATTTATTTATAATCAACTATTTATATATACATTTATCTATTTATAAATATGTATTTATATATATATATAGTTACTTATTCTTTTTTTTTTTTTTTAAATAAAATGCTATTTATTATTAATATTTATTTTGGCATCACTACGGGGTTGAAGGTGGTGACCGCCGTTCTTTCAATTCTTTTTTTTGTTGGATGTTTATGGGTTTAAATAAGAAAAAAAAACAATTTTTGGGATTAAAGAAAAAGAAAAAAAAAACTACGTTAAAAGGATCGGAAATGGAAAAGGAAAGGGGGCAAGACGGGATGAATAAGGAAAGGAGATGGTAAGGTGAGACAGGAATAAGGTGGGGTATGTGCGAGTAGTGTTTCACCCAGCTGACGAGTGCTGATGGGATGGTCAGAAGATAATATCCTCTGCACCACCATTCTATCAACAACACTCGGCAGCTGTGATCCACGCCACCAACACATACGGTAAGGTGCTGTGGCAAAGGTGGACGAGTTACACATCAGCATGACAGCCGAGCGAAATCTTCCCTCGACAGCGGGCCAATGCTGTCTTGGAAGAACTTCCTCGGTATCACCCGATGAGAACCAGCACACCTCAACCACAGGAAGCTAGTATTGCCGGGAGGGGTCGCTAACGTTAGGCAATAGTAGCGCAGGTTGGGCTCTGAGGACCCCGCGAACCCGAAGCCTGACCAGGTGACCAGACTCGGACGAGGTTTGGCGTATACACCAAACCACGTCGTTCTAGGTCTGGCACCTGAGACACCTTCGGCATTTGAGACGTCTCCAGAAACCCAACCCGTAACTAGGGTCCGTGGGGTTGTAATGCCCATTGAGAATAATTCCGAAAAATTATTCTCACCCATGCGTTTTAAAAAAAAATACAAAAAAGGAGAATATTTGCTGGAGGGACGCAACTCCCCATCAAAGTAAAGTCTGAGGAATCTCAGACTTCCTTTGCTCCTGCGCGTCTGAAGCAGGGAACTGCTTCTACGCCGCCAGAGTCTTTACTATTGTTTTGGTGGAAAATGAAAGTTAATTTGAAGAAAAGATTTTAAAAAAAAAATTTCGAATTTTTTTGAAATCATGGAGGGACTCCTCCAGAGTCCTACATTGCTGTAAAAACCCTTAGAGAAGCCCCACGTTGGGCGCCAATTTGTAATGAAGGGCTTTTTCATCGGCGAACCAATGAAGCGGCATAGCAGGTCGCGTAACTAAATGAGGTTTTATTTTTGTGCTCCGGCTAATCACAGTATGGAGTTCGATTGGAAAACCCTGCTGCTCCAATACAAATACAGACATGTACGCGAATTACGTGAACATTCGGAAACGGGATAAAAATTTACAAATGAAAAGATGAGACTCTGGCGACCCCCTTCTACGAAAGGACCACGGTCGACACGTTCAACCCCCTCATTCACTCACATACGCCCACCCACACACCACACACATCCACACCCCTAAAGCCCCCGAATAATAAAGAAAGCAATTAAATAGACTCACCCATGGTTATATCCTCCTAGCCTCCAATATCCGGCGGGTATCAGCCCTCCATCAGCATCGCGTATACGTTGATCAAAATTAAGATGTCGCAGTCGATATGAAGAAACGATGAATCAATTGGTGATCAGCAGCGTCGAATACATTTGTATTTAAAATCGTGAATCAGTTTGTCAGTCAAAAGCGTTGACTAATTTTGTAAGCAATATCGTTGAACCAAGTTGTAATCAAATGCGTTGATAAAATTAGTGATCAAAATAGTTGAATAAATTGGTATTTGAAATCGGTGCCTAAATCCGTAGTCCAAAGCGTTGACTAGATTGTTACTCACAATCGTTGAATAATTTTTATACGCAAAATTGATGAATGAATTTGTAAATCAAAATAGTTGAATAAATGTGTAGTCAAAAGCGTTGACTAAGTTTGTAGTCAAAAGCGTTGACTAATTTTATAAGCAATAACGTTGAATCAATTTGTAATCAAATGTGTTGATAAAATTAGTAATCAAAATAGTTGAATAAATGTGTAGTCAAAAGCGTTGACTAAGTTTGTAGTCCAAAGCGTTGACTAACCTTGTAATCAAATGCGTTGATTAAATTTGTATTTAGAATCGCGAATCAGTTTGTCATCCAAAAGCGTTGAATAATCTTGTAAGCAATATCGTTGACCCAAGTTGTAATCAAATGCGTTGATAAAATTAGTCATCAAAATGGTTGAATAAATTGGTATTTGAAATCGTTGCCTAAATCCGTAGTCCAAAGCGTTGACTAGATTGGTACTCACAATCGTTGAATAATTTTTATAAGCAAAATTGATGAATAAATTTGTAATAAATTTATTTTAATAAATGAAACACTTGTTTGTATTCCGCAAATTAATTTTTTTTTTTTTTTTTTTTTTTTTTTTTTTTTTTTTTTTTTTTTTTTTTTTTTTTAATTTGCGGAATACAAACAAGTGTTTCATTTATTAAAATAAATTTATTATTAATAATGTTTCGCCAAGTGCCAACAGTAACCTCAATAAATACTACGAATAAATTTGTAACCCCAAAATAGTTGAATAAACTGTTAAGTAGAAAATTATTGGCAGGAGTCGTTGAAATCAAAAATGTAATAATTTACACCATTACTAGGTAAATTCTTCGTTGGAGTAGAACGGTAATAATTTGTAGCAACGATGTGGAGCAATGCGTTGAAAAGAAATTGTTGCCGGATGCGTTGAAATCCAACCAATGTTATGTAAAAAAAAGCACCCTAATATATATATATATATATATATATATATATATATATATATATATATATATATATATATATATATATATATATATATATATATATATACATATATATATATATATATATATATATATATATATATATATATATATATATATATATATATATATATATATATATATATATATATATATATATATATATATATATATATATATATATATATATATATATATATATATATATATATATATATATATATATATATATATTTATATGTATATATATATATATATATATATATATATATATATTAAGCTTGCCAGATCGCCCGGCTAAAGCCGGACTCGCCCGGCTTTTGTTGGTAAAACTTGGCTGAAAAATCGCCCGGTTCGGACGCCCGGATTTCTAAACAAAAACCGTAAATCGCCCGGATTTTTCCAACATTTGTTCATTGAAAAAAAATATATATATAATATTAATTCGTTTTATAGTCAAAATTTCAATAATCTGTATCTTTCTTATTCAAATATGTTTCACATGTTAAATCGTGTTATTTTCAATGTTTCATATGAAAATATATAAACAATTGACATCATTTCAATGTTTTATAATTTATATATTGTGCTCTCGTTCGTTAAATCGTATGCTGCAAATCGTGGAGTTTGGTTTAGTTATCCCAGCGGCCAATACGACAACTGAGCGCGTATTTTCTCACATCAATGACATTTGGACAAAAGAAAAAGGCAAATTGACAATGAAAAACGTTCGGGCACCATTGATGGTAAAATTCAACTGGAAGGAGACATGTCCAGAGTTTTATACAAAAATAAAAGAAGATGCTGGTTTTCTCCAAAAAGTTGCTGGAAGCGAAAAATACAAAATGAGAGCTGATAGTTTGTTTGGTAGTCAAGAGAGTGGACAGTCATCGACTTCGATGGAGATTGATTGAATACAATGTTGACAATTTAAGCATAGAACTCTTTCTGTAATAAACAGAATTAAAAATATTATTAACAAAATATATTTCAACATTTCAAAGCAATAAAGAGTTTTCAAAGGTTATTTATGAAAAAACATAGTCTTTTTGTTTTCTTCTTTTCTGTGCGATTTTTAAAAATTTTGTATTTCGCTCGGATTTCGCCCGGCTTTTGAAATGGAAATTTTGACACTTGTCGCCCGGATTTTGCCCGGATTTATAAAAAAACCGCCCGGATTTTCCGGCCTGGAATACCTCCAAAAAAAATCTGGCAAGCTTAATATATATATATATATATATATATATATATATATATATACATATATATATACTAGGTCATTCAATAAGTCCGTAGGATGACACATAGATGGCGTTACTAGAATTTTTTCCATATGATTTTTATTTAGTACTAACCTTCAAACGATACGTGTATAAATTTGACAGCAATCTGACTATTTATTCGTGAGTTATAGCATTTTGTGTGAAGCAACTTTTGTTTTTGAAAAAAAATGGAAAAAAGTGAATTTCGAATTCTAATAAAGCATTGCTTTTTGATGAAAAAAATACAGTGGAAACCAAACAATGGCTTGATAAACATTATCCAAACTCTGCTCCATCGAGACAAATGGTAGAGAAGTGGATGGCTGAATTTAAATGTGGTCGTACCAGCACAAAAGATGCAGAGCGCAGTGGACGCCCAAATGAGGCTGTTATTCGAGAAAACATAAAAAAAATCCACAAATTGATTATGAACGATCGCAAATTGAAGGTGCACGAAATAGCTGACATTGTAAAGGTAGCAGATGGTAGTGTTTTTACCATTTTACATGAACATTTGGGTATGCGAAAGCTCTGTGCAAATTGGGTGCCGCGTGAGCTCACAGTCGACCAAAAACAACAACGAATCGATGCTTCGGAGGAGTCTTTGGCACTGTTAAACCGCAATAAAAGGGAATTCTATCGTAGATATGTGACAATGGATGAGACATGGCTTCACAATTACACACCAGAATCCAAAAGACAGCCAGCTGAGTGGACAGCAGTCGACGAACCGAATCCAAAGCGAGCAAAGACGCAACAGTCGGCCGGTAAGGTGATGGCGTCTGTATTTTGGGATACGAACGGAATAATATTCATCGACTATCTCCAAAAAGGAACCACCATCAACAGCGAGTATTACTGTGAACTTTTGGATCGATTGAAGGCTGAAATCGCAAAGAAACGGCCACATTTGCAAAAGAAAAAAGTGTTGTTTCACCAAGATAATGCACCGTGTCACAGATCGATGAAAACGATGGCAAAATTGAATGAATTGGGCTTTGAATTGCTTACCCACCCACCATATTCTCCAGATTTAGCCCCCAGCGACTTTTTCCTGTTTTCAGATCTCAAGAGAATGCTTGCTGGAAAGAAATTTAAGTCCAATGATGAAGTAATCGCTGAAACTGAGGCCTATTTTGACGAGAAAGAGAAATCGTACTATAAAAGTGGTATAGAAAAGTTGGAAAATCGCTATACTCGTTGTATCGCCCTCGAAGGCAACTATGTTGAATTAAAAAATCGAGTTTTGTCAAAATGTTGTTTTTTTCTTACTTATCCTACGGACTTATTGAACGACCTGTTACTACAAACGAATATTATATTTTCAATAATTAATGTTTTTTATCGAATACCGAAAAGAAAATTGAAAATCAAAGTATTCAGTTTAAAAAAAAATAAATACTTAATTGTATTTTTAAGGGTTGTTCTCATTATTTTTGCCAGTTTTTGTTTTATGTATAAACAAGATCGAACCTTTCTTTACACATGAACATCTAAATCCATTCAAAAATACGCTCCAAAGTATGTATAAAAATGTTTATTTGAAGTCGGTTTTGAAATTGTCATAAAAACCTATTTTGTCCTTAAATGCATTAGTTTGGGAGATAGATAATATCGTATCCATAATTCCTAGCCATAAAATTATTTACCTGTTATTTAAGTTAATTTTTGTCAGGTGTTTCATGAAATAACTTAAATTTATCCTAAATTTTTTCACGTATTTTATTTAATACATGTAAATTATCTAGCTATTAAGTGGAAAATTGATCATATAATTCTTATCTAGAATACATTTAATAGCTACAATATCTGAATTTGGCAGAGTAAATTCATGTATATTTCACGTAACAGCTGAATACAAAACTAAGCAAGTGCAAATTATATGTAATTTTACTGTACCAAAGTCAGATATTGTAGTTATTACATGTTTTTTTCATGAGAATTACATGTAATTGAACCATCCATTTTTCTTTAACCTTACTTTATTATCGGGCTATCATTCTACCATAAAAAAAACAAAAAAATAATATTATAAGAAACAAAATTTTTTAAAAAATGATTGAAAAAGCACCTTATTCTTGTTTCCTGAGTTTTATTATTTTTTACTATATACGCATTTCGAAAGCTAAATTTTAAAGTAAGATACATTCCTTATTTCCATTATATACCGGTGGTTTAATAAAAACCCATTTTAAAAAATTAATAATCTAACTACAGAAAAATATAAAATATAAAGCAAAATGAATAAATCTAATAAAACAATTAAACCATTAGAGAAAAAAAAATGAATTTGACAAAAGAAGTAAACCGAAGTAATAACAGTTTTATGGTGTGTCCGTGGTGTGTAAGCTTCGAAATGTAAGCTAAAAACCAAAAATCAAAACTGAGCCAAATCAGAAACCAGGTATGTATAAAATATCCTGCAACGACTGTGAAAAAATCTATGTAGGTCTTTCTCAACGCAAAATGGGACAACGCCAGAAAGAGCAACTTACAGAAAAAAAATACAAAAGGGCTGAGAATTCTAGCGTTGCCGCTCATTTGCCGCTCAACAACACGTCACCATCAAATTTAGAGCTCATAAAAGAGATTAATAATCTAAAACACCTAGAAGCGTACGAATTTTTTTTCATTGAAAAAGAAAATCAATTAAACCCCGGTATCCTGATGAACAATAAAGAAGGAAACATAAAATCTAATTTATTTAACCTAATAATTAAAAGACCGCCGAACATTTCGTCACTTTAATAATGAAACAACGTATTCGCAAAAGTGTAGTTTTGAGATAATTGGGTTTAAAGATTTTTCGATTTTCTGATTTTCGTAAGCTCGGCAGCACTATTGAATAAATAAAGATAAATTGGAAAAAAAATTTCTACCAATTACTCTTGATTAATTTCCCCACAGCATATTAAAATTTCACATTGGTACCTGCTGGCTTTTCTACCTAAAAAGAGGTGAAAAGTCAATCAGATACCTTATACGTTATTTCATATTTCTCGATTACGATTAAGCCTAAAACTGATTATTATTGAAATAACGCATGATATTCTTACAATTTTTTATTTATATGAACCGGCCCATCATGTAGTCACGAATGATGCTTATACAATATTTTATATTTACCATTTCGTGTGGTGATCGTAATGTATGTAAAATATACGACACTGATTTTGCCCAAGTTATTATTCTGTAGGCATTGGAATATCGTACATGCATTTACGCTGTTTCAATATTTAGCCAAATTCAAATTTGCATGTACGTTAATTATCAATATATTAATTTTCACCCCCAGTTATAAAATAATTGGAAAATGTTAAAACGCCACTCTATAGAGATCCTCATGGGGAATGCAGGTCACCCATTATATAATAACAGCGTATAAATGGCATACGTTATTTCATTATTAAAGCGACGATATAATAAATAAATCACCTAAACTATATTTTTATTCGCCTATATATTAAAGTGTTGCTTTATTACTGTGATTTGCGGCTTTAAAGTATCACTTTTCAGCTATTTATTTTGTCGTCATAGCTACGTCCAAAAAAGTAAAAAGCATTTGTATTTGTTTAAATTCTATGAAAAATAAATTTTTTATCAAAGCAACCCGCAAATTCAAAATTTCATTATCCAATTAAAATAGTTGTTATCATTTGTTGTCATAGAATTTGGAAAAAATAATAAATATTTTTTCAAAGGTTACTTGTTCCACATATTTTGATTTTAAAATTTATGAAAATTTGTAATTTTAATTTAGAATTAACAACTTTTCTTACAATATTTTGCTTGCGGCGAATAAAAAATAGTATATGATGCACGGACGTAAGCTATTTTGGACTTAATGTGGGTGCAAATCTCGGCTAGCGCCTCGATTTGCAAACTCCACATCCGTCCAAAATCTTTAGCTTTACGTCCTAGCATCATAATGTACTATTATGACTGAAGGATATCCACCCATTTCGGACATACCATAAAACTGTTATTTAGGTTCACTTCTTTTGTCAAATTCATTTTTATTTTTTTATTTTTTTAATTTTCTCTAATGGTTTAATTATTTTATTGTTTTATTAGATCCGTTCTTTTTGCTTTATATTTTATATTTTTTAGTAGTTAGATTATTAATTTTTTAAAATGGGGTTTTATCAAACCACCAATATGTATATAATGGAATGTATCTTACTTTAAAATTTAGTTTTTATATATTATAGGTGATGAAAGCATAGCTTTCGAAATTCGTAAATAATAAAAAATAATAAAACAAGAATAGTAAACAAGAATAATAAATAAATGTTGAATTGCTCAATAAACTGTTTTAAAAGCTCCTCTAAAGATGATTCATTTCAAACTGAGTCACGATAAATGTGACATTTTTAATTTAATATTCTTTTAAAAAAAAATATAACAACGCTGTTAATGAAATCTTGTTTTGCAAAGCCCATTGCCTTAGTTCGTTCAACAGATCTATTTTAGTTTGCGCGTTATGCTCATATTCCAGGTGTTCGCGCATCAATTCCTCAGCAATATTAGCTTCTGATAATAAAAATTCAGCATTTTCACCAACTTGGGATGTACAATCATCTGGCATATCATCGTCACACTCTACATTTTCATCACAAGCAACACTAACGGGGATTTCGATCATAGCATTTTCTGCTGGCAAATTATTTTCAAAAATGTCATTCAGTTCTTGTGGCGGTGACCGATCCATTTCTTCATCCGTTGACACATTTGATGCATCAAATCGTGCTTCGAATTCGGCCGCTCTCTTCCGCCGCATTATATAGTATCGACCGTTTTTCTTAACATTCTTTTTCAGGGGCATTTTTTACTATTTAAAAGAACGTTAGTGAGAGAAATATATAATAAAGACAGTATCCGAGCGATTTGATCAATATACTGCGCACTAATAATAATTGTCATCGGAAAACGAGATTTGCTATAAATCTTTATGGATACTTATAAACTTATACTTATATGTATTATATGAAAAAGACAGCAAAAACTTAGCTAACATTCGTTCACTAAACCAAATTAAATGCAATATTACATGTAAAACTCGACCTATTTAACTTAACAGCAATTTGAGAATTTTTTTAAAGTTTCAATGTTCCGTAGTTATGTTAATTTTAGGCTATTTAACTTATTTCATGAAATAACTGTTGCAATGTCAGCTAAATTACCGCTAGCTAAACAACAGGTAATAAGTTAAATACATACTTTTGTAACTTAAATTTTCACTTAATACATGAAATACATGTACTATCTGTATTACATAATTTTTTTTACTTAAATTTGTTTACTTAATATGTTAAATTTACTTATTAACTTATTTTTTTAGACCAAAAACATATTAACTATAATTTTTGATTAGAAATACATGTACACTAATTAGCTGAAACAGTTATCTATTACCTTTTTCCACATATTTAACCAAACTTTTACTTAAATTTAACCAAATCCCAAAATGGTTCACCTAAATTTCACTAAGTGTGCTTGCTGGGAGTGAATAATATGGAAAACCATATAATAACACATATTGTCACATTTTATTATGTGAAAGGATTTATTCTTTAAAAAAATATTGCGAAGCTGATGCATAGGCTGATTTCACCACAGCTCTGGAAACATAGTGTTCTGGATATATAATGACTAATATCCATCAAATACTTTAATTAAAAGCTAACCAATGTTGTAGATTTCGCGTAGTTCTAATTATAAAAATATTAACGAGAGCAGTAGTATCCCAACAAACATAAATTCTGTTGTACGAGAAAAAGTAAAAAAAAATTTAACCGGAAGTGACAAACCGGAAGTTGGAATGCAGAACTGTTGTGAGCCGTACTAAATGTTTATCACCCCGATTACTGAAGTCGTGTCACATCAGGTGACATGACTATAGTCATGTCACGTCGCTTAAAAATTGGTATTTTTGAAGTCGATAAAAACGGTCACGACTAAAACTAAAAATTCTGGAACGAAAAAACTCCAAAACTAAAAAAAATTTACATTTTACGTTCTTCAATTTCACAAAAACAATTAAAGACGTTTGAAAAAATTATTGTCACATGAAACATTGAGGCGACTAAAATGTCATTTAAAGTGTTTTCAAAGTGTCATTAAAATTGATTAATGAATGAAGTCTGTATGCTCCCAACAAACTTTGAAAACAAAGTGTGAAAAGTCAGCAATTGTATGGTAGACCCCTCGCCACTTTAAACAATATGTTCCAAAAGATGATAATTATCTTCTCACACTGATTGAAACTTTTTCCATAGGTTTCATCATAATCACTTCATTATTGTAGGCATAAAGACAATGAAAAAACTTCAAGTTGGGATGCAGAGCTGTTGTAAGACGTACTAAATGCTTATGTACCACGTTTCATCTAATTCGATCAATCAGTTATTGAGCTTTAAAAAAACAGGTGTATGGGACACCCCCCACCACTTTGTTCACTATCGATAAAAAAATAATCAGTTTTTTGCCATACATATTTGCATCTTTTCCAAAGTATCATCAAAATTCATTCACGAACGAATGATGTATGCTCCCAACAAACATAGAAAAAATGGTGACACAATAAACAGGTGTTCGGGAGGCCCCCACTACTTATCCTAATATTGTCCAAAAACTAATCAGTTCCTTGTCATTTAAGTCTCCATCTTTTTTCAAAGTGTCATTAAAATAAATTAACGAATGAGGTCTGTATGCTCCCAACAAACTTTAAAAACAAATTCTAAAAAGTCAGCATTTGTATGGTAGACCCCCCCGTCACTTTGATCAATGTGTTCCAAAAGATGATAATTATCTTCTCACACTAATAGGAACCTTTTTCATAAGTTTCATCATAATCACTTCATTATTGTAGGCTGTAGTGTGCATAAAGACAATGAAAAAACTTCAAAAGAGTACAAAAAAAAATTTTTGCCGGAAGTAAAATACCGGAAGTTGGGATGCAGAACTGCTGTAAGCCGTACTAAAGGCTTATGTACAAGTTTCATCAAATTCGATTATCAGGTACAGATGTTATTGAGCTTTCAAAAAAACAGGTGTATGGGACACCCCCACCACTTTGTTCACTATCGCTCAAAAACTAATCAGTTCTTTGCCATACATATTTGCATCTATTTCCAAAGTATCATCAAAATTTATTCACGAACGAATGCTGTATGCTCTCAACAAACATTGAAAAAATGGTGACACAGTAAACAGGTGTTCGGGAGGCCCCCCACTACTTATCCCAATATTGTCCAAAAACTAATCAGTTGTTATGTAAGTCTCCATCTTTTTTCAAAGTGTCATTAAAATAAATTAATGAATGAAGTCTGTATGCTTCCAACAAGCTTTAAAAACAAAGAGTGAAAAGTTAGCATTTGTATGGTAGACCCCTACCACTTTGATCAATGTGTCCCAAAAGATGATAACTATCTTCTCACACTAATAGGAACCTTTTTCATAAGTTTCATCATAATCACTTTATTATTGTAGGCTGTAGTGTGCATAAAGACACTGAAGGAATCTTCGTTTCGATCATCACCGTGAAAGGACGTGTAATTTCGTAATAGTGACAATCAAATAAAAAATGGATACAAGTAAATTAGTTGATTTATACTCAAAGTAATCTGGAAATTTTCTGCAATCAAACGGTCATCCAGGATTTATAAATTTATTTTTTAAATCTTTTCACATCATACGAGGTATGGTTATTAGTATTTAGTGTTTGAGAAAAGGACATTGAGGTTAAACGTGATAAACATTTTCATACATGTTTATCTTTCCGCTATCCTTGAGGAGATAATTCATATACATATCGAAACTACAAATAATAAATGCCTGTTTGGAATTCATAATTGGGCCTTCAATTTAGTAACATTTTAAATATGAGATCATGTCGAAACGAACATCCTGACATCTCAGAACATTGTGCAATGCTTGCTGAATCTCATCAACTATCAGTTCAGCTTCACATCAACCAACATCACAATTATAATTTATATTCAATCACAACATATATTCAATTATTAAATTGAAATACCTCAAAACATCTAACTAAATTATTTGAAACAACCTCATTTTTCTACATACGCGATCGCGTCTGAATTTAATTACTGGATCAAGATTGTAAAATTAACCTCATTTTCTTCTAAGCTAAATGAGGACCTATTTAGCACACGCTATCGTAATCAAAGTCTTTTATACTAATTAATTAATTTCAACATCTACAATCTTCAACAAAGTTAATGTTCTGGATATTCTAAACATTATATTGTGCAAATTGGAAAAAAATTTTTACTCACTCTGGACGACGTACTAGAATATCAATATATATCAAACTATAAGCTCAACTCTATATTCAATACAATCATTGCCGTTACCTCTCATCATCAGCTATTTAATAGAAAAACTTTTTAATATGGGACGTCAATTGCAATGAACTATCTTCATCTTTGAACGACGTGTAAGCTTGTTGAATTTGATCAAACTATCAATCACATCCACTTTGACCTACGATTATCATTAAATACAACATACAATTGACCATCAATTTGAAATATTTCGATAACATCAATTACATCAATTGGAAAGTAATATCGTGCATCCCTATACTTGTAAGATTGCTGTAACACATCCAACAGCAACAATCAACGCTCATCTTATACTAGATCAATTAAAGGAAAATTATTATTGCAATACATTGGATGACATCCTTTCAGTATTGCAAATAATGGATACTCTCAAGTCATATGACACCAATTTCAAGTATTTATAATATTAATTTAATTAGTCGTAATCTTTAGTTTTAATCGGCCTTATATTTATCTTTAATATTATTGATTCATGTTGCTTGGTCTCGTCTGTAAATTACACAAATAACTTTGGCTCAATTGCACCATTACTCTATTCTTCTGTAGATAAAAGAACACAGAGTATACTTTTATGCTCTCTTTTGGATTTTCTTTAGCATTTGACTTAAAAATTCGCCAAACTAACCAATCTTGACTTTCAACTAAAGACAGAATTCCACTAATTTAATTATTTACTGTATATAGATTAGGGTGTCCCAGAAAAAATAAAATTGTTTTTTTTTAACGCATACCCTTTAATTTTTTTTCTTTTATGTCAAAACAACTGTAAATAAAATTTCATGCAATTTAAATAACAGTAACCCGTGCCGACTTGCACCTAAACATTTCAATACTTGATTGTGTACTATAGCGCGCATACCTGTTTTAATGTGCTTATAATTTCGAAATGTCTTGTCGGTTATACGCATTTTTCTTGAAAAATAAATATGTCTGTCGAACTACGTAGTTCTAAACAAAAAATATACCTAAAAGCTTCCAAAACTTCCCGTACAGTTATCGAACACATCGTTCTTTTGGCTCTTACAATTGATTGAACCCTATTTTTAGAAACAAAAATTTTTGAGATCCCTTCCAGCGGTTTTCTAGATTTCGTCGGTTGTGACGGCAGACAGACATACAGTTTTTTTTAGAATCAGTAAGTCCAAAAACGTCGAGAAATTCCGATAAATGGGGTAAACATTTCATTTTTGGCTCGAGAATGTAATACTTAGGACTTTCAGACCGAAGTAATATCTTTTTCTAATTCATTGGCGTTTTATTTAATGAGAGTAAAATAATTTCTCAAATAATTACACAGTAATCTCAGTAAAAGCTCGTATGTTAAAGTTTAGCTTCAAGTCGGCACGGGTTATCGTCATCTAATCGCAGTAAAACTTTTAATTTCAGTTTTTAAGGTCAATTAGAAAAAATTTAGCGGGTATGCGTATAAAATTTTGCAAAAAAAATTTTGTTCTTCTGTTTATTATTAAATGTATGGCTCTATTCTCCTGTTACGAAATGAACTTACATCCATTCTATATTATTAATAAACTCACTCCTTCCTTTGAAAAAGGAACACAGTGTATACTTAATATTTTTCTTTCATTTCATTTTTGGCTTTCTTCTGTCATTTGATCAATTGACATCAAGATTTAATGCCAATTTTTCTATATTGATATTAAATCACTGACTGTGTTTTATTACCATCAATACAGTAATATGTTCATCACGACTGAAACTTCCTCACATAGATTTTTTCCTTTTGTTTTTGTGTCAAGTTATAAGGGTTAAAGTACTTATATTTACTACTAGGGGGCATCCAGCGGGCTTCGCTCCCCCCCCTCCTCCCGCACGTCAACGCACTTAATCTTTTCATCCAACTTTGTTGTATTATCTCTTTTATTGTAATACCTCTTTATATACTATGTTAGGTGTATTATTGCCATTCGCTAAAATAAAAAGATTTGCGGCATCACTAACACGTGAACATGCTACATACAATTGTCCATGGGTGAAGCAACCTTGGTTTAAATCAACACCAGCTCTCTTTAAAGTTCGACCTTGTGATTTATTAATAGTCATTGCGAAGCTAATATTTATGGGGAATTGCAATCTTTTAAATTGAAATGGATAATTTGATGGGATGATAGGTTTTCTAGGTATAAAAACCATTTTGCCTTTACCATAACCGGTAATAATGATAGCTTCGATTATATTCTTTCGTAAAGAAGCTACGCGCAATCGAGTGCCATTGTAAAGTTTTGGTGGGTTTAAATTTCGAAGCAGCATAATGAGAATACCAACTTTTAGATCTATTTTATGAAGTGGAAGACCAGTAGCAATGATACTGTTCAAAAATTCTACTGGATACTGGATTATTTATATGAAGTTGACTCACCAGGGATTTTTTCCGTTATACGATTATTGAGTGACAATACTTGGTCATTTCTTGGTGCTAAAATAGATCTTTCACACAACCATACATCCTCTTTTGGGGTAATATTGTGGATGTCGTCATAAATATCAGATATTAAAGCTTCAGTATTCGTAACAATTTGGCATAGAGTAGCTGAAATTTCAATGTCATGATCAGTATTAATCTCTGCATATTTTCCTTCACCAATATCTAAGAAAACTTCATACCGAGAATTCCATACCTCCGCTTTGCGCTAAATGGAGTGTTTTAAAATATCTCCATAGTACTGAGCGTTTCAGACATGCATTGACCTCATCTGCTCTTGTACCTTTAACGACAACTGGCAACGTTTGCCTGAAATCACCTGCGAATAAAAAGGTTACTCCACCAAATGGTGACTCCACCCTTGATTATTATTTCTTAAAGCCTGCATTGTTCTATTTACAGCTTCAATCGATACTTTGTTTGTCATAGTACACTCACCCCACACTACGAAAACACAATCATGTAGGACTTTAGCTCTGTGGCTATTCTTTGATATACCACAGACTGGATTTTCCATACGATCAGCTTCAATTGGGTTTTTGAACATAGAATGAGCTGTTTTTCCTCCGGGAATTAGAGTGGCAGCTATCCCTGAATTACTAAATACATAAACACACATTCTAATTTTTCTCTAAATAAAAAATCTTCATAAACAACAAATGAGAAAATCTTGCAAGTCAGGTTTTAAAACATATACAACAAAATAAAAAATGTGTTTCTATATAATAAAAATATACTCATATATAATTAGAACACCTATAATAAAACAACATTTAGGCAAAGTCGTTGCTATGAATTATACTCATATATGTAAATACATATATATTTTTCAATACAATCATTGCCGTTACCTCTCATCATCAGCTATTTAATAGAAAAACTTTTTAATATGGGACTTCAATTGTAATGAACTATCTGCATCTTTGAACGACGTGTAAGCTTGTTGAATTTGATCAAACTATCAATCACATCCACTTTGACCTACGATTATCATTAAATACAACATACAATTGACCATCAATTTGAAATATTTCGATAACATCAATTACATCAATTGGAAAGTAATATCGTGCATCCCTATACTTGTAAGATTGCTGTAACACATCCAACAGCAACAATCAACGCTCATCTTATACTAGATCAATTAAAGGAAAATTATTATTGCAATACATTGGATGACATCCTTTCAGTATTGCAAATAATGGATACTCTCAAGTCATATGACACCAATTTCAAGTATTTATAATATTAATTTAATTAGTCGTAATCTTTAGTTTTAATCGGCCTTATATTTATCTTTAATATTATTGATTCATGTTGCTTGGTCTCGTCTGTAAATTACACAAATAACATTGGCTCAATTGCACCATTACTCTATTCTTCTGTAGATAAAAGAACACAGAGTATACTTTTATGCTATCTTTTGGATTTTCTTTAGCATTTGACTTAAAAATTCGCCAAACTAACCAATCTTGACTTTCAACTAAAGACAGAATTCCACTAATTTAATTATTTACTGTATATAGATAGATACAGTCTTCTGTTTATTATCAAATGTATGGCTCTATTCTCCTGTTACGAAATGAGCTTACATCCATTCAATAGTATTAATAACCTCACGTTTTCCTTTGAAAAAGGAACACAATGTATACTTTAATATTTTTCTTTCATTTCATTTTTGGCTTTCTTCTGTCATTTGATTAATTGACATCAAGATTTAATGCCAATTTTTCTATATTGATATTAAATCACTGACTGTGTTTTATTACCATCAACACAGTAATATGTTCATCACGACTCGTATAGATTTTTTCAGATCTT
Organism: Diogma glabrata; assembly: GCA_963693315.1. Lineage (NCBI taxonomy): Eukaryota > Metazoa > Arthropoda > Insecta > Diptera > Cylindrotomidae > Diogma > Diogma glabrata. The sequence goes on along the minus strand of OY856188.1, from coordinate 162,849,221 downwards.
CCTCGTATAGATTTTTTCCTTTTGTTTTTTTGTCAAGTTATAAGGGTTAAAGTACTTATATTTACTACTAGGGGGTATCCCGCGGGCTTCGCTCCCCACCGCCAACATTTAGGCAAACTCGTTGCTATGAATTATACTCATATATGTAAATACATATGAGCAATTTCACGAAGATTCAACAACGCTTTAACTTGACCCCTTTTAATTTTGATTATTTTTTGTTTATAGATAGTCTTTGATAAATAAAAAATACAAGTTCTCTTAGAATTTTTTTTTTCGACCAGGGGTCTTCACAGGGTGCCCCTCAATTTTTGTTATTTTGTGATGTGAGTGAATTTTGACGAGCGATTGTAGAAAAACTACTGAATCGATTTTCATAAATGATATGTCGTTGAATAGGTATTAGAACAAAGTTTTTAAAAATGTACACTGTTAATTTTTTAAAATAATTTTTAACGGTGTAACATAAGAAAAAAACGGTGTAATTGAAAAAAAGATGGCACAGCCTTTTTTTTTTTTTTTTTTTTAAACTAAATTGAAGCTTATTTTATATCTTACAACTTGTGAAAGTTAAGGACTAGCATGAATTTTTGTTTTAGAGATAAAATTCGTTGTGCATATGACTGTCGGGAATCAGTTTTTTTTGTTCTGTAGGAAAATTATAAAAATGGCGATTTTTAGATTCAGATTTTTTTTTTATGTTAAATATCAAATATTTTATTATTAAATGAACTTTTTAAAAAGCAATTTCAGTCAAGCTCAGCAAAATTTTGCGACATTTTGACTCGACCCTTTTTAATTTGGTTTATTTTTAGTTTACAGATAGCCTTTGATAAATGAAAAATACGGCTTCAAGTAGAATTTTTTTAAATATAGACCAAAAATGCATTTATGCATCTGGTCTTGTGCATAACAACATTGTAAGACATGTTTCCTAGCCTTCAAAACAGTTCATCATAATTCCTCCGAGATATGATAGGTTGCATTCCTATCATATCGACATTAAAAAAATTCTATAAAATAATATTAAGTAAGTCAAAGCCTGATGATAGGATGATGCTTCGGAGTATCTTTGGGGATGATACAATTAAGGACTAATAGCCCCTTGTTTACTTCTCAAGTAAGGCGTATTAGATTCCTAATTGGCCACAGAATTATACTCCCCAGCATTCATCCTATAGTTTCAGGGAACACATTATGTCAAAAATATGTAATTTGGTAATATGGGCCACCGCCTCAACCATATCAAAATAAAATATAATAAAAAAAAAAAAGACACTGAAAAAAACTTCAAAAAAGTACAAAAAGAAGTTTTTACCGGAAGTGAAAAACCGGAAGTTGGGATGCAGACTGTTGTAAACCGTACTAAATGCTTATGTACCAAATTTCATCCAGTTCGATTATCAGGTACAGATGTTATTGAGCTTTCAAAAAAACAGGTGCTCGGGGGACCCCCACCACTTTGTTCACTATCGCTCTAAAACTAATCAGTTCCTTGCCATAGATATTTGCATCTTTTTCCAAAGTGTCATCAAAATTCATTCACGAACGAATGTTAAATGCTCCTAACAAACATAAAAAGCATAGTGGAAAAAACCACCAATGTACTCCAAAAGCTAATAAAATCTTTCTCATGTTACTTGAAAGCTTTTACCAACGTTTCATGACAATCGATCGGTAATTGTAGGCTACAGTAGGGATACACACCTGAAAAAAAAATTTTACCGGAAGTGACAAACCGGAAGTTGATATGCAGAAATATTGGAAACAGTACTAAAACCTTATATACCAAGTTTCCATGAGATCATAAGCCGGGATTAGAAGTTATTCAAGATTTAAACTTAGAGGTTTTCGGCAGACCCCCCGCCATTTTGTCCAAATTTAAAATGAATCCAAATCTTCCATTTTCAAGTGAACTTGGATCATTTGCCAAAGTTTCATCAAGATCCTATGCAGAAAGGTCACACCAGTCACACACCCACACACAGACGTACACCAAAATTTTTATTGGCTATTTAGATAGAGGATGGTCCAAAACAAAATTTGGTGCATGTAAGATTTTTTTTCCTTGATAGCTTTCATTATTTAACACAATTTAAAATTGTGGTGAAGTAAAAATAATAAAAAGAGAAACAAAAGTTTGCGTCGATAAAAAGCTTATAACGCATGTTGTTGTGGGGCCTAGCTCTTAAAAGGCACTTGTGTTATGACACATATTGTAATTCCTATTACAGAATATATTTTAGTTAAAAAAAAATTAAATCAATATAAATTCTATATAAACTCAACATTTTAATGAAAATTTCAAGCAAAACAATAATATAAACAAATTAATTAAAGTTCCAAGTTATATTTATTTATAGCTTAAGTTACACAATAATATGTTAGTAAAATAACATATAAAAATATTATTTAACAAATAATATTTCATCATTCGTCATAAAGTAAATAATATATTATAAGCATATATTTTAAAATTACCCTGATTCAGTTTTTATCTAAATTAATTTCAAAATGATAATTTAAGCATCAAAATCACAAAGTTTAGAAGGAAGAAATAACATAATTTTAGCTTTGTTAATGAAATAAATCCAAATAGTTGTGTCAAATATGTTTTTAAAAAAATATTATTTAATTTCTCTTATAAATAAAAATAAAAACTTAATAATTATACTTTAATAATATAATATAATATTTGATAAAAAAAAATATTTACAAAACAATAGATTTAAAAGATACATAATCAATATATTTAAAAGATGATGATAGATTTTATAACATAAAAAAATAATTCATTTAATACATAAATTCTTTTTAAAAATATTAACTCTAATTTCGTTTTGCAGCACCCAAAATTTTATTCAGTAAGTATTCACAGTTAAAAAATTAAATATAAATATTTATTTGTACAAATCATAAAATCTTGTTTTCTTTTTAACTTTTATGAACTAAATTGAGATACAGTGAAAATATTGATTATGCAACCATTTTGTGCTTTAAGAATAGAAAACGTTCTCCGGCCAAAATTAGAAAAACAAAATGTTATCATATGTTTTACACATAGCACTTACATTTAATTCTTCTTTTTGGTTTTTGGTACAAACTTATTATTTTTAACTACAAAGCACAAACTTTTCCAACTACCCGGTCAGCATTTAATTTATTTGAAACATTTTTTATTGACATTGATATCAACTATATTTCACTGTAACCTAAAAATAATAAAATCAAATTATTATTGAACTTTAGTTAACTTAAAATTAAATACTGTGCTTCGACATTGCTACTGTTTATAGTTCAAAATATAATTTAATTTAATTTATTATCTTGTTAAAATGATTATATTATATTAACTTAATGGTAATACATATATCTGATCTGTTTGTAATAATTGGATGCACATTGTGAATAGATATTTTGAAATAATTTTCAAGAATTAGTTGATCTATTTTAGGATGTTTCTCTTATTACATAAACTTTAATTAATTTAATAAAAACTTAAATGAAATAGTATGTAAAAAAAACCCTAGCTTAATTTATTAAAAGCAAAAAAGCACCACATACTACTAGACGTTAAATTTAGCATTTAAAATATTTTAAAAGAAAATTGGTGGTAGTATGGCACTCCGAAAGACACTTAAACGAAAGGCATATAATAAAGAGTTGGAATATTTATTATAAAAAAATTATCAACAAAACTATATTTGTTTAAAATTTGCCAACTTTTGAATTAAATCGTCAAAGATTAAAACATAACAGAAGTTTTAGTTCGAAATATTTTAAAAATTATTCATTTTATAATTCTATAGTATGTAAACAAAGACACAATAACATTTTCCATAACATCAATATAGACATGTATATTTTTATATATAAATAATTGATAGTTTTATTTAAGATAAAAAACAAACTGTAAATATTTTTTTTTTCAATTTAACCTATAAAATTGTATGTATACATAGTTTTTTTTAAAGTTTTAATTAAATAACTTTTTTTTTAAATCACGTTGTTTTAATTAGTTAAAAATCTTCGAGCATAGATTGAATGTTATTTTCATGACGAGATTTTCAGAACGATAACAAGGCTGTTTCATAGTTTACAACTGTTTAATAGGCAGTACTGTACTTGTATCACAAGAATGTAATTGTATCACAACTTCACAATCACACCAAAACGCTATATTTCACATGTTCTTTAGAAAATAAGTTGTGTACTTAGATCGGTTCCAAATTCCAATTACTGAATTATATCGAAAACATCTATGCTTAAATTAGAATTGTTCTTCCCCTTTGTGAAATAGAGCTTACTTTAGACATGATATAATCAATGTAATGATGTAATCAAATTTTCTCAAATTGTGTAAGAAAAATGTAATAATGGAAATGTGGCGTTTTGGTGTGGGCCTCCTCACTTGATAACGCTTTAAATATGTTTTCAAAGTAAACGTATTGAATTAATTTCGAAGAATAGAAAAATTTGGTTACTTTTTGTGGTCCGCAAAAGAAATAAATATACTGCTTTTAGAATTGCATTAAAGTTGACTAATGTTTCAGTATGCAACTTAAACAACAGTCAAAACTTAACTAGGAAGGGTGATTTCTATTTAAAAAGTTGTGTTGGTTTTTTGGAAACGAATGTTTCAATAGTATGTTGGAAAATTTACGTGCATTTTAAAGTTACAAAATAAAATTAGATACCTATTGAATTCTTAATTTCATTCGTTAATATTCACAAAGTTTTAAAATGTGAAAAGTGAAGAATTATAAAAAAATAGTTAAAATTGTAGAAAAAATAACAAAATTTCTGAATCTATTCCTTGGTGATAACTATAGGAGTATGTACATATTAACAAAAATATTGAAGGGTAAAGATCATGGAACAGATGCGTTGTTTTTGAAGAATCTTTAATGAAAAAACTTCTGTTTGCAAGCAATTGTACAGAATATTTATTCTTCTGTTTCTGACATACAAATCATGAATATGCCACAAAAAGCAAGAATTGTGAAATTCGATGAACGAAAATACGAGTGAAAAGTTAATTAATAGGCGTAATTTCTAAATATTGACTCACTAATAAATCTTAATGTTTATATGAGATGTTCTACGGCAGACATAGTGCCAGGTCTGAAAGCATTTATTAATTATATCCAGCCTTTACGGAACTCGCATCGGAAGAGTAGCAACATTTATAAAAAATATTAAACAATATATATTTATTTTTATAATTTATTTTCTCATTCAAATCGAATTCTTATGTTTACTTAATTAAATTGAAAAGTTCCTGATTATGTTAAAGATTAATCTTGCCATCAATTATCTAATACATATAATAAATTTACCAATTATTATTTGTTTCATAATTTCTCTAATTAAAAGAAGCAAATTGAATATTTACAACAAAGAACGCAATTTAGTTTACTTTAGGATTCTTATAAAAATCTAAATTAACAGGTTAATATTTGATAAATAAAGTGATACGAGGCACTAAAACCATACTCATGAATCAGTTGTATACATCATTTATAACTTTTGTTACAATGTAAGGTTGAACAAAAATAGTCTCAAGTTTTTGTAATATTTCCTTTCAAATTTTTTAACTATTTATAAAACTATGTATATATTTTTTACTTAATTAATAAAGAATCAATATAGTTTATTTTATAATGAAACCTTAATTTATTTGAAATACAATAATAATTGGTATCCCTTTTAAAATATCGTTTTATTCACGTATAACATCACATATTTTTCAACATTTTATGTAAAACAGTTTAACTATATATTATTAATATAATTATGTATAGTATGCTAGAAAATAAATGAAGTTTTAAAATACAGTGCGAAAAATTTACGATATTATTAGGAATTCAAAAAATAATGGTTTGATGGTTAATTAAACAAAAACTAGTTTAAACATTATCTTTCCTTGTTCAAATTATATATTTTCCTTCACTCTCACTCTCTCTTTTACTTCTATTACGTATCTATTATGATTTTGTAGGAATATTGATGTATGATTTTGGAAGAATATTAATAGTATCACACCAAGTAAATTCAGTTTTATAGGTAATTTTTAATTCGAAATTTATGAAGTTAGTAAGTGAGGTATATTTAGCGTCGATAATTTTAAATGCAATAATTGATTAGCTTTATATATTTCATATCAACGATCACCTACAAAAATTTTTCTAGGTATACTGCGAATATTCTCACAAATTCAAACAATATGGAAATCTATCTTTTCATTTATACTAACATTTTTATCACACATGTTTCGCATTCCAAAAATTCCAAAAAGTTACAACAAAAATAAATGTTATATATAGGTATTAGGCTGGTTCAACATTAATTCGCTAAAGATTGACAAAAATATTTAATTATTATATCTCTGGTGAAAATACGATTTTTTTACAAATTCTTATAATTCATTCAATAATATTGACGAGTTTGATTTGCCAGCAGTAATCCTAACAAGATTTTCTTAGAGCGACTCATCGAAATTAACGTTTAACATTGATTATTTATATGCTTGTTACATGTTACATGACTGTTGTATGTTGAATTAATTTAAGATTTCAAAAATTCAAAAATTATTGTAAAATTTAAAAATTAAAGTTTTAATTTAAAACACAAAGTTGAAGAAAAGCTCAAAAAAATGTAGGTCCCAAACAGAGATAGGGAGATGTTTTTGTCTTAAAATCGACTATCTCAGCTTGTTCAGATCTACTAGCTTGTCCTCTAAATATGACGGATACAAGAAAATAAAGTTGTTTTCGTTTGTTTTACGGGGCTGCGATGTAAGGACTTTAAGAAAATACTTTTTTTTACCGAGTCATATATGAAAAGGTTTGAATTCAGTATCCCTAAAAATGTATTTTAGATTTTTTCACTACACAGTTTTTTGAATAAAATTAAATAATAGCGTTTTTTCATGTTTTCCTTCCGCACTTAGTTCCGAACCTATTTAATAAAAAAACTTCAAGAAGTGTCACATAATTATTTTTCAGTATTTTGTGAAAAAAATCTTTTTTGACTCAAACGAGTGGGATGTCATTTGAAAGAGCAACTTATTTAAGAAATGCAATTTTTTCAAAATTTTGCACTGCAAGTTTTTGAATTATTGTCAATTATTATTGAATTATTATATGAATTAATAATGTATATTTTCCAATTTAAACAATTTACAAGTTGGTGTAACTGAATCTCTCTTAAGTTACCCTAAACTGCTTTCGCTAATATTTAACGAGACGTAACATTTTGTGTATAATTTGGATCAATGTTCAATTGACATTACTATTGACATTTAAGAGAAAAAAACCATTTTTATGTACCTATGGTCTGGCAATATAAAAAATCTACAACACAACTTTATATAAATTATTATTGTCAGTTTGTTCTTCTACATTCACGGCACCATCGGCGAGCAAATTTTATACGCACTTGACCGACTTTTTTTGTTTGTGGAATATTAATATTCGTCGATATATTTGTAATATTGGTTCATTTTGTTTTGATCCCTTCCTTGGATGTGAAAAGTGAATATCAAATATCTTTTTAAAACAAAACTTAAAATCAAAAAGATATCTGATCAGCTGATATCTGATCTCAAATTGCCTGTAAGAGTAAAATATTTTTCTGATACAAAATTATTTCAGATAAACGTACGTTTACTAGAAACACATTTTCATTCAATCCTCTATTTCATTGTTCTGAATAACATCTCTGTAGTTGACTCAACAGAAAAAACTGATCTCTTAGGTCGAATTCGCGACCGCAACATCAACCACATAGTTGTACCTATTCTTTCTCCAACACTTATTCCGCCCAGTCGAAATGAGAAACATACCAATTGTTAATGCAGCAATGTTTTACGAAAAATGCTTCTATCTATTAATATTACCAAAAGTAAATAATAAAAAATATCGTTACTCGTAGTTGTAAAACAAAAACTTAAAAACCTTCAGAGCAGTTTGATAGCTTTGCATCATTTGTCTAAGACATGATATTTTGATAAAATTAAAAGATTCCCAGTTTTGGATACAAATCAATTAGTAATTAAAGTTCTTTATATAAATAGACAGTAGAAAAAAATGAAAAAATCGTCCCGCAACATCAACATCGTATATATTTTAAAGCTCGTGAGAATTATAAGAATGTTTGCAAAAATGTATAACACCATTAACATAATCTGTCTAATTTTTATAAATTATTTTCTAAATACGGTATGGTAAAATCCAACTTTTAAAATTATTAAGAAAAAGTGACTGTTTTAAGAATCGTTCCTACAAAATACTTAAAAATGTCAGTTGAAATATTTCGTACAAACTACAATTTATAACAATTAAGTCAAAAATGCTTTTTATTCTCATTTTTTTTATATACATCATACAAAACTAAATTTCTCATAGCTGTTTTATTTTATAATCTAATAAAACATAAAAACATGTCTTAACAACATTAACATTCAATTTAAAAACCAAATTTTGCAAAATTAATCAAACAACATTGATGCATTCCATAATAATAATAAATACATCAAAATACAAAACAAATTCTGAATTGGTAAAAATTAAAATAAACTATACTAACCTTAATGACACTATTACATTCCGATCGTTGTAATCTAACTTAATATATTTGTATAGATTGAATGTTTTGTTGAAATTTTTTTTTATTAAAACCGATTTTCATAGTCAATACATTCGAAAGAAAATTCATCCTCAATTGAATATGTTGATATCCCCATAACTACTTGTGCTCCAGGTTGCCCATAACTGATGATCAGACAGACAGGGAGGTTTTAATTAAATAAAATAAAAAGAATTTTTTAAAAAACAAAGTAATTTAGCAATAAAAAAATTAGTGTGAAACCATAAAAACAAGTTAACTTTAGTAACAACTATGTTATTTTAACATACAAATTTAAAATTTGGTTTAAGTTTTCTTAATTTAAGCAACAGGCAGCACAAACATGAACTAAATAAAATTGATTTTTTCATGCATACTATAGAATTTTAGATTTCAGAAATTCTTAAATCAACCTCCCTGTCATATGTGTGCTGCCAAAATGAAATAATTACGTAAACGGTATCGTGTATTACTTGTAATAAACAATTAGTTCAATTAAATAAGTTCAGCATAAGTGTTTGTAAAGTCATTACAACATATAAATCAACAAAGATGCGAGGTAATAAACAATTGAAATTAAAAGAATCCATCAAATATTGTAATATATCGACGGCTTCAAAGCATTTACGTGTAGCTACATTTTATAAAAATTGAAAAGAAGCTCACAAAACGATTTATTGCGATTCTAAACAAGCTTTAAAAAAAATTATTATCAATAAATAAAAAAGAATAGTTTTTTTTGATTTATTGATAAAAAATGTTTATTTCCAAGCTTGTTTAGAATCACAATAAATCGTTTTTTGCGCTTCTTCTCAATTGTTCCAAAATGTAGTTACACGTAAATGCTTTGGAGCCGTCGATATTGGATTGTGTTATTACATTTACGTAAATAAACTCATAGTTGTAAACCAATTTACTAAAATTAACTAATTTTTACTTTACTGTACAAATCATTCAACATTTTCAACAATATATTTTGTTAGCATGATGCGACTAAGCATAAATAATCGCATAACTCTGTTCTGCAACATCTCGATCGTTGAATTCGTTATAAAAATGTTGAACAATTAAACACCTAGAACACATATTAGTATTTCATATATGGTATTTTTTTTACTACCAATTAAAATTGAAATAAATCAGATAATTTATTTTTTTAAAGTAACATGCATTTATAATGCAGGTAAAATTAACTAGTTTCACAAAGTTACACAAAGGGGAACGTTTAACATTCAATTTTCAATTAAAATATGTAGATGCAACAAATGTTATTAATGATATCACACCACAAACACATTTAAACATTTAATTTTAAAATGGTCTCAATATTTCAATAAAACATTTAATACAATATTGATTTTCTTCAATAATTTGATTTCATAATTTCCCATTCGATGTATTATTTTGTTATTAATTAGATTAAAATAATTTAAGAACTAAGTTTAAATAAATGATCTTGATTAAAGATGCATAATGGTGCTATTCTGGTAGCTGTAACGAATTTTAAACAAATTTTAAAACGCGTCAAGTTGAGCTTTATATCAACTAAGTCTTTTGTACTATTAAGAGTTGAACTCATTGTAAGAAAAAGGTTAGGTTAGTATACTGTTAGTTTGTAAGTATAACTTTAATATAAAGTAAGAAAAGTAAGTTTTAAACAAAAATATACCTGCTTTGTACTGATGGTGTATCCCTTGTATGATCTGGAGATTGCATGAAACTATGTTGCGGTGTATTTGGATAGCTCATTGGACCGCCGCCTACTCCAGGCACCTGTGTTACTAATAATGGTTTGACATATCCGCCATTTTTTGTTTGATCTAAGTTAATTTTAAGGCTTTAGTTTGTATAAATTATCTTAAGAAAAAAATTACCTGGAATTGGGGTATAATATTGCCCAAATGCGGTATCTTTGGGTATATCGGGATACAATGTAACCAACTGATGTAGATCTTGAATACGATCCGCTAAGGACCTAATTGCAAAATCTTTCGCCAAAAAAGGTTGTAACATAATAACTTGTGGTTGCCCATCTGGCGAATCGCCCACCCAGGCAATTGTAACTCCACCTAGTTCACTATCAGAAAATCTCAATAAAAATGTTCCTGGTGAACATTTCATTAGCATTTCTTCTGCTTGCTTTTTATGAACAAACCCCATTATGCGATCATCTTTCCATAAGTTTCGAAGATGTTCACGTGTTAACTTCATAATGGCAAAAAACCATTCCCAAAACGTAAAGGAACGATCAGGAATTGGCTCTTTGCAAAACTGAGACCATGTTATCTCCATTTGGGTTGGATTCACTATTGGTTGTTTAAAAGCCTTTTCACCTGTAATTAATAAAATTATTATTTAAGTGTTAGTTTGCTTGTTAGTAGACGGGGTTTAATCATTTGTCCTAAGTAGAATTAAAATGTACCCTACAAGTACTTGCATCTACATCTCACAAAACGTTTTGTTCTGTTGAAGCAAATCACCTAAACTCGCAGTTGAACTTAACCACAACCAATCCACATTTACTTTGAACTACGAGTGTGATAGCTCGGGGATTTCAGTCCGGGCATTAATATACGAGTTAACGTGAGATATCACATACCACTGGGAATAGCAATTAAATGTCACTAAAATGATATCCGGACAGCTACAGTGTTTAGAGCACAAAAATGACAGTTGCAATTAAAAAATGACAAAAACCTCTTCAATAACCTAGGTTACCCCAAGACAATGTAAATAAAGATGATGCAAATTTAATATCGACCCGATATGTTTTCAAATTTTGCGTTTCATCTACCAATCTTATTAAACATTCTGTTCTATTTTAATAGAAAGTGTTGTGCAATATGAATTACAATATATCTCACAACAGCACATAGATCGTGATAAACTTTAAGACCTAGGTCTCACATACAATTGGTGAATTTTCACACTATTAAAATTTTGTTGGGACCAGAGTTGGTTTGTTTTAAACACTTTTGTTTTAAACACTGTTTAAAACAGTGTTTAAAACAAATTGTTTTTTTTTTTTAAACAATGTTTTAAACAATGTTTTAATATTTTAAACAATGTTAATCTTTTAATATTTTTAACAATTTAAACAATCAATGTTTTAAACAATGTTTTAATGTTTTAATATTTTTAAACAATGTTTTAATATTGCAATGTTACTTATTCGCTATCTAATAGAGCTGTTGTACACTGTCATGTTTTACCGTTTTTAATACATTTTACCACCTTAAAGCAACTTTAACCTTAAACGTCATTAAAATTTTAAAAAATTTTCAAAGCTATCATATGGTTTTTTGTTAATAAAATACGTTCTAAGGTATTGATGAACACAAATCTTTATATTTTTTGTTTGTTTTTATATATTTTTTTAAAGAAGGAATAACTAAACAATAAATCCTATCACATATAAAATATGACATAGCTCAATATTTCATGATAGGACACAGAGAATAAAAATAAAATAAGACATAAAAACCAAATTTGTTTTAAAAATTTGCAGTGACAAAATTAAAAAGGGGTTGCCAATAATCCAGCTAGTACGGTATATTCCTTGATCATGTGACACACTGTCTTCCTCAATCATTAAAAGCCCACACATAGAGTTATATGAAAGCTCGATTCTTCGAGCAAGCAATAACCTGCCATCAAGGAATACTTCATAGATAAAATTAAGGGTTGGCTGACCGATTTAAAAACATCGTTCTTCGTTCAATCGGTTACTTGCAAAAATATTTAATATTTTTCGATTAAAAGTAATAATACAAATGGCTCGTTAATAGGTCAAGAACCACATCCTAATTAACAAGCAACAATCCCCATAAATCTAAGACTAATTCGTCTAAAAAGTTTCAAAGGGTATTCAAAACTTTTTGCAAAGAGGATGAGTAGCGAAATAAAGAAGAAAACCTCTTCCGTTTAAACAAAAAATATTGCTCATACTAATGTAATTTATTTAAAAAGATTAATAAATCATTGCTTAAAAATCTATACAAGATTTATACTATTATAGAACATCTCGATTTTAAGCCACCCTGTATTTGTTTGTTTTCTACCGTTTGTCTTACAGGATTCTCCTTTATAACTTGTTGCAATCTCATTTTAATGAGCCATACAGTCTAACATCTCATCTTCAAATTAACATTCAATGAAAAAAAACCTCATCCAATCCATTCCATATATCGATTTAAGGAAAAAACATTATTAAAAACAAAATTGCACTATAGCAGAGATGGCCAAACTTCGTTACACGTAGAGCCGCATTTCAATAAATTCTCGTTACGAGAGCCAACAAAAAAATAAAATATCAAAGCTGTTATAGAATTTTTATTTCCTTGCAAGTTGCATACACCGTCTTCAAGCAAATACTTTAATTATGAATACATACATATATTTAAATTTTGTAGCATGGCACTGATAGCTATTGAATGCTGATAGATGGCATGTGTGTTTTTAAATTGTTTGAAATCGGGTTCATAGTTCGTTAGCGCGGTACGATGCTTGTAAGTTGTGAACGTTGCTTTGAAGTTATAAATTTCATTGTTGGAAAAAGTGATTCAGAATAATATGATGTGCTGAATATGGACAGCAATATGCAAGCAGCTTTTTTCAAATTGGGGTACTCTGATTGAGACAGTCGTTTCCAAATCTACAGATTGATGTTGATTTGTGGTGCATTTTAAGAATGTGCGCCTGAGTTTCTAATAATTCCATTTCTCTTGTGGAACTTTTATTCAAAATATAATAAGAAATCGATAATCCATCGTTAATAATAAGCTTTGCTTCTAAAAATAGGACGACTTAATTGTAAGAGATGAAAGGTCGATGTGTTCAATAACTGTACCAGCACTGTGTAAAAAAACCATTAAGCGTGCAAAAAAAAAATTTACTTTTGCCTTAAAAACCTTCATTTTAAGTAATAATGAGAAATGTTGATTGGTATGTGAGAACAGAAGCTTGATTATTGAACTATAAGTGTGTCAAAAGAATGATTTTCATTTATTTTTTTGCAAAACATAAAATGGGAAACATTTTCGATTAGAAACATTTGTCATATAAAATTAATTATTTGTATGACAAAAAAAACGGTTTTTTAATTGAATTAACTTAACATATCATCTTGCTAGATTTAATCTCATCTTGGAAAAAGTTTGAATTTTGATTTTGTTATAATTTTTGCAATATTTTTAGAATTTTGAAAAAAGATTCAATCCTTGATTTTGTAATAATTATTACAATATTTTTAGAATTTTCAAAAAACGTTTAAATTATTAGAATATTTTTGGAATTTTTGATTTTATAATATTCTCTTGAATATTTTAGGAATTTTGATGCAAGTAGCAATTTTTGATTTTATTATAGTTTATGGAATCTTGGAAAAAGTTTGGATTTTTGATTTTGATTGTTCTTATAATTTTTTGAAATCAATTCAATCAGACCCCTTTTATTTGAAAAAAAAATTATATTATTTATTTGTATGACATGAAATGTAATTGAACATGAAATTGTTAGATAATGGATTATTATTTATTTGTATTTGACAAGTTGAAACTGCTGAACGCTAAATGGAAAGGTTTTTGAGTAGTTTGTTGAGTGTATCATCTTTTCACTATAAACTATGTTAATCTATGATCTGTTATAATTTTCCGGTAACGTGTTGATGTTTCGTGTTAGTTCTGTAATAAACTTTTAAACGATGTATATTAAACATTTTTTTTATGTTGACTAAACATCGCTGCTAAAACAAGTATGTACTCATAAAAGCCTTTTGCCGAAAACTATATAAAAATCCATAACCCAAACCAAAGTTTTGATATTTCAGAGCTTGGAGATATCAGCCCCTTCATATTTCACTGTTGTATTCTCTCAGTTTTCTATCATCAATTTTAGAGAGTTTATTTTCAAGACGAGGAAAGTGGTTTAACTTTTTGTAGTTAAATCGCGTTAAAAAGCAATAAAACAACGAATAAGGTCAGTAACAACTTTATTTTTTCCTTGTAATGCTAGGTTGGGAACTGCAGATTCTCCATTATATCAGTTAAGAATACACAGTGGATTAATGCATTGATCATCCTTTAATTCCGGATAGTGTTTTTCTTTGAACAAATTTGCTGATAGGTGGGGAAATAGTTAATTTGTTGTTTGTTTTAATTAACGAAAGTTATCCCATTTTTCGATATTTTGGGTCAAGAGCTGGTAATTTACTGGTAATTCAATTACAACTTTATTACAATTTTAATAAATTTTTAAATGTTATTAAATTTTTTCATTTCTTTTCAAGAGCCGCACTCGTTCTTTCAAAGAGCCGCATGCGGCTCGGGAGCCGCAATTTGGCCATGTGTGCACTATAGAATAAGGAATATAATATTTATGTCCTGACATGTAGTAAATTTTTAATTTTTAACTAAAGCTTTAGCTAAGGTACAACAAACAATTTTTCTATCACAGCAAATATTGCATTCAAAATTAAATTAAATCTGAAAAACTTAAATGAAATTAATTCTATTAGTAATTAGACAGCATCCATCCACCAACAAAAATTAACAATGATAATGAAAACAATTTAAATACATATATGTATATGTACAAACAAATGTTTTTTTTCATGATCATTAATATATAATCATAATAATCATAATAATTAATGATCATAATAATTAATATATACAAACAATCATCTTCATAATCAATTTTTTTTCCATTTTCATTTCACAATTTATAATTTGTAAAAGTTGAATGAAATACATTTCTTTTTTTTCAATAGCATTTATATTTTCTTCAAAAATGGCATTTTATTTTTCATTTTTTATGTTCAATCATTCTTACTTCTTAGCAGCAATCTTTTTCGAACGAAGTTATAATTTTGTTTATTTTTATCATTTTGTGTTTTGCTTATAGTTCAGTTAGTTCAGCCGTTTAGTTGTTCTTTATGATAAATTTTTCATTACAATATTTTTTTTGAACTAATCGTTTTGTACGTAGATCATTTCTTTTGGTAGGCGTGTTGTTTTGTGTTTATTAGTAAATTCGAGCTGTTCCAAGTTTTGTTCTTTATGATAAATTTTTCGTAAGAATATTTCTTTAAGTCATCGTTTTGTATGTATGTTATGTATTTCTTTTAATCGATCGTCGCAAAATGAAACTTGCATGTATTTATGATTTTAATAAATGTATATGATATTGTTAGTTTGGTTTTGTTTCATTGGATTGGTTATTAGTTTTGTGTTATTGTTAGTGATATTTTCATACAAAGGTTTGAAAATTTTTCCTTTTCATTGTTAGATGAAGTGCGTATATTTTTATAATTTTTAAATGTGTATTGGTTTTTAATGTTGTTATGAAAATCTGCACGATTAGTTAGATACATTTTTTCATGTCACTTTTTTATGCGTAGTTGTTGAATATAATGAATAAATGTTTGAGAGGAGAAAAACAAATTCGCATATCACAATGATCGCAATCAAAATTTGATCGTAATGAAAAAAATTTGAAGACGAAGTGATATTAAAGGTGCATTATTACTTTTTATTGAAGGTTTATTTGAGGTGTATTATTGAAATCACGTTCAAATCCAAAACTATGTTTTTAATTTAACATATGGATTTCGAAAAAATGTATAGTATTTAGAATTATGAATTTAAATAAAACGATTAATATTTTTTAAAAAAATATACTTTTTTAAAATTTTATTTAAATTTATTGAATCCAAAAATGAAAAATATAACTTATTATGTAATAACAAAGTATTTAAATAAACAAGATAAATAACTAACACTGCTGCCATTATATTGTATACTAAAAGACGTCCATTGCACAGAAAAAAAATGTCTACATAAAAGGTTAGTGACCGACGAACGACGTTTCTTTTATTACTTAACGATTGGTCGTCGTTCACTGAAGTGATCCGTTCAATTAACTTAGGTGGTTCACAACCGACACATCACGAGTCTGAGGAACTTTATCAAATTTTAAGACCAGTCGCAAATGCTTTGGAATTTGGACAAATGAACGCAACCTTAGCGAATAAGATCAAAATTGGAAACAGATACGACATGATTTAGATTTTATTTCTGGCCATCAATTGTGATGCAAAAACCAAATTCAACACACATATTCAGCATCTTTGACACCGTTATATTATTTCGCTGTGTTGCTATGTCTGAATGCACTTGTTAATGAAAAATTCATTGTTTAAGAGAAGGAAGAATATAAATTTGGCATGACTTTCATCGAAGAAAATTTGTTACTTATACTAAAATTTTCCATCTTTTTTATATTATGTGCCAAACTAATTCTTTCGTGCATCTTTTTTCACGAAGGATTTTTGTGGAAAATTTTTTGACTTTGAATGGCGGGCTACTGCCTCTTATTTAGATTTCAATTTATTTCGACTAAATTTCGAAATAAAGTTATTGGTATTTTGGGGATAATCTCAACGCCAGCCGCAATTGAACGAGTCTTCTCCAAATTTGGCTTCGTACATACGAAACTCCAAAATCGATTGGGTACGGAAAAAGCCTGACAACTAGTTTTTATTAATCCCGCAGGAGGGATCGATTTTGATCGATTATGATCAATGTTGATCTACGGGTCTGACTACCCTGCGTACTCCAGTCCCTGCCATTGACATATGAGTTAGCGTGAGATATCACATACCACTGGCAATGGCAGGAGATGTCATTAGCCAAGATGATATCTTAGGGTGCTGGCGGACGAACTTTAATTAGTCAACGGCAGCACTTCCAGTCTTAGCTGGGCAGCGTTCCGTAGCGGTACCGCTCATTAGCTCTTCCGAGGAATCGGACCAACACGTAGTTATGTGTGGGCTTTGTGCCTCGATTGAGGTGGTGGACGGTGCGTCGGGTGCGCTGCATCAGCTGGATTATTGGCATTTAGTTTTGTTTTGTTTTCTGCAAATTTCTCACAATTTGTTTTTCACTTATTATTTTGTTATTATTTCTTCATCTTATCATGAAATATTGGCATATAGTTGTATGATAGGATTTTTTACTTAGTTATCCATTTTAAAATAAAACATAAAAAAATAAAATAAAACCCTTTTGATATATATATGGCAGTACAACCGAAAAAAAAATAAGTCTGCAAGTGGTAAAGCAAATTTGCGCAATCCACCCGCCCATAAAGCGGCACGTCCACGGAATTTGCAGGGACAAAACATATATGAATCAATAAAAAAATTTAAAATACATGTTCAAAACATCTGCGGATTAAACGCTAACCATGACCACGTGCAACATCATCTTGAGCACGACAAACCGAACATTCTATTCCTTACAGAAACACAAGTTTCTGAAAATTCTCTCTTTATAGAATCGCTTAATTCCAAATATAGGCTCGAATCAGCTTTTAAACTCCATCATGGCGTATGCGCATTCATTCATGAGAGTGTTGCGTACACGCGCTTTCCAAATTTTGAGCTACACGGTGACTGCTTCAATACAATGGTTTTAAAGATTTGTCTTCCAGAAATGACTTTTTTTACAATAGCTTTATACCGGTCCCCCAACAAACGTAACCCAAACTTTTTTAATATACTGACAAAAATTGTGGACGAGATTAGAGCAAAGTCCCCTATTTGTGAAGTTATCGTTACCGTTGACTTCAACGTCCACAACAAATCATGGTTGGAATTCTCCAAATCGACCGACGATGTTGACAATAGTGGAAAACTGGCAGAAATGTTTGCCGCGTCTCAGGGCCTATTCCAAATTGTTAAAAGCCCGACTTTCACTCCCCGTAATGGCGGTGATTATAGTTTTTATTTAGATCTCTATCTTACCACAATGCCAGATATTACGAGTGTCGATGTCGCGAAAGGTAGTATTGGAAATTCTGATCATTATTTAATCTCATCAGTTATCAAAACTGATTTACTTAAAACTACAGCTCCCAAACCCCGTAAAATATTTCACTACTCAAAAATGGATAAGAGTGGTCTTCAAAATTTTTTCCATGGTTTCCCTTTCGACCGTCATTGTTTTTACACTGACAATGTAAATGTTTCTACTCAAAACTTTACAGAAACCATCCAATTTGCTATCAATAAATTTGTCCCTTTCTCCATAGTAAAACCCAAACAAAAATACTTGTATTCGAAAGCTGCCAAAACGGCACTTAGAAACAAACGTAGATCATTTAATATTTGGATTCATAACAAAACTCCCACTAATCGATCCCAATATCTAAAGGCCAACAAAATATCAAACCAGATTATCTCAAACGAAAAGTCTGAAATTGACAGAGCGAAAGCCTCAAAACTTACGTCTATGTCTGTTTCTGACAAGAGTTTCTACAGTGCCATTAATTCTTTAAATTCTGGTACAAAATTTTCTATTCCCTCTATTATTGATGGTGATTTAATCGTCAATGATCCCGCAAGAAAAGTTAACTTGTTCGCTGAACGCTTTGCTCTGAACTCCACTGTTTTGGAAACTCCTAAAGAAATACCCCAAATCCAGTCTTCAGGAGTTAATATGAATGAACTTCACTTCAAACCCAAAATAGTCGCTAAACTTTTAAAGGGGTTAAACATCAACAAAGCCTCAGGAATGGACAATATTCCACCCATTATTTTAAAAACCTTTTCCAAAGAACTTGCACCAACTTTAACTAAAATATTCTACCAATCCTACAAATCTGGTATATTTCCCTCGTGCTGGAAGTTGGCAAATGTCCAGCCCGTCCCCAAAAAGGGACCAAAATCCGATATCTCAAATTATAGGCCAATAGCTTTACTATCGGTCCTATCCAAAGTCTACGAGCATTATATTAATACACATATTTCAAAATTTCTGGAAGAAAATCATTTAATATCCGACAGCCAATACGGTTTTCGAAACAAAAGATCAACTACCGATCTATTAAACTATGTAGCGCATTGTTGGAGCAGCATACTTGATAAAGGTGGTCAAACATATGTTATCGCTTTAGACATCTCCAAGGCATTCGATCGAGTCTGGCATGCCAACTTAATCAACAAGCTCGTTGCGTACGGTTTTCATCCCAATATTGTGAAGCTGATTCAAAATTTTCTATCCAACCGATACATTTCGGTAACCTTAGACGGATTTTCTTCTGAGTCTAAACTAATTAACGCTGGTGTACCTCAAGGCTCAGTATTGTCCCCAACCCTATTTTTGATTTACATCAACGAATTGTTGAAAATCACCAGCAACCCAATAAATAGTTTTGCAGATGATAGTACTCTGCACAAGTCGTTCGAGCCCCTTCCTTCAAAAGGTAAAATGCACGAACGAATTAATCCTGTCCGGAGAGACGCTGCCATAAACGTGAACAAAGACCTGAATAAAGTCGTTGACTGCGGTGACCAAATCCTTGTCAATTTCAACTCTACCAAAACACAGCTGTTGATTGTTTCCAGATTAAAGACCGAGTTCCCCAAAGATATTTTATTTAGTATGTGTGATGAACCAATAGGTGAATGTAAAAACATTCGTTTATTGGGTGTCACAGTTTCAAATAACCTACTCTGGAACGATCATGTAATGGCGATGGCAAAAAGCGCGTCTAAAAAACTCGGCCTCCTAAATAGATGCAAAAAAATTTTCACTCCATACCAATTGCTCCATGTTTATAAGTCCTATATTCGCCCCTGTATGGAGTACTGCTGTCAAGTTTGGGGTGCTGCCTCTGTTTGTTTGTTTTTGTTTTTGCCTCCTAGAGGATAATTTTATATAAAACTTTCTCTCTTAGTTTGACCATTGAGTTGAACACATTCATTGTAAAAATAAACCAATAATATGTAAATTGAAATTTTGATTAATTTAAAAATAAAAATTTTCTGAACAAAGGTCTTGTTAAATTTTTGTTAAAATTGTGAGGAGATTCAACATTCAACAAATTAGAACATCAAATTAATCATTGGTAGTTTTTATTAATCCCGCAGGAGGGATCGATTTTGATCGATTATGATCAATGTTGATCTACGGGTCTGACTACCCTGCGTACTCCAGTCCCTGCCATTGACATATGAGTTAGCGTGAGATATCACATACCACTGGCAATGGCAGGAGATGTCATTAGCCAAGATGATATCTTAGGGTGCTGGCGGACGAACTTTAATTAGTCAACGGCAGCACTTCCAGTCTTAGCTGGGCAGCGTTCCGTAGCGGTACCGCTCATTAGCTCTTCCGAGGAATCGGACCAACACGTAGTTATGTGTGGGCTTTGTGCCTCGATTGAGGTGGTGGGCGGTGCGTCGGGTGCGCTGCATCAGCTGGATTATTGGCATTTAGTTTTGTTTTGTTTTCTGCAAATTTCTCACAATTTGTTTTTCACTTATTATTTTGTTATTATTTCTTCATCTTATCATGAAATATTGGCATATGTCATATTTTGTTGTATGATAGGATTTTTTACTTAGTTATCCATTTTAAAATAAAACATAAAAAAATAAAATAAAACCCTTTTGATATATATATATGGCAGTACAACCGAAAAAAAAATAAGTCTGCAAGTGGTAAAGCAAATTTGCGCAATCCACCCGCCCATAAAGCGGCACGTCCACGGAATTTGCAGGGACAAAACATATATGAATCAATAAAAAAATTTAAAATACATGTTCAAAACATCTGCGGATTAAACGCTAACCATGACCACGTGCAACATCATCTTGAGCACGACAAACCGAACATTCTATTCCTTACAGAAACACAAGTTTCTGAAAATTCTCTCTTTATAGAATCGCTTAATTCCAAATATAGGCTCGAATCAGCTTTCAAACTCCATCATGGCGTATGCGCATTCATTCATGAGAGTGTTGCGTACATGCGCTTTCCAAATTTTGAGCTACACGGTGACTGCTTCAATACAATGGTTTTAAAGATTTGTCTTCCAGAAATGACTTTTTTTACAATAGCTTTATACCGGTCCCCCAACAAACGTAACCCAAACTTTTTTAATATACTGACAAAAATTGTGGACGAGATTAGAGCAAAGTCCCCTATTTGTGAAGTTATCGTTACCGTTGACTTCAACGTCCACAACAAATCATGGTTGGAATTCTCCAAATCGACCGACGATGTTGACAATAGTGGAAAACTGGCAGAAATGTTTGCCGCGTCTCAGGGCCTATTCCAAATTGTTAAAAGCCCGACTTTCACTCCCCGTAATGGCGGTGATAATAGTTTTTATTTAGATCTCTATCTTACCACAATGCCAGATATTACGAGTGTCGATGTCGCGAAAGGTAGTATTGGAAATTCTGATCATTATTTAATCTCATCAGTTATCAAAACTGATTTACTTAAAACTACAGCTCCCAAACCCCGTAAAATATTTCACTACTCAAAAATGGATAAGAGTGGTCTTCAAAATTTTTTCCATGGTTTCCCTTTCGACCGTCATTGTTTTTACACTGACAATGTAAATGTTTCTACTCAAAACTTTACAGAAACCATCCAATTTGCTATCAATAAATTTGTCCCTTTCTCCATAGTAAAACCCAAACAAAAATACTTGTATTCGAAAGCTGCCAAAACGGCACTTAGAAACAAACGTAGATCATTTAATATTTGGATTCATAACAAAACTCCCACTAATCGATCCCAATATCTAAAGGCCAACAAAATATCAAACCAGATTATCTCAAACGAAAAGTCTGAAATTGACAGAGCGAAAGCCTCAAAACTTACGTCTATGTCTGTTTCTGACAACAGTTTCTACAGTGCCATTAATTCTTTAAATTCTGGCACAAAATTTTCTACTCCCTCTATTATTGATGGTGATTTAATCGTCAATGATCCCGCAAGAAAAGTTAACTTGTTCGCTGAACGCTGTGCTCTGAACTCCACTGTTTTGGAAACTCCTAAAGAAATACCCCAAATCCAGTCTTCAGGAGTTAATATGAATGAACTTCACTTCAAACCCAAAATAGTCGCTAAACTTTTAAAGGGGTTAAACATCAACAAAGCCTCAGGAATGGACAATATTCCACCCATTATTTATTTTAAAAACCTTTTCCAAAGAACTTGCACCAACTTTAACTAAAATATTCTACCAATCCTACAAATCTGGTATATTTCCCTCGTGCTGGAAGTTGGCAAATGTCCAGCCCGTCCCCAAAAAGGGACCAAAATCCGATATCTCAAATTATAGGCCAATAGCTTTACTATCGGTCCTATCCAAAGTCTACGAGCATTATATTAATACACATATTTCAAAATTTCTGGAAGAAAATCATTTAATATCCGACAGCTAATACGGTTTTCGAAACAAAAGATCAACTACCGATCTATTAAACTATGTAGCGCATTGTTGGAGCAGCATACTTGATAAAGGTGGTCAAACATATGTTATCGCTTTAGACATCTCCAAGGCATTCGATCGAGTCTGGCATGCCAACTTAATCAACAAGCTCGTTGCGTACGGTTTTCATCCCAATATTGTGAAGCTGATTCAAAATTTTCTATCCAACCGATACATTTCGGTAACCTTAGACGGATTTTCTTCTGAGTCTAAACTAATTAACGCTGGTGTACCTCAAGGCTCAGTATTGTCCCCAACCCTATTTTTGGTTTACATCAACGAATTGTTGAAAATCACCAGCAACCCAATAAATAGTTTTGCAGATGATAGTACTCTGCACAAGTCGTTCGAGCCCCTTCCTTCAAAAGGCAAAATGCACGAACGAATTAATCCTGTCCGGAGAGACGCTGCCATAAACGTGAACAAAGACCTGAATAAAGTCGTTGACTGCGGTGACCAAATCCTTGTCAATTTCAACTCTACCAAAACACAGCTGTTGATTGTTTCCAGATTAAAGACCGAGTTCCCCAAAGATATTTTATTTAGTATGTGTGATGAACCAATAGGTGAATGTAAAAACATTCGTTTACTAAAAAACTCGGCCTCCTAAATAGATGCAAAAAAATTTTCACTCCATACCAATTGCTCCATGTTTATAAGTCCTATATTCGCCCCTGTATGGAGTACTGCTGTCAAGTTTGGGGTGCTGCCTCTGTTTGTTTGTTTTTGTTTTTGCCTCCTAGAGGATAATTTTATATAAAACTTTCTCTCTTAGTTTGACCATTGAGTTGAACACATTCATTGTAAAAATAAACCAATAATATGTAAATTGAAATTTTGATTAATTTAAAAATAAAAATTTTCTGAACAAAGGTCTTGTTAAATTTTTGTTAAAATTGTGAGGAGATTCAACATTCAACAAATTAGAACATCAAATTAATCATTGGTAGTTTTTATTAATCCCGCAGGAGGGATCGATTTTGATCGATTATGATCAATGTTGATCTACGGGTCTGACTACCCTGCGTACTCCAGTCCCTGCCATTGACATATGAGTTAGCGTGAGATATCACATACCACTGGCAATGGCAGGAGATGTCATTAGCCAAGATGATATCTTAGGGTGCTGGCGGACGAACTTTAATTAGTCAACGGCAGCACTTCCAGTCTTAGCTGGGCAGCGTTCCGTAGCGGTACCGCTCATTAGCTCTTCCGAGGAATCGGACCAACACGTAGTTATGTGTGGGCTTTGTGCCTCGATTGAGGTGGTGGGCGGTGCGTCGGGTGCGCTGCATCAGCTGGATTATTGGCATTTAGTTTTGTTTTGTTTTCTGCAAATTTCTCACAATTTGTTTTTCACTTATTATTTTGTTATTATTTCTTCATCTTATCATGAAATATTGGCATATGTCATATTTTGTTGTATGATAGGATTTTTTACTTAGTTATCCATTTTAAAATAAAACATAAAAAAATAAAATAAAACCCTTTTGATATATATATGGCAGTACAACCGAAAAAAAAATAAGTCTGCAAGTGGTAAAGCAAATTTGCGCAATTCACCCGCCCATAAAGCGGCACGTCCACGGAATTTGCAGGGACAAAACATATATGAATCAATAAAAAAATTTAAAATACATGTTCAAAACATCTGCGGATTAAACGCTAACCATGACCACGTGCAACATCATCTTGAGCACGACAAACCGAACATTCTATTCCTTACAGAAACACAAGTTTCTGAAAATTCTCTCTTTATAGAATCGCTTAATTCCAAATATAGGCTCGAATCAGCTTTCAAACTCCATCATGGCGTATGCGCATTCATTCATGAGAGTGTTGCGTACACGCGCTTTCCAAATTTTGAGCTACACGGTGACTGCTTCAATACAATGGTTTTAAAGATTTGTCTTCCAGAAATGACTTCTTTTACAATAGCTTTATACCGGTCCCCCAACAAACGTAACCCAAACTTTTTTAATATACTGACAAAAATTGTGGACGAGATTAGAGCAAAGTCCCCTATTTGTGAAGTTATCGTTACCGTTGACTTCAACGTCCACAACAAATCATGGTTGGAATTCTCCAAATCGACCGACGATGTTGACAATAGTGGAAAACTGGCAGAAATGTTTGCCGCGTCTCAGGGCCTATTCCAAATTGTTAAAAGCCCGACTTTCACTCCCCGTAATGGCGGTGATAATAGTTTTTATTAGATCTCTATCTTACCACAATGCCAGATATTACGAGTGTCGATGTCGCGAAAGGTAGTATTGGAAATTCTGATCATTATTTAATTTCATCAGTTATCAAAACTGATTTACTTAAAACTACAGCTCCCAAACCCCGTAAAATATTTCACTACTCAAAAATGGATAAGAGTGGTCTTCAAAATTTTTTCCATGGTTTCCCTTTCGACCGTCATTGTTTTTACACTGACAATGTAAATGTTTCTACTCAAAACTTTACAGAAACCATCCAATTTGCTATCAATAAATTTGTCCCTTTCTCCATAGTAAAACCCAAACAAAAATACTTGTATTCGAAAGCTGCCAAAACGGCACTTAGAAACAAACGTAGATCATTTAATATTTGGATTCATAACAAAACTCTCACTAATCGATCCCAATATCTAAAGGCCAACAAAATATCAAACCAGATTATCTCAAACGAAAAGTCTGAAATTGACAGAGCGAAAGCCTCAAAACTTACGTCTATGTCTGTTTCTGACAACAGTTTCTACAGTGCCATTAATTCTTTAAATTCTGGCACAAAATTTTCTACTCCCTCTATTATTGATGGTGATTTAATCGTCAATGATCCCGCAAGAAAAGTTAACTTGTTCGCTGAACGCTGTGCTCTGAACTCCACTGTTTTGGAAACTCCTAAAGAAATACCCCAAATCCAGTCTTCAGGAGTTAATATGAATGAACTTCACTTCAAACCCAAAATAGTCGCTAAACTTTTAAAGGGGTTAAACATCAACAAAGCCTCAGGAATGGACAATATTCCACCCATTATTTATTTTAAAAACCTTTTCCAAAGAACTTGCACCAACTTTAACTAAAATATTCTACCAATCCTACAAATCTGGTATATTTCCCTCGTGCTGGAAGTTGGCAAATGTCCAGCCCGTCCCCAAAAAGGGACCAAAATCCGATATCTCAAATTATAGGCCAATAGCTTTACTATCGGTCCTATCCAAAGTCTACGAGCATTATATTAATACACATATTTCAAAATTTCTGGAAGAAAATCATTTAATATCCGACAGCCAATACGGTTTTCGAAACAAAAGATCAACTACCGATCTATTAAACTATGTAGCGCATTGTTGGAGCAGCATACTTGATAAAGGTGGTGAAACATATGTTATCGCTTTAGACATCTCCAAGGCATTCGATCGAGTCTGGCATGCCAACTTAATCAACAAGCTCGTTGCGTACGGTTTTCATCCCAATATTGTGAAGCTGATTCAAAATTTTCTATCCAACCGATACATTTCGGTAACCTTAGACGGATTTTCTTCTGAGTCTAAACTAATTAACGCTGGTGTATCTCAAGGCTCAGTATTGTCCCCAACCCTATTTTTGATTTACATCAACGAATTGTTGAAAATCACCAGCAACCCAATAAATAGTTTTGCAGATGATAGTACTCTGCACAAGTCGTTCGAGCCCCTTCCTTCAAAAGGTAAAATGCACGAACGAATTAATCCTGTCCGGAGAGACGCTGCCATAAACGTGAACAAAGACCTGAATAAAGTCGTTGACTGCGGTGACCAAATCCTTGTCAATTTCAACTCTACCAAAACACAGCTGTTGATTGTTTCCAGATTAAAGACCGAGTTCCCCAAAGATATTTTATTTAGTATGTGTGATGAACCAATAGGTGAATGTAAAAACATTCGTTTACTAAAAAACTCGGCCTCCTAAATAGATGCAAAAAAATTTTCACTCCATACCAATTGCTCCATGTTTATAAGTCCTATATTCGCCCCTGTATGGAGTACTGCTGTCAAGTTTGGGGTGCTGCCTCTGTTTGTTTGTTTTTGTTTTTGCCTCCTAGAGGATAATTTTATATAAAACTTTCTCTCTTAGTTTGACCATTGAGTTGAACACATTCATTGTAAAAATAAACCAATAATATGTAAATTGAAATTTTGATTAATTTAAAAATAAAAATTTTCTGAACAAAGGTCTTGTTAAATTTTTGTTAAAATTGTGAGGAGATTCAACATTCAACAAATTAGAACATCAAATTAATCATTGGTAGTTTTTATTAATCCCGCAGGAGGGATCGATTTTGATCGATTATGATCAATGTTGATCTACGGGTCTGACTACCCTGCGTACTCCAGTCCCTGCCATTGACATATGAGTTAGCGTGAGATATCACATACCACTGGCAATGGCAGGAGATGTCATTAGCCAAGATGATATCTTAAGGTGCTGGCGGACGAACTTTAATTAGTCAACGGCAGCACTTCCAGTCTTAGCTGGGCAGCGTTCCGTAGCGGTACCGCTCATTAGCTCTTCCGAGGAATCGGACCAACACGTAGTTATGTGTGGGCTTTGTGCCTCCATTGAGGTGGTGGGCGGTGCGTCGGGTGCGCTGCATCAGCTGGATTATTGGCATTTAGTTTTGTTTTGTTTTCTGCAAATTTCTCACAATTTGTTTTTCACTTATTATTTTGTTATTATTTCTTCATCTTATCATGAAATATTGGCATATGTCATATTTTGTTGTATGATAGGATTTTTTACTTAGTTATCCATTTTAAAATAAAACATAAAAAAATAAAATAAAACCCTTTTGATATATATATGGCAGTACAACCGAAAAAAAAATAAGTCTGCAAGTGGTAAAGCAAATTTGCGCAATCCACCCGCCCATAAAGCGGCACGTCCACGGAATTTGCAGGGACAAAACATATATGAATCAATAAAAAAATTTAAAATACATGTTCAAAACATCTGCGGATTAAACGCTAACCATGACCACGTGCAACATCATCTTGAGCACGACAAACCGAACATTCTATTCCTTACAGAAACACAAGTTTCTGAAAATTCTCTCTTTATAGAATCGCTTAATTCCAAATATAGGCTCGAATCAGCTTTCAAACTCCATCATGGCGTATGCGCATTCATTCATGAGAGTGTTGCGTACACGCGCTTTCCAAATTTTGAGCTACACGGTGACTGCTTCAATACAATGGTTTTAAAGATTTGTCTTCCAGAAATGACTTCTTTTACAATAGCTTTATACCGGTCCCCCAACAAACGTAACCCAAACTTTTTTAATATACTGACAAAAATTGTGGACGAGATTAGAGCAAAGTCCCCTATTTGTGAAGTTATCGTTACCGTTGACTTCAACGTCCACAACAAATCATGGTTGGAATTCTCCAAATCGACCGACGATGTTGACAATAGTGGAAAACTGGCAGAAATGTTTGCCGCGTCTCAGGGCCTATTCCAAATTGTTAAAAGCCCGACTTTCACTCCCCGTAATGGCGGTGATAATAGTTTTTATTTAGATCTCTATCTTACCACAATGCCAGATATTACGAGTGTCGATGTCGCGAAAGGTAGTATTGGAAATTCTGATCATTATTTAATTTCATCAGTTATCAAAACTGATTTACTTAAAACTACAGCTCCCAAACCCCGTAAAATATTTCACTACTCAAAAATGGATAAGAGTGGTCTTCAAAATTTTTTCCATGGTTTCCCTTTCGACCGTCATTGTTTTTACACTGACAATGTAAATGTTTCTACTCAAAACTTTACAGAAACCATCCAATTTGCTATCAATAAATTTGTCCCTTTCTCCATAGTAAAACCCAAACAAAAATACTTGTATTCGAAAGCTGCCAAAACGGCACTTAGAAACAAACGTAGATCATTTAATATTTGGATTCATAACAAAACTCCCACTAATCGATCCCAATATCTAAAGGCCAACAAAATATCAAACCAGATTATCTCAAACGAAAAGTCTGAAATTGACAGAGCGAAAGCCTCAAAACTTACGTCTATGTCTGTTTCTGACAACAGTTTCTACAGTGCCATTAATTCTTTAAATTCTGGCACAAAATTTTCTACTCCCTCTATTATTGATGGTGATTTAATCGTCAATGATCCCGCAAGAAAAGTTAACTTGTTCGCTGAACGCTGTGCTCTGAACTCCACTGTTTTGGAAACTCCTAAAGAAATACCCCAAATCCAGTCTTCAGGAGTTAATATGAATGAACTTCACTTCAAACCCAAAATAGTCGCTAAACTTTTAAAGGGGTTAAACATCAACAAAGCCTCAGGAATGGACAATATTCCACCCATTATTTATTTTAAAAACCTTTTCCAAAGAACTTGCACCAACTTTAACTAAAATATTCTACCAATCCTACAAATCTGGTATATTTCCCTCGTGCTGGAAGTTGGCAAATGTCCAGCCCGTCCCCAAAAAGGGACCAAAATCCGATATCTCAAATTATAGGCCAATAGCTTTACTATCGGTCCTATCCAAAGTCTACGAGCATTATATTAATACACATATTTCAAAATTTCTGGAAGAAAATCATTTAATATCCGACAGCCAATACGGTTTTCGAAACAAAAGATCAACTACCGATCTATTAAACTATGTAGCGCATTGTTGGAGCAGCATACTTGATAAAGGTGGTGAAACATATGTTATCGCTTTAGACATCTCCAAGGCATTCGATCGAGTCTGGCATGCCAACTTAATCAACAAGCTCGTTGCGTACGGTTTTCATCCCAATATTGTGAAGCTGATTCAAAATTTTCTATCCAACCGATACATTTCGGTAACCTTAGACGGATTTTCTTCTGAGTCTAAACTAATTAACGCTGGTGTATCTCAAGGCTCAGTATTGTCCCCAACCCTATTTTTGATTTACATCAACGAATTGTTGAAAATCACCAGCAACCCAATAAATAGTTTTGCAGATGATAGTACTCTGCACAAGTCGTTCGAGCCCCTTCCTTCAAAAGGTAAAATGCACGAACGAATTAATCCTGTCCGGAGAGACGCTGCCATAAACGTGAACAAAGACCTGAATAAAGTCGTTGACTGCGGTGACCAAATCCTTGTCAATTTCAACTCTACCAAAACACAGCTGTTGATTGTTTCCAGATTAAAGACCGAGTTCCCCAAAGATATTTTATTTAGTATGTGTGATGAACCAATAGGTGAATGTAAAAACATTCGTTTACTAAAAAACTCGGCCTCCTAAATAGATGCAAAAAAATTTTCACTCCATACCAATTGCTCCATGTTTATAAGTCCTATATTCGCCCCTGTATGGAGTACTGCTGTCAAGTTTGGGGTGCTGCCTCTGTTTGTTTGTTTTTGTTTTTGCCTCCTAGAGGATAATTTTATATAAAACTTTCTCTCTTAGTTTGACCATTGAGTTGAACACATTCATTGTAAAAATAAACCAATAATATGTAAATTGAAATTTTGATTAATTTAAAAATAAAAATTTTCTGAACAAAGGTCTTGTTAAATTTTTGTTAAAATTGTGAGGAGATTCAACATTCAACAAATTAGAACATCAAATTAATCATTGGTA
Source organism: Diogma glabrata (assembly GCA_963693315.1). NCBI lineage: Eukaryota > Metazoa > Arthropoda > Insecta > Diptera > Cylindrotomidae > Diogma > Diogma glabrata. The sequence continues at coordinate 162,818,701 of OY856188.1, read as the reverse complement.
GTTTTTATTAATCCCGCAGGAGGGATCGATTTTGATCGATTATGATCAATGTTGATCTACGGGTCTGACTACCCTGCGTACTCCAGTCCCTGCCATTGACATATGAGTTAGCGTGAGATATCACATACCACTGGCAATGGCAGGAGATGTCATTAGCCAAGATGATATCTTAAGGTGCTGGCGGACGAACTTTAATTAGTCAACGGCAGCACTTCCAGTCTTAGCTGGGCAGCGTTCCGTAGCGGTACCGCTCATTAGCTCTTCCGAGGAATCGGACCAACACGTAGTTATGTGTGGGCTTTGTGCCTCCATTGAGGTGGTGGGCGGTGCGTCGGGTGCGCTGCATCAGCTGGATTATTGGCATTTAGTTTTGTTTTGTTTTCTGCAAATTTCTCACAATTTGTTTTTCACTTATTATTTTGTTATTATTTCTTCATCTTATCATGAAATATTGGCATATGTCATATTTTGTTGTATGATAGGACTTTTTACTTAGTTATCCATTTTAAAATAAAACATAAAAAAATAAAATAAAACCCTTTTGATATATATATGGCAGTACAACCGAAAAAAAAATAAGTCTGCAAGTGGTAAAGCAAATTTGCGCAATCCACCCGCCCATAAAGCGGCACGTCCACGGAATTTGCAGGGACAAAACATATATGAATCAATAAAAAAATTTAAAATACATGTTCAAAACATCTGCGGATTAAACGCTAACCATGACCACGTGCAACATCATCTTGAGCACGACAAACCGAACATTCTATTCCTTACAGAAACACAAGTTTCTGAAAATTCTCTCTTTATAGAATCGCTTAATTCCAAATATAGGCTCGAATCAGCTTTCAAACTCCATCATGGCGTATGCGCATTCATTCATGAGAGTGTTGCGTACACGCGCTTTCCAAATTTTGAGCTACACGGTGACTGCTTCAATACAATGGTTTTAAAGATTTGTCTTCCAGAAATGACTTCTTTTACAATAGCTTTATACCGGTCCCCCAACAAACGTAACCCAAACTTTTTTAATATACTGACAAAAATTGTGGACGAGATTAGAGCAAAGTCCCCTATTTGTGAAGTTATCGTTACCGTTGACTTCAACGTCCACAACAAATCATGGTTGGAATTCTCCAAATCGACCGACGATGTTGACAATAGTGGAAAACTGGCAGAAATGTTTGCCGCGTCTCAGGGCCTATTCCAAATTGTTAAAAGCCCGACTTTCACTCCCCGTAATGGCGGTGATAATAGTTTTTATTTAGATCTCTATCTTACCACAATGCCAGATATTACGAGTGTCGATGTCGCGAAAGGTAGTATTGGAAATTCTGATCATTATTTAATCTCATCAGTTATCAAAACTGATTTACTTAAAACTACAGCTCCCAAACCCCGTAAAATATTTCACTACTCAAAAATGGATAAGAGTGGTCTTCAAAATTTTTTCCATGGTTTCCCTTTCGACCGTCATTGTTTTTACACTGACAATGTAAATGTTTCTACTCAAAACTTTACAGAAACCATCCAATTTGCTATCAATAAATTTGTCCCTTTCTCCATAGTAAAACCCAAACAAAAATACTTGTATTCGAAAGCTGCCAAAACGGCACTTAGAAACAAACGTAGGTCATTTAATATTTGGATTCATAACAAAACTCCCACTAATCGATCCCAATATCTAAAGGCCAACAAAATATCAAACCAGATTATCTCAAACGAAAAGTCTGAAATTGACAGAGCGAAAGCCTCAAAACTTACGTCTATGTCTGTTTCTGACAACAGTTTCTACAGTGCCATTAATTCTTTAAATTCTGGTACAAAATTTTCTACTCCCTCTATTATTGATGGTGATTTAATCGTCAATGATCCCGCAAGAAAAGTTAACTTGTTCGCTGAACGCTTTGCTCTGAACTCCACTGTTTTGGAAACTCCTAAAGAAATACCCCAAATCCAGTCTTCAGGAGTTAATATGAATGAACTTCACTTCAAACCCAAAATAGTCGCTAAACTTTTAAAGGGGTTAAACATCAACAAAGCCTCAGGAATGGACAATATTCCACCCATTATTTTAAAAACCTTTTCCAAAGAACTTGCACCAACTTTAACTAAAATATTCTACCAATCCTACAAATCTGGTATATTTCCCTCGTGCTGGAAGTTGGCAAATGTCCAGCCCGTCCCCAAAAAGGGACCAAAATCCGATATCTCAAATTATAGGCCAATAGCTTTACTATCGGTCCTATCCAAAGTCTACGAGCATTATATTAATACACATATTTCAAAATTTCTGGAAGAAAATCATTTAATATCCGACAGCCAATACGGTTTTCGAAACAAAAGATCAACTACCGATCTATTAAACTATGTAGCGCATTGTTGGAGCAGCATACTTGATAAAGGTGGTGAAACATATGTTATCGCTTTAGACATCTCCAAGGCATTCGATCGAGTCTGGCATGCCAACTTAATCAACAAGCTCGTTGCGTACGGTTTTCATCCCAATATTGTGAAGCTGATTCAAAATTTTCTATCCAACCGATACATTTCGGTAACCTTAGACGGATTTTCTTCTGAGTCTAAACTAATTAACGCTGGTGTACCTCAAGGCTCAGTATTGTCCCCAACCCTAGTTTTGATTTACATCAACGAATTGTTGAAAATCACCAGCAACCCAATAAATAGTTTTGCAGATGATAGTACTCTGCACAAGTCGTTCGAGCCCCTTCCTTCAAAAGGTAAAATGCACGAACGAATTAATCCTGTCCGGAGAGACGCTGCCATAAACGTGAACAAAGACCTGAATAAAGTCGTTGACTGCGGTGACCAAATCCTTGTCAATTTCAACTCTACCAAAACACAGCTGTTGATTGTTTCCAGATTAAAGACCGAGTTCCCCAAAGATATTTTATTTAGTATGTGTGATGAACCAATAGGTGAATGTAAAAACATTCGTTTATTGGGTGTCACAGTTTCAAATAACCTACTCTGGAACGATCATGTAATGGCGATGGCAAAAAGCGCGTCTAAAAAACTCGGCCTCCTAAATAGATGCAAAAAAATTTTCACTCCATACCATTTGCTCCATGTTTATAAGTCCTATATTCGCCCCTGTATGGAGTACTGCTGTCAAGTTTGGGGTGCTGCCTCTGTTTCGATCTTGGCCCTCTTGGACTCTGTTCAAAAGCGAGCTATACGAATTGTGGGTGATCGAACTTTGACATCAAAACTTGATTCCGTACAACATCGTCGCACTGTTGCTGACCTCGTTGTTTTTTACAAATATCGTCATCAGCAGTGCTCAAATGAAATCAGCGGCATCATGCCTCAAACTTGTTCTTAACCCCGTTCCACTCGGCAATCGGCTGCCGCAACCGGTGAAACGGTAAAGATCCCGCGCTGTCATACTGGCAGATCGCAGAGAGACTTCTTTGTCCGAACTGCGTACAAATGGAATAGTTTGCCGGAACAATTAGTCTCAGGTGGCTTCAACCCACAGATGTTTAAAAAAAGCGTTAATCTACACCTTAGAACGCCAGTTGTTGTGGGACCCAGGTCTAGAACTAGGTCTTAAAAGGTATTTATGTGTTGTTGTGACGCATATTCTAAACCCTATTACACAACACATTTTATTAAAAAAAAAAAAATCAATGATAGTATAGTTTGTAATGCATAAAAAACCGATGCTGACGATAATCATTTTTAAGTTTTTTTAAATAAATATATATGTATTTTAAATTTAAATAAAAATATATTGCTTTCAAATTCAAAATTTTGTTGTTTTCAATAGATTTTTTGTTAAAGGTATATTGTTACACCTTACCAGCCAATACTCTTAAGAATGATATCAATATCGTAATCTGTAATTTACAATCGCCAGAAACTCAATTACTTTATTTAATCAAATTGTTTACCTGTTTTTCATAATCTTTTCAAGTTGAGCTATAGGTAAGTGCATCAGGACTGGGAAATACGTAGTACGCAGAGTTCTTATCATAATTCAAATTTGTGAAGTTTACGTTCGCCAATTAAGACAACCATGCCATTAGATTTTGGGAAAAACTACTCTTATCTTGGGATAACTATTTGAGTAGCTACTGAGAATATTCAAGAAATATTGAAAATCTTAAACGTGATCCTTAAGAATCGCCACAAAATTTTGAGAATGTTTCCAAATATTTTGAGAAATTTCAAAGAATCTTGAGAATATTTGGACGAACAGACAATATTCAGATAATCTAGAGAATCATGGGAATCTTGAAAATTTTAAGCGAACCTTTATTAATCTAAGAAATATGGCGGGGCTGAAATCTCACAGCTCTGAAATATCAAGACTTCGGTCTGGGTTAAGGATTTTGATATAATTTTCGGCGAAAAACTTTTATGAGGACATGGTTTTTAGTTTTGGGCAGCGATGTATATAAAATCAAACATAACTCTTTGTTAAAGTACAAGTATTTCTTTATCTCTGTTTAGAAATTTATTACAAAACTAACACGAAACATCAATACGTTGCCGGAAAATTATAACAGATCATAAATTAACATAATTTAGTGAAAAGATGATACACTCAGCAAACTACTCAAAAACCTCTCCATTGAGCGTCTCGAGAAAATATTACAAAATCACAAATTCATATTCCTTTCAAAATTCCAAAAATATTGTAAAAATTAAATAAAATAAAACTTTTGTCAAGATTTCAAAAATATTCCAAAAATCAGAATAAAATCAAATTTTAAACTTTTTCTATATTCCAAAAATATTCCAAAAATTCTTAAAAATTCAAACTTTTCCAAAATTCTAAAAATATTGCAAAAATTATTACAAAATCAAAAATTCAAACTTTTATCAAAATTCCAAAAATTATAATAAAATCAAAAATTTAGAATTTTTCAAAATTCTAAAAACATTCCAAAAAATCTTACAAAATCAAAAATTGAAACTTTTTCCAAAATTCTAAAAATATTGCAAAAATTATTACAAAATCAAAAATTGAAATTTTTTTCAAAATTCCAAAAATATTTCAAAAACTATAACAAATTCAAAAATTTCCATGTCCAATTTTATTTAAAAAAGTATTGTATTGTTTTAGGTAGATTTCATAGAAGAGTCTACCTATTTTTAAGTTTAATTTTTTAATGTGTCACAAAAAAAACCATACGCTAAATAAAAAAAATAAAAATGACACAATTCGCTACCTTGGGGTACACCAGCGTTAATTAATTAAGACTCAGAAGAAGTGATATAGATATTCGTTATACAGAAACTTTTGAATCAACTTCACGACTACGGGATGAAAACCGAACGCAACGAGCTTGTTGATCAAGATGGCATAAAAAATCCAATCAAATGCCTTTGAGATGTCTAATGCGATAGCGTATGTTTCACCACCCTTATCAAGTATGCTGTTCCAAAGATTGGTTACATAGTTCAATAGATCAGTTGTCGATCTTTTACTTTTAAAACCGTCCAATTTTATGTGCAATTTTACAGCCAGTCAGATATTTAATGGCTGTCTTCCAAAAATTTTAATATACATATGTGGATTAATATAGTGCTCGTATACTTTAGATAGGACTGTGAGTAAGGCTAATGGTTTATAAATATTACATTTCGTTGTTTTTTTCGGGACAGGCTAGACATTTGGCAACTTCCAGCACGATTGAAAAATACCAGATTTGTAAAAGTTATAGAAAATGTTGGTTAAAGTTAAAATAACAGGAGGAATGTTGTCCAGAGCAGAGGCTTTGTTGTTTTTTTAACAACCTTAAGAGTTTTGCGAAAAATTTAGGTTTAAATGAAGTTCTTTCATAATAACTCCTGAAAACTGGATTTGGGTATTTTTAGGAGCTCCCAAAACTATCGAATTTGAGGCAAAGCGTTCCGCGAACAATGTAGTTTTCCTTGCATGATCGGTAACAATTAAATCACCATCAATGGTAGGGGGAATAGAAGATTTAGTACCAGAACAGAATTACTAGAACTAAAATTTAGTTCTGCCACTTCCGCTCTGTCAATTTCGGGTTTTTCATTTTCAATTATCGGGTTTGATATTTTAGATACTGGGAGTTAGTATTTATGGAAATGCGATAGACCAAATATTTGGCATCTTAAATTGAAACAGACATGAGTTTTACCAAATGAAAACGTTCAAAATCGAATAGATCACGTGCTTGAATCGGAACCATACTTTTCTAGCGTTTTGGAAGTGAGGATTTCATTTTTGTATGCATCAAAATTACGATTCATTTTCCAACCCCAGGAATTCATACATCAAATACAGCAGCGTTTTATCAACACGTCTTTAGTCAATGCTAAAACTAAAGAAATACATGCGACCGTATATCTGACACACTGAACAAATCAAACACTCTTTCCAAAATATTTCGATGCGTCGTGGTATGTCCTTAATTTTACTAGGACCTCTAAGAATATATTAGAAACGCGGGCCAATCTTTTGAAAAAGGTGTGCATGAATCAAAACTCTTCACGCTGTTCATATAAATAAAGAAGGTTACGTGAAATGTCAGCTAGGACGGAACGTCAGGTCTACTGAAGAGAACTACAAACTGATTTTAAAACTATATAGCTGAACGAAGAGAGAACAGCGAACGAGAAAGTGTAAAGCCATTGAAAGATTTCAACCGGTATCATCAATCAAAAAAATTTTATCAGACAGATTAGACCAAAAAAAGAAACCTCAAGCTCCACTGCTCTGCCACTATTCGTAACGAAGAGAAGACACCTTAACAATATTTGTTATACATGAACATTTTATATACATGACCCCACAACGTATTTGGAGAGGAATCTCTGAAAAAGGAATTTGACGCAGAGGTGTTTTAGCTTAAAAATGCGAAGCACCTAGTACCGACGGTATTATATCCGAAAATTTTTTGCATGACAAGGTCAGTTTTTGTTGATTTGCAATTCCTTTTAGTTTTTATCAACGGGTGTGACAACCCCGCTCTCCAGTCACTGCTATTGACATACGAGCTAAAGTGATATATCACATACCACTGGCAGTAGAAGTGATATCACTAACCAAGGTAATATCTTAGGAGTGCTGGCGGATAAACTGTGTTCAGTCAAGTAGCACGCACAATCTTAGTTATGGAGTATTGCTTGATTATTCGATAACACTTCATTGCTTGTTCGAAGAAACGAGTCTCCCAATGAGGTCACTATATATGAGACTTTCATGTCTCTTGAGATGGCCCATCCTAAATTGATATATGAATTATAAAGAATGAAAGTATAAAATATACGAATGAGAGTACATTTAATTTGAAAACTGTTTAAAATACAAACTAAAAATTTGAGTGTTTTATTTACCATTTTTACAATTTACGATTTTTGTTGAGATCATTCATTTCGACTAATTTTCTAGGATTTTTTAAATATTGTTAAAAATTACTGTTTATAAAAGTTAATATAATCGTATTAACTTTTTCAAATAATCAATTTTTAAACTAATATAAGTTACTTATGATAAAAGAATTGCAAAAAATATTGGCGACGCTGATGCATAGGCTGACTTCATCAGAGCTCTGGAAACAAAATGTTCTGGATATATAGTGAGCTTATGTCCAATAAATACTTCAATTAATGGCTAACTATTCTTATAGATTTCGCGTAGTTCTAATTTTTTTAATAAAAAGTGTTGTGTTATAGGAATTTCAATATGTGGCACCAAAGATACCTTTGAAGTTTTATGTCCCACACCAACATGTACGTTCGAGATGATCGTTCTGAGGTGTTAGTGGACGCTTTTTATAAAACCTTTGTGAATTGAAGACACTCGAGACTACTGTTTCGGACAGAGCATATTTGTACGATGTACGCACAAAGAAGTCCCTTTGCATTTTGCCACTATAACAGTGAGTGATCTCAACAGTTTGACTGTTTCCACAAACCGATTTACGAGTGAAACGGGGAAAAGAACATTATCGCCATGATATGAACGTTCCAGAGTAAGTTATTGAAAATATTTCGACTCCCAATAAACGAATGCTTTCATATTCGTCGAACATCTATCCTAAACAAGCTTTTCAAAACAACTAAAAAATAGAATTTCCTACGCAAAACAAAAACGTTTTTGTTTGTAAACTTACCCAGCTCGACAGTAACGCATTTCGTGAACAAATTTTTAATCACAAAAAAATCGACGTGCTCATCCCTTGTAGCAAAATATACTATTTTCTTCATATTTCGTAAACGGATTGACCGTTTAAGAGATATGAGGAAGTATGAACACACCGTTTTTATTTTCGTAAATGAAAATATGTTCACGAAACGCGGTACCATCGAGTAGGGCGAGTTTACAAACAAACATTTGCGTAAAAGTAGGTTTTTAAAAATTGTAGATGATGCAATTCTCAATAAAAAACCTTAATAGCTCTTAAACGGGAAATATTAGTGTCAAATTGGTTTTCCAAAAATTGTAAAGGATGCAATTCCCTACAAAAATATTAGCGACGTTGATGCATAGGTTGACTTCACCACAGCTCTGGAAACAAAATGTTCTGGATATACAGTGAACTTATGTCCATGAAATCCTTCAATTAATGGCTAACTATTGTTAAAGATTTCGTGTATTTCTAATTGGTGGACCCCTCGGCACTTTAATTAATGTGCACTTCATGATTGTAGGCTTTAGTATGAAAAAAGACACTGCAAAAAATTGCAAAATAGATTTTATTTCGTCTCTAAACGCAACAATTGAGTTATTTTTCACTTTGTGTTTTTTTTGTTTTTTCTGAAGACTGTTTTATTTTTTGTTACTTAAGAGTTTAGAGTACAAAAGAACAAAAATTTATTTTCCGTATATCCGTGATATCTCAATTTAGACCTAATGTCTTTTTTGACTGCAATATTAATAATATTCAAATTTCTAAACTGATGGCTTTTAATACAAATACTATCCCGATAAATTCGCACACTAATGTTAAAAACACATAAAACTACTTAATGTTAAAAACACTAGCTTCAATTTTAAAAATATAGCTTATTGAAGAAGTCTGTATTGAATAAATGACTTAATCAATTTAAAATTGATCACAAAAAATCTTTTTTAGGTGTTCTGTTCATTTCATCCATTATATTTTTTTAATTTTCCAGTATCTCTATTGTCCATATTACTTATTTATTTATTATACATTATTAATAGCAATACAAAATTAAATGTTTATAAAAAGAATACTTACACAAAAACATTAAATTTAGTTCAGATAAAGGTTTTTCGGTAGCGCTTGCAAATTTCGTATTTAAAGCATCCGCTAGCCGGGGCCATGGAACTTTATCAGGAATTTGAAATGGAACTCTAGCAGTTTCAGCAAAAGCATTATCCCAAGTTATAGTTGCCCATGACTGTGGTTCTTGATTTCCATGAACAATAACAACAACAGGTAATGATAAAGCCCACACCTAAAATGTTAAAAAGAATACAGTTGGCACGATTATTTTTAGTAAATTTTAATTAACAAATTTATGAATAAAGAATGTTGTTGATAAATTGAGGTTGTTTATTTACCGTGTAAACCAAATCTCCATGTCCTACATTAAAACTGGTTTGAAATAAAAGGGCAAATTTCTCATCCATTACGCTTTCGGTACCTTTTTTCTCCGCTCTTTTAATTTTTTTAAGTTGCATATTTCGAAAACTAGCAGTTAATGTTTTTTGAGGAGCCGAAAACTCCATATTGCCAGTATTATTTAAGATTTCACCCGAACAAGCATCAGTTGCTTTATTGTGGGTTTGAGTAATTTGGGCTTGAGTTTCTAAAATACATTAGTAATTTATTGAAACATATAAAAAATTATATAGATATATATTACCTGATACTATGGAAACTCTTACCAAAGGTTGAGTCATTTGAATATTTAATTTTGAGCCAGTTAGTAAGCGGACAGTTGCTGTGAATCTGCTCAAAATATTTAAAAAAATTATGAACTGATAATGTACAAAATATATATTTCCTCTACCTTGTATTCGTTTTCATAACCTGTGGGGGTTGTTTTTCAATCACAAAAGAACTAGTTATTAATGTCGATAAAAGATTTGTAGCATCTTGTAGTCGTTGTGATAAATAATCTCTTAAATTTTGTTGAACAGGTTGCAACTGTTGCTTAGTTTTCATGGCAAGTCGAATTTGTTCTCTTGTATTCCAGATTATATCAGCCAAACTTTCAAACCAATCTTGTAAAATATGTAAAGTATCGCCAAATCTTGCTCCGTTACCAGCTAAGCATTGGTTTAATTTCCAACGCATCAAAAATTTAGAAACTAGTTTAGTTAAAACAGTTTTAGTTAATAATAACACTTTCTCGAAATCAGATTCCAATTGCAAAATTTTATGCAATATTTGATTAAAAGAAAATTCGATTTGAGCATTGCGCCTTTTTAAGATTTCCTGTTTTTTATCTTCATCAGTTCCTTGTATATTCGACTGATCCAATTGTATGTTAGCTTTAGTGTAATCATGATATTGCAAAGCAAACTGTTCATAGTCTAATCCAATTTGCTTGTTTAATTCCCCGTTTCGATTTACCATTATTAAAAGCGTCCTTATATCATTTATTACTTGTAAATGCTCTTCATCTGGAACAACTGCTTGTTCTGCTATAGTAGCGTTAGGAAAAACTAACTGTCTTTCAGTATATAAACAATTTCGCAAAGAAGAGTATAATCTAATCGCACTGTAAGAGTGTTGGTTTTGGATTGTTTTAATAGCTTCCGTTAAACGAATTCTTGTTGTGACATTTTCTAATTCCGGAATTCTCGCACTCATTTCAGCTATTAGCTTATCCAAAAATCGGTTAGCAGTTTGCTCAAATGCTGGATCATTTTCAAACGTTCCATCAGAGCTTAAGTTAGAAAAATATAATTAAGCACTTTATTTGATTTATGTTTGTTTTAATTTCACTTACAATATCTGATCTTCAATAATATTTGCAAAATAACATCGAACTTCTAAGGGAAAGTTGTCCCCATATTGACTAAGTATACGTTCTTTTATGTGGTCAGGCGCTTGCAATATTTGATCCCACAGAGTCATTTTGGATTATCTAAAGAAAAGGTGTTACAAAACTTATATGGATAAATAAAAAATATTAAAAATATAAACTAAATCGAACTAGATGAACTAATCTAATCAACGATTTTCAAAATGATGTCAGTGTGACTAGCGGTGGGAAAATAATTTGGAAAATTAGCTGAACAATAACCCTAACATATGTTTTAAAAATTTTTAATAATTACAAAAACAACAATTTTTTTATTCACTTATTTTTTATTAACGACCGGCTTCGATTTTCAAAAAATCATCGACAGGTTTAATTTGCAATTAAAAACTATAATGAAATTACCAACTATATATACTAAATCTACAAGTTATAAAAACAGAATTAAGAACTAAGTAATAAAAATAGGGAGGGGTAAAACTTTAATTTAAAATTTAACTATTTAAACAAAAAAAATAAAACAATTATACAAAATAAGGGGAAAATTACTAATTATGGACGGGCGGTGATTTAGATTTTAAATGGTTATAAAGTATGGTAGAGGTAATAAAAATAAATATAAAAAAACAAAGAGAAAAAAATCAATTAAAGTTATTGTAAAATGGAAAAACCTAATTAACAACTTTTTATAAAACTTAAAAATTAATTGAATTTTATAAGCTAGGTAGATTTAAATTGAACAATAGTGATATTATTTTGGCTTCTTCTAAATTCATCCAATTAGGTTGATTTGTTATATGATATGATTCGTATGCATCTAATTTCCAATGTTGTTGTACAATTTTTATCAATTTTGAATTATTAGCGTCAATATTGTGTTGTTTTTCCAACATGTGTTCTGCCACGCTAGATTTGTTACGATGTTTTTTGATGACTGCTTTTTCATGTTCATTATACCTTGTTTTGTACTCTCGAGATGTTTGGCCTACGTATATTGCATCACAATTTTCACAACCTATTTGGTAAATACCCGATTTAGTATTTTCTGGATCTTTGTCTTTGTAATTAAGTATAGATTTTTTTAAACTTGTTAAAGGACGAGTTACTAATTCTATATCATGTTTAGCGAAAAATTTTTCTACTTTATTGGTTATGGTTGGATAATATGGAAGCTAATTCTTTTTTAAAATTTATTTTCTTTTTGTAGAGGTGTAAGTTTAGACATTTGTTTTTTGAAAAATTTTTTCCTATGGGTTTTTGTAATTTGTTCTGCAAAATCTTTTGTATATCCATTAGCTATTGCAGTTTCCATAATATACATTTCTTCTTTTTGAATTCTTCTACATTCATCGGTATATTGAACAAACCGTGTGCCATTGTGTGAAACGCAGCTTTCTTATGAGTTATATGGTGAAATGAGTCTGCAACTATGAAACGGTTTGTGTTGATAGGCTTCCTAGTTATTCTAAATTTAATTTGTTGGTTGGGTAATCTAATTATTTTTGTATCTAAAAACTTAATGTGTTGTTCTCTTCTATTTCTTTGGTAAATTGTATGTTTGGATGTATAGAATTTAAGGTTGTAAATAAGTTATCTATTTGTGTTCTATTGACTATTGCAAAAATATCATCTACATATCTTAGCCAGATTGTGGGTGCATTTGCTCTTGTTTCTAAAAATTCCGTTTCTAGATGACTCATGATGATATTACTTAAATATGGTGCTAATTTACTTCCCATCGAAGTTCCTGATATTTGTTTGTAATATTTATGTCGAAATTGAAAATAACTTTGTTCCATACATTTGGATACTATTTTTAGGTACAATTTTATTTTAGTTGGTGGTACTCTGCTTCAAGAGGTGTTCTTCAAGGTATTTTAAGGATAAATCTATCGGAATACTGGGGAATAATGCTGTCACATCAAATGACACCATTATTTCGTCAGCATTTATTTTTATATTTTTTATCTCTACATTTTACTTTTTATCTCTACATTATGGAACAAAGTTATTTTCAATTTCGAGATAAATATTACAAATAAATATCAGGAACTTCGATGGGAAGTAAATTAGCACCATATTCAAGTAATATCTTTATGAGTCATCTAGAAACGGAATTTTTAGAAACAAGAGCAAATGCACCCACAATCTGGCTAAGATATGTAGATGATATTTTTGCAATAGTCAATAGAACACAAATAGATAACTTATTTACAACCTTAAATTCTATACATCCAAACATACAATTTACCAAAGAAATAGAAGAGAACAACACATTAAGTTTTTAGATACAAAAATAATTAGATTACCCAACCAACAAATTAAATTTGGAATACATAGAAAGCCTATCAACACAAACCGTTTCATAGTTGCAGACTCATTTCACCATATAACTTATAAGAAAGCTGCGTTTCACACAATGTCACACCGTTTGTTCAATATACCGATGGATGTAGGAAAATTCAAAAAAGAAGAAATGTATATTATAGAACCTGCAATAGCTAATGGATATACAAAAGATTTTGCAGAACAAATTATAAAAACCCATAGGAAAAATTTTTTCAAAAAACATATATCTAAACTTACACCTCTACAAAAAGAAAATAAAATTAAAAAAAGAATTAGCGTTCCATATTATCCAACCATAACCAATAAAGTAGAAAAAAATTTCGCTAAACATGATATAGAATTAGTAACTCGTCCTTTAACAAGTTTAAAAAAATCTATACATAATTACAAAGACAAAGATCCAGAAAATACTAAATCGGGTATTTACCAAATAGGTTGTGAAAATTGTGATGCAATATACGTAGGCCAAACATCTCGAGAGTTCAAAACAAGGTATAATGAACATGAAAAAGCAGTCATCAAAAACCATCGTAACAAATCAAGCGTAGCAGAACACATGTTGGAAAAACAACACAATATTGACGCTTCTTCTTCTTTGAGTTCCTAGTCCGATTCGGACGTTGGCCATCATCAATTGCAGCTGATGTTTTGATTTAACAATTTTCAATAATCCTGTTGTGTCAGTGTTGCACCATTCAGATAAGTTTTGCAGCCACGATGTCTTTCTTCTGCCCCGGCTCCTCGTTCCGACGATTTTGCCTAATAAAATCAGCTGTTGTAGCCTGTATTTGTCGCGCATAATATGACACAAGTAGTTTAGCTTTCTTTCATTTATGGCCGGCGTTACATACTTTGTAGCCCCCATTCTATTTAGGACTGTTTCATTCGAGATGTGGTCTCTCCAGTGCATTTTTAAGATTCTTCGATAGATCCACATTTCGAATGCATTAATTTTCTTAAGCATGTCTTTCGTGATTATCCAAGTTTCAGCGCCGTAAAGTAGTATTGGCCATATGTAGCACTTTAACATTTTGATCTTTAGGTTTAAGTTTAGTTCGTTTTTGCAAAACACGCCTGACATATTTCTGAAGGCGGCTCTAGCCTGCTCTTATTTCTTTGTTGTTGCTGGCTGAACTTTCCATTATGGTGCCTAGAGATTTCACTTTTCTGACTTTTTCAATGTTTTGTGCCCCCAATGTTAAGTTACAGCTATTGTTGTGTTTTTTACTGAAAACCAAATGTTTTGTCTTGGTCGTATTTATGCTTAATCCGTATTTTTCGCAGCTGTTAGCCAAGTTCTGTAGCATGAGTTGAAGATCGTTTGCGGCAGCCAGCAACACAGCATCGTCTGCAAATTTGATATTGCTTATTTTTTCTCCATTAATGTTTACACCTGTATCCATGGAGTTTAAGGAATCGTTGAATACTGCTTCAGCGTACGCGTTGAAAAGACTTGGAGAGAGAATGAAGCCCTGTCTTACCCCCTTTTTTATCTCGATCTCTTCTGAGATTCCGTCCGCTGTACTTATTACAGCAACTTGCTTCCAGTACAAGTTTTGTATTATTCTAATGTCTTTGGTGTCGAGACCTTTGTGTTTTAGAATTTGCATCATTTTGTTGTTTGATTTTGTCGAAACCTTTTTCAAAGTCAAGGAGACAACTATGTATGTCAACGTTCATTTCGGTGCTTCTTTGTACCAGCGTATTAAGTGTGAATAGCGCATCCCTCGTTCCCAATGCATTCCTGAAGCCAAACTGAGTCTCACTAATATTCAATTCAAGCTTTCTGTATATTCTGCCGTGAATAATTTTCAGAAATATTTTTAAGACATGACTCATGAGACTTATTAAACGGTAGTCGTAGCATGATTTCGCGTGCTGCTTTTTTGGTATTGTGATGAATGTGGATTTCAACCACTCAACTGTTATATTGCCACTTTCGTAAATGTTGAATATTTTTGTCAGCATTCGTATACTATTACCATCTAGCACCTTTAATAGTTCATTGGATATGTCATCTGGACCTGTTGCCAGTCTATACTTCGACTTCTTTATCGCTGCCTCGACTTCATCTACTAGGATACTAGGGCCTGATGACTCAGCATAAGTATACGGCTCATCTCTACAATCATTAAACATATCATTAATATATTCCTTCCATCTGTTTAATCTTCCTTCTGGATAGGCAATAACTTCACCACTTTTATCTTTTAGGATGTTGCTGTTTTTTTCCTATTTTTTCTAGTCATTTTTTTGTGCATCTCAAAGGTGTTTTTGCATTTTTCTAAATCTTCTAGTTCGTTACACTGATTGTCCCAATAGTCTGCTTTAGCTTTTTTGATTCTCATCTTTATGAGTTTGTTAAGGGTTTTGTAGCGTGTTTCCCTGCGGTTTTTGCATTTACTCCGTTCATACATCATGACTATTATTTCGTTTGTCATCCAATCTTTTTTCTTAGCATTCGCAGTATTTTGGAGAGATAATTCGCGGTTAGCTTGAGTGGTTTTTCAAATAGGTTCCATTTTTTATTGGTCACTTTCTTCACTGTCGATTGATGGTGCAAGCGTTCTCAGATTATCGTTTATTCTGGTGGCATATATATTTTTTAATTCACTCGATTCTAAGATCGAAAGGTTAGGTTTTTTGGATTTAGTATTCTTGCCCATTTTTTTCAGGTTGATTCTGATTCTTGCAAATAACAGCACATGGTCTGATTGGATGTCTGCTCCGGGATAAGTTTTGGCTACTGTAACTGCGTTTCTACAGCGTTGGTTGATAATTATGTAGTCGATCTGATTGCGGATTATTCGGTTAGCACTGTCTTTAGGCGACCTCTATGTATATCGTCTTCTTCGTGGCATTTCAAACCATGTATTCATTATGGTTAGATCTTTGTCAATGCAAAAGTCTACTAGCCTGCAACCTCTTGCATTTCTACTGCCAAGCCCAATTTGCCTACAACTATATTCACTGCTACCTCTCCTACTTTGGCATTAAAATCACCGAGAATGATTGTGACGTCTTCTTTCCTTGGCCGGATTATTAGCTCCTCTATATCATTATAAAATTCATCACAAATATTCTCGTCGCAGTCGGCTGTTGGGGCGTAAACCTGGATTTAATTGATATGATTGTTTTTGCCTTTCAGCTGAATCATAAGCACTCTTTCACTTTTTGGTATTATGCTTGTAATGTTTTTTTTCAGCTTTTGTGATATTAGGAACCCTACACCACCTCTGTGATTATCGTTAGAACCAGCATATACGAAATAATTGGTTGCTGTATATACTTCGCAACTGTTTTTCCAGTGGGTCTCGCTAACACCCATTATATCGATATTATTCCTACTCTTTTCCAATTCAAGGCTTTTAATTTTATCAGCTTCAACTAGGCTCCTGACGTTCCAAGTTGCTATGTTGTACGAGTAATCTCTAGGATTGTGTGCGGTTACATATTGTGCAAAGGTATTGTTGTTGTTATTGCTGGTAATGTTAGGTGAGATTTCCGCTGCAATATTGACGCTTATAATTCAAAATTGATAAAAATTGTACAACATTGGAAATTAGATGCATACGAATCATATCATACAACAAATCAACCTAATTTGATGAATTTAGAAGAAGCCAAAATAATATCACCATTGTTCAATTTAAATCTACCTAGCTTATAAAATGTAATTAATTTTTGAGTTTTATAAAAAATTGTTAATTAGGTTTGTAGGGTTCCGTTTTTTATACGGAACACTGTTGGTGAAAGTAAAACGATTTTTTCACATTATATCGATTATCTCGTAAACTATAAATACTATGAACTTGAAATTTGAGGTGCGTATAAAACTAATCTGTCCACATGAAATGACGGATACAAATAAACCTAAAGTGGTTTTCGTTTGGTTTACAGGGGTACGATGTAAGACCTTTGAGAAAATACATTTTTTTATAGATTCAAGATGATACCCTATCATATGAAAGGGCTTCATTTCAGTATTCCTTAAAAGTTTATTTTGGAATTTTACACGACACCATTTTTTGTATAATTTTGAATAATGACGTTTTTTTCGTGTTTTCTTACCTCTCTTACCCTCGAGCCCCAAACTTAGCTGATCGAAAATTTTTAAATGTATTTGGAATGATAGAAAAATTAGTACGTTTTAAATAAAAAATATATAAAAGTGTCATATACTCATAATTAGATTTATTAAGGGGGTGGAAATGAGAAGGGGTAAAAACACTATTTAACATGTGGTCAAGTGGGGTGTCATTTGAAAGAGCACCTAATTTAGAAAACATTGCAATTTGAGTTATTGTCAAAAAAGTGCGACTTTCAGACCGCCCCCTCCCCCCATACGTTTCGACACTGATTGACAGAAAAATTTGTAAAAATACAGTTTGGAACTGGTAAATTTTGTATGAAAACTATAGCGAAGTCTCAAATAATTATATTTCTGTGTGTTTAGGGGACCGAGGTAGAGAGGGTAAAAAAAACCTTTTTTGACCCCAGCTAGTGGAGTGTTATTTGAAAGAGCACCCAATTTAGAATTCGTTGCAATTTTTTTTAGAATTTTGCGGTGCCCAGTTTTTGAGTTATTGCCAAAAAAGTGCAAAATTCAACAAGAGATGCTACTTGACTAGGATTGAGAGTAGTACCATTGACCTAATGGAGTTTATCCAGCATAGCTCAAGCCTCACCTTGTCAAGTGATATGTGATATCTCACAACAACTTGTATTTCAATAGCAGGAACTGGAGTACACAGAGTTGTCACAACGGTGGATGAAAATTTAACAAAAATATTAGAAACCAACAAAAACATTATACATATGATTGAATAGGTCAATATTTAATGGCACCCCGTTCTAGTTTTTTTTCTTTCCAAATTTTTGTTTTTCACCCTTTGTCATTTCTTATTTATTTTCTGCATAACATCATGAAATATTCGGGGGGAAGTGCAGTTAGTGTGGGAAACTCTAAAAACGCTATGTTATACCCTTTCTGTTATTAAAAATGAAATTAATTTTTTTACGGAATATTTAGTGAATCTGTTGTCGATACCAAAGCTTTATGTAACAATTAAAATTTAAAAAAAAAAAATTTAATAAAAGAAAAAAAAATTTTTTCCCACACTAACCGCACTTTAGCCGAATCCATCAACAAAAACGGATCTCTCCAAGCGGTAAAATAACTAAAAATAAATCAAATTGGGTAATAACTTATTATCGCTCGTACCGTAAAATTACCAAATATTACCCTCATATAATCTAATATCAAATTTCAGAAAGTTAAAATTCCCTGAAAATTCCATGACTTCCAGAAACATTAAATTTCTCGATATTTTCATGATTTTTAGACAACTAGACACTATGGTAGACAGAAATGAAATAACAAAGAAAATAACTCTCAAGGTTATTACCAAAAGAAAAAAGTCCAAGCGGCACGTATATCCGCTAGAAATAGGTAGATTTCGAGATCAGACAGTTTTGTGTGCCAGTAGAATCTGATGTATCAGATTAGTTTAAACAACACAAACTAATTCCAAACAGATATCGAACAAATTTTAAAAAGAAAATTAGCTACATATGTATAAGCAAAACTATATCTATCCAATTTTGCAACAAACAATTATCAAATCTACCACAGAATATTTATGTGACAATTTATGACACAGACCTACGCTATATCATATGTCGTCCAATTACTGCAAAATATCAAAATAGTTTATTTCTAAGAAAAAAAATTAATTTCTTCTATTCAAACCTTTTTATTTTTTTTCATTGACTGTTATAAGGTTTTTGCAAATTGTAGTTATGGAGTGTTGCAAAATTTTATGTTGAAGCCAGCAAGTCAAAAACCTTTAACTGCAGAGGATTATATTTATAAGAAACGGATTAAAATGTTTCCACAGATTCTAAATTTATGAAGTTTTTAAAAATATTAGTATCCAAACGGCCGTTATAACGGATTAAAAAAACGAATTTTTTTTCTAGTATAAAGCCTCTGGTTATTTAACCATGTGTCAGATTTTTCTGATTTACGAACTTGTCCAAGATATTAATAAAACACACATGTTTACGCAAGGTTTTTTAATCTGGCTCAACAAATGCGACCGTGAGAGTGCCGGTTGATTCAAACGCATTTTGTGTTTTACAAGCTTTTTTGTTGGAGCCGCTCACTCAGAAACCTCCAACTGCAGAGGTCTTTTTTTGAAAGAAACTGATTTAAAAGGTTTCAAAGATTCTAAATTATGAAGTTTTTAAAAATATTAGAATCTAAACGGCCGTTATAACGGATCTAAAAAACAGAGTTTTTTTCTAGTATAAAGCCACTAGTTTCCTAACCACATAACAGATTTGGCTGATTTACGAACTTGTGCAAGATATTAATAAAACTCACATTTTTAGAAAAGGTTTTTGGATCTGGCTTCACAAATGCGACCGTGAGAGTGCCGGTTGTTTCAAAAAAAAATTTTTTTTGCAAACTTTTTTGTTGGAGCTGCTCACTCAGAAACCTCTAATTGCAGAGGTCTATTTTTAAAGTAAATTGATAAAAAAAGATTTCAAAGATTTTAAATTTGTTAACTTTTTAAAAATATTAGTATCCAAACGGCCGTTATAACGGTTTTAAAAAATCAATTTTTTTTAGAAAAAATGCTCTAGTTCCTTAACCACGTGTCGGATTTTGCTGATTCACGAACTTGTCCGAGATATTAATAGAACACACATGTACAGATCTACCTCAACAAATGCGACCGTGAGAGTGCCGGTCGTTTTCGTTATATCTCATATCGTATATATATATATATATATATATATATATATATATATATATATATATATATATATATATATATATATATATATATATATATATATATATATATATATATATATATATATATATATATATATATATATATATATATATATATATATATATATATATATATTAT
>OY856188.1:162724243-162798243 GCA_963693315.1 Diogma glabrata | reverse complement strand
TATATATATATATATATATATATATATATATATATAACGAATAACTATACGAACAAAACTAAAATAAAAAATGAAGTGAGTAATCTTTACACGCTGTTGAAGTAAAACTTCTTTGGCCACTGCGGCAGGTATTACTAAAAATATTAAATATAAAATAAAATAGATATATCATATTGAAATTTAGAGTTTCTTTCTAATATTTTTGATAATATAATTTGCAACAATGTGTAATAAAAAGCCATATTTACATGTTTTTCAAAGTCTTACAACGTATTACAAATTAAATTTCACGATGAATGCATGTCCACTTAATTTAACAATTGGTACAACAATTGATGCATTTTTCAAAAAATTTAGCAAATTGCAACCTCTAATTTCATATTTCAATGATGTTAATAATTGAATTGACGTTGTAACACATTATGTAAATATTACTTTTTATTACACATGCTGCAAATTATATTATCATGAAATGCAACTCTAAATTGCAATATGACATATTTATTTTATATTTCATCTTTTTATTAATACCTGCCACAGTAGCCAAAGAAATTTATTTCAACCGCGTGCAAAGATTACACCACTCATTTTTCTATTTAACAAAACAAATTTAATCAACACAAATATTTTTTCCCGCCCGGGAAAGCCCAGGATGTCAAATCTAAACACCATGACCACCGTGACACCACCACGACCATCATGACCACCATGAACACCATGACCACCATTACCATCATGACCGCCATGAACAATATGACCATCATGACCACCGTGAACACCATGACCATCATAACCACCGTGACCACTATTACCACCATGACTACCGTGACCACCATAACCAACATGAACACCATAACCACCATGACCACCGTGACCACCATTACCACCATGACCACTATAACCACCATGACCACCATGACCACCGTGAACACCATGACCACCATGACCACCGTAACCACTATGACCATCGTGACCACCATAACCACCATAGCCACCATGACCACCATGACCACAATGAACACAATGACCACCGTAACCACCATGACCGCCATAACCACCGTGAACACCGTGATCACCATTACCACTATGACCACCATGACCACTATTACCACCATGACTACCATGACCACAATGACTACTATAACCAGCCCTAAAGAAGTTTTACTTCAAAAAACTAAAACAATTCAAAATATAAATTTAAAAAATTACGAAACTCAATAAAATATTACGAATATTATATTATTAGATATTTAAATCTAAGATCGACACGTCCAAGTCATTTAACGTTTAATACGATACTGAATAAGCGTATACAAAATACAATACACATAATCGAATTGTCGCATACTGGCCGAACATAATATTCGTTTGCCTTTTTTACTTCTAGTTTCTTTTTTATTTTATTGTGTTTAAATTTCTACTTAAGTTTTTTTGGAATTGTGTGCATGTATATGTTTAAAATTCAAAATCAGACTGTAGTATGATAGAGATGAATATATATGGTTATATATCTGTTCAAATGACTACTTCCGACATTTATATGTCGACATTTATATGTGTGTCATAATTGAATTGTATCGTATATTTGCCGAATATTATATTCGTTTTTTCATCTTCCGTTGCAAAATTCTTAAAACGCGCCTAAAGAAGTTTTACTTCAAAAAGAATTTGAATTCGACATAAGTAAATTTATAGCAGGCTACAGACCTTCAATCAATTTTTCAATCAATTGAAGACGAAAATATACGAAATAAAATTTAGGGGATTTTTACACTAAATTTTATTTCGTTTATTTTCGTTTTCGAATTGATTGACAAATTGATTGAAGGTCTGTAGCCTGCTTATAAATATATAAATTCGATATAACAGAAGTAAAATTTTAAATACTAATACAATCTGTCAAAATCCTATGTCAAAATAGTTCTTTCTTAAAATGTCTAAATTGAATAAAATTAAAACTGAAAAAATTAAAAACTAAGATAGAAATTACTAACCATATTGTTATAGAAAACTTGCATTTCATTCAGAATTTGAGAAATATATATGCTGCAATTTCAAAATAAATTGAACTGTCAATTTGACATCGTCAGTTTTTAAATAATGATTATGTATATGTGTATTTAATTTTTAACTTTACTCGAGAGCAGGTTAAATGTTTTAATAAATGTGGGCTGGGACTAGTGTGTTTCTGAACGAAAACAGCTGTCAAATAGTTAAATATAAACTTTACTATTTCGTTTTTGAACGACCGGATTTAAATATTATTTAAATATATTTAACTATAGTAAAGTTTTGGAACGTACCCATGATGTTGACTACCTATTTACATGCCCAGAGAATGCGACGGACCTGATGTAGAAAGATCTGTGGTACCGTCCAAGTGGTGTAGCAAAGTTAATGAACCTAGAAACGGAATCGAACGAGTAGCACTTTATCAATGTCGCAACAACAAGCAACGTACTGTCTTCTTCAATGATTAAAGTTTAGATATACATATTGTAGAGCAATTTAAAGACTCGTTTCTTCGAGCAAGTAATAGCATGCCATCATCAAGGAATAATCCTTATCTAATATTGAGAGCGCTACCGTTGACTGATTACGGTTCATCTGCCAGCAGCGATAAGATATCACCTTGGCTAGTTATATCTCACTGCTATTGCTAATAGTATGTGATATTGCACGTTAACTCATATGTCAATAGCAGAGACTGGAGTTCGTGATGATGTTACATCCGCAGAAACTGATACTGCTATACAGTTAATCAAAATGTTTCACTAATGAAAAAAATCAAAAATTGTAGTTTCGGTAGTAACGTTTAATAACCTCGAAATCTTGTTCTTCTACCAGATCCATTAGTTGGGTTTTTGCCGCACTGAGGTGCTCGAACCTAAGGCGGGTGACTGTGAAAATCTCAAAAGCAATGTACACTTTAATACGCTTAGCGGTTGGATGTACGATTGTACTCATAAAATTGCGTTCGGTATAACCCAACGGGCGTGTTCGATCGCTCGCAGATGGCCTATGCCGTTGAACACTAGATGAAGCCACCTGTTGCAAGTCCTGTGCTTTGCATCAGACCCTCTTCAGTAGATTTCATATAAAAATCTACCTATTCCAATGGGCTTCATCTCGGAATTTCGGAAAAATTTTTGAGCCAAACGACTATATTATGATAAGCGGAAACGAAAAAACAAAAAAAAAAATTTATATATATATATATATATATATATATATATATATATATATATATATATATATATATATATATATATATATATATATATTAGACTGGTCGTTAAAAACTAAATTTTCCGAGACGCCCCCCAGAAAAATTCTTTGTGGTCAAAAAACCATAATGGCTTTATTTTTTTTTTTTTTAAGTGAAAAGAACACGTGCCGCAAAATCATCGAAGTTTATTTTTTGATAAAATTGTTAATATCTCATAAAATATGCAGATGTCAAAAAAAATCACTTAATCATTTTTGCAGGAAATTTAATTCTCTACAAAAAAGGTCCACGTCATTTTTTTCCTAAAACCTATATTTCTGATGATATTTTGAAATAAAACTTGAAATTCTTCGAAACTCGTAAAACCAAATGATGAAAATTTCGACGAAAAAGTACTAATTTTGATTTTTTTTGTCACGATTATTTTTTGATACATTTCATTCTATAGCATAAGAAGAAAATTAGGAGTTTTTCGTCATCTTTATTTTTTATGTTTTTTAAAAATTACGAAAACTTACAAGTTCATTTTCAAAATATCATGAGAACTATACGTTTTCGGGAAAAAATGACATGAACCTTTTTTGTAGAGAATTAAATTTCCTACAAAAATGGTTATGTGATTTTTTTTGACATTCGCATATTTTATGAGATATTTGAAAAAATCTACGAATTTTTCAAAAAATCAACTTCAACGATTTTGCGGCACGTGTTCTTTTGATTTAAAAAAAAAAAAAATAATGCCGTTGTGGTTTTTTGACCCCAAAGAATTTTTCTAGGGGGCGTCTCGGCAAATTTAGTTTTTAACGACCAGTCTAATATATATATATATATATATATATATATATATATATATATATATATACACCCAATTCTGTTTTAACACGGTCTTTTTTTAGACGGTTTTGAAATAACACGGTCTAGAAAAAAAATTTAAATTCGTTTTTACACGGTTTTATTCGAAATAGCACGGTTTAAATTTTGAAGAAAATATATATTTTTTTTTTCTATATACAAAGTTAGGCATGCTTAGTGTTAATTATAATAAGTTATAAATTAACGTCTCTTAATATCCGAAGATACCATATCCAACTAGGGATTAGGATTAAGTTTGAATAAATTAAGTTTCTTTAAGAAGTTTATGAACGTTATCTTTAAAATTTTGAGGATTTAAGCTATCAGGGAAAACCTTTGCTGGTGAGACATTCCATAGA
The DNA here is from genome assembly GCA_963693315.1 of Diogma glabrata. NCBI lineage: Eukaryota > Metazoa > Arthropoda > Insecta > Diptera > Cylindrotomidae > Diogma > Diogma glabrata. The sequence goes on along the minus strand of OY856188.1, from coordinate 162,793,803 downwards.
TGAGAGACTCTGCTGAAAGAATCACGCTGAAAAGGAACACTTCTAAACCTTTTTATATGAAGTGTAAAAGGATGGGCTACAAAATTTACTCTGGTGTTACGCGATAAGTTGCTAGCTCAGGTAAAATTGATTTTATCTCAGTGGAAGTTTGTTTATCCACAATGTATTAATAGAAAATTCTCATATCAGCAACATTTCTTCTGTGTTGCAAGGAATCTAACTCATTAATAAGAGTTGAGTTGCTAATTAGTTTAACAGCTCTGCGCTGAACAAACTCAATTTATTTCAAACTACTAAAATCAGATACACCCCATTTGTGAGAACAATACTCCATGCAGAGAGTATAAATGATTAAAAGAAGCTGTTCGCTATTAAAAAGCTTACGAAATCGTCCCCAAACCTCAATTTTTAAACAGCGTTCTTAGCTAGGTTAAAAATATGAGAATTTCATTTCATATTGTTTTCAACTTCTATTCCTAGAAGTATGTATGTACAATTGATCAATTTTCTTTGAAGATTTTTTAACACTAATCTTAAAGTTTGGAGGAAGAAAATTATTTTATCTTATTATACTCTTATTGATACTCTGGTGTTACGTGTCAAGTTTGCAGGCTTAGGTAAAATCGATTTGATTTAGATAGAAGCCCGTTTATCCAATATGTAAAATACCGTCAAATCAGCGACTTACCAGGAATCAAGCTCATTAGTAAGATTTGAATTGCTGATCAATTTAACAGCCCTCTGTTGTATAAAATCAATCAAGACCTGTATGGTACACTCCATATGTAACAACAATAATCCATGCAGGGGCGATTACAAAACTTCTCCATTAAAAGAAGCATTTTGCTATTAAAAACCTAACCCAAAAATATTAGTTTTTGAACAACTTTCTTAGTTAGGCTAAAAATATGAGAATTCCACTTAATATTATTTTTAATCTCAACTCGTAGAAGTCTAACGAATTCTTTCTCTTCAAGATCATTTTTCTTCAAAAATCAAACTTTAATGGAAATGGATTAGATGTTGATAACCTAGAAAAATAGCAAACTTGAGTTTTGCTCGCGTTGAACTTAACATTTTTAGCAATACCCGATTCCATTAATGTTTTTAAATCAATATTTAATCACATTTGACCTAGTGTCATTAAACGCTGAGTATATATTAGGTATTTCAGGAGAAGCATTAAGCGTGCATCATTAGCAAAACTATGGATTTAATGAATCGTTGAGTGCAACAAGTCAATATAGATAAGAGCAGGAGTTGGGGATAGAGTGGAACTTTGAATAAGGCCTGCATTAGTTGAAAAGATATCTAATGAAAAACCGTCGACATTGACTTGAAATTTACGATCAGATATAAAGATCTAAACTCAGTAAATAATTTGCTCGTCTAAGTCATAGCATCTCAATTTGCATATAAGATTGTTGAGCTATACTTTGTCAAATGTTATGACTATATCAATTAAACAGCACTGAAAGTCTCACTATGATTTTCAAGTGACTCGTTCCAGATATGTTTGACAAAGAAAGTAAATTTTTCGTCACTCTTTCTTTCGGTGAAAACCTCATTGTCTTTAAGTATTTTTGACCAATTAACTAAGAACCTCATATTTTTAAAATTAATGTTTTTTTTTTTCAAATATTTTAGCTACAATCGACCAGTTTGATATGGGTTTGTAATTTGTTGGATCCGTTTTCGTACCTTTTTTGGAACTGGCTGTACACTAGTAATTTCCCCGAAAAAACTAATATTTTAAATTATATACGAAAAGCCTTACTAATATAAACAACCGATCTATATTGAACTATGTAGTCCGCCGTTGGAACAGCATCCTTGATCGAGGTGGTGAAACGTACGTTATCGCGTTAGACATCTGAAAAGCATTTGATCGAATCTGGCATGCCAACTTCATGTAGATGTAAAGCATATTCAAAATTGTCTCACAATTGTCTTTCGATATCTATCGATAGTTTTTCTTCTGAGTCTAAATTAATTATATCTGGTGTTCTCAGTTTTATTCCCCACTCTATTTAATTTATATCAACGACCTGTTGAAAATTATCAGTAACACGACAAATAGTTTTGCAGATGATATACAGTATATTGCACAGGTCATTCGTTCACCTATCTTCAAAGGTAAAATGAATGAAAAAATAAATCTCGCTCGGAGAAACGTTGTTATAAATGTAAACGAGGTCCTTGAAGAAGAAAAGGACCGAGGACCGAGAAAAAGTCGCCGATTGGGATAAAAAATTTAGTCAATTCTAATTCCACCAAAACACAGATATTGATTGTTTCAGATCATAGACCGAGTTTCCAATGATACACCCATTAATATCTATGACGAACAAATAGCCTCCTAAATAGATGTGAAAAATATTTCATTCCGTATAATTTACTTCACATTTATAAGTTCTACATTCGTCCATGCATGGAATATTGTTGTCAAGTCTTGTGTGGTTCATCTATTTCGATCTAGGCTCTTTTAGATTATGTTCAAAAGCATGCTTTACGAATTGTTGGCGACCGAAATTTAACATCAAATCTTGATTTCCTACAACATTGTCGCACTGTTGCTAATCTCTGATTTAGTTTTTGTTTTTTTATCAAACGAACTGTGCATACATGCAAAAAACATTTAATTTGGCTTTTATATAGACTCTTAATAGTTTTTTGTACAAATCATTTTATTCTACCTATTTGTTACAGAAATAAAGGGTATGGAACCTATCCCCTTTTTTTCTATGTGCTACATGTCTTTTTATGCACGGTTTTTTTTTACACGTCTTTTTCTGGAACGTATCTACCGTGTAAAAACAGAATTGGGTGTATATATATATATATATATATATATATATATATATATATATATATATATATATATATATATATATATATATATACATATATATATATATATATATATATATATATATATATATATATATATATATATATAAATTTTTTTTTTTTGTTTTTTCGTTTCCGCTTATCATATATAGTCGTTTGGCTCAAAAATTTTTCCGAAATTCCGAGATGAAGCCCATTGCAATAGGTAGATTTTTATATGAAATCTACCTAAAACATAGGCACCAAAAGTTACAAGAGTGAAGAGGGTCTGATGCAAAGCACAGGACTTGCAACAGGTGGCTTCATCTAGTGTTCAACGGCATAGGCCATCTGCGAGCGATCGAACACGCCCGTTGGGTTATACCGAACGCAATTTTATGAGTACAATCGTACATTCAACCGCTAAGCGTATTAAAGTGTACATTGCTTTTGAGATTTTCACAGTCACCCGCCTTAGGTTCGAGCACCTCAGTGCGGCAAAAACCCAACTAATGGATCTGGTAGAAGAACAAGATTTCGAGGTTATTAAACGTTACTACCGAAACTACAATTTTTGATTTTTTTCATTAGTGAAACATTTTGATTAACTGTATAGCAGTATCAGTTTCTGCGGATGTAACATCATCACGAACTCCAGTCTCTGCTATTGACATATGAGTTAACGTGCAATATCACATACTATTAGCAATAGCAGTGAGATATAACTAGCCAAGGTGATATCTTATCGCTGCTGGCAGATGAACCGTAATCAGTCAACGGTAGCGCTCTCAATATTAGATAAGGATTATTCCTTGATGATGGCATGCTATTACTTGCTCGAAGAAACGAGTCTTTAAATTGCTCTACAATATGTATATCTAAACTTTAATCATTGAAGAAGACAGTACGTTGCTTGTTATTGCGACATTGATAAAGTGCTACTCGTTCGATTCCGTTTCTAGGTTCATAAACTTTGCTACACCACTTGGGCGGTACCACAGATCTTTCTACATCAGGTCCGTCGCATTCTCTGGGCATGTAAATAGGTAGTCAACATCATGGGTACGTTCAAAAACTTTACTATAGTTAAATATATTTAAATAATATTTAAATCCGGTCGTTCAAAAACGAAATAGTAAAGTTTATATTTAACTATTTGACAGCTGTTTTCGTTCAGAAACACACTAGTCCCAGCCCACATTTATTAAAACATTTAACCTGCTCTCGAGTAAAGTTAAAAATTAAATACACATATACATAATCATTATTTAAAAACTGACGATGTCAAATTGACAGTTCAATTTATTTTGAAATTGCAGCATATATATTTCTCAAATTCTGAATGAAATGCAAGTTTTCTATAACAATATGGTTAGTAATTTCTATCTTAGTTTTTAATTTTTTCAGTTTTAATTTTATTCAATTTAGACATTTTAAGAAAGAACTATTTTGACATAGGATTTTGACAGATTGTATTAGTATTTAAAATTTTACTTCTGTTATATCGAATTTATATATTTATAAGCAGGCTACAGACCTTCAATCAATTTGTCAATCAATTCGAAAACGAAAATAAACGAAATAAAATTTAGTGTAAAAATCCCCTAAATTTTATTTCGTATATTTTCGTCTTCAATTGATTGAAAAATTGATTGAAGGTCTGTAGCCTGCTATAAATTTACTTATGTCGAATTCAAATTCTTTTTGAAGTAAAACTTCTTTAGGCGCGTTTTAAGAATTTTGCAACGGAAGATGAAAAAACGAATATAATATTCGGCAAATATACGATACAATTCAATTATGACACATATATAAATGTCGACATATAAATGTCGGAAGTAGTCATTTGAACAGATATATAACCATATATATTCATCTCTATCATACTACAGTCTGATTTTGAATTTTAAACATATACATGCACACAATTCCAAAAAAACTTAAGTAGAAATTTAAACACAATAAAATAAAAAAGAAACTAGAAGTTAAAAAGGCAAACGAATATTATGTTCGGCCAGTATGCGACAATTCGATTATGTGTATTGTATTTTGTATACGCTTATTCAGTATCGTATTAAACGTTAAATGACTTGGACGTGTCGATCTTAGATTTAAATATCTAATAATATAATATTCGTAATATTTTATTGAGTTTCGTAATTTTTTAAATTTATATTTTGAATTGTTTTAGTTTTTTGAAGTAAAACTTCTTTAGGGCTGGTTATAGTAGTCATTGTGGTCATGGTAGTCATGGTGGTAATAGTGGTCATGGTGGTCATAGTGGTAATGGTGATCACGGTGTTCACAGTGGTTATGGCGGTCATGGTGGTTACGGTGGTCATTGTGTTCATTGTGGTCATGGTGGTCATGGTGGCTATGGTGGTTATGGTGGTCACGATGGTCATGGTGGTTACGGTGGTCATGGTGGTTATAGTGGTCATGGTGGTAATGGTGGTCACGGTGGTCACGGTGGTCATGGTGGTTATGGTGTTCATGTTGATTATGGTGGTCACGGTGGTCATGGTGGTCACGGTAGTCATGGTGGTCATAGTGGTCACGGTGGTTATGATGGTCATGGTGTTCACGGTGGTCATGATGGTCATATTGTTCATGGCGGTCATGATGGTAATGGTGGTCATGGTGTTCATGGTGGTCATGATGGTCGTGGTGGTGTCACGGTGGTCATGGTGTTTAGATTTGACATCCTGGGCTTTCCCGGGCGGGAAAAAATATTTGTGTTGATTAAATTTGTTTTGTTAAATAGAAAAATGAGTGGTGTAATCTTTGCACGCGGTTGAAATAAATTTCTTTGGCTACTGTGGCAGGTATTAATAAAAAGATGAAATATAAAATAAATATGTCATATTGCAATTTAGAGTTGCATTTCATGATAATATAATTTGCAGCATGTGTAATAAAAAGTAATATTTACATAATGTGTTACAAAGTCAATTCAATTATTAACATCATTGAAATATGAAATTAGAGGTTGCAATTTGCTAAATTTGCTAAATTTTTTGAAAAATGCATCAATTGTTGTACCAATTGTTAAATTAAGTGGACATGCATTCATCGTGAAATTTAATTTGTAATACGTTGTAAGACTTTGAAAAACATGTAAATATGGCTTTTTATTACACATTGTTGCAAATTATATTATCAAAAATATTAGAAAGAAACTCTAAATTTCAATATGATATATCTATTTTATTTTATATTTAATTTTTTTAGTAATACCTGCCGCAGTGGCCAAAGAAGTTTTACTTCAACAGCGTGTAAAGATTACTCACTTCATTTTTTATTTTAGTTTTGTTCGTGCAAATTTTTCACTCCATACCAATTGCTCCATGTTTATAAGTCCTATATTCGTCCCTGTATAGAGTACTGCTGTCAAGTTTAGGGTGCTGCTTCTGTTTTCATATTGGCCCTCTTGGACTCTGTTCAAAAGCGGGCTATACGAATTGTGGGTGATCGAGCTTTTAAATAGGGTATTAAATTTTTTTAATTGAATGCAAAATTTCAAGTCGATTGGAGCAAAATTCACGAAGTTACGAGTATTTTTAAATTTGCTTATGAACGTTTTATAACAGATTTTTTAGTGTTCAAAACTTTAAAGCAATTCACGTTTTCAAAGTCGGTGCCCCTCATAACTTCAAAACTACTGCACCGATCCTTTTGAAATTTTGAACACTATTTCTGTACATAATTTACGAGGCGACGCTGGAAAGTTTTTGCAAATTTTGATCATAATTTTTATTTTACAATAACAACTTAGCCGATTTTTTTCGCAAAAAAATCGCGTTTTTTCTTTCAAAGTGTTCCAAAAAAGGGAAAAATTAAAATTTCAAAAAACCCTCCCAGCGTTACCTGGGGAAAACTATTATCTAACGAATGAACGTTGATTTTTTGATTTCGGATAATCCAGCACCAAGTTATGAGGGGCACCGCAATTCTACTTTTTTCCGAGACACGTCCGAATAATTGCTGCCATTGCCGTGTTTTTTAATATTTCTTCCTGAAAATTCTATACAATATTCTTCAAATGTCATACTTTAATGTACTATTGGTTTTAATAAAGATATTTTACCTATGTCGTCACATAAAATTCACAAAAACATGCCTTTTTCGTACGAATGCCTTTTTCGTACGAATGCCTTTTTTCGTACGAATTACCTCCCCCCCCCTCCCCCTTAATAAAACCAGGTGTATGTGCTTACTAATAAGTGATCGAGCTCGGAAGTGATTTGGGAATTGCGTTTATCGGATTGAGAGTAAGACCGATTCGAAGTAAGGTTAGAAAACGTAACAATATGATCAATACACTTCTTTATGGTCGATTTAAAGCATACGATTTAATATTTTTCTATATATAACTCATTATTACACTATGTATTTGAAATATAAAAAACTTAAACTGCAATAAAGGTACATCTATGATAGCAGATTATTTTTAAGCTTTTCTTTTGAAAGCAGTATAAGTAATGGATGTATTTTGTAACATAATGCACATAAAATCAGAAAATTTTAAATTTTTAAGATAGCCTATTGTTGCTCTATGCCAGCGGTATCTTTACGTCGCAGTGCTACTTAAACTACCTACTCGTTCAGCTGTTTCGAGATTATCCTTTTCACTGGTAAGCTAAATTTTTCTAAAATAATAATTAATGCAAAGTGTTAATTACAAGTAGTTTGCATTGTGTGTGTGACCCAAAGACACGAGCACAGCTACATACAGCTAGTCTGCACACAGCGTTTTTGAAGTCGAGAGATGGGCTGCATATCAAGGTATATTTTCATGCTTATTAAGATACATTATAACATAATTAAACCTGTCAAGAGTGATTCATTCACAACAAATAACTTAAAATTTTGGAAGCAATAAACAATTTAATTATAAGAAACAATAGATTATTAATGATCAGAATTTTAATATTAAACAATTAAAAAATTTTTATTCTCTTCCATTTAATTATATCAGCTTTATTTGTATGTTTTTTCGATAATAATAGTATGTATTATTGTATTGTTTTTTAACCTATAGCCTAATGAACTTAACCTATTGCCTAATGAACATTTTCCTATAAAAAAATTATCATTATTCAATTGGTATGATTCCAATTGGTCAAATTGTTTTGATTTCATTAAAATTATTTTCAAATTATCATCACATTTGCTTTGATAAGTTTTGTTCAAAAATCAGTAATTTGAGTAATTCTCTTATTTCGTTTAGTTGAACTTGGTTGATTGTATGAGAAGGGCGTTTTTTATCATCAGGTTTTTTTTATTAAGAAATTTGATTTATCAATTAAAACAATAAAGATTTATTGTTTTAATTGAAGAAAATGTTTTTATTTTTTATAATACAATTTTTATAACTTTGTCAGAGAATAAAATATTGTAATCGATTCGTGAATAACAACCGACCACCATAACTAATATTAATCGTGATTGATCTTCTGTCAAATCGTTTTTTTGTTTGTTGTTTTCCTTTATTTCTCTGAGAGAGAAACCGGTTTGTCTTCCCAAAGACGTGCATAAATTTTTCATTTGATTCAAAATTGTACAATTATTGCGAGTTTCTTTTAAATCTATAAGAAAAAAACCTACCACAAAAAAATAATAGTTTCTCCCTCACTGCTACTATATAAAAAGAAATAAGAAAAATGACAGATTAGGATTTGATTCTAACCAAATATATAAGTTTTAATCTTTTATCTATTAAAAATAAACTACACAATAATGAAAAGTTGGTCGCCAGCTAGTTTTCATAATATACTTTCAGGATGTATACATAACTTAAATATTTGCACATTTGCATTATAAAATAATAAAATGTTCACTATTATAAAATCACTGGAAATAACACAATAAATGTAAAATACTCTCGTAATTATTTTTATTCATTTTATAAAAATTAGCACAACTAAAAATAATAGATTGTACTTTTTGTTTCGTTTTAAATTATTTAATTGTTTTTAATTTATAATTTAATACAATAGTTGGTTGTTGTAAATAAACAGAAATGCAAATGGCGAAATGAGAAATTGAATATGACATATTAGCAAACACGATTTCTTATGTCTCTCTTCATACAATTTTAAAGTTATGTTCTCTCTATATTTATATATACTCTAAGGTGAATAATGAATTTTATTCTCTCGCAAATTAAAATTCTCGCTCGTGCCTCGCTCGAATTTTAAACTTTTGCTTGAGAATAAACTACTTCATTATTCACTCATTGATTAAACTACTATTATTTTCAATTAACATATTTTTACATGATGGATAAATCTATAAAAGAATATATTTATTAGTATAAATAGGAACTGAATAAGAAATTATAAACTACCATAGTCATTGCGAACCTACCCTGAACTTCTGTGTCTTTTTAACTCAATGAACATTTGAATGAAAATCCGTACGAGCTTTCGCCTCCTTGTATACTAATTCAAACTGTAACCAAATGCACACAGTATAATTTTAAATTGTACGTGTATATGTTACTAATCATCAAAATTGGAAGTCCAGTCGCCTCTAGATTAGTGATTTTATAACTATTCTTATTTTCTAGGAATTTATATGCAATTTGTTGTATTTTTCTATGAAATTCTTTCACGTTCTCTATTATGTTGAAAACACCACGCAAGACATCGGTATTTACTGGAAATTATTTTTCTAACAATAACCGCTTTCCAATCGAGTGAATTGCTGAAGGAATTGATTAACCACAAATCGTAAATAAAAAAATATGAATATGTATGTTGAACTGATGAACCAATTTTCCCTTCGCTTTATTCAATTCAATTCAGTTCTGTAGTAGCTCAGTTTGCGTTGTGTAAACTGAATATTACCATTGGAACATACAAATTCCGGAATACAATTCAGTTTAAGTGAATCATTCAATAATTCACTCGATTGGAAAGCGCCTAATATGAAGTTTTAGGGGATATGAGTTTAACTTAGGCGCCAAGAATTTTTCTTTATTTGATAGAGAATCACTCACAAAACCAAAACGAGGGGGATATTACTTTTTCTTAGGCCCCAAGAATTATTTTTTTTATTTGATAGAGAATCACTCACTGAAGCGAATAAAACCAAAACGAGTTGTATCGGAGCCCCGGGGTACAAGATACAGGCCTTTGAAAAAAGCAAAATCCATACAAAATTGCACTGGTTTTGACAAATTTTTTTTATTTTTTACTTATTTTTGCTTCATTTCTTATGTGCTTATAAGATAAACGATCAAAACTGTCCCTTTTACAAAATTTTCTTAATTTACGATAAAAAAAATAAAAATAAAATCCACTCGCGCCTAAGTTAAAGTAATCTTGCCTCAAATGGTCATAACGTGGGCCCCTAAGGTTATAATTATTTTTTTTTAAGTTATTCATGTTGATTCTTTAAAATAATATATACATTAAACGTCATTTGGATTGCAACATTCGGTAAAAAAAAGTGTACTTTTATACGATATTTTTTTTTTCAAAGGCCTATATCTTGGTCCCCGGGACTGATTTTCAAAAATTTTTTTTTGTAATATGCTTATAAAAGTGCCCTTAAAAAAAATAAAAAAAAATTGGCCGGGGCCTAAGATAAAGTAATCTTGCCCTGGTTTTGACAAAAAAATTTTATATTTTATTTATTTTTGCTTTATTTCCTATGTTAGGAATATAAGATAAACTTATAAGATAAACGATCAAAACTGTGACTTTTACTAAATTTTCTTAATTTACGATAAAAATAATAATAAAAAAAATCCACTTGCGCCTAAGTTCGAGTCATCTTCCAAAATTGAAGCAATTTACCCACTGAAAAGGCGATTATTAAATGTAATGTTGAAAGACAGCATTAGAATGTATTTTGTTTAACCAAACTGGCACTATCTTAAATTGGTTTGGAAGCAAACCGAGAATGTCAAATGGAAATAGCAAAAAATTTTAAAGGAAGCTATATTACTTACAAAAACTTTTTATCTTAACTTCGAGCTAAACAATCTCAAAACTATTACGTATTTGGTAATTGATGTAACCGAACTAGCAGCTTATTAAAATGACAAATGCTATTTTCCAGTGCAGCAGTAGGTATCATTGACATTTAACGTTATATGATTTTTCAATCATATATTAATCATATGTTAGCCGTGTTCGATTTGACTGAAACTGAAGCAACTAAAAAATTAAATGTATTGTTGTTGTTGTTTTTTCAGTTGTTTCAGTCAAATCGAACGCACCTATTATAACATTATATGATTTTTTCACAAATTTGGTTATAATTCTAAAAGGTGATATGTGTCACTGCGTTAAAATAAAGCTAACTGTAAAACTTAAGCATTTATATACAAAACCAGATATTTATAATATAAGAAAACGCTGACAATTAACAATGGAATGAATCAAGATTTAATTTATACATAAATTATATACTAAACACGTCATGAACACCCAAATTATATTTTGGAATAGTCAATCTGTGGAATAATGACAAATTCCTTTACAATATGCACAAATTTCACGCACGGTCTTAAATTTTAGAATTTCATTCGAATAAAATTCAAAAAAAAAAATACACGAAAACTTTTGACATGACGCACAAACGCCATCACTTTTTATATGCACTTTCAATTTCATAAGCGATTGAATTCACAACTAAATTTACTTACTTCTAAATAAAAACAAAAAACTTTATGTAATTAAATTTGCAGCCAACATTTATTTTAATATCCGTTTTTTAAAACAGCAGACTTTTAATTTTCTTTACACTTTTTAAAACTAGTAACCATTTATATTTTATGATAAGTTATCAGACATTCGTACCTTTTTACTCAATTTGTGAAATACATGAGAAAGATATATGTTCAAATAGTTTCTCTTTTTTGTTTAGTATATTAATATTTTTTTGAATAACGTATTTCTTGGTATCGTCGAATCAATATGTTGGCCATAAACCACGCAAATATTTTATACAACTTTTATTTTTGCATAACCGAGTTAAGCCGTGCATTCACATAAAACAGAAACAGAAACTGAAAATTTTCAGTTTCTGTTTCTGTTTCTAATTTGGTTGACGGTGGTGAATAATAAAACAGAAACCGAATTTTAAGATGGCAGCTGTCATATTATATTATATATGCCAAAATTAAAATATATATATTTAACCCAATCCATATATATTTAACCCAATTAAAATTGAAAAACAAATGAAGTGAGTAATCTTTACACGCTGTTGAAGTAAAACTTCTTTGGCCACTGCGGCAGGTATTACTAAAAATATTAAATATAAAATAAAATAGATATATCATATTGAAATTTAGAGTTTCTTTCTAATATTCTTGATAATATAATTTGCAACAATGTGTAATAAAAAGCCATATTTACATGTTTTTCAAAGTCTTACAACGTATTACAAATTAAATTTCACGATGAATGCATGTCCACTTAATTTAACAATTGGTACAACAATTGATGCATTTTTCAAAAAATTTAGCAAATTTAGCAAATTGCAACCTCTAATTTCATATTTCAATGATGTTAATAATTGAATTGACTTTGTAACACATTATGTAAATATTACTTTTTATTACACATGCTGCAAATTATATTATCATGAAATGCAACTCTAAATTGCAATATGACATATTTATTTTATATTTCATCTTTTTATTAATACCTGCCACAGTAGCCAAAGAAATTTATTTCAACCGCGTGCAAAGATTACACCACTCATTTTTCTATTTAACAAAACAAATTTAATCAACACAAATATTTTTTCCCGCCCGGGAAAGCCCAGGATGTCAAATCTAAACACCATGACCACCGTGACACCACCACGACCATCATGACCACCATGAACACCATGACCACCATTACCATCATGACCGCCATGAACAATATGACCATCATGACCACCGTGAACACCATGACCATCATAACCACCGTGACCACTATGACCACCATGACTACCGTGACCACCGTGACCACCATAATCAACATGAACACCATAACCACCATGACCACCGTGACCACCGTGACCACCATGACCACTATAACCACCATGACCACCATGACCACCGTGAACACCATGACCACCATGACCACCGTAACCACCATGACCATCGTGACCACCATAACCACCATAGCCACCATGACCACCATGACCACAATGAACACAATGACCACCGTAACCACCATGACCGCCATAACCACTGTGAACACCGTGATCACCATTACCACTATGACCACCATGACCACTATTACCACCATGACTACCATGACCACAATGACTACTATAACCAGCCCTAAAGAAGTTTTACTTCAAAAAACTAAAACAATTCAAAATATAAATTTAAAAAATTACGAAACTCAATAAAATATTACGAATATTATATTATTAGATATTTAAATCTAAGATCGACACGTCCAAGTCATTTAACGTTTAATACGATACTGAATAAGCGTATACAAAATACAATACACATAATCGAATTGTCGCATACTGGCCGAACATAATATTCGTTTGCCTTTTTAACTTCTAGTTTCTTTTTTATTTTATTGTGTTTAAATTTCTACTTAAGTTTTTTTGGAATTGTGTGCATGTATATGTTTAAAATTCAAAATCAGACTGTAGTATGATAGAGATGAATATATATGGTTATATATCTGTTCAAATGACTACTTCCGACATTTATATGTCGACATTTATATATGTGTCATAATTGAATTGTATCGTATATTTGCCGAATATTATATTCGTTTTTTCATCTTCCGTTGCAAAATTCTTAAAACGCGCCTAAAGAAGTTTTACTTCAAAAATTATATTAATATTAAAAAAATATTGTAATTCAATAAACTGTGTATTTTATTTTTCATTCATATAAATAAAAAAATAACATAATTTTGTAATGTATAGTGAAGAAGAAATTTATTTTTTTCGTTATCGCACATAATAATATCCATCAAAAAAAATCGAGCTAAATTCAACGTAAATTATTTTTGACTAAATATTTATTTCTTAAAATAATGTACAATCCCGTTACATAAATTTAAAATAATATGGTCACGTGACAGTTTCTGGACCAGAAACAATTAAATTTTAATTGTTTCTGGTCCAGACAAAACAGACGAATTTTCAGTTTCTGTTTCTGTTTCTAAATTAGGCTTCTATTCCTGTTGCTGTCAAATTTGTATAAAATTCGGTTTCTGTTTCTGTTTTATGTGAATGCACGGCTTAAGCAGTGGCACTATAAGAGATATATGCCTTTCTCACTTCCACTAACGCACTCTTATGAATGATAACAAACTAAAGACGTGTTATACTAGTACAAAACCCCCGATATATCATAGCCATACCATTTCACGCCATTTGCAATAAACAATGAACATTGCCATATGCAAAAAATTGAATTAGTGTTTTTGATTAAATATTTTTGAATTTTTTTTATATGGAGTTTTATTTTTCCAGATGGCGTTATGGCGATTTTTTGAATTTTTTTTATATTGAGTTTTAATTTCAAAATGGCGCTACAAGTTCACGATTTTTATTGTACTAAAAAATGTAGATGGCTTCTATACCGGGGGTTTTGACTAGTAACAAAAAGTTTAGTGGGGAGGTAACGATGAAGGCGATGATAATGTAGAACGGGATGATAAAGAAGCGATGGATGGCTCGAATATAACAATTGACCGATGAAGTGGAACAAAATAAAAGTAGATTTGGAAAAGAACTAAATAATTCGGACGATGAGAGAGGAGACGATAAGAATGAAAAAACTCATGATAAAGAAGCAAGGAATGGCTCGAGCATTGCCAGTATTGATAAAGAAGCAGAAGAAGAAAATTCTGAATACTAAATGTACATATATCTAAGACAAAAATAAATAAATATATTTTATAATAAAATATTTTTAGTATCATTAAATAATCACCTTATTATTTAATAGGAAATTTGTAGGTCTTAGAAATTCCCATTAAAACATTTTCAATCCCATTTAAGAATCGAAAAGGATTTCCTTGTATTCTATATGAAAAAAATCCCTTTAAAATGTGTTTAGTCCTATTATAAAGTTGAGTTGATTCCTTATTATTTAACAGGAAATTTGTAGGTTTTAGAAATTCCTATTAAAACATAGTCAATCCCATTGAAGAATCGAAAAGGATTTCCTTGTATTCTATATGAAATTCTAAGCTACAAAACTCCCATTAAAATGTGTTTAGTCCTATTATAAAGTCGAGTTGGATTCCTTATTATTTAATAGGAAATTTGACGGTCGCAGAAAATCCTATTGAAGAATTTATAATCATATTAAAATGTTTTCATTTCTATTAAAAGGATTCAATGTATTTCTAAAGGACAATTAAATAGGATTCAATCGATTTCAAAAGGAAAAAATTTTTTAAATAGGATTTTATAGGAAATTTCCGATGCAATTTTCCTATCAAACTTTGTTTTTCAATAGGATAGTTTAAGCAGGGGGCATTCCACATGATGTTGACCACCTATTTACATGTCCAGAGAATAGGACGGACCTAACAAAGAGAAATCTGTCGTACCGCCCAAGGGTCGTAGCAAACCTTCTGAATTTAGAAACGAAATCGACCGATTAGCAGTTTATCAACGTCGCTACAACAACAACATTACTTTTTAATCTAACAATTTTACATTTTTTAATTTATGAACAAATTCAAATGAGTTTTTAACGGGAGATGTTTGTAACTTTTTAAATTCGTTGACTAACGATTTTAAAATTGGTATTACGGATTGTGTTCAACAATAAATTATTAGAATTATAAAGTTATATTTATTTTGAAATAGAAAAATTCAGGTTATCGCAAAACTAATTAAATTTCCAAAAAAGTATTGAAAAATAATTATTTTTAGCTTTCCCACGGTAGCAGCGTTTCATCCAATTTTCAGTTTGACGTCTACCTTGTTTTGGATAAATTTTATTTAGAAAATGTTTTAAATGTTTTAAATCTACCATCAGTGTTCAGGTAGTAATAGCTTTAGCGGAATTGTTAGCAATGTTGGTGGAATCATCGAATTTTCGATGATTCATCATAAAAATCGATGATTTCAGTATGTTGGACAAAAATGTATATGTAATAATTTTTCGAATGTGATGTGATTACTTAGTGATACCCAACATTTTGCTGTAGGTGAGCCAAGCCATCTTCGTATTTGTCATAGTTTTATCATTCCTCCACGTTAACGTTTACAAATCTACAGCAGATATTTTCTATCTTTTTGCCTCTTCGTCTACTCCTGTGGAATAGATTATGCCTATTTTTGTACAACGACACTCCCTATCCGTCCAACATTAATAATAATACGCTGGTTTATTGCTTAAAAATAATTTATATTTGAAAAAAAATTTCTTCGGCAAGCTTTAAATATTTAGAACGACAACCATGTAAATATCACATATAATTTGAAAATGTAATATCAGTTTAAGTCAGTAAGATAATTACTGTAAAACGCATTGTGAATGAGATTCAAAATTTCCATCGTCTAATATTTTAGCTGAAACCAAAGATTTTATGCTTTCGGCTTCTTTCATCCAAAACATTACCTAAAAGATATATTGAAGTTCTTTGGTAAACATTTTAATAGTTACTGAAAAACAATCAAATGACCTGTTGATGTAATAAATCTCGTCGAACTCCTTTAGGTTCTTGTGCGAGAAGCGGAATCAAGCAACCAAGTGCGGTTTTATATTTTTCTAATGTTGTTTTAAATTTGCCTTCATATCCATACAACTCCGCTTGTCGGCCGATTTCTAACGCATTCTTTAATGGCGCTGTGGACCCACTTAAGGAATCTGAAATTAATGAAAGATGATAATAACCCTGTTTGTGACTGTTAGAAATATGATAAGAAGGCTCTGGCAAATCGTCACACTGAAATGCAAAATGAAGCTACTTTGCACAAAAAGTAGTGTTAAAATCGTCAATCACAAAGCCAATAAAACTTTATATTAATTAATATCACACGTACACAATTGTTGATAAGTAATAGAGGGTGTTAATGCTGCTTCAACATTGTTTTTTGAACTCTGAGGTCCTAAATTCTTTTGAATATTGTTAGTTTTACATTTTCCTAGCAAGCACGTATTTTTTATTTCTTCCGCACGATGGAGATAGGTTTGTGTACGTCGCCTTAAAGCCAGTTTTTTAGCAGCATCGTTTTCCGACAATATAATTGGAACAAAATATTGTAAGGCCTCACAGTATAAATAATAAGCTTGCAAATAATTCTGTTTTGTGTCTTCCGAAACTGCTGCTGTCACAATATTTATAGCAATCTGTAAATTCTGAAAAATAGTCAAATTTAAAGAGATAACCTAAACACATTTCATTTGTAATAACTTCGTTTGTTGGGTAATGTTTTAAATCCAAAAATTCGTGATTAAAAAATTCATCAAACGAAATTCTCTTTTCTGGATCAGGATTTAAGAGTCTATACAACAAGTCTTCGGCTTCTGATGAGATTTTGGCATTTTTAGGGATTTCTATTTTTTGATTAGCTACAATTTTGTCCAGTAGTTCATTAATTGATTTCGAGCTATACGGTGCTTTGCCAAACAAACATTCGTAAAGAATAACACCAATGCTCCACAAATCGGCCGAGGCGGTGTATCGTTGTTTTAGTAAAATTTCAGGAGCCATGTATAAAGGGGAACCTTTTATAGTAGTATTTTCTTCACCCAATATTATATGTTGAGCAAATCTATAATTCAAAATATTTTTAATAATCGATGATTTAGTTTTGTTTTAAATTTACCCGAAATCTGCAATTTTTAAAAACATGGTATTTGCTGATTTATGTAATAATAAATTCTGTGGTTTCAGATCAAAGTGGCTTATTTCATTTTCACGCATGTATTTTAATGCCACTGCCAATTGTCTTAAAAATATTCTACATGTATTTTCAGATAGAGCTTTGTGTCTTTTAATGTAATCTAGTAAATCGCCTGCGTTACAATATTCCATTACAATATATATATTTCTGTAATTAATAGGAAAATAATGACGAAATAATATATTGTTGTAGGCATTTTAAATACTTCTCATCCCATAAAAATTCTTTCATATCAACAATATGATTATGCGTTAGCTTTTTAAGTAATCTAATTTCGGTGATTAAATTCTCACATGCTGATTTAGATAGCCTGGTTTTATCAATACATTTGATAGCGCATACATCTTTGGATATCTACGACAAAGTAGCTATATAAAAATGATTAAAATAATGTCATTTAGTATGAGTTACCTTATTTATCCCTTTGAAAACGGTTGAGTAACTCCCGTTACCCAATTTAGTAAGAAGTTCGTAGTCTTTAATATGCGGAATACCCGACATATTTTCAATCTAAACAATTATTTAAATAATAACAAAAAACTTCAGTTTGACAATTATAAAGTTAAAGTCGGTAATACAGCTGTGAATTACCAACTTAAATTCACCACTTTAATATTATGTCTATTTACCAAACCGTGTATTAGACTACCGAACTACCGAGTCGGTATACACTTGAGATATAACCACCTTTTCACGTGTTATATTATATGCCAATGATATTGGCACAGAAATATAAAAGGTGGCTGTTTGTGTTACAAAATATCCTTCTGATATATTTTGACAGATATAAAACATGACTTTTTTTTCTGCAGAACTTTATGAAAAACTTCTCTTTTGTTTTCTACTATAAATTTATTATAACTATGTTTTTAAAAATATGTCATTAATTTGAAATATAATTAATATATAAAATATACTATGAATTTTAAATATTTGAAGACAGACATACACTAAGTTTACACCATGGTAGTACAATAGAGCGATTTTTCTGTTCCGGTGTTTACCGCAATAGCGCTGCAAAAAGGGGATAAGAGAAAAAATTCAAAAAATTTTATATGGAATTTCATACAAAACATAACTTGAATAATTTTAAAAATTATCTATGAAAGTTCTCATTTTACTACAATGAAATAATTTTAATTGGTTTATGAACTATTATTGACTATATCTTAAGCATAATATATAAAATATTTTATTTATTCTGTCCGTAAAACAAACACTAAAATAGGTTAAATTTTTCATACAACTTTGTATGGGAAATTTTGGCAATTTTTATGTTTTTTTTTTTGAGCGACTTAAGGATAATATTTTATATATTACGTTTAATATATAGTCAATAACACTTCATAATGCCAATTTAAATTATTCAATTGTGGTAAACTGAGAAATTTCATAGATTACTTTTAAAATTATTCAATTTGTGTTTTGTATGAAATCCCATATAAAATTTTTGTGATTTTTTCTCTTATCCCCCATTTGCAGCGCCATTGCGGCAAACACCGGAACAGGAGCGACTTTTCTGTCCCGGTGTTTGCCGCAATGGCGCTGCAAATGGGGGATAAGAGAAAAAATCACAAAAATTTTATATGGGATTCCATACAAAACACAAATTGAATAATTTTTAAAGTAATCTACGAAATTTCTCATTTTACCTCAATTGAATGATTTTAATTGGCTTATGAAGTGTTATTGACTATATATTAAACGTAATATATAAAATATTATCCTTAAGACGCTCAAAAAAGAAACATAAAAATTGCCAAAATTTCCCATACAAAATGTATGAAAAATTTAACCTATTTTAGTTATTGTTTTACGGACAGAATAAATAAAATATTTTATATATTATGCTTAATATATAGTCAATAGTAGTTCATAAACCAATTAAAATTATTTCATTGTAGTAAAATGAGAACTTTCATAGATAATTTTTAAAATTATTCAAGTTGTGTTTTGTATGAAATCCCATATAAAATTTTTTGATTTTTCCCTTATCCCTTTTTTGCAGCGCCATCGCGGTAAACACCGGAACAAAAAATCGCTCATAGAGCGGGATAAGAGAATAAAATCAAAAAATTTTATATGGGATTCAAACAAAGAATTAAGAGAATAGAGGTAGTGAAATTGATGTTAAAAGTTGTAGTAATTTTTGCACACCAATTGTTAGTGGCGAAGCGTCGGTATAGACACACTAGACAGTGTCTACCCAAATAAAATATATATAATAATAACAATAATAACAATATATGAAATTTTGTTTTTATATTGTTCGCGTATTGTCGACTTAATACTATTTTGTCAAACGTTCAAAGAAAATGAAAAGTTTTAATACAATAATTAGAACAAAAACTATTAGAAAAGAAACTATGTTTCTGAAACTTTAATACAAACGTTTCCCAGTTTCTCCTACAAACAAACAAAAACGTTTTGCTCACAGTAGACGTTTCAAATTGACTACTGTAACAAGCAATAGCAACAACAACAAATTTTCAATGTTTGTTCCTTCTTGGATAGATAGTTTTGTTTTTGTCTATTTCTGTTTATATATTTTGTTTCGTCATATTATTTTGTTTTTTTTAAGGAAAAACAATTAAATAATATCAAAATAAAGGATGATGTATCTTTTATTATGTTATCAAAATAAAAACACTTACTTTTCGGAAACACAAATATATTTAATTTTCTTTATAGTGTACAACGTGCTATCATGGGCATTAATGATACGTATGACCTAGACGTATATTTTTAGGTCTGTTGGTGTTGTTTGTCATTTCATTTTAAAGGGTGTTTCACATTAACTTATTTATTTGTAAAGTATCTTCGCAACACCTTCCTTTTTTATTTTATATTGTTTTTTAATAATATAATATTATGTCATGTTATATTATTTTTAATATTTATTTTTTTATAATATAAAATAACATAATTATTTTTGTAATACATTTAATATTTGTTTATATAAACTCTTTTTTTTTTTTTTGGAAATACAATTCAAATTAATTTCTATTTTTATCTTTATGTAACATAATCTTTAAATCGTATTGGTGGTTTGGAAATTCTACCTGATCTCGTAGTATGTGATCTTTCATTAGAATTTTCAATATTATTATTTATTCTGTTATTTCTATTACCATTATTTTGAACTTGGGGTTGATTATTACTAACCTCATCCTGTGGTTGATTATCAATAATTTGATCATTACCCTCTCCCTGTCTTAAAAAATTTAAATTCTCATTTGACTCATGATTGTATTTAAATCTGGGCTCATTCATGGAGTGTCTCAAGTGTGTCGTATTTCTACGGAGTACCCGGTTGTCTTCGTTTTTTATAATAAATGATCTAGGACTGAAATGATTTTTAAAAATTTTTGCAGGTCTCCACGTTTTTCCATAACGATAAACCACATTTTACATTGTGGTAAAGTTTTTTCGTTGTTTTGCTCTTTTGTCGTGATAAGATTTGACTTTTTCTTGATTATGTAATAGTTTAACTTTAACGTTTTCAACTACTTTTGAGGTGCGTAAGGTATTTTTAACTGGAACTTTTGTTCTAGTTATACGACTCATTAATAGTTGAGATGGTGATGCATTTAACTTGGCAACAGGATTATTTCTGTACTCAAGTAGTGCATAATTTATATCCCAGTTATCTTCAATAGCTTTTTTAATTAAATTTTTGGCTATATCTACAGTTTTTCTGCTTGGCCGTTTGATCGTGCATATGTGGGACTTGAAGATACAAATTCAAAATTCCAGTCATGACTAAAATTAAGACATTCACGTGATTGGAAGGGTATATTATCTGAAATAACTATTTTGGGAATGCCATGCATTGCAAAAATTACTTTTAGGTTTCTAAT
The DNA here is from genome assembly GCA_963693315.1 of Diogma glabrata. Lineage (NCBI taxonomy): Eukaryota > Metazoa > Arthropoda > Insecta > Diptera > Cylindrotomidae > Diogma > Diogma glabrata. Next base: position 162,772,261 of record OY856188.1, on the reverse strand, counting down.
GATTTCACCAGATTGTTTTGATTGCAGCGGCAAAATTTCAATCCATTTTGAGAAGTAATCCACAACAGCTAAATAATCTTTGCCACCCACATATAGAATATCGCATCCTACTTTTTCAAATGGATAATCTGGTACCTCATGTGGAATCAGAGGCTCTGGTATATTAGCCGGTCTAAATTTTTCGCAAGTACGGCATTGACTTATAAAATTCTCAATATCCGTTTCCATTCCAGGCCAGTATAAAATATTTCTTGCTCTTTCTTTACATTTACTCATTCCAACATGACTTTCATGTAGTTTTAAAATCATTTCTTTAATAAGACATCGCGGAACCATCACACGATTTCCTAAAAATACTAAATCTTCATCAACATAAATTTCATTTCGAAATTTATAATAGGATTTTATTAAATCAGGGAACTTCTTTTTATCTGAAGGCCAACCTTCATGATAAATCTTTTTTAGACACCTAAGAACTTCATCTTTACCAGTCTCTATTTGAAACTGAGTTTTTCTGGAATCAGTCAAATCAATCGAATGCACTACTTCTGTATATTCGGAAAATTCATTTGCTGGTTCAGTTTTTAAGTAAGATCGCGATAAATGATCTGCGATATGAAGTTCCTTACCAGGAACGTATTTTATCGTTATGTCATAATTTAGTAATTTCAGTTTCATTCGTCTAAATCTCGAAGAATTTACTTTATGTACTTCATTTTTGATAACACCTACGAGGGGTTTGTGGTCTGTATTAATCTCTATGTGTCTACCATATATATAGTGATGAAATTTAACGCAACCATATACTATGGCAAGCATTTCTTTTTCGACTTGCGCATAATTAATTTCTGCGTCGGTAAGACTCCGCGACGCATAAGCTATTGGCTTTTTATTTTGTAGTAAAACGCAACCTATACCAAATTTTGAAGCGTCTGTTTGTATAATTATATTTTCATTTACATTAAACGGTTTTAAAATTGGAGCTTCGCAAATTTCTTGTTTTAGTATATTTATCGCTTCAGATTGTTTTTCTGTCCAAAGAAATTCATTGGAATTACGCAACAATTGTCTCAATGACTCTGATATTTCTGCCATGTTTGGTATAAAACTTCTTAGGTAGTTCATCATACCAAGAAATCTTTGGAGTTCCTGTTTATTACTAGGATTCTCCATTTCAGTTATTGCCTTGATTCTGTCACTGTCAGGACTGACACCATGTTCATTAAATTTGTGCCCTAAAAACTTAACCTCATTGACTTTATATTGAAGCTTATTGATATTAAATTTTACATTTAATTTTTTTGCACGTTCAACAAATTTTTGTAAATTCCGGTCATGCTCTTCTTCAGTTTTACCAGTAATTAGTGAGTCATCAACATAAATGGAAACTCCGTCTAAATCTCCGAAATTTTTTTTATTTAGTTTTTGAAATAAATCTGGCGCGATATTTAAACCAAAGGGCATACGTAAAAAATTGTAACATCCGAAAGGCGTACTAAAAGCACAAAGTTTAGATGACTCTTCTGTCAACTTAACTTGATAAAATCCATCTTTGAGATCCATGACGGTGAAAAATTTTACACCTTCAAGTTTTATCATAAGATCTTCCAAAGTGGGAATTTCATAATATTCTTAATTGCCATATTTAATTCACGTGGGTCTAGGCACAATCTGATTGATTTGTTTGGTTTCTCAACTATAACAAGATTGCTAACCCAGTCTGTGGCTTCTCCAACTTTGTCTATTACACCATAGTGTTCTAACTGTTCTAGTTTTTCTTTAGTAAGTTCGCGAATTTTAATAGGAATTCGTCTCGCTGGTTTCGATATCGGAACTACATTTTCTTTTACGCAAATCGTAACTTGATCTGGGAATTCGCCAAGACCTTCAAACATTTTCTTGTATAAAATGCATTTTTTGATTTTCAACACTGAGAACTCGATTAATAAGACCCAATTTCTCACAACAATCAAGTCCTAGAAGAGGAGTCGAATTTCGATTTACTAAAATAAAACTTTCATTATATTCTTTATTTCTAAAATTAAAATCAAAATTAACTAAACGATGTGTTTTAATTTCTGTTTTATCGTTAGCAAACAATTTAATTTTATTTTCAAAAATTTTGTTTTTCTAATAGGCATTAAGCTCGAATCTGAACCAGGGTCAATTTTAAAACTTAAAGAAACATCATTTATAATTATATTTCAAACCACCCTTTGTTATTTAAACTATCAATACTTTTGTGTGCTACTGTAATAGAACTAATTTGCAAATCTGTTTCATCGTACTCATCAACATTTACTTCATTTATATTTTTCGCACGACAAAATTTTGTAAAATGATGCATACAATTACAGTTTCTACACCGATAACCATATGCAGGACAATTTCGTATTTCATGCTTTTGATTACACCTTCTACAATTTATAATGTTTTCAAAACTATCGTATTCACTTTTTTGATTATCACTATTTGTAAATTGTTTATTTGAGTTATTCACAAAATTATTAGATTAAAATTATTTTTATTTGTACTCACATTACGATTATGAAATCTATTGCCTTCAACATTTTTAATTTTTTGATGTAAAGCATAAACGTTCTCACTTTGTTGTATTTGTTTTACCTGTTCTTTCGTTCTTTCCGCCATTCGACAAGTATCAGCTGTTTTTTCAAGTGTTGGATCATCTAATTTGATTAAAGTTTCTTGTACTGCTAAATCACTAATTCCAAATACAAGCCTATCTCTCACGGCAGCATCTTCATGTTTACCAAATTCACAGGATTTTGCAAGTCGACGAACATCTGCCATAAATGTATAAAATTTTTCCCCATCCTTTTGTGAGCGATTATAAAAAATGTGACGTTGAAATAAAATATTGGTTTTTGGCGTACAGTATTTCTCAAACGCTTTAATGAAGTCATCTATATTTTCGCGTTGGGTATCATCTAAGTCAAAAGTTTCAAAGATGTCGATGGCGTCTTCACCAACAATATTCAAGAAAATTGCAGTTTGTGTAGCTGCATCTTTTTTATCATGGCCACTTGCTTTCAAGTAGATTTTAAATTGATTATGGAATTTTTTCCAATTTTCTGCCAGATTACCTGTTATTGTTAGAGACGAAGGTATTTTCACATCCATTTTGTTGTAATTTTTTGTTTTCTTCGGCACAAGAGCATCAAGTAGCCAATTTGATTTGATCGTATAATCCGATTAATTTTTCACGCAAATTCATTAACCAACTGCGCCATGATGTATCTTTTATTATGTTATCAAAATAAAAACACTGACTTTTCGGAAAGACAAATATATTTAATTTTCTTTATAATGTATAACGTGCTATCATGGGCATTCATGATACGTATGACCTAGACGTATATTTTTAGGTCTGTTGGTGTTGTTTGTCATTTCATTTTAAAGGGTGTTTCACATTAACTTATTTATTTGTAAGTATCTACGCAACAAAGGAGATTGTTATTGGTTTTTGAATTGACATAAATACTGAAATACTGTTGATGAAATCAAATGGCAGTAATTTACAATTTATGATACACAAAATCGATTAATTTTTTAATATTTGAAAAGTCCAAATTATTTCTTTATTCATTGCTCAACAACTAAATTTAGAGTTAGTATAAAACTTTTTATGTGCAACTTATCAGCGTATCATAGGTTCATTTATCGATCTCCTAAAGGTTTGGAAGTTCTTAGGGAGAGACGAATTACACTCCCTCGCTCAAGTGAGACTATATGTAATTACTACATCGAAAAAATACAAACTGTATAATATAAGGTACAATTATAAATTAATAAATGTCTTAACATTTTTAGTTAAATGATAATTGTTTTAATTATTTAATTAAGTTGGGAAGAAAATTTATAACCGAATTTCCCTCGACCGGTGATAAATACTCAAATTTTTTTAGAAAATTCCCCAAGCAAGTGGCGTTCCTAGTTGCTCGTGGTGAGCGATTTAAAAATATTTGTTTTTCTAAAAATAGGTTAACTTAATGGAAAGAGCAGAAAGGACTATGTGTTCGATAGCTGTACCGGGAGTGAGTCAAAAAAATCATGAAGTGTGACAAAACACGAAAATTTGCATAATTTTTGCTAAAGAAACAATAATTTTAAGCGATAATGAGTAGTAACGTTGAATGTCAAGAAATATTGATGGTCGGAATCTGCATTTAAGACAAAAAAAAAGTAGGGTCTGCGTCGGACCAGACGGTGGAAGTTATACTTCTTTGGCCCTTCGCTCGCACACACGCACTCAGACAGACAGATAGGATACAGTAAAAAAAAATAACTAAAAAAAACAAAAATATTATTCAAAATAAATAAAAAAAAAAATATTCAAAAAAAAAAAATATTATCCAAAGAGAAAAAAAAATATTATTCAATAACAATATTATTCAAAAAAAAATATTATTCAAAAAAAAATATTCAAATAAAAAAAAATTATATATATATAATTATATAAATATATAAAAAGTAAAATACAATATATAAAAAGTTTGAAAAAATGTAATAGTATCGGGTCATTCCATGGAAACATAAGCCTCAATAGTTGCAATGAAGTTTATGTTGTGTGGAATATCATTTTGCAGTCAACAAAAGCCATTAAGTAAATGGCTCTAAAGCTATAGATAAATTTAAATGTATGTTAAAATTAAAACACATTGACAGACAAATAATAATTAAATAATTTTTATAAATGTAGATGGCAAAAGATTAAGGTTAGAAAAAAATTAAAATTTTATTCCAAAGATTTAATTCAAATAATTCAATGTGTCACGAACAATTAGGTGAGCGTAAATGTATTTGTTTATTGGATGTCACAATTGTCAATTACTTACTCCGAAACCACCGTACTCGTCATACAAAATAGGTACACTGGTTCATTGCTATTGGTTTAGCGTCCTATTTCATGTAGACTTATAATCATTTATCAATCCAGAAATTTTTCTGTTCTGTAGAGGGTCGTATTGCAATTTGCAAATATATTTTATCGATTGTCTACATTGATGCATATGCCGGCCGGCTAAAGAATACATTTTTAGTGAATATTTTCGTTTAACGGGTTTTATCGCTTTATGGTCATCGTCTTATTTCGACATTCCCCCCCACAACTTAAAACAAAAATTGGAAAAAATAATAATAAGACTAATTTCATTTGTAAATTCAGACTTATATATTATTATTAAAACAGTCAAATCACAACATTTGTTAACATATTTGCATATATTTTATTGATCCCTTGCAATAACAAAAATAGTTTTGAAAGTAAAACACTTTAAACCTGTAGCTTTGATATTGTTCATAATCTTTCTCTTCGGTACTATGGTTCCAATGTAAATTCTTGGTTCATCAAAGTTTCTAAGAAGAGGAAAAGAAATGTCAATTTCCAATTTTTGGAACATGTGATGGCAGTTCTGCTAATGCAAGCAGGTTTGTTTAATCATATATAAGCAATGCTTATATGTATCGTATTGGTGCTAATGCATAGAAATATGTACATATTTTATATAATTGCAAACCATAAGAACATATTTGTTGTAAATTAGAAATATGTATTTGTTAAAAAATTATTTAACATAATTTTCATATAAATGTACATATTTGTTTGTCACATTATACATTAACTATTCATTTTAATGATAATTCCGAAAAGTGAAAAAAAAATTGATCAAAGATAACTAAGCGAATAATGTGTTATTATTATAAAATATGATTGATTTAGTAATTTCGTCTTTATTACCATACATCATAAGGTTGATTTACTAATTTCGTCTTTATTACCATACAGCATAAAGGTTAAAATATAACTTCCCAAAAGGTGACGCGGTTTATCGATTAACACCCCATCAAAATATTTACAACGAGCGCAAAGAAGTATAACTTCAAAAACTTGATTATTGTATTATAAGTGTATCAAAAAAATACCGTTTAGTGTGTCAAAAGAATGATTTTCATATATTTTGTTTCCCAATTTTTTTGAGAAACATACTACGGGAAACATTTTTGACTAGAAAGATATAAAACAAAAGTAATTATTCGGATGAATGATATGTAACTGAACATTAAATATGACATGAACTGTGTCAAAAAAATCGTTAAGTGTGTCAAAAAAAAAATGATTTTCGTTTATTTTAACCAACTTTTTTGTTAAACAAAATTAATTTTTTGTATGACATGATATGTAATAGAACATTAAATCGGACATGGAATATGATTCTTTCCAGTTGCAACTCCTCCCAATTTATAGGAACAGTCGCAAATACCAAGTTGTTGCAGATTAAATGTCGTTTTTTAACAAAAATTGTAATTATTAGGGAGATGTTTCGTGAGTAATTTTTTGTGTGACTCCAGATTCCACGACTTCTGAATAACAGGAACAGTTTGTAAATAAATTTGAATTTTTGATTATGTTATAATTTTTGCAATATTTTGGGAATTTTGAAATTTCAGTGTTTGATTTTAGATTAATTTTTAGAATATTTTTAGAATTTTGAAAAAGGTTCAACCTCTAATTTTGTTATAATTTTTGCAATATTTTTGGCATTTTGGAAAAAGTTTGAATTTTTGATTTTGTTATAACTATTGCTATATTTTGAGAATTTTTGCATTATTTTGAGAATTTTGAAGGTAATTTCAACTTTTGATTTTTTAATAATTCTTAGAATATTTTTGGAATTTTGAAAAAGTTTAAATTTTGGATTTTTTTATAATTTTTGAAATATTTTTAGAATTTTGAAAAAGTTGTACTCGTACTTTATTAGTATTTTTACAAAAAATTTTATGTTTAATATCCATCGCTGTCCAAAAGTAAAAACAATGTCCCCATAAAAGCCTGTTACCGAAAACTATATAAAAACACCTTAACACAGACCGAAGTCTTGCTATCTCAAAGCTTTGAGATTCCATGTTTATTCCTTTTATAGCAAGGTAGTTAAATTATTAACTCTTTTTTTAACAATTTCAATGACCACAGTTTTTTATATGAGGGATTCAACAGCACTTTGAAACATATGCGCCTCGATTCGCGAACTCCACATACGTCCAAAAACATTCGCCTTACGTCCTTTCATCATATTGTACTATAATTGGTTTATACTGGAATATTAATAAAACTTTTGAATATGTCTACCCTAGTTTCAGAAGCACGCTTCCCCACTGCCACTTGTTATAAAATACAAAACCAAAATATATTAAAAACAATTTCATTTACGTTATAAACTTAATTTTATTAATTTTAATCGCTTTAAATTATTTTTTTATTCGCCTACATATTAAAGTGTTACTTTATTACTGTGATTTGCGGCCTTAAAGTGTTACTTTTTAACTATTTATTTTGTTATCATAGTTACGTCCAAAAAAGTAAAAAGCATTTGTATTGGTTTAAATTCTATGAAAAATAGATTTTTTTATCAAAGCAACCCTTAAATTCAAAATTTCATTATCCAATTAAAATAGTTATTATCATTTGTTGCCATGGTTATACAATAATTTGAAAAAAATAACAAATATTTTGTCAAAGGTTACTTGTTCCACATATTTTTATTTTAAAATTTATGTAAATTTATAATTTTAAATTAGAATAAACAAATTTTTTTAAAATATTTTGCTTGCGGCGAATAAAAAATAGTATATGATGCACGGACGTAAGCTATTTTGGACTTAATGTGGGTGCAAATCTCGGCTAGCGCCTCGATTTGCAAACGCCACATCCGTCCAAAATCTTTCGCTTTACGTCCTAGCATCATAATGTACTATTATACAACTTCAAAAATGGTTTTTCTCTTTTCTCGATCGCCTCGCAGAATCGAATGACGATCCGCCAAAAATGTTCTCTCCTTTTCTCCAACTTGTTATCGCCACCTACATTTCAGCATTTCAACTTAAATCAGAAGGTATAAAAAGGCGCTCAAACTTAAATTCATTCATAACACTCGGATCATCCTGACAGGATTACCCTCAATTCTAGGTCTGCTAAATAACTATTCTTCTTCATACTCGTCGGTGTCGACGTCTGGTGGTGGTTCACATAACTTTAAATTCTCAGCTGCGTGAACTGCTTTATAGCTTCGTCGCCCTCCTTCAACTTTTCAACCTTCTACCATAAAACGACCACCAAGCAGCGTTTGGGTAATAATATACGGGCCCTTAAATTTCGGTGTAAGTTTGCGGCTTTGTCCCGTCGCTGGCGGCTCACTCCGTATCATTACTACATTACCAATCTTATAATCATGCGGCTTACGATGCATCTTATCAAAACGAAGTTTTTGTTGTTGCTTATCCCTTTCAATACGCTCCATAACAGTTGAATATAATTGATCTCTTTTATCCACATCAATTGGGTTACAATCATGCACAGCTAGACATAGTTTATCCTCAGATATTGGCCTTGGTTCAAATCCGAAGGTTAAACGAAAAGGAGTTTCTTTCGTCGTTGCATGTTTCGCACAATTCACTGATCATTGAATTTGTTTCACACCACCTGGGATGTTTTGTTCATTATTCGCCGAAAGTGTAGCTAACATAGTATTCATCACGGTGTTTACCCTCTCGACTTGACCGTTGGCTCGGTGCACTCCAGCTGCAATTGAATGATGCTCGATGCAATTATTAACACAAAATTCCGCGAACATGTGAGAGGTATATGAGGTTTCTTTATCCGTTATAACTCGCGTAGGGATTCGGGAAATTCGGGATTCCTACGTAAGTTGCAACTTCTTTTAGAAAGGTGACTACATGTCGTGTTTCAGTGGTCCGCACGGCCTTCTGATGTATGCATTTCGTAAATCCATCTACCATTACCACTAGATGTGCATTCTTTTTCGGGGACTTTGGAAAAGGATCCAAATAGTCTATATGGACAGTATTTTTATTTTTATTTATTTGGGAAGAAAGGGAATCGGGATTTTTGGAATGGGATTCAAGACGGCTCCTACTTTACTCGATTTAAAGAGTTTATTTTTTAATTTTATTTATTAATTATTTATTTTATTTATTAATTGTTTATTTTTTTATTTTTTAAGTTCCAGGTTCCTATTTTTAAATCGTAGTCCGGGTATAGTTTCCGAGGTCGTTCCAATAATGAATCCGAGATAATCCGAGGCCTATGTACAGAATTCATGACAAATCATTTTTTACGGAAATGGGGTGTTAGCCCTTCGCCCAACCCAAATTTTCGTGAATGGGTTCGTTCTGCATCGTAAGGTCACCAGAAACAACCTTTTTACATGTTTATATAGCGAGCCGCTTGATCCAAGACAGACGCCTACTCCAAGCCGCCCCTAACATGGAGAACAGACGCTTGAGTTGCATTGGTTTTGTGGCGCCAATGACTCGCCATGGTGCAGAATCATTGAGTATAAGCAGTATTTACTCTGCCCCTCTCAACTACACCAACCTAATTCTGTTAGCGTTACCCAGGTAGCACGAAGTGGACGTAGAATTTCGGATTTCACTTCCCGGATTTCACTATTCGGATTTCACTACCCAATTTTCTGAGACGCCCCTAAAAAAAATTCTTTGTGGTCACAAAACCATGAGAACAATTTTTTTTTTAAATCAAAAGAGAACGTGCCGCAAATCATCGAAGTTGATTTTTTAATAAATTCGTTAATATCTCATAAAACATGCAGATAAAAAAATAATCACAGGTTCATTTTTGAAGGAAATTTATTTCTCTGCAAAAAAGATCATTTTTTTCTAAAACGTATATTTCTGATGATATTTTGAAATAAAACTAGAAATTCTTCGAAACTCGTAAGAACAAATGACGAAAATTTTGACGAAAAAGTATTAATTTTGATTTTTTTTGTCACGATTATTTTTTTATTCTTTTTATTCTATTAGGCCAGTAATAATAGGAGAAAAAATTAGAAAAAAAAAAAATAATTCTTTACAGCAAACTGCCAGCGGGATATTGTAGAACACGATATTGTAAAAGAGGGAAACATAAATTGAACCGACAGCTGCTATCCGGGGGGGAGTGGGGTGGGTTTTAGGGGTTGAAGACAGTTTTTCGTGATTTATGGCTAAACCGTGCATCCTATCAAAAAGAGTTTGATGTAAAAGTTGTAGGAAATGAAAAGATCTACAACTCTTGTACGGACCATTTTTACCATAACCTCAAAATTTTTCGAAAAAATGCGAAAAACCGATTTTTTATTATATATTTATAATAAAATTTTATTTTTTTCTTTGACAAAAAAAATTTTACGAAGCTCAAACGTTGACAAAAGATACCTCTATTTATTGCAAAAGGCAGTAATTTTTTCGGAGGGAAATATTTAGACGTTGTTGTTAAATTTAATTTAGAAAAAAAAAACCAAATTTTTAACTGCGATTCCTCTTAAAACTACGCCTCCTCGCTTTTTTCGTGGTAATTTGCATATTTATCGTTGAATAATTGTTATAATCATTAATTAATATAATCATTTAAATTTTTATGATTACGTAAACGACGATCATTTGGAAATATATTTATGAATAATTATATATACTTTCGTTACTTTTAGTTTATTTAAGTAACAAAAAAGTAAATTTTATTCTTCAAACATATCGATCTCAAAAAGTGCCTTTTTGTTTTCTTTCATGTTTTTTATATTTTACAGATTTGTTATTTACTCAAAACCTACTAATGGATCGTGTACACATATCTTTTTTAAATGATGTAAAAAAACAGACCAAAACAAAAGATACGTAAACGCCTGTGTGCGAATAAGACAAAACATAATCACTTTTCTTAAAAAAAGATGTCAATCGTGTATATTTCGCAAAATTTTGTGCCGACTTTGTCCGAAAAGATGAAATGTTTGTCTTTTTTATATTTTTTAAACATGTGTTAGTCAAAAAAAATTATACACACTATGATACTTTTCTAAAATAAATTTTGTTTCTCGATAATTATGATTTATATGATCGATTCTCAAAAAAAAATAAATAAAACAAAAACTTATTTTATTTTACACAAAATCAAACAAAAAATTTCGAAATTCTATTTAAAAAAATAAAATTTGTTAGGTTAAGAGCATTTTATTATTTATTTTCAGATAACATCGGTATACAAATTAGCGAAATAGAAAAAAAAAACACGATTGACATCTTTTAAAAAAAAAAGTGATTATGTTTTGTATTATTCGCACACAGGCGTTTACGTATCTTTTGTTTTGGTCTGTTTTTTACATCATTTAAAAAAGATATGTGTAGGCGATCCTTAAACCTAAGGACAATCGTTATTTTTTGTTTTTGAGAAAAAGACATTTGAATATAGTTTGATTTTTTTTGTACTTTGTGCCATACACTAAAACCAAGTTTACTGATTCTATTAAGCTTTTTTTGGTTTTAGAAGGTACTGTAATGGATAGTCTGGGATAATATAGTATATTATAGTCGCAGCTTCCTTAGTTGTTGTTCCTTATATTGATCCGTACCGCATGTAATGGTTTCTCATCCCTTCATCATCAATATTCATGTGTCGTGTAGTTTCCTTAACTCATAGCGTCCTTATATTTCTTAAAATCTGACTAAATCTGCAATAGGTGGACAAACGTATAGGAGAAAGAAAATGGCACTAATTACCCTGATTTATTTATTCATTAATGTAATATAATATTGGTTAATTTGAATTAATTGATAATTTTCTTTAATCATCATCCGTATAACCGCTAAACTTTAATCAGAATTTAATCTTACCACACACTAAAATTGACGCGCGCTATATTTCCATTCGACTGTTCTCGCCATACTACTTGGGTTTGAATTTTTCTCTAAAACACAAACCGTAACGAAACAACGAAATTTTCAAAACCTCATAACGGCTACGTGTATTTTGTTTCCAATCGTCAACATACAATGAATTACTATTTTTGCTTTGTTAAACATTTGATTTGTCTTTGTATGAGTGTTTTGCTTTAAACAATCCTTCCGTGATTGATCTGCACTTCACTGTATTGATGTTGCCGAATGTAGTTGTTAAATGTCTAAACATCATAACATTGATCGCATCTGTATTTGATTCATTTTGAATTCAATTATACATATTATGGATGTGTCGGAAATATTCTGTGTCCAAACCATATCTTCGTACAATATTGTCAAATGGCAAACGGTTTTGTGAACTATAATAAGTTCCCAACAATTTGAAAATCTGCTGTAAATTAATTATATTACATCTAAAACACTGTATTCGAGTTATTTCGAGGAAAAAAATTTGACTATATAATGAGCCACTGTACATCGTTCCCCCTCTTAGTCTTGATTTATCATTCGATTATCTAATTGGAATTCATGACATTGACTTGTGGAGATGTCATTGTAAATTTAATGAGTTGGCATTTAAAATTTTGGGAATGAAAAATTTGAATTTTAAAAATCCGGCCAATTTGAGTAAAAGTTCATATGTTGTGTTGTGCTAGTTTAATTTAAAACAAAACAAACAAAAAAATAAAATCTATATGTTTGTGTTGTAGAAGTCTAAACTCTTTTAGTTTTGATTTCCTTTTTCTATTGGAATTTATTGTGCCGTGTTAGTTAAATTAACAAACCAAAAAAAATATATATGTTTTGTGCCGTTTTATGAGTTTTCAAATAACAAGAAGGAAAGGCCACACAACGGTACGTCTTAATTATACAGAAAAATTCAATTTAATAAATGTTAAACGAAATAAAAATATTTCTATTTGTTTGTGTTGCGTAAATTAACAACCAACAATATATATACGTATATAAACTGCGACGCATGTGAGTTTTTTTCAATGGTGACTCTTTGTTTTGATGCGTGTTCAATTTGACATCGGATGTGTTATGTTGAGGCCGGGTATTTGAGTTACTTATTATCTCGTTTATTGTCGTGTGAAAATTCTACCTTATTAAATTCATGTTAAGTTATGAAAATTCTAACTTATTAAATTCATGTTAAATAAAAATTCTAAATTACTAACTTTATGTTAAGTTATAAAAATTATAAAAAGTTTTAAATTCATGTTAAGTTATAAAAACTGTGAAAAGTTTCAATGTCAATAGGGTATCAAATTAATTATTAAAGAAAAAAAATCTAAACGAGATAGTCTAACCAATTGAAATCGAAAAATCGTAACTACTCGGTGTAACGGAGTTGTTTCATGTTTTGGTTTTTTTTCTGATACGTGTTTCTAGTCATAATTAACGTAACTCGAACTATAAAAGCTTTTAAATTGTTAAATTAATTAAGAATAGTGTTGTCCTATAGTGTAGAATATCAAATTACAAAATCAGTAATCTAAGAAGTTGATAATATTAATATAGTGGTAGATGGATGAACAATTTTCTTTTCATCGTATGAACATATTTTTTTTCCAATACCAATATATAGAATAATTAATTAAATTAATCTAACTGGCAGATGATAGTGAACCATATTACTGCTAAATAAATTTGTATGATAGTACCTTCGTGTTTGTTATTTGCACTACATTATTTGGATTTCAACGCATACGTCAACCAGTACCTTTTACCGTATTGCTTCACCATCATTGTTACAAAATTATTACAGTTCTAACTCAACAAATAGTTTGACTGGTATTATTACAATTTACTGCTTCTTTTGGATTTCAACGCATACGTCAACCATTACATTTTACCGTATTGCTTCACCATCATTGTTACAAAATTATTACAGTTCTAACTCAACAAATAATTTAACTAGTAGTGGTACAATTTATTTCATCTTTTTTTTGGATTTCAACGCATACGTCAACAATTACCTTTTTCCGTATTGCTTCACCATCATTGTTACAAAATTATTACAGTTCTAATTCAACAAATAATTTAACTAGTATTGGTACAATTGATTACATTTTTTTTTTTGGATTTCAACGCATACGTCAACAATTACCTTTTACCGTATTGCTTCGCCTTCATTGATACAAAATTATTACAGTTCTATTCAACGAATAATTTAACTGGTACTGGTACAATTTATTACATTTTGTTTTTGATTTCAACGCATCCTGCAACCGTTATATGTCAACGTAGTCGTCCGTAATTGCTATACTTGTTACCATACTCACCTGTGATTGTAACTTGATTCGGCGCTTATGTTTACAACCAGATACAACGTTTCTACTTATCATTTTTGAGTCAACAGTATTTTACATCCATTACATCATTTTTGATTCAGCCAGAATTTTACATCAATTACGTCATTTTTGATTCAATGCAATTTTGCGTCAATTACAACATTTTTTTTTGATTCAATGATATTGTGCATCAATTACAACATTTTCTGATCCATCAATTACATCATTTTTGATTCACCAATATTTTACATCAATTTCATCATTTTCTGATTCAATGAAATTTTACATCAATTACATCATTTTGGATTCAACAAAAGTTTACAAATTTATATAACGTTTCTACTTGTCATTTTTTTTTTTGATTCAACAAAATTTTACAAAATTTATATAACGTTTCTACTTACCATTTTTGATTCGACAATATTTTACATCAATTACAATATTTTTTTTTGATTCAACCAAATTTAACGAATTTACATAACGTTTCTGCTTACCATTTTTGATTCGACAATATTTTACATCAATTACATCATTTTTTTGATTCAACAATATTTTACATCAATTGCAATATTTTTTTTTGATTCAACCAAATTTAACGAATTTACATAACGTTTCTACTTACCATTTTTAATTCAACAATATTTTACATCAATTACATCATTTTGGATTCAACAAAAGTTTACAAATTTATATAACGTTTCTACTTGTCATTTATTTTTGATTCAACAATATTTTACATCAATTACTTCATTTTTGATCCAACAAAATTTTACGAATATATATAACGTTTCTACACATCATTTTTGATTCAACAATATTTTACATCAATTACATCAGTTTTTGATTCAACACTATTTTACATCAATTACTTCATTTTTGATCCAACAAAATTTTACGAATATACATAACGTTTCTACTTAACATTTCGTACCACGTTTGTACGTGCAATTTCATTCAACATTGTTATCATACCAAATATTGTCGAGAGATTCCTAACGTGATCCACGTGCGGATGGAGGGCTGAGGGAAGCAGAATAGGAGGACGGGGTTTAATCATGGGGTGAGTAAATTTATTTTTATTACTTAGGTCATAATGATAAAGGGGTGTGAATGTGAGTGTGTGTGTGTGTGTGTGGGCGTATGTGAGTGAACGTGGGGGGTTGGACGTGTTGATCGTGAGTCTTTCGCAACCGGGGTCGCCAGAGTCTCCATTTTTCCACTTGTATTTCTTTCCATTTCTGAATATTTTCGTTAATAGCGTACATTTCTGTATTTGTGCTGAAGTAGCAGGGTTTCTTTATCGTTCCCATGGGCTGCAGCTAGCTTGGGGCAAGAAAATCAATCTCGCTAGGTACGCTTCCTGCTATGTCCTTCTCATTGGTTCGCCAATGAGAAAGCGCTTCATTACAAATTGGCGCCCAACGTGGGGCTTCTCTAAGGGTCCCTACAGCAATGTAGGACTCTGGAGGAGTCCCTCCATATTTTCCAAAAAAATTTGAAAAATTTTTTTTTTAAAAATTTTTCTTCATAATTAACTTTATTTCCACTAAAACAATAGTAAAGACTCTGGCGGCGTAGAAGCAGTTCCCTGCTTCAAACGCGCAGGAGCAAAGGAAGTCTGAGATCCCTCAGACTTTTCTTTGATGGGGAGTTGCGTCCCTACGCCTCCAGCAATGTTTCTCCCTTTTGTTTTTTTTGATAACGCAAGGGTGGGAATATTTCTTAGGAAGTATTCCCAATGGGCATTACAACCCCACGGACCCTAGTTACGGGCTGGGTTTCTGGCGATGTCACGAGGGCCGAAGGTGATTCAGGTGCCAGACCTAGACTGACGTGTATTGGTGTATACGCCAATTCTCGTCCGAGTCTGGTCACCTGGTCAGGCTTCGGGTTCGTGGTATCCTCAGAGTCCAGTCCGGACTGATATTGTCTAATTGTTAGAGTCCCCTCCCGACAATATTGGTTTCCTATGGCCTGAGTGTTTCGGTTCCCCATGGATAATACTGAGGGACATTTTCCAAAGTAGCCCGATCAGCTACTGAGGGAAGATGTCCGCTCAGCTTTTATGCCGTGGTTGACTGAATCCACTCAGGTCATAGCACCTCGCCCGTATGTGTTGGTGGTGTGGATCGCAGTTGGCGGGTGTTGATGATCGAATGGTGGTCCAGAGGATTTATCTTCTGGCCATCCCGTCAACACTTGTCAGCTGGGTGAAATCCCATCAGCACATACCCCATCTTATTCCTTTCCCACCCTACCTTTTCCCATCCTTTTACATCCCCTCTTCTCCCCTGTTCCTTTCTGATTTCCCATCCTTTTAACGTAGATTAATTTTAACTTTCTCTTTGGTCCCAAAATTTTTTTTTAATTTAAACTCATAAACATCCAAAATAAAAAGAATTGAAGGAACGGCGATCACCACTTCCAACCCCATGTGTGGTGATCTCCCCCCTTGATTGATCCGTCCGTCCGTCCTCCGTCTAAATATTGAATAATAAATATTGAATAATAAATATTGAATAAATAAATATTGAATATATAAATATTAAATAGATCATTATTGAATAGATAAATAAAAAAATTAAAGAAAGAACTAATTAGCAAACAAAACTGCTGATAGGAATCAGAAACTAATTTATTGTTTTCTCCAAATTTTTTTTAGATAACGTCAAATCAAGAAATTAATAAAATACAACAAACCCAAATATAATTAAAGATAAATAACCAAATCAATTAATGGCATTCAAGAAAATTTTAGTCAAGAAAGTAATAATATCCAACAAACTAAATAGAAACTATTCAGGATACTAAGGAAATTTTACTTGAACCATACCAACCTCAGGATACGCAGAAGAAATAAAATAGGAATTAAGGCACAAAACACGGAAATTTAAAACAAATCAAAGGCACAAAAAGTTCTGGATGGGTACTCAGTGTAGGGATATAGATTTGCTTTATTAGAATATATAAAATTTCTGTAGGTTAGTAGTACCCACCCGAGAACTAATAAACGTGAGTTTTACTTTTAATTGTTTTTTTTTTCGAATTGTCAAGGTCAAAGTGTCCGTATCGGTCCGCCAATTGCCTTTGATCCTTGTTTTCCATTTCCATAGTATTAATTTAATTTAATTACATAGTAGGTTAAGATTTGTTTTTTTTTATATATAATTTTCTTTAATTCGATTTTGTTAATATCAAGCATTCTCCTTGTCAAACCGGTAGGCTTGCCGCACTTTTTTTTTGGTCACTCATATTCGAGTATAGGGAACCGTCAGACCTGCCCTGAATTGAGTCTGAAAATTTTCATAATTGCCATCTTCTGCCATATTTGTAGTATACTTTCTTTCTCTCCAATCTCACCGTTTATTTTTGTTCTGTTCATATGTCAGCATCTTGGAAAACAATTGTAATTAGTAAAGAAATAATATCAAGACAATAATAAATCTTATGTAATATAATTGACGAATTGGTCAGACATTGCGCAGCTGTTTGAGGTTTGAAACGCTAAATTTCCATATAATCTTTTTTTTTTAAATTCTGCTGTAAAATATTCAAAGTAATCAAATATTGGAATAAAATAATCTTTTCTGTTGATAATTAAATTGTTTATTTGGATTCAACGTTCACATCGATAGTGTAATAATTTTCGTTTCGCTCTCCATATACGTGCATTTATTGATCTGGTCCTGTGCGGCGGTTTGAGTATTCATAATGTCTGCCACTGATAAGATTGACGTTCTGGATAGGTCCAGCTCTTGTGCTGTTTGTCAACACGAAATAGTGCCGGCCGACGTAAAACTTCTCACTCGGTGTAACCATCTCTTTCATGACATCTGCCTCAACGACTGGTTGTTGCAGAATCGCACCTGCCCGATTTGTCGAGCCGCTTGTGAGCGTGCAGAATTACAGAGGTTGCCTCGAGGGATAGATAAAAATAATTATACAATAGTGCCACCCCCACCGCGACCTGTGACTCGATCTGTTACCGCAGGTTGGCAACGTCGTTCCAGTACCGGAAATCAGCCCTCGTCCACGCCTTTGGCAAGCCGTCTTCCACCATCTCGACTCGCCGATGAAGTGCGAGTGAATATAGCTCAACGATCTCCCATATATGGTGCCGCTGCAGCGGAAGATCACGGTTTTCAGGAAGCGGTAAATGCACACATCGATCAGGAAATTTCGAGAATTAATCACTCAATGATGCAATCACGTGCTCCAGCACCGGAAGTGTTGTTACCTCTAGCACCAATTGCAGTATCACCCACCACCCCGCGTCATTCATCGGTTCATTCAAATTACACGCCAGTAAATGCGTTTGTGCAAAATAATGTACCAGTACCACCAATGTTCGCTGAACCTCATCCTGCTCTTGCTCCAGCTAGAACACGAACACATCTCGATCAGCACTCTACTACAGTTAGAAATTGGAACGTAACGTTCTCAGGCAGACCCGATGGTCTGGATGTTGAAGCATTTATCTTCAGGATAGAGCGGCTGACAGAGATGTGTTTAAATAACGATTTTACTATTGTCACCCGTTGTCTGTACCTGTTATTCACAGATCGAGCAGCTGATTGGTTCTGGAGATATTTTCGCCAGAACCGACAGCTTATTTGGACTGACTTGTGTCATGCTCTTCGAATAGAATTTCAGGACCGGCAGACGGACGAAGAGGTAAAGGAGCGGATGAGGGCCAGAAAACAGCGGCCCACTGAATTGTTTGACGAATTCTTACAATCAATTTATCGACTGGCAGATAAACTTCGAGTACCGATGTCGGACGCAGAGTTATTATCCTTGATACGCAACAATTTACGATTGGAAATTAGAAGGGAGCTACTATATGTTACCATTTATGGGCTGGAACATCTGCGCCAGCTCTGCCGTGATCGTGAAAAATTGTGGGCCGAATCAATAACCAGACCACGAGATTATAATATTAGACCATCTAGACCGGTGTCAGAAGTGGACTTGGATCGTGAATTCTCACAAATTCAAATTAGCGAATTGCCAACTGAACCGTTACCAATTACATCTAACGAACTCGCGGCAATACAGCCCGCCCCTAATATGAGACGAACAACCAGTTCAACTATTTGTTGGAACTGTAAACGACCTGGTCATCGGTGGCACGATTGTCGTGAATCTCAGCGATTGTTTTGTTGGGGATGTGGGAAGGACGATGTGTTATGTCCTAATTGTGAAAATTGTCAGGGAAACCGAAGGGGGGGCCAGAATCCCAACACCTTTTCTCGCTCCCAGGACCTGTCTTAGATGCATCTGAGACCAAAATTAATTTGTCTCCTGCTTCTTCAGATATTTCATCTACCAATCCCGATAACTTACTGGTACACGATACACTGTTGGGCCGAGCGTCAACATCCACTTTTATAGAACACCCGTTGAATACTGCTTCTGATACACTGGTATCCACTCATGATACTGACATGAAATTATTGAAACGAACACCCGTTCATACTGAACCACCTCCATTATGGACCAAAATCAAATCGTTCCAACAACGATTGAACGAATACCTGAAAATACGCTCAAATATATTTGCCGATTCATTATCATCTTTGAAACTTCCATCGCGCTCTGCGCTCCGTTCTCGTATTTATTGGCAACAACGTCATTTGTTTAAAACTAAAACCATTTCCTCTATTGTGAAATTGGCCAACGATGTGAGATCTTATGCCACAGTGTCAATATTGGGTAAACAACATACTGGACTGTTGGATAGTGGAGCGTCCTTGACTGTAATTGGTGGTGATTTTGCTAAAGAAATCGTACAGACTCCAGACCTTCTGACTTATTCGTCTGCCGTAGTTCGTACTGCCGATGGCCAAAGACAGAAGATCTTGGGGTTTGTAAAAACAAAGATTTCATTTATGAACCAAGTCAGAACCCTGGACGTCTTCATTATCCCGTCTTTGACTCAAAATCTATATCTAGGTATAGATTTCTTTAACGCTTTTGGTTTGTTTAACCCGATATTTAACTTACCTACATTTTCGACTACGGAGTCAGGAATTTCAGAATTGTCTATGGACAATCAAACACGTCTACAAAACACTATTCAGCTTCTACCATCATTTTCAAAAATGGGTCTGGGTCGAACACATTTGTTGGAACACGTTATTGATGTGGGGACTGCAGCTCCCATCAAGCAACGACACTATCCGATATCGCCCGCCATTGAGAAACTGATGGGAGAAGAACTGGATAGGATGTTGTCTCTGGGTATTATAGAGGTTTCAAACAGCCCATGGTCAAGTCCGGTGGTCTTAATTCGCAAACCTGGGAAGAATCGTCTTTGTTTGGATAGTAGAAAGGTCAATACAGTTACTAAGAAGGATGCTTACCCCCTTCCACAGATAGATGGGATCTTGAGTCGTCTGCCACAAAGTAATTTCATTTCCAGTTTGGATCTGAAAGACGCTTTCTGGCAGATACCGTTAGAAAAACACTCCCGAGAGAAAACTGCTTTTACGGTCCCAGGGCGGCCATTGTATCAGTTCGTAAGAATGCCTTTCGGACTGTGCAATGCGCCGCAAACAATGACCAAATTGATGGACCAAGTAATTCCTCCACATCTCAAGTCGTGCGTCTTCGTATACTTGGATGATCTTCTAATAGTTACAGATACCTTTGAGGCCCATCTGAAACTGTTAGAAGATATCTCCCAGTGTCTTAGACGTGCGAACTTGACGATAAACGTGGAAAAAAGTAAGTTTCTCTTGCCGGAGGTAAAATATTTGGGATATGTTGTGGGAGGTGGTACGTTGAAAATTGATCCTGATAAAACTCTAGCTATTTCTGAATTTCCTACACCGCGTACGTCCAAACAGATTCGACGTTTCCTGGGTATGGCGGGTTATTATCGCCGTTTTATATCTGATTTCTCTGCTATGTCCTCTCCAATATCAGATTTGTTGAAGAAAAATTCTAATAAATTCGTATGGACACCCGAAGCTGAAATAGCATTTGTAAACCTCAAAAATGCTCTCATCTCAGCACCAGTCCTCATAAACCCCGACTATACTAAACCCTTTACTCTCCAGTGCGACGCTAGCAACGACGGTATAGGTTGTGTATTAATGCAGTGTGACATGGACGGTATGGAACATCCCATAGCGTACATGTCCAAAAAGCTAAATTCTGCGCAGCGCAATTACTCCACTAGTGAGAAAGAGTGTCTAGCCGCCGTACTGGGGGTAAAGAAGTTTAGAGCGTATGTCGAGGGTCAGGCCTTTAAGATCATAACTGACCATGCTTCATTAAAATGGTTAATGCAACAAAAAGACCTTTCTGGTCGATTGGCTCGTTGGAGCCTGAAATTGCAGGGTTACGTCTTTGATATTGAGTACCGAAAAGGAAAATTAAATACTGTTCCTGACACTCTATCAAGACGTGACTCTGTCGATATCATTTCTGAACTATGTCCAGTGCCTGAATTAGATCTTAATTCCCCTTTCTTCAACACTTCTCGATATTTGGAGTTGGTAAATCTGGTTACCGAAGCAGACGGTACATTGCCTGATCTGAAAGTAATTTCTGGTCGGGTTTATAAACGATTGGCTTGTTTGGATCTTGACATTCCTTCAGAGGGTGAGGTCTGGAAATTGTGGTTACCTGAGGAATACACTGACGAGTGTATTGCAAGGGCCCACAATCCTCCTACCTCATCTCATGGAGGTCTAGCAAAAACCTTGTATAACATTCGTAAATTTTACTATTGGCCTCGTATGTATACCCAGGTTAAATCGTACATCGGAAATTGTAAGACCTGCAAAGAAATCAAAGCGACTAATGTTCCACTTCGTGCTCCCATGGTTTCTCAGATGAAAACAGAACGAATTGGTCAGCGATTGTATATCGATATTCTTGGCCCTTATCCTCGTTCAAAGGCCGGGAATATCGCTATTCTTGTAGTATTAGATCATGTTACTAAATATCCATTTTTATTTCCTTTACGGAAACTAACCGCTGAACCAATTTGTCATCTATTGGCTACCAATGTCTTTCACGTATTTGGTTGTCCCGAAGTTATTGTGTCCGATAATGGGACGCAGTTTAAGTCTAAACTATTTGGAGATTTCTTGGCGAAGCACGGAGTGAAACATACATTACTAGCGTTATATTCACCTCAAGCTAACGCTTCGGAACGGGTAAATAGAAGTGTTTTATCTGGTATTAGAGCCTATTTAAAGGAGGAACATTCTAAATGGGATCTGCACTTGAGCGAGATCGCTTGTGCACTACGTTGTTCCCTACATCAGACACTTAAATGTTCCCCATATTACGCAATGTTTGGAATACCTATGGTGACTCATGGTTCGTCATATGAACTGCTGAGACGATTGAATAGTCTTCATGATCCAGGTGAAACGATTCTGCGACCTGATTATCTTAATAAGATTCGAATTCGAATTCTTGATTTAACTGCCGAAGCATTTGTCAAAAGTGCTGAAAGATACAATTTACGAGCTCGAGTAACTTTGTTTAAACCAGGTGATACGGTGTTCCGAAGGAACTTTATCTTGAGTGACGCCGGTAAGAAATTATCTGCTAAACTTGCACAGAAGTTTATTGAGACCAGAGTAATAAGGTTGGTAGGTGGTTCCGCCTACGAACTGGAGGACCTGGTTTCTAAACGTAGAGGTGTTTATCACTCCAAGGACATTCGTGCCTAACATCGGCAATAATTTTTTTTCTGTCAGTATGATAGTAACTTTCGTGCGTGTTTCACCGCCATTGTAAGTCAAGATTATCGACGACCACAAAGTATGAGGGTAGTTTCATCTTGAATTCACAGTTCAGTGAGTGTGTATCAACTTTGGTGTTCGGGTCTTGTTCCAAAATTTTTTTTTTGTTTTGACTATTTATAAGTGTAAATGCCGTGATTGAACGTATTTGAATTTGGTTCAGTTGGTTACTTTGAACCTATGTGAACAGTTTTTTTTTTTCAGCCTTCAGAGTCGCTGGGACGGAGGCGTGCAACAGTGTGGCCCGGCTAGCTCAGTCGGAGAAGTATGAGACTCGTGTTAGTTCAGGTGTGGGTTGCGAGCCTGCATGGCGTAAAAGCGGAATGGTGTCGGATGTTTCATTAAAGGAGTCGGTCCAATGGTGTTTTTTCTTTTCGATCTGTAGCAGATTGAATAAATTTTTTTTTGTGACTTTAGAGTCTCGGGAACCCCCAGATCTGCCCGAAATTGGGTCTGGAAGAAGTTAGTTATCCACCGCTTGCAATAGAGTAGAATACTGATTTTATCGATACCCCTCCCAAAAGTTTTTTTTATTCTTAGATACTTTGTTACTTTGTTTCTGCTAAGACTGAGTTTGTAATACTGATCGCATTGATTGCTAATCTGTGGTACGTCGAGGTGCTTCACCAAGCTAATATGTATATACAAGGTCTATTGGCGACCAGCCTATGCCTTTTTCAACTTCTTTTTGGTCGTAGGTGTTCGTCCAAAAAGCACTTGTTCTGTAATGGATAGTCTGGGATAATATAGTATATTATAGTCGCAGCTTCCTTAGTTGTTGTTCCTTATATTGATCCGTACCGCATGTAATGGTTTCTCATCCCTTCATCATCAATATTCATGTGTCGTGTAGTTTCCTTAACTCATAGCGTCCTTATATTTCTTAAAATCTGACTAAATCTGCAATAGGTGGACAAACGTATAGGAGAAAGAAAATGGCACTAATTACCCTGATTTATTTATTCATTAATGTAATATAATATTGGTTAATTTGAATTAATTGATAATTTTCTTTAATCATCATCCGTATAACCGCTAAACTTTAATCAGAATTTAATCTTACCACACACTAAAATTGACGCGCGCTATATTTCCATTCGACTGTTCTCGCCATACTACTTGGGTTTGAATTTTTCTCTAAAACACAAACCGTAACGAAACAACGAAATTTTCAAAACCTCATAACGGCTACGTGTATTTTGTTTCCAATCGTCAACATACAATGAATTACTATTTTTGCTTTGTTAAACATTTGATTTGTCTTTGTATGAGTGTTTTGCTTTAAACAATCCTTCCGTGATTGATCTGCACTTCACTGTATTGATGTTGCCGAATGTAGTTGTTAAATGTCTAAACATCATAACATTGATCGCATCTGTATTTGATTCATTTTGAATTCAATTATACATATTATGGATGTGTCGGAAATATTCTGTGTCCAAACCATATCTTCGTACAATATTGTCAAATGGCAAACGGTTTTGTGAACTATAATAAGTTCCCAACAATTTGAAAATCTGCTGTAAATTAATTATATTACATCTAAAACACTGTATTCGAGTTATTTCGAGGAAAAAAATTTGACTATATAATGAGCCACTGTACATCGTTCCCCCTCTTAGTCTTGATTTATCATTCGATTATCTAATTGGAATTCATGACATTGACTTGTGGAGATGTCATTGTAAATTTAATGAGTTGGCATTTAAAATTTTGGGAATGAAAAATTTGAATTTTAAAAATCCGGCCAATTTGAGTAAAAGTTCATATGTTGTGTTGTGCTAGTTTAATTTAAAACAAAACAAACAAAAAAATAAAATCTATATGTTTGTGTTGTAGAAGTCTAAACTCTTTTAGTTTTGATTTCCTTTTTCTATTGGAATTTATTGTGCCGTGTTAGTTAAATTAACAAACCAAAAAAAATATATATGTTTTGTGCCGTTTTATGAGTTTTCAAATAACAAGAAGGAAAGGCCACACAACGGTACGTCTTAATTATACAGAAAAATTCAATTTAATAAATGTTAAACGAAATAAAAATATTTCTATTTGTTTGTGTTGCGTAAATTAACAACCAACAATATATATACGTATATAAACTGCGACGCATGTGAGTTTTTTTCAATGGTGACTCTTTGTTTTGATGCGTGTTCAATTTGACATCGGATGTGTTATGTTGAGGCCGGGTATTTGAGTTACTTATTATCTCGTTTATTGTCGTGTGAAAATTCTACCTTATTAAATTCATGTTAAGTTATGAAAATTCTAACTTATTAAATTCATGTTAAATAAAAATTCTAAATTACTAACTTTATGTTAAGTTATAAAAATTATAAAAAGTTTTAAATTCATGTTAAGTTATAAAAACTGTGAAAAGTTTCAATGTCAATAGGGTATCAAATTAATTATTAAAGAAAAAAAATCTAAACGACATAGTCTAACCAATTGAAATCGAAAAATCGTAACTACTCGGTGTAACGGAGTTGTTTCATGTTTTGGTTTTTTTTCTGATACGTGTTTCTAGTCATAATTAACGTAACTCGAACTATAAAAGCTTTTAAATTGTTAAATTAATTAAGAATAGTGTTGTCCTATAGTGTAGAATATCAAATTACAAAATCAGTAATCTAAGAAGTTGATAATATTAATATAGTGGTAGATGGATGAACAATTTTCTTTTCATCGTATGAACATATTTTTTTTCCAATACCAATATATAGAATAATTAATTAAATTAATCTAACTGGCAGATGATAGTGAACCATATTACTGCTAAATAAATTTGTATGATAGTACCTTCGTGTTTGTTATTTGCACTACATTATTTGGATTTCAACGCATACGTCAACCAGTACCTTTTACCGTATTGCTTCACCATCATTGTTACAAAATTATTACAGTTCTAACTCAACAAATAGTTTGACTGGTATTATTACAATTTACTGCTTCTTTTGGATTTCAACGCATACGTCAACCATTACATTTTACCGTATTGCTTCACCATCATTGTTACAAAATTATTACAGTTCTAACTCAACAAATAATTTAACTAGTAGTGGTACAATTTATTTCATCTTTTTTTTGGATTTCAACGCATACGTCAACAATTACCTTTTTCCGTATTGCTTCACCATCATTGTTACAAAATTATTACAGTTCTAATTCAACAAATAATTTAACTAGTATTGGTACAATTGATTACATTTTTTTTTTTGGATTTCAACGCATACGTCAACAATTACCTTTTACCGTATTGCTTCGCCTTCATTGATACAAAATTATTACAGTTCTATTCAACGAATAATTTAACTGGTACTGGTACAATTTATTACATTTTGTTTTTGATTTCAACGCATCCTGCAACCGTTATATGTCAACGTAGTCGTCCGTAATTGCTATACTTGTTACCATACTCACCTGTGATTGTAACTTGATTCGGCGCTTATGTTTACAACCAGATACAACGTTTCTACTTATCATTTTTGAGTCAACAGTATTTTACATCCATTACATCATTTTTGATTCAGCCAGAATTTTACATCAATTACGTCATTTTTGATTCAATGCAATTTTGCGTCAATTACAACATTTTTTTTTGATTCAATGATATTGTGCATCAATTACAACATTTTCTGATCCATCAATTACATCATTTTTGATTCACCAATATTTTACATCAATTTCATCATTTTCTGATTCAATGAAATTTTACATCAATTACATCATTTTGGATTCAACAAAAGTTTACAAATTTATATAACGTTTCTACTTGTCATTTTTTTTTTTGATTCAACAAAATTTTACAAAATTTATATAACGTTTCTACTTACCATTTTTGATTCGACAATATTTTACATCAATTACAATATTTTTTTTTGATTCAACCAAATTTAACGAATTTACATAACGTTTCTGCTTACCATTTTTGATTCGACAATATTTTACATCAATTACATCATTTTTTTGATTCAACAATATTTTACATCAATTGCAATATTTTTTTTTGATTCAACCAAATTTAACGAATTTACATAACGTTTCTACTTACCATTTTTAATTCAACAATATTTTACATCAATTACATCATTTTGGATTCAACAAAAGTTTACAAATTTATATAACGTTTCTACTTGTCATTTATTTTTGATTCAACAATATTTTACATCAATTACTTCATTTTTGATCCAACAAAATTTTACGAATATATATAACGTTTCTACACATCATTTTTGATTCAACAATATTTTACATCAATTACATCAGTTTTTGATTCAACACTATTTTACATCAATTACTTCATTTTTGATCCAACAAAATTTTACGAATATACATAACGTTTCTACTTAACATTTCGTACCACGTTTGTACGTGCAATTTCATTCAACATTGTTATCATACCAAATATTGTCGAGAGATTCCTAACGTGATCCACGTGCGGATGGAGGGCTGAGGGAAGCAGAATAGGAGGACGGGGTTTAATCATGGGGTGAGTAAATTTATTTTTATTACTTAGGTCATAATGATAAAGGGGTGTGAATGTGAGTGTGTGTGTGTGTGTGTGGGCGTATGTGAGTGAACGTGGGGGGTTGGACGTGTTGATCGTGAGTCTTTCGCAACCGGGGTCGCCAGAGTCTCCATTTTTCCACTTGTATTTCTTTCCATTTCTGAATATTTTCGTTAATAGCGTACATTTCTGTATTTGTGCTGAAGTAGCAGGGTTTCTTTATCGTTCCCATGGGCTGCAGCTAGCTTGGGGCAAGAAAATCAATCTCGCTAGGTACGCTTCCTGCTATGTCCTTCTCATTGGTTCGCCAATGAGAAAGCGCTTCATTACAGTACTAAATGAGGCTTAAAGATGGTACTAAATAAGGCTTTTTTGGATTTATTTTAGATTTTTGAGATTAATTAAACTCAAGTAAGTAAAGAAGTAATTGGAATTTTTTCAATTCAAAGGTATGGTTTGAAGTTTTTCAGAAAAAAACTCCAATTCACATTTTTCGTGTTTCGGATGGGATACGAACCTACCCTCGTCAGTGCCCGGCTCGAATCCTTGAGCAGACACGCTATCGATTACGCCGTGGAGGCGATGACAATTTCAAAGTTGAAACTTCTTCATCACTTATTTATTTTACTTAAGTTGAATTTTTCCACTGTCATTAGACTCCATATTATGGAAATGCTTTTACATTATATGGGATTTTTTGCATTAAATTTCTAGACAATACTTTGTGTGAATTCATAGAATGGGGAACATTTCTATTCTAATTAACATCCTAAGTCACGTTTGTATAGTCATTATTGATTGTTTCCAATCAATGTGAAATCAATGGCTGACACTTGGTCAATTTGTGGTTCTATATGTATTAACATTAGACTACATTAAGGGAATTTTAAATTTATTTTAGATTTTTGAGACTCAAGTAAGTAAAGAAGTAATTGGAATTTTTTCAATTCAAAGCTATGGTTTGAGGTTTTTCAGAAAAAAACTCCAATTCACATTTTTCGTGTTTCGGGTGGGATGGCTTTTTTGGGTTTTCTGAAGGTTTAATCTTTTACCCAAAACATGCTTAAATTACAGACAGACGTTTTGTTCGACGACCAAAACCCATTCGAATATTTGCCATCAAAAATATGCCAGTTGCAGATTTTGCTGAAATTTATCAAATAGATAGTGAATTTTCTTTTCAATTACAATGAAAAATTCATATTAAATTAAAACATATCATATATTAATTATCATATATTATAAACTAAAATAAGTATTAAATATTTTAGAAAAATGAAAATTCTGCCAATCCGATGTACCTTCGAAATCAAATTGCTCAAAAACGGCTTTAGCAATTTTATCAAACTTTTTTTTGTTTAATAGGTGATTAGTTAATCGTTTGAAAAAAAATGAATTAATTGTTTTTGTAATTAATTTTAAAATTAAAATATTAAAAAAACTTTTTTAAAGATGGCGCTTGGGTTGAAGATCAATTGGAATTTAATTTATTTTTTTTTTGTAAAAACAGTTCTATCCTTACTCTAAAATATTCCAAATTAACAAAGAGGCTAATATTCGTGTTCTTGAAATAATTAATTTTAAAGATTTTTAGTACGATTAAAATTGTACTTGTTTATTTTTTCTTCGAACAATTTCTTTCAAGATCGAAAACGAAAGCATATAATTATTCATAAATGTATTTCCGAATACCTCTGTTCAGCTGGCCCCCCCACCACGCAAAAATAAAAACAAAATTAGCTCAGAATTAGGAGCTATTTAGGAGCTTTCAGAAAACGCAAGAATAAAATTTTGAGCTCAACCCCCTAAGCAGAAATCTTCATTTGAAAGTGGGGGGGCTGAGTGAACGTTCACTCAGCCCCCCCCACACCTTAAAAATAACCCTAGAGGATCGTAAATAGGCTCAGAATTAGGAGCTATTTAGGAGCTCTTAAGGCTGTATACTTTTGATTTTAGAGCTCCACCCCTAATTCTTAAAACAACCCCAAAACAGGTTTGGCCCCCCCACCATGCAAAAATCAAAAAAATTATATCTCAGAATTAGGAGCTATTTAGGAGCTTTCAAAAAACGCAAGAATAAAATTTTGAGCTCAACCCCCTAAGAAGAAATCTTCATTTGAAAATGGGGGGGCTGAGTGAACGTTCACTCAGCCCCCCCACACCTTAAAAATAGCCGTAGGGGATCGTAAATTGGCTCAGAATTAGGAGCTATTTAGGAGCTCTTAAGGCTGTATACTTTTGATTTTAGAGCTCCAACCCTATTCTTAAAACTACCCTAAAACTAGTTTGAAATCGGAGATGACACATAAAAAACATTAAATTAAAAATTTCTTTACTACATGTAATTCTTGAATTAAAAAAAACGTAAAAACAAGCAACTGTTTATTTATCAGTTGCAACCCTTTAGAAGAAAAACCACCCCTTGGGTCAAAAACGCTTAAGGGAAGTATGTTAAACATACTCGACACAAAAATATTTAAGGGTGCGGATAAAGTTCCGATTTAGGAGCTTACTGAACATGTCATTTTTCATTTCTGATTTTCTACCCTTCAGAAAAGGCACCCCTTGTATCATACACGCATAAGGGAACTATGTTAAACCATAGAGATACGGATCTTTTTATGTAGGTAAATGATTTTTCGATTTAGAAGCTTACTAAATATGTCACTCTATATTTCTGATTACAACCCTTTAAAAAAAGCCACCCCTTGTACCATACACGCATAAGGGAACTATGTTAAAGCATAGAGATACTGATCGTGTTATGGAGGTTAATCATTTTTTGATTTAGGACCTTACTAAATATATCACTTTATATTTATGATTGCAACCCTTTAAAAAAGCCACCCCTTGTACCATACACGCGGTAGAGAACTATGTTGAAGTGTAGAGGTACGGATCGTTTTATGTAGGCAAATGATTTTTCGATTTAGGAGCTTAATGAATATGTCACTCTATATTTCTGATTGCAACCCTTTAGAAAGTGCCACCCCTCTTATCATATACGCGTAAGGGAACTATTTTGTACATAGAGGTACGGATCGTTTTATGTAGGTAAATGAATTTTTCGATTTAGGAGCCTCGTAAATAAGTTTATTAACGTTTCTGATTGCGACCTATTAGAAAAAGCCACCCCCTTGTACGATACACTCATAAGGAAACAATGTTAAAGCATAGAGATACTGATCGTGTTATGTAGGTTAATCATTTTTTGATTTAGGAGCTTACTAAATATGTCACTCTATATTTCTGATTTGTAACCCTTTAGAAAAAGCCACCCCTTGTACCGTACAAGGATAAGGGAATTTTGTTAAAGCATAGAGATACTGATCGTGTTATGTAAGTAAATGATTTTTCGATGTAGGAGCTTACTAAATATATCACTCTATATTTCTGATTGCGACCCTTAAGAAAAAGCCACCCCTAGTACCATACATGCGTAGGGGAAATATGGTCAAGCAAAGAGATACGGATCGTTTTTTGTAAGTCAATCATTTTTTAGATTTAGGAGCTTACTAAACATGTCACTCTATATTTTTGATTGCAACCCATAAGCAAAAGTCACCCCTTGTACCATACACGCGTGAGGGAACTTTGTTAGAGCGTAGAGATGCGGATCGTGTTATATAAGTAAATGATTTTTCGATTTAGGAGCTTACTAAATATTTCACTATATATTTTTGATTGCAACCCTTTAGAAAAAGCCACCCCTTGTACCATACACGCGGTAGAGAACTATGTTGAAGCGTAGAGGTACAAATCGTTTTATGTATGTAAATGATTTTTCGATTTAGGAGCTTACTAAATATGTCACTCTATATTTCTGGTTTGCAACCGTTTAGAAAAAGTCACCTCTTGTACCATACACGCATACGAGAACTATGTTAAAGCATAGAGATATGGATCGTTTTGTGTAGGTTAATCATTTTTCGATTTAGGAGCTTACTAAATATGTAGCTCTATGTTTCTGATTGCAACCCTTTAGAAAAAGCCACCCCTTGTACCATACACGCATAAGGATGCTATGTTAAAGCATAGAGATACTGATCGTGTTATGTAGGTTAATCATTTTTTGATTTAGGAGCTTACTAAATATGTAACTCTATATTTCTGATTGCAACCCTTTAGAAAAAGCCAACCCTTGTATCATATCCGCGTAAGAGAACTATTTAAGAGCATAAAGCTACGGAAGTTTAGGGAGCTCCTAAATCGAAAAATCAGTCACCTACATAAAACTAACTCTATGGTTTTACATAGTTCCCTTATACGTGTTTAGTACAAGAGGGGGCTTTTTCTAAAGCATTGCAATCAGAAATATAGAGTGACATATTTAGTAAGCTCCTAAATCGAAAAATCATTTACTTATATAAAACGATCCACATCTCTACGCTTTAACAAAGTTCCCTTACGCGTGTATGGTATATGGGGTAGCTTTTTCTAAAGGGTTGCAATCAAAAATATAGAGTGACATATTTAGTAAGCTCCTAAATCACAAAATTATTTTCCTAAATAAAACGATCCGTATCTCTATGCTTTAACATAGCTTCCTCATGCGTTTATGGTACAAGGTGTGGCTCTTTCTAAAGGGTTGCATTCAGAAACCTCTGTTCAGCTGACCCCCCAACCACGCAAAAATAAAAAAAAAATTAGCTCAGAATTAGGAGATATTAAGGAGCATTAAAAAAACGTAAGAATAAAATTTTGAGCTCAACCACCTAAGCAAAAATCTTCATATGAAAATGGGGGGCTGGGTGAACGTTCACTCAGCCCCCCCACACCTTAAAAATAGCCCTAGAGGATCGTTAGTAGGCTCAGAGTCAGGAGCTATTTAGGAACTCTTAAGGCTGTATACTTTTGATTTTAGAGCTCCAACCCTATTCCTAAAACCACCCCAAAACTAGTTTGCAAAGGGAGACGACATATAAAAAATAACATTAAATTAAAAATTTCTTTACTACATGTAATTCTTGAATTAAAAAAACTTAAAAACAAGCAGCTGTTTATTTCTCATTTGCCATCCTTTAGAAAAAAAAACCACCCCTTGGGTCAAAAACGCTTAAGGGAAGTATGTTAAACATACTCGACACAAAAATATTTAAGGATGCGGATAAAGTTCCGATTTAGGAACCTACTAAATGTGTCATTCTATATTTCTGATTTTCTACCCTTCAGAAAGTGCCACCCCTTGTATCATACACGCATAAGGGAAATATGTTAAAGCATAGAGATACGGATCTTTTTATGTAGGAAAATAATTTTTTGAATTAGGAGCTTACTACATATGTCACTCTATATTTCTGATTACAACCCTTTTGAAAAAGCCGCCCCCTTTGTACCATGCACACATAAGGAAGCTATGTTAGAGCATAGAGATACGGATCGCTTTATTTAGAAAAATAATTTTGATTTAGGAGCTTACTAAATATGTCACTCTATATTTCTGATTGCCACCCTTCCGAAAGTGCCACCCCTAATACCATACACGCGTAAGGGAACTATGTTAAAGCATAGAGATTCGGATCGTTTTATATAGGCAAGTGATTTTTCGATTTAGGAGCTTACTAAATATGTCACTCTATATTTCTGATTGCAACCCGTTTGAAATAACCACCCCTTGCACCATACACTCATAAGAGAACTATTTTAAAGCATAGAGGTACGTTTCGTTTTATGTAGGTAAATGATTTTTCGATTTAGGAGCTTACTAAATAAGTTTTTCAACGTTCCTGATTGCGACCCTTCAGAAAAAGCCACCCCCTTGTACGATACACGCATAAGGGAACTATGTTAAAGCATAGAGATACAGATTGTGTTATCTAGGTAAATCATTTTTTCATTTAGTAGCTTACTAAATATGTCACTTCAAATTGCAACCCTTTAGAAAAAGTCACCCCTTGTACCATACACGCATAAGGGAACTATCTTAAAGCATAGAGATACGGATCGTTTTATGTACGCAAATGATTGTTCGATTTAAGAGCTTAGTAAATATGTCACTCTTTATTTCTCGTTTACATCCCTTTAGAAAAAGTGCCCCCCTTGTGCCATACACGCATAAGGAAGCTTTGTTAAAATAAAGAGATACTGATCGTTTCATGTAGGTAAGTGATTTTTCGATTTAGGAGCTTACTATATATGGCAATCTATATTTCTGATTGCAACCCTTTAGAAAAAGCCACCCCTTGCACCATACACGCATAGGGGAGTTATGTTAAAGCATAGAGATACGGATCGTTTTGTTTAGGAAAATAATTTTTTGATTTAGGAGCTTAGAAAATATGTCACTCTTTATTTCTGGTTTGCAACCCTTTAGAAAAAGTGACACCCCTTGTACCATACACGCATAAGGAAGCTATATTAGAGCATAGAGAAACTGATCGTGTTATGTAGGTAATTGATTTTACGATATAGGAGCTTACTAAATATGTCATTCTACGTTTCTGATTTCAACCCTTTAGAAAGTGCCACGTCTCTCATATACGCGTGAGAGAACTATTTTGTAACATAGAGGTACGGATCGTTTTATGTAGATAAATGTTTTTTCGATTTAGGAGCTTAGTAAATATGTCACTCTTTATTTCTGGTTTGCAACCGTTTAGAAAAAGTGTCCCCCTTGTACCATACACGCATAAGAAGCTATGTTAAAACATAGAGATACTGATCGTTTCATGTAGGTAAGTGATTTTTCGATTTAGGAGCTTAATAAATATGTCAGTCTATATTTCTGATTGTAACCCTTTAGAAAAGCCATCCCTTGTACCATACACGCATAAGGGAGCTATGTTAAAGCGTAGAGATACGGATCGTTTTATTTAGGAAAATAATTTTTTGATTTAGGAGCTTAGTAAATATGTCACTCTTTATTTCTGGTTTGCAACCCTTTGGAAAAAGATCCACCCCTTGTACCATACACGCATAAGGAAGCTATGTTAAAGCATAGAGATACTGATCGTGTTATGTAGGTAACTGATTTTACGACGATTTTGCAACCTTTTAGAAAGTGCCACGCCTCTTATTATATACGCGTAAGAGAATATTTTGTAGCATAAAGGTATGGATCGTTTTATGTAGGTAAATGATTTTTCGATTTAGGAGCTTACTAAATAATACACTCTATATTTCTGGTTTACAACCCTTTAAAAAATGGGAACATATGGGAACTATGTAAAAGCATAGAGATACGGATTGTTTTATGTAGGTAAATGGTTTTTTCGATTTAGGAGCTTACTAAATATGTCACTCTTTATTTCTGGTTTGCAACCTTTTAACCCCCCCATACACGCATAAGAAGCTATGTTAAAGCATAGAGATACTGATCGTTTCATGTAGGAAAGTGATTTTTCGATTTAGGAGCTTACTAAATATATCAATCTGTATATCTGATTGCAACCCTTTAAAAAAAGCTTTGTGGGTTCGACTTTGGCTTTTCTATGGGTGGCTTTTCTACGGGTTGCAACTATGGGTGGCTTTTCTAAGGGTTGCAACCAGAAATATAGAGTGACATATTTAGTAAGCTTCTAAGTCAAAAAATCATTAACCTACATAAAACGAACAGTACCTCTATGCCTTAACATAGTTCTCTTATGCGTGTATGGTAAAAGGGGTGGCTTTTTCTAAAGGGTTGCAATCAGAAATACAGAGTGACATGTTTAGTAAGCTCCTAAATCAAAAAATTATTTTCCTAAATAAAACGATCCGTATCTCTATGGTACAAGGGGTGACTTTTTGTAAAAGGTTGCAATCAGAAATATAGAGTGACAGAAATATTTAGTAAGCTCCTGAATCGAAAAATCATTTACCTACATAAAACGATCCGTAATTCTATGCTTTTACATAGCTTCCTTTATGCGTTTATGGTAAAAGGGGTGGCTTTTTCTAAAGGGTTGCAAATCAGAAATATAGAGTGACATATTTAGTAAGCTCCTAAATCGAAAAATCTTTTACTTACATAAAACGATCCGTATTTCTATGCTTTAACATAGTTCCATTATGCGTGTATGGTACAAGGGGTGACTTGTTCTAAAGGGTTGCAGATCAGAAATATAGAGTCAAATATTTAATAAGCTCCTAAATCGAAAAATCATTTACCTACATAAAACGATCCGTATCTCCTTTTACTACATAACACGATCAGTATCTCTATGATTTAACATAGTTCCCTTATGCGTGTATGGTACAAGGGGGTGGTTTTTTCAAAATGGTTTGCAATCAGAAATAAAGAGTGACATATTTAGTAAGGTCCTAAATCAAAAAATTATTTTCCTACATAAAACGATCAGTATCTCTATGTTTTAACATAGCTCCCTTATGCGTGAATCGTACAAGGGGTGCTTTTTCTAAAGGGTTGCAATCGGAAATATAGAGTGACATATTTAGATAGCTTTTAAATCGAATAATAATTTACCTACATAAAACTATCCGTATCTCTATGCCTTAACATAGTTCCCATATGCGTGTATCCTACAAGGGTTGGCATTTTCTAAAGAGTTGCAATCAGAAATATAGAGTGACATATTTAGTAAGCTCCTAAATCGAAAAATCATTTACCTTGATAAAACGATCCGTACCTCTGTGCTTAAAGATAGTTCCCTTATGCGTGTTTAGTACAAGGGGTGACTTTTTCTAAAGGGTTGCAATCAGAAAATATCAAAACTTCGGTCTGGGTTAAGGATTTTGATATAGTTTTCGGCAAAAAACTTTTCTGAGGACATTTTTTTTTTTTAATAAAATGTGTTGTGTAATAGGGTTTAGAATATGTGTCACAACAACACATAAATACCTTTTAAGACCTAGGTCTAGACCTGGGTCCCACAACAACTGGCGTTCTGAGGTGTAGATTAACGCTTTTTTTAAACATCTGTGGGTTGAAGCCACCTGAGACTAAGTGTTCCGGAAAACTATTCCATTTGTACGCAGTTCGGACAAAGAAGTCTCTCTGCGATCTGCCAGTATGACAGCGCGGGATCTTTACCTGTTCACTGGTTGCGGTAGCCGATTGCCGAGTGGAACGGGGGTAAGAATAAGTTTGGGGCATGATGCCGCTGATTTCATCTGAGCACTGCTGATGACGATATTTGTAAAAAACAACGAGGTCAGCAACAGTGCGACGATGTTGTAGGGAATCAAGTTTTGATGTCAAAGTTCGATCACCTACAATTCGTATAGCTCGCTTTTGAACAGAGTCCAAGAGGGCCAAGATGGAAACAGAGGCAGCACCCCAAACTTGACAGCAGTACTTCATACAGGGACGAATATAGGACTTATAAACATGGAGCAATTGGTATGGAGTGAAAAATTTTTTGCATCTATTTAGGAGGCCGAGTTTTTTAGACGCGCTTTTTGCCATCGCCATTACATGATCGTTCCAGAGTAGGTCATTTGAAACTGTGACACCCAATAAACGAATGTTTTTACATTCACCTATTGGTTCATCACACATACTAAATAAAATATCTTTGGGGAACTCGGACTTTAATCTGGAAACAATCAACAGCTGTGTTTTGGTGGAGTTGAAATTGACAAGGTTTTGGTCACCCCAGTCGGCGACTTTATTCGGGTCTTTGTTCACGTTTATGGCAGCGTCTCTCCGGGCAGGATTAATTCGTTCGTGCATTTTACCTTTTGATGGAAGGGGCTCGAACGACTTGTGCAGAGTACTATCATCTGCAAAACTATTTATTGGGTTGCTGGTGATTTTCAACAATTCGTTGATATAAATCAAAAATAGGGTTGGGGACAATACTGAGCCTTGGGGTACACCAGCGTTAATTAGTTTAGACTCAGAAGAATATCCGTCTAAGGTTACCGAAATGTATCGGTCGGATAGAAAATTTTGAATCAGCTTCACAACATTGGGATGAAAACCGTACGCAACGAGCTTGTTGATTAAGTTGGCATGCCAGACTCGATCGAATGCCTTGGAGATGTCTAAAGCGATAACGTATGTTTCACCACCTTTATCAAGTATGCTGTTCCAACAATGCGCTACATAGTTTAATAGATCGGTAGTTGATCTTTTGTTTCGAAAACCGTATTGGCTGTCGGATATTAAATGATTTTCTTCCAGAAATTTTGAAATATGTGTATTAATATAATGCTCATAGACTTTGGATAGGACCAATAGTAAAGCTATTGGCCTATAATTTGAGATATCGGATTTTGGTCCCTTTTTGGGGACGGGCTGGACATTTGCCAACTTCCAGCACGAGGGAAATATACCAGATTTGTAGGATTGGTAGAATATTTTAGTTAAAGTTGGTGCAAGTTCTTTGGAAAAGGTTTTTAAAATAATGGGTGGAATATTGTCCATTCCTGATGCTTTGTTGATGTTTAACCCCTTTAAAAGTTTAGCGACTATTTTGGGTTTGAAGTGAAGTTCGTTCATATTAACTCCTGAAGACTGGATTTGGGGTATTTCTTTAGGAGTTTCCAAAACAGTGGAGTTCAGAGCAAAGCGTTCAGAGAACAAGTTAGCTTTTCTTGCGGGATCATTGACGATTAAATCACCATCAATAATAGGGGGAATAGAAAATTTTGTACCAGAATTTAAAGAATTTATGGCACTGTAGAAACTCTTGTCAGAAACAGACATAGACGTAAGTTTTGAGGCTTTCGCTCTGTCAATTTCGGACTTTTCGTTTGAGATAATCTGATTAGATATTTTGTTGGCCTTTAGATATTGGGATCGATTAGTGGGAGTTTTGTTATGAATCCAAATATTAAATGATCTCCGTTTGTTTCTAAGTGCCGTTTTGGCAGCTTTCGAATACAAGTATTTTTGTTTGGGTTTTACTATGGAGAAAGGGACAAATTTATTGATAGCAAATTGGATGGTTTCTGTAAAGTTTTGAGCAGAAACATTTACATTGTCAGTGTAAAAACAATGACGGTCGAAAGGGAAACCATGGAAAAAATTTTGAAGACCACTCTTATCCATTTTTGAGTAGTGAAATATTTTACGGGGTTTGGGAGCTGTAGTTTTAAGTAAATCAGTTTTGATAACTGATGAGATTAAATAATGATCAGAATTTCCAATACTACTTTTCGCAACTTGCAGACTTATTTTTTTTCGGTTGTACTGCCATATATATATCAAAATGTTTATTTTATTTTTTTGTGTTTTATTTTAAAATGCATAACTAAGTAAAAAATCCTATCATACTACAAAATATGACATATGCCAATATTTCATGATAAGATGAAGAAATAATAACAAAATAATAAGTGAAAAACAAATTGTAAGAAATTTGCAGAAAACAAAACAAAACTAAATGCCAATAATCCAGCTGATGCAGCGCACCCCAGATGCACCGCCCACCACCTTAATCGAGGCGCAAAGCCCACACATAACTACGTGTTGGTTCGATTCCTCGGAAGAGCTAATGAGCGGTACCGCTACGGAACGCTGCCCAGCTAAGACTGGAAGTGCTGCCGTTGACTAATTAAAGTTCGTCCGCCAGCACCCTAAGATATCATCTTGGCTAATGACATCTCCTGCCATTGCCAGTGGTATGTGATATCTCACGCCAACTCATATGTCAATGGCAGGGACTGGAGTACGCAGGGTAGTCAGACCCGAAGATCAACATTGATCATAATCGATCAAAATCGATCCCTCCTGCGGCAAATGGTTTTTAGTTTTGGGCAGCGATATGTATCAAACATAACTTTTTGTTTAAGGACCATGTATTTTTATCTCTGCTTAGATATGTATTACAAAACTAACACGAAACATCAATACGTTGTCGGAAAATTATAACAGATCATAAATTAACATAATTTAGTGAAAAGATTATACAATCAGCAAACTACTCAAAACCCCTCCATTTAGCGTTTCGAGAAAATATTTCAAAATTACAAATTCATATTTCTTTCAAAATTTCAAAAATATTGTAAAAATTAAATAAAATCAAAAATTCAAAATTTTTTCAAACAAAATTCTAAAAATATTTAAAAAATTATTACAAAATTAGAGATTAAAGATTAAAACTTTTTTCCAAATTCTAAAAATATTGCATAAATTATAACAAAATCAAAAATTGTAACTTTTTCCAAAATTATAATAATATCAAAAATTTAAAATTTTTCAAAACTCTAAAAATATTCCAAATATTTTTACAAAATCAAAAATTGAAACTTTTTTCAAAATTCTAAAAATATATATAAAATTCAAAAATTCTATTTTTATTCAAAATTCTAAAAATAATCCAAAAATTCTTACAAAATCAGAAATTAAAACTTTTTCCAAAATTCTAAAAATATTCCAAAAATTATAACAATATCAAAAATTGACACTTTTTCCAAAATTATAATATAATCAAAAATTTTAAATTTTTCAAAATTCTAAAAACATTCCAAAAATTCTTACAAAATCAAAAATTGAAACTTTTATCAAAATTCTAAAGATATATATATATATATATATATATATATATATATATATATATATATATATATATATATATATATATATATATATATATATATATATATATATATATACATATATATATAATTCAAAAATTCAATTTTTTTTTCAAAATTCCAAAAATATTCCAAAAATTCTTACAAAATCAGAAATTAAAACTTTTTCCAAAATTCTAAAAATATTACAAAAATTATTACAAAATCAAAAATACAAACTTTTTTCAAAATTCCAAAAATATTTTAAAAACTATAACAAATTCAAAAATTTCCATGTCCAATTTCATTTTCAATTACATTAACGTCAAAAAACAGCTACATTTTTTTTACAAAAAAATTGGCTAAAAAATAAATGAAACCATTTTTTGACACACTTGACATTATGTTTTTGACAAACTTATAATGCCATAATTCTCTATAATAATAATAAAATTTCATGTCATACAAATTATTAATTTTGTTTGTTTTCCAAGAAATTGGGTAAAAAAGTAAATAAAAATCTTTCTTTTGACACACTTGACAACATTTTTTTGACCAACTTATAATGCAATAATCTAGATTTTAGTCACACATACTAATCCTGACCATCAAGATTTCTCCAAATTCAATGTTCCTACTCGTAATCACTTAAAATGAAGTTTTTTAAGCAAAAAATATGCAAATTTCCTTGTTTTGACACACTTGACGATTTTTTCGACAAACTTCCGGTATAGTTATCGAACACATCGTCGTTTCGGCTCTTCCCATTGAGTATACCAAGTTTTAGAGTAGAAAATTTTTCAAATCCGTCCAGCGGTTTTCTAGATTTCGTAGGTTGTGACGGCCGGCCGGCCAGCAGACAGACATACATTTTTTTTTTGCTTTTTCAGAATCAGTAGGTCCTAAAACGTCGAGAAATGCCAGAAAATGGGGGTGAGAATTTCATTTTTAGCTCATGAATACAATACTTAGGTATTTCAGACCAAAGTAATATAGAGTGACATATTTAGTAAGCTCCTAAATCGAAAAATCATTTACCTACATAAAACGATCCGTATCTCTATGGTTTAACAAAGCTCCATTATGCGTGTATGGTACAAGGAGTGGCTTTTTCTAAACGGTTGCAATCAGATATATAGAGTGCCATATCTAGTAAGCTCTTAAATCAAAAAATGATCTACCTACATGAAACGATCAGTATCTCTATGCTTTAACATAGTTCCCTTACGCGTTTGTGGAACAAGGGGTGGCTTTTTCTAAAGGGTTGCAATCAGAAGTGCCATATTTAGTAAGCTTATAAATGAAAAAATGATTAACCTACATAAAACGATCAGTATCTCTATGCTTTAACATAGTTCCCTTAAGCGTTTATCGTACAAGGGATTGGCTTTTTCTAAAGGGTCGCAATCAGAAACGTAGAAAGACTTCTTAAGGAAGCTCCTAAATCGAAAAATCAATTACCTACATAACAAGATCAGTATCTCTATGGTTTAACATAGTTCCCTTATGCGTGTATGGTACAAGGGTGGCTTTTTCTAATGGGCTGCAATCAGAAATATAGAGTGACATATTTAGTAAACTCTTAAATCGAAAAATCATTTTCCTACGTAAAACGATCCGTATCTCTATGGTTTAACATAGTTCCCTTATGCGTGTATCGTACAAGGGGTGGCTTTTTCTAAAGGGTTGCAATCAGAAATATAGAGTGACATATTTAGTAAACTCCAAAATCAAAAAATGATCTACCTACATAAAACGATCAGTATCTCTATGCTTTAACATAGTCCCCTTATCCGTGTATGGTACATGGGGTGGCTTTTTCTAAAGGGTTGCATTCAAAAAATGTAGAGTGACATATGACAAGCTCCTAAATCAAAAAATTATTTTCCTAAATAAAACGATCCGCATCTCTACGCTTTAACATAGCTCCCTTATGCGTGTATCGTACAAGGGGGCGGCTTTTCTAAAAGAATGCATTCAGAAACGTAGAAAGACTTGTATAGAAAGCTCCTAAATCGAAAAATCACTTACCTACATAAAACGATCAGTATCTCTATGCTCTAACATAGCTTTCTTATGCGTGTATCGTACAAGGGGTTGCTTTTTCGAAAGGGTTGCAATCAGAAATATAGAGTGACATATTTAGTAAGCATCTAAATCAAATAATGATTTACCAACATAACACGATCAGTATCTCTATGCGTTAACACAGTTCCCTTAAGCGTGTATGATACAAGGGGTGGCTTTTTCTAAAGGGTTGCAATCACACTGAAAAAAACATGTCCTATTTCCAATCGAAATGCAATTGTCTCAACCTCACCGTGCGGTCACATATGGCGAATCAAACTACGAAATTGCTTCAACAACTCTACAATTATTAATCGATGAAGTTGAAACAATCACACGAAATATTTATGTGAAAATAAAATATAGTTCAATTAATCTCAAATACTTAAACTTTAAAATGAAAAATTCATGATATAAGGCCAAAGAAAATTTTTTTCAGGGAAATAGTTATTATCTTTATTCAACTACTGTTATATTGGATATAACACTTTGTTTTAAATAATCCTCATTCTGTTGTTTGGAAAATGTTATCGTGTAGTTGTCCCAATCACAGTGAAATTGTTTGCAAATAATTTTTCTTTGCCTGAATAATCAACTGCCAACTTCGAGATGAGGTTGTCATGAACTTCAATTTTTTTTTCAGTGCAGAAACGTAGAAAAACTTATTTAGTAAGCTCCTAAATTGAAAAATCATTTACCTACATAAAACGAAACATTAAAATAGTTCTCTTATGAGTGTATGGTGCAAGGGGTGGTTATTTCAAACGGGTTGCAATCAGAAATATAGAGCGACATATTTGGTAAGCTCTTAAATCGAAAAATCACTTGCCTATATAAAACGATCCGAATCTCTATGCTTTAACATAGTTCCCTTACGCGTGTATGGTATTAGGGGTGGCACTTTCGGAAGGGTGGTAATCAGAAATACAGAGTGACATATTTAGTAAGCTCCTAAATCAAAATTATTTTTCTAAATAAAGCGATCCGTATCTCTATGCTCTAACATAGCTTCCTTATGTGTGCACGGTACAAGGGGGCGGCTTTTTCAAAAGGGTTGTAATCAGAAATATAGAGTGACATATTTAGTAAGCTCCTAATTCAAAAATTTTTTTTCCTACATAAAAAGATCCGTATCTCTATGCTTTAACATAGTTCCCTTATGCGTGTATGATACAAGGGGTGGCACTTTCTGAAGGGTAGAAAATCAGAAATATAAAATGACACATTTAGTAGGCTCCTAAATCGGAACTTTATCCGCACCCTTAAATATTTTTGTGTCGAGTATGTTTAACATAGTTCCCTTAAGCGTTTTTGACCCAAGGGGTGGTTTTTTTTCTAAAGGGTTGCAACTGAGAAATAAACAGCTGCTTGTTTTTAAGTTTTTTTAATTCAAGAATTATATGTAGTAAAGAAATTTTTAATTTAATGTTATTTTTTATATGTCGTCTCCCTTTGCAAACTAGTTTTGGGGTGGTTTTAGGAATAGGGTTGGAGCTCTAAAATCAAAAGTATACAGCCTTAAGAGTTCCTAAATAGCTCCTGACTCTGAGCCTACTAATGATCCTCTAGGGCTATTTTTAAGGTGTGGGGGGGCTGAGTGAACGTTCACCCAGCCCCAAATTTTCATATGAAGATTTTTGCTTAGGGGGTTGAGCTCAAAATTTTATTCTTACGTTTTTTGAATGCTCCTTAATATCTCCTAATTCTGAGCTAATTTTCTTTTTTATTTTTGCGTGGTTGGGGGGTCAGCTGAACAGAGGTTTCTGAATGCAACCCTTTAGAAAAAGCCACACCTTGTACCATAAACGCATGAGGAAGCTATGTTAAAGCATAGAGATACGGATCGTTTTATTTAGGAAAATAATTTTGTGATTTAGGAGCTTACTAAATATGTCACTCTATATTTTTGATTGCAACCCTTTAGAAAAAGCTACCCCATATACCATACACGCGTAAGGGAACTTTGTTAAAGCGTAGAGATGTGGATCGTTTTATATAAGTAAATGATTTTTCGATTTAGGAGCTTACTAAATATGTCACTCTATATTTCTGATTGCAATGCTTTAGAAAAAGCCCCCTCTTGTACTAAACACGTATAAGGGAACTATGTAAAACCACAGAGATACGCATCGTTTTATGTAGGTGACTGATTTTTCGATTTAGGAGCTTCCTAAACCTCCGTAGCTTTATGCTCTTAAATAGTTCTCTTACGCGGATATGATACAAGGGGTGGCTTTTTCTAAAGGGTTGCAATCAGAAATATAGAGTTACATATTTAGTAAGCTCCTAAATCGAAAAATGATTTACCTACGTAAAACGATGCGTATCGCTATGCTTTAAAATAGCTCCCTTATGCGGGTATGGTACAAGAGATGACTTTTTCTAAAAGGTTGCAATCAGAAATATAGACTGACATGTTTTGTAAGCTCCTTAATCGAAAAATCACTTACCTACATGAAACGATCATTGTCTCTATGTTCTA
This sequence comes from Diogma glabrata, assembly GCA_963693315.1. Classification (NCBI taxonomy): domain Eukaryota; kingdom Metazoa; phylum Arthropoda; class Insecta; order Diptera; family Cylindrotomidae; genus Diogma; species Diogma glabrata. The sequence goes on along the minus strand of OY856188.1, from coordinate 162,727,972 downwards.
ACATATCTTCTTTATGCGTGTATCGTACAAGAAGTGACTTTTTCGAAAGGGTTGCAATCAGAAATAAAGATTGACATATTTAGTTAGCTCCTAAATCGAAAAATCACTTACCTTTATGAAACGATCAGTATCTCTATGCTCTAACATAGCCTCCTTATGCGTGTATGGTACAAGGGGTGGCACTTTTTCTAAGGCGTTGCAAACCAGAAATAAAGAGTGACAGATTTAGTAAGCTCCTAAATCGAAAAATCATTTACATACATAAAACGATTTGTACCTCTACGCTTCAACATAGTTCTCTACCGCGTGTATGGTACAAGGGGTGGCTTTTTCTAAAGGGTTGCAATCAAAAATATATAGTGAAATATTTAGTAAGCTTCTAAATCGAAAAATCATTTACTTATATAACACGATCCGCATCTCTACGCTTGTAATGGATAGTCTGGGCTAATGTCTGAACCCAGTATATTATAGTCTCAGATTTATTGGTTTTCATTTTTTTTTATTCACCTGTACCGCGCGTAATAGTTTCCCATCCATTCACCTTCAATAGCCGTATTTTTATAGTCCCCGTAACCCGTAGTTCCTTATTTTTCCTAGACCCCATTTAAATTTTCAATAGTTGGACCGACCATATGTGAGAAAACCAAAAGATTTTTGCACTGATTACGCTGGTTTGATATGTTAATTAATCTAATATAAGATTGGTTGGTTTTAATTAATTAATAATTATCTTTAAAGATCATCCATATTTTTATTTTACAACACCCTAAAAATGACGTGCGCTATGGTTACATTCAATATACTATTAAAGTTTGAATTCTCTAAACATCAACCGTAATTAAACAACTAACTTTTTTTTGAACCCTAAGTCGGCTGTGCGTATTTTTCCAGTCATCAACATTCAACGATTTAATATCTCGTTTTTGTTAAACATTCTATTGTCTTATTTTCTTTCAAAATGATTTTTCCGTTTCACTATAATGTGATTCTGGATTATAGTTTTGCATTTGATTCATTTTGAATTCAATGGTGAATGTTGTTGATGTGTCGGAAATATTTTGTGTTACAACCTTGTCGTTGTGCAATAGTATCAAATAACGAACGGTTTTGTGTAATTTTGAAAAATTCCCAACAATTGAAAACTTGATGGAAATTAATTTCCAAAACACCGTATTCGAGTTTTTTCGAGACAAAAATTTTTGGCTATATAATACGGCTCTGTCAATTATTAAAAGGCTCTTAGTTTATTACATTTGCGTGGTGATGGTTATGGTCACATAGTCATTCCGTCCGGTTGACTTTCAAAAATCATAGTGCAAGTTATTTGTGAGTTTAAATTTAAAACAAAAAAAAATTTTATATGTTGTGTGCCGTTCTGAATCATACAAAGAAAAAAAAAATTAATGAATTTGTAAAATTGTTAACGCAAAAAAAAATCTTTATATGTTTGTGTTGTGCCCACTATAATAATGTGCCGTAAAATCAACAAGCAAAAAAAATTGCATTAACTCTACGTAGTACAAAATATTATAATCAATATTAAATTTGGTGAGTGCCAATATTTCCATTAGTTGAATTTGTTTGTATTTAGTATCACTGAGTTAGTCCAATTTAGTCAAAAATTTATATGTGCAAGTTAAAACGAATTGATATGTTTTGTGACGTAACGAAAACTGTACGCGCGCTATCATCCTAATGTTAATTATTTTTGACATAAATGTTTTAGTGATAATTAAATGGAATTATTGTGACTAACTATTAAAATATATATTTTTTTGTGGAATATATTTTGTATCCACGTATTTCTCTTAAAATTTAAGTAGAACAATTGTTTGTACTAATTAAAAGTTTTTAACTCAGTTGAATGAGTCCTATTTTTTTGTAAAACTTAAATTATTTCGACTGCCGAAGATTTAAGAAGGTACGATAAATATTATAAATTCGAACTACTATATTATGTAAAAGAAAGATGTATCTTATTTATTAGTTGTGTATTTGTTTAAATAGACAATCGAATTGTAACAAAATATGATTACAGTTATTATGCTAAATGAACGTATGCTGTATTTTATTTTCTATTGAACGTCGTGGAATTTGATAACTTGTGTTATGATAACATAAAAAAAAATGGTTTATTTTTATTTGTGATTCTGAAATTTACCAAATTTAAATGGCAGTACTATTTTGAAGTTGGATGTTGATGTGAATAAATTAATAATATGATGCAAGATCCAAATTATAAAAAAGGCCGGAATATGACGTCCTTCAACGATGAGGCCACAATATCATCATCCGCCGTATCAATATTTTGGCGGTTACTACTGTAGGTTAGTGCAACTCAGCATTGGCATCAGGTTTTTGGCTGTTGCTATCGTCTATTATACCTGTTTCGACACACCAATAATACAAAATTTTCATTTAATTACTGCCGTATCGCTTCATTATCATTGTTACAACTTGGTTACAGTTATACTTCAACGAATAATTTAACGGGTGTGGTTACAATTGATTACCTTTGGGATTTCAACGCATACGTCAACCATTACTTTTGCCGTATTGCTTCCTTATCATTGCTACAAAGTTGTTACAGTTATGCTTCAACGAATGGTTTGGCTAGTGTTGGTACAATTTGTCACATTTTTTTTGGGATTTCAACGCATACGTCAACCATTACTTTTGCCGTATTGCTTCACTATCATTGTTACAAAATTATTACAGTTATCCTGCACGTATAGTTTAACTAGTGTTGGTACAATTTGTCACATTGTTTGGATTTCAACGCATACGTCAACAATTATTCTTTTTTGCCGTATTGCTTCACTATCATTGATACAAAATTATTACAGATATACTGCAACGAATAGTTTAACTGGTGTTGGTGCCATTTACTACAAGTTTTGGATTTCAACGCATACGTCAACAATTATGTTTTGCCGTATTGCGTTCCCATCATTGATACAAATTGTCACCGTTCGATTTCAATAAATAGTTTGGCTAGTGTTGGTACACTTATTTTTGATTTCAACGCATCCTGCCACAACTACATTTCAACGCATTCGGCTTAATTGATTGCAAGTTTATTTAACGTTTCTATGTACCATTTTTTTTTTCTCACAACGTTATCATTGTGTTCAACGTTTTATTCAACAAAATCCTTCAACGCTGATGCTTGCAAGTTTACGGAATGGTTCTACTTGTCATTTGCTGCAACAACGTCATCCATTAACGTTTCTACGTCACGTTTTATTTAATAGAATTGTTTGCTGATTGCCAGTTTATTTAACATTTCTACACAACCATTTATTCATTGTTTATAAGAACAACATTATATAACGCTGCTGACTGCCAGTTTATGGAATGTTCCTACGGGTCAGTCACTGCAACAACGATATCAATTAACGTTTCTACGTAACGTTTATTCAATAAAATTGTTTAATGATTGCAAATTTATTCAACATTTCTACACAACCATTTATTCATTGTTTATAAGAACAACATTACTTACCGCTGATGATTGCTAGTTTATTGAACGTTTCTACTCATCATTTTTATTCAACAATATTATCGGTTAACGTTTCTAATTAACGTTTCATTCAACAAAATTACTTACCGCTGATGATTGCTAGTTTATTGAACGTTTCTACTCATCATATTTATTCAACAATGTTATCATTTAACGTTTCTAATTAACGTTTTACTCAACAACATTACTTACCGCTGATGATT
>OY856188.1:162637736-162724043 GCA_963693315.1 Diogma glabrata | reverse complement strand
ACATTCAAAGGTTCACTATTCTGTCTCAATTGGCATTATTGTTATAATAATCATTTTAGTTTTAATATTGTTCAAATTTAAGTTTAGATTTAATAAACATAAAAATAAAATCACAAATGTCACGGAAAATATTGAGCTCTTTGGAAATAAGACCAGAGAGACTCTACAAGAAATCAGTGAGAACTTGGAAAAATTAGTTAAGTAGATAATTTTAAAGTTTAACTTAAAAATTTCATATATTTATAGGAAACAAATTTAAAAATAAAAATGCATAAAAACTTTTTGTTAATAAAATATATAGGGTAAAGTTTTGGTTTCATTTTAAATTAATTAATATTATGTAATTTCAAACACAATTAAGGTCATTGTTTTGTTAGTAGTCGATAACTCCGTTAGCTCGTTCATTCCATTCGTTTTTAATAAAAGTTATAAATAGTTCATTTTAAGGAAAATTTAATTTTAAGAACAATCCTCGAAAGGGTGTTCACTTAATGTTATATAAAATTAATTATGTTAACATAATGAACAAAAAAAAAAAAAAAAAAAAAAAAAAAAAAAAAAAAAAAATATATAAATGTTTTATCTCAATAAATTCAATTTATATATAAAATTTTATGATTAAATTACACCGAAAATAAAATTTTAATTATAAAAGTATCTTAAATAGTGAATATTTAATAAAGTATCTTGCATAATTATGTTTAATCAAAAATTTAAAGTTTTTTCAATATATTACATTTTATTTACGATAAAAATAAAAGTAATAATAATAAAATGAACTATAGTGATTATAGTTTTGCTATTAATTTTGCTATGCTAGCTATTTTACAAATACATATAGAACAAAATAAAGCTAAAATTAAATTTTAATTATTAATATAATTATACATATATATTGTATTGCTTAATTCATTTTAAACGTATATTTTAAAATTAAAATAATATAACCAGTCGATGGTAAATTTTAAGAAATTTATACAAGTATAAATATATTTAATTAATTTTGTGAAGGAAAGTAATCAGATAGTTATAATCAAAATAAAAGTATAAAATAGATAGTTTTAATGAAAATTTAATTTTAAAAACAACCCTCGCAAGGTTGTTCACTTTATGTTCACTTTATGTCCACATTATAAGTTATTATGTAAACATAAAGAATTGTTGATAGGTTCTTTCGGAGGGCGGAGGAATGTTGTATAAATCTCCTTTGGTTTATACTATAAAATTAACAATATAGGTTAAGTTAAGTTAGCAGTAACAATATAGGTTAAGAAATTACTTAAAAATTTAAATTATCCAAAATCAACAAAATTAACAATATAGGTTAAGTTAAGTTAGCAGTAACAATATAGGTTAAGAAATTACTTAAAAATTTAAATTATCCAAAATCAACAAAATTGTATAAATAATTAAATTCGTTAAATTGTTAATTATGCAAAAATTGCATACATCAATTTTTGTTGAGTTTTTGTTGATTTTGGGTAAATAAAATATTATAAATAATTGGTTTTTAGTTTTTTAGGGGAGTTGATTTTTTGTTTTCGAAGAAGTACAGTTAGTTTAGTTTTAAAGTGTAAATTTAAGTTGTCCGAAATCTCATCAGTGATTCAATTAATTCGAATAAATCTTTAAGTTGTTTAATTTGTAACTTTTTCTATAAAAATAATAATAAAACTAATATTAATAGTTAATGTTATTTATAGTTAACTAAGTGAATCTAAAGTGTTTTAATCAATAGTTATTGAGAACCATCCACAGGTAAGGAACCACAAACACTGTTGGTACAACAAGTTGAATACAACTGTACCTATATATATGTACTTGTACAAATAACATTACAAAACTAATGATTGCAACGCGAGATCTGCGATGGGGTAATTAGTTGGGAAACAACTTCACTGTTCAGTCAGCGTCGACTGATATATATGCAATGATGCAAATAGCAATCCGGGTGCATTGGTATGGCGCCAGAATTGTTTGATACAATAATAAAACTTTTAACGTTGTAATCGGTTGACATTTACAGCGTCAACTTATGTGTTTTCAATGATGAAATTCGCAATCCGGGTGCATTGGTATGGCACCAGAATTGATTGATACAATAATAAAACTTTTAACGTTGCGATCTGTTGACATTTACAACGTCTACTGATGTATATTCAGTGATGGAAATAACTATCCGAGTGCAGTAAACGATACACGCGTTTATTCTAGGACTTACTTACAATTTAAATACCGCTGTTTGCCTTATCATGCTGGCTAGGTGCTCTCTCAGACCAAAGAAAAAAATACAATCGCGATCACGATCCAAGAGTAAGAGAGCGTGTTCAAAACATAAATTTGACAGTGCAACCGTATAAAATTAATCACGAAAATAATAAATTAACACAACCAAATCGATATAAGTTAATACAAAAAAATAAATGTTCAACAAAAATGAATTAATATAATTTATTACAAACAAAAAAAAATTTAACAAAACAAAAAAAGACGTCTATCCGCCACGACGGTAAAAGGTAAGAGCAATAAATTAATAATCAGTAAATAAATTACACACGAATAATCCAACAATAGCTCAGTACAAAAATTATTCTAATCAGTAATAAATTAATTCACAAAAATATATATTAACACAAAAAAAAAATTACCAAAAAATAGAAATATAAAAAAAACAAAAGAAAGAAATAATTCTAAAAATCGACTGTCCACCACGTCGGTACAAAGTAAGAGAGCGTGCCTTCTCGAAAATTTTAACACCACACCTTAAATTTTTCAATTCCCCACACATAAAAATCCCCACGCCTCTTTTGTTAGTAATGGATCGCGTACACATATCTTTTTTAAATGATGTAAAAAACAGACCAAAACAAAAGATACGTAAACGCCTGTGTGCGAATAAGACAAAACATAATCACTTTTTTTTAAAAAAGATGTCAATATATATATGTATGTGTATATTTGTATATTTCGTAATATATATGTGTATATTTCGCAAAATTTTGTGCCGACTTTGTCCGAAAAGATGAAATGTTTGTCTTTTTTAACCTTGAGAAAATATTAGAATATTCGATTATTTTGCGTTACGTTGATTTGATTCATAAAATCATTTGTTTTGTGTAGACCTTAATTCTAAGAACATGTACAACAACAACACTATTCGTTTCATTCACTTTCTGTTGTGTTTTGTTGATTTTATTTTCCTGGAAGTGACCGTAATCGTCTAGATTTTTCTGTACTCGTAACATTACCCTCCACTTAAGCCTGTTCGTCCCGAACAGGATCTAGATCTCTCCTCCAATTGTTGAATCCAAACATTTTTTTTCTTTTTCTATTTCCCAGGCTGTTAAGAACTACTTCCGGTCCCTTTCTAAGTCCTTGCCTATTACTTTGTTCTATGTCAGCGCACCGTGATGAGTATGGATTCTCATTATCTCTTAAGTGCTCCTTATCTCTTCCCTTTGAGTTTTCACACTGAACCATTCTCATTTTCAGCTGCGATTCGTTTCCATTTGAAGCTATTTGAACCACTTCATTTACATTGCTCACTTCGTACTGTACCTGAACTTGTTTCCTTTTTAACTTTCGGCGTTTGTTCAAACGTTTGCGTCGGTTGACGTTTCTCTCCCTCATCTGTTTGGATGATGGTTCTGGATTTTCCTCTGCACTGCATAGTTTCTCATCGCTGCCAATATCTGTTGACTCTCCCTCATTTACAAGTAGTGGCATCTCAACATTATTAATCTTTAGGATTCCACATCCAAAATCGAAGACTAATCCATTCGCCTTCATGAAGTCCATCCCCAAAATGACTTCATCCATAATGTCTGCCACTAGCACCTCTTGTTGATAGCAGTTATTTCCCAATTTTATTTCAGCGATTCTTTTACCTTCTATTTCAGCGCATTCTCCAGTTACTGTTTGGAGTTTCAATCCATCTGATGGTTCCAAAACACCGTCAATTAAACCTTTGCGAACGAATGTTCGAGCTGAACCTGTATCCAGTGTCATGAAGCAACCTTTGCCTTCAAGTTGTGCGTTGATACCCAAGCTTTCACCATTTACCGCAATTCTTGAAATTGGAATGTAGGCTGCATTCTCCTCACTTTTTGGCTTTACAGCTGCACCTCCAACAGGCTTCCGTTGAATAGAAGACGAAGATCTATCACGCTTCCTGTTCCAGCAGTCCTGTGAGATATGGCCCGATTTCCTACATATCCAGCACAGGAGTTTTCTACTGCTGTTCCTGAACCCTAAGTGCTCCATTTCTTCGGCTCCTCTGTTCTTCACAGAAGACGACAATCTGTCTGTTTCCCCGTTTGTCTTGCACTCCCGTGCCATGTGACCCTCTTCATCACATACCCAGCATCTATGTCGCTTCTATCTCTGTGTGCCAAAACTTCCCCTTTGATGTTCCCCTCTACATTCCTTTTTCTGCATCCACCAGATGGCATACACATCCTCTGTACCATCTCATATTGCATTGCGTATGCGACAGTTTCATGGAAAGTCACCTTAGGTGTAGTCATTACTTTGATCCTGGTTTCTGATTCTCGGATACCATCAATGAAGGCCTCAATCTTCATCTTCTCCATAAAATACGGTGGAGTGTTCGAGTGTGCCAAATGTACAAGCCATTCCACTGCCGAAGAATAGTTCTGAAGGCTTTCCCCATTCCGTTGCAAGCGACCTTTTAACTCGATTCTGTATAATTCCTTTTTATGGTCGCTACCATATTTACGTTCCAATGCATTCATCACCTCTGCATAACTTTTCCGATCATTTTCCGGCACTGCCTGTAGTGCTTCAGCTGCTTCCCCTTTAAGTGCAACTATCAATGCAGCACGACGGTTTTCGGCGTTCCAAACATTTTGATCTGCTGCGGTCTCGAACTGGAACTTGAAAATACCGAAGGATGTGGTACCGTCATATGATGGTGGCTTTAGTTTAATATTTGCTATTTGTTGTACCACATGTGAAGTGACTTTATACGTTTCAACATCTTGCAACCGTTTCTCGAAATCATCTACTTTGGAAAGTACCTTTTTGTTTTCGTCAAGCACTTTTTGTTCTAATTCTTGGATATCGTTTTGAGTCTTCTCGACTTTTCCATCGAATGCCGTTGACATTTGTTGAAGTTTTTCATCCATAATTTGTTTGACTTCATCGCGACTCATAGCAATGTTTGTGTTTATTGCTTCTAACTGTTGATTGATGCTACTGATTTGTTCTTTATTTGCAGCCAATTGTTGATTGATGTTGCAGCTGATTTCTTCCTTAGTAGCAGCCATTTGTTGATTGATGTTGCTGCTTTGTTGATCAAATTTTTGATTCATATTCAAATTCATCTGTTGCATCATAGCCATTAACTGCGTAAAATCACAATTTGCAGGTGACAATGAGGTTGTTGTTTCCGCAACAGAACTTTTCTCTTCATCAACTGCTACTGAGTCAGCATTTGTACTAATCACTCCAAACTGGTAACTTTCCACAACTACTCCACTAGCTTCCATAGCTTCTCGAAACCGTATCGTCAATTCAGTTTTGTTGCCGGTTGTTGCCAATCCACGTTGTTCTAGTTCTTTCTTTAACTCAAGAACCTCCAAATCGCTTAATAAAACCATTATTAACATCTAACTAATCCGCCGATGTCACCAATGTTACGTTTTTTCCCAAACTTCCTTTGAATTGGCCTAACTCACAATTCGATAAACGCAATCTCCAATCTCTTCCTGAGTTCGATCACTGATTAGTAAGCACAAACACCAGGTTTTATTAAGTCTTCAACTCCTTGATTGTTCCACAACAACAGGAAAACAATACAGCAAACAATATTCCTAACTAGAATATTCTTCCAACAGCTTCGAAACTACAACGGTTTATTGTAGAAATTTCCAGTTCACAGTTCAAAATAATACACAAAGTATTTCTACTCAATAACACAATTATAACTTTATTTACAAAAACTAATTTTAAATATCACTTTTATAATTTTAACTTCACTGTCACACGTTTAAAATAAAACTAATTAAAAACTACAAAAGGTAATTTCCTTATATACATTCTGCCTAATCTCTAGAAATTTCGCGGTCACTTTTTAGAAACCTTGAGAAAATATTAGAATATTCGATTATTTTACGTTACGTTGATTTGATTCATAAAATCGTTTGTTTTGTGTAGACCTTAATTCTAAGAACATGTACAACAACAACACTATTCGTTTCATTCACTTTCTGTTGTGTTTTGTTGATTTTATTTTCCTGGAAGTGACCGTAATCGTCTAGATTTTTCTGTACTCGTAACAATATTCAATATAAGTTATTATTCGTTAATAAAATGAAGTTGGTCCATTGTCCAGGCTGTTACAAAATAGGCACCTTTTAGATTTGGGAATTAAGAAAGCAAACATACGCGATACAGCGAGCATGATTAGACAATTACATTAGTCTAAGCGGTCCAACCAACATTGAGCAAGGTGACCGTTTACCAACAACATTACGAAATCTTTAATATACCTATGGAAAATAACACCTTTAATTTCCGGTTAGCTTTACCTACATCCACTGCCAGACGGAGGAGTGCAATCGACAGAACCGGTGCAACGGCAACAAACGTGTAGCTCGATTAAAAATCAACAGAATTGACCTACTTTACTGAATAATAAGAGTTTACTTTTGTTTGTAATTGAAATTAAGGAGATTATTCGATTTTCACTCCCTGTTCCTTCATTCAAACCAGTGCAATCATTTGAAAATATGCCGATAAAAACAGCGAACGTTACACCCCAACAAAAATATTTGTTTTCCAAGGCAGCCTAATTGGCCATTTGAAACAAACGTAGATTATTTAACATTTGTATCAATAACAAAAATCCCTTAAATCGTTCCCAAATCTAAAGGTCAATAAAATATCGAACCAGATCAAATATAAATAATCAAAAACGAAAAAAACAAAAATTAACTGGGCGAAAGCGGAAAACTTTCTACCATGTTCATTTCTGACAAAAGTTTTACAGTGCCATTCATTCTTTAAAGTCTGGTACCAAATCTTCTATCCCTCTTGTTACTGTGGGGATTTAATCGTCACTGACGCAGCAAGAAAAGCCACTTTGGTCGCGGAACGCTTTGCTTTAAACTCGACCATTTTGGAAAATCCTAAAGAAATGTCGCAGATCCAGTCTTCAGGAGTGAAAAATCATCACTTGCACCTCGTCTTACCCAAATTTTCTACAAATCCTATAAATCTGGTATTTTTTTCTTCATGCTAGAAGTAAGCCAATGTCTAGCCCGTCCCCAAAAATGAACATTTTGCAAAATGTGATATTTCAAATTATAGATCAATAACATTACTCTTAGTCATATCTAAAATATACGAGCAATATATTAATACACACATATCCAAATTTTATGGGGTAACCTTTTAATATCTGACAGCCAATACGGTTTTCGAAACAAAAGATCAACAACCGATCTATTGAACTATGTAATACATCTTTGGAACAGCACACTTGAAAAAGCTTGTAAAACGTATGTTATTGCATTAGACATCTTAAAAGCATTTGATCGAATCTGGTGTGCTAACCTTATCAACAGGCTCGTTGCGCAAGGATTTGAACCCGTAGTCGTACAGCTGATTCATAGTTTTCTCACCGACCAATACATTTCGGAATCCATCGATGGCTTTTCCTTTGAGTCGAAATTAATTAACTCTGGTGTATCCTAACGCGCATTTTTATTAAACGCTTTTCTTTACTTCACAGTATTAGATCAAATCTTGTAACGTTAATTTGACTGCCTTATATTCAATGAAAATGAATGAATCTTTGCAGGCATAGGTTTATCCGATGACAATATACGAATATCATATTAACTAACATTTCAATTGTTTATTCGTTGTTTAAATGAAAACATCGATTTTCATCGGAAATATTCAAATTCTCTCGATCTACTCAACGTAGCGACTTGAAATTTGCACAACATAAAGATCGATAGATAAACTATACAGAATTATGCATTTTACGTTCATAAATTAGGTATTTTCTCGATAAATAAACAATTAATTTCAAAAATTTTCGCCGATTTCGGCCAGCATTCGTATGTTAACAAAATTAAACGCATATCAACGCCGACGCGCACGTAAAGAAGCAGAACGTCAAGAAGAAAATCTAGATGAAGGGAGAAATCAGCTTACTACCACAGCTCAAAATTGTTGTTACGACGATTTTGAGGCTGAAGTTAACACTTTTGCAGACAAAGTATGTGATATTTTTACGAAACAGTGCTATCCCAAGCAAGTATCAAACTACCAGATTCCAATCCGACCTCCAGATTGGATGCTGCCTGAATTAACATGTAAAGTTCGCCTTACAGTTTGTCACCGCTGCAAGTCACACTTAAGAAGCAACAAAACAACTCCACCTGCTAAAGCTTACTGGAACCATTTAGACCCCGGCGACATTCCACCAGAAATTCAGGCACTTTCTCAAGCTGAACAACGTCTTTTGTCTCGGATTCACCCTTTTCTTAAAATTGTCAAGTTTTCTGGATTGTACGGGTACTACGGATTTAAAGGCCAAGCAATCCTTTTTGCCTTGGAAGTTTTTGACGTCATTTCAAAGCAGCCTACGTTCCTACCTCGATCACCCTTGGATGCTGATATTATAGTAATAATGGAACGCTTAGAAAATGCAAATTCTGATTGAGACTACACTGTTTTCAGAACTAAATTAATCGCGGCTATAGAATGGCTTAAATCAAATAACCCATTGTACCGAGACATTGTTATTGATGAAAATACACACCTTGATGAACGTGATTTGATTCGACTATCAAATCATGGCCCAAGTAATGAAGATACTGAAGGTCCTAATGAAAATGCGGAAAATATATCGAAATATGTTTCTATCGGCAGTAGTTCACGCATTATCCATGCATCGTGGCATCAAGGAAAATAAATTAACAAATGTTAAATTCTGTGCTGAAAATGTGTTGAATTCTTATAAGAACGTGACAAAATAGAATTTCCGACTGTTCAAGGCGTTGATGACTAAAAATTGAAAAATAAAAAAAAATAAAAAAAAAAATAGAAAAAAATATTCAAAAAAACTTGAAATATTTGAAAAAATAATTTTTTTAAGAAACGCTTTTCTTTACTTCATTGTTATGCAAACTGTAAAAAAAATTACTAAAAAGCAATAAATAATTCCAAAACTCAAATAAATTTTCTAAAACCTTCTGTAAAAAAATTTAAAAATAAAAATAATTCCAAAACTCGAATAGATTTTTTAAAAAATTCTGTAAAAAAATTCAAAATCGAGAAAATCTGACACATTCGTTAAAGAAAAGCGTGGGACGTTAAAATCAAATTTTAATGGAAAAGGGTTAGATGTAGATGATCTTGTAAAGGGGCAAAACTGTGTTTTACTCGCATTAAATTCTACACTGTTTGTATGACCCCATTCTAAAATTGTTTTAAGATCAGAGTTTAAGGAATCCGTCAAATTAGATCTATGGTTATTAATAACATCAGACGCCCGTTGCCTTTGTGTTTCATGGGATGCATGTAGCGTACTATCATCGGCGAAACTATGAATGGAATGAATGGTGGAATCTAACAAGTCGTTGATATATATAAGAAAAAGGGTGGGAGACAAAGATGATCCTTGAGGCAATCCTGCGTTGGTAGAAAATGTTTCCGATGATATCCCATCGATATTTACTCGAAACTCCCTCCCAGTTAAAAAGTTTTGAATCCAAGAAATAGGTTGCTCTTCAACACCATAACATCTCATCTTACATATAAGATTGTCATGCCATACTTTGTCAAAGGCCTTGGATATATCCAGTGCAATGCCAAATGTTTCACCATGGTACTCGAGCGACTTGTTCCAGACATGTGTTACATAAGATAGCAAATCTCCTGTCGATCGTGTCTGTCGAAACCCATATTGCCATCCATTAAAAATGTTTGAAGATTCCAAATAAGTCATAATATTATAGTTAATATATTTTTCGAACACTTTTGCAACAACCGACAAGATGGATATCGGTCTGTAATTACTTGGGTCATTCTTTTTTCCTTTTTTTGATACAGGCTGAACGCTAGCAAACTTCCAAATGTCTGGGAATACACCTTTCTTGTACGATAGATAGTGGATTTTTGTGAGAATTGGTGCTAGCTCTCTAGCAAAAGCTTTCAGTATGATGGGAGGGATACTATCAGGACCTGATGATTTATTGGAATTTATTTGCAAAAGCATCTTACGTATGACATTCTTGCGAAAGATGATACGCTTCATTTTGTACGGTACCTGAGGAATTGGTTTTGGCGGGAAATTAGGCGCAGTTAAAGTTGAGTTTTCAGAAAAGAGTTTTCCAAGAAGATCAGCCTTTTCTTTTGGGTTTATTATGGGTACATCATTATGAATTAAAGGTGGCAGTGACGATTGAGTGAAATTATTTTGCACTGCTTTAACGGCTTTAAAAAACTGTCGAGAGCCCGTAGGATGCTCGGCAAATTTCGCTGCTTTTTTTGAACTATAACGATTTTTTTCTTTGTTTATCAATAACCGACATATGTTCCTGGCAGCTTTATATTCTCGCAAGGTGTTTGTATTGCTTGTTTTAATGTAATTGCGAAACGCAATTGTTTTTTGTTTAATTGCCTCTTTGCATTTTTTGGTGAACCAAGGATCTACTCTCGGGATAATTACACTATTTGGTATAAATTTACGCATTCCTGCCAGTATTACAACAGAAAAAATCACAGCAGCCTTATTTGGATCTTGTTCAACTAAGCAAGTTTGTTTCCATGGATACCATTTATAATGACTTTTGAGGTCTTGCCAATCCGCATTTTTGTAGTCCCAAACATGTCTAGGATTGGCTTTAAATGGCTTGGGCGTTTCAATATTTAGTGTAGTTGAGATCAAATTGTGATCAGATCCTCCTAGAGGCTCTGTGATTTTGAATTGCACTATAGCCGGCTCATTTATTAAAAATAAATCAAGAAGATTTCTTTTTTGACCTAGAATATCTGGAACTCTTGTTGGCTGGTCAATTATTTGCGTGTAGTTATGGTACAACGAAAATAATTCTGCTTGTTTACTGTGGAACGATCATATAATGGTGATGGCAAAAAGCGTGTCAAAAAACTCGGTCTCCTCATTAGATGTAAAAAGTATTAGGGAAGCAAAATTTGATGTTAAATTTCGATCACCCATAATTCACATAGCACGAACAGAGTCTAAAAGAACTAAGATGGATACAGATGTAGCACTCCAGACCTGACAATAATACTCCATACCGAAAAAATATAGGACTTAAGCATGTGGAATAATTGATACGAAGTGAAATAATTTTTACATCTAATGAGGAGGTTGAGTTTTTTTGACACGCTTTTTGCCATCACCCTTATATGCAATGCTCGGATGATATCGGTTCTATCGTGCTATCGGATCAACCATATTCTTTTCTCCGTTTTACACGTCAATCGGTTTATGTAAACAGTCAAACTGTTGAGACCACTCACTATCAAAGTGACAGACTGAAGAGGGTTTTCCTTGTGCGTACATCGTACAAATGGAATGTTTTGCCCGAATCAATAGTCTCGGGGCGTTCAATCCACAAAAGCTTTAAAAAGCATTCATCAACACATCAGAATGCAAGTTGTTGTGATACCTAGGTCTTAATAGGTATCTATGGGTTGTTCTTATAAATATTATAATTTCTATTATAAATATTGTGATTTCAATTTATATTAAAAAAAATTTCTTTGGACTCCCCCTAAAACATTTTCAGTATATATCAAAACTGTTTTGATATATACTAGTGTCGATGAAAGCATAGCTTTCGAAATACGTATATAGTAAATAAAAACTATCAGTTAACAAGAAATTGGCGATTTTATTTTAATTTATCAGTGAAATTTATTATAATACTTGTTAAGTTTGAACAAACAAAATTATTAAAATGTGTTAGAATTGATGCAATATCGATGATGAATTATTTAACTATGCAACTATTTGTTTACCTTTTCAATCGTGATTTTTGGCGTTATTACAAGAGGAAAAGAATTAAATAGAATAGTTATTTACATATCGAGGGCTGAAAGTAGAAGATTATGCCAGCGGTTCATATTGAAGCCCGACGCGAAGCGAGGGCTTTTATTGAACCAAGGGTGTAATCTTCCTTTCAGCCTGAGTGTATGTACAACGTTTTACGCACAACTGCACAACTTTATTGTAGTATAAATCAATTTTTGAATTTTTTAAACTCGCTAGACATTTTGAAAATTATGCTAAACATGCCATGATTTTCTCTATAAACTTCATACAATAATTTATTTGTTTGTTCTAATTTTATGAATATTTTACGGGTGATTATTTTACGGGCGGTAAAGTAGAAAAATATATTAATATTTCATATAGCAACGGGATTTTATTTTACAGATGTAAAGTTCAACTTGCAGCCACGATAACTAGGATGTAAAATGTGTTTTACGATTCGTTTGTGCGTAAAGTTATTTACATCTAGTTATTCAAATCTATGCATGTAATCGAAAATATACGAAAATATTTGTAATATCATTTATTTTATACTAGATAATATACAAACACTTTACCCTTGTGTCAGCAAAATATATCTTACAGGTATATATCAATCATAAAACATTTCAATTTGCTAGCATAAACGTGATATTTCCAGTTATTGCTTATTCTCTTATTCACTGTTGTCAGTAAATTCAATTGTAAGTATAAATTGGAAATATATTGCTTAAGATAAAAACTATCAAGTTCGATTTTTGTCTCGAATTCTGTATTTTCGATATTAAAATATATTTATATTTTATGATTTTTTTAAGACTATGTTCTATTTAAAATTTAATGAAATTCTTTTCAATAAAAGTCACGTATTTATTATTGTATCAGATGAATAAAAATTTGATACACTTATTCTTAGGAAGTTATTTTGAGCTGCAAAAGTGGTGCGTGTATCGAAATTTGTAATTTTTAAAACTGTTCAAAAACATCATGAACATTCTGAGCGAACTAAATATGAAATATTACCTAGACACTTTGAATTCCACTGTCACCATGTCAACGAAATGGGAAGGAATTATGACAAAATGAAATGACGTGTAGAACATAGCGATAGTTTCTTTAAATGTTTTAGCTGTCGATAAACATTTCGATTAAAGTTCTGAGGAGCACACACTTCGGCAAATCAAGGAGAAACTTTAATTTCACAAACTGGTCAATCATTTAAACTAATCATTCTGCATCGAAACAGTTCTACAAGGTAGTGTTTGGAAACAAATGGATGGCACAGCTCTATAGCGATTGTTCGTCGATTGTTCTGCGCACTGCGCAGCCAAACTTTTTGTGTTTATATGCAACAATTTACAATGCTTTAATTTAATTTTTGTTATAGGAAAATATTTTTGGTGTGGGTCAAAAAATGCACAATCACATTGTTGATTGCAGATAGCTAAAAAGCCGCTTATTGCAGATGTCTTGTTTTTCAAAAAATGATAGAAATATGTTCAAATATTAATATTTATAAATTTTGTTTCAATGTACGGCCGTTATAACGGTTTGATTTATACAGTACATTTCAGTACATACATTTTAATCCATAATATTTGGCAGAGAAACGAGCTCTGGGTGAGCAAAGTAGTATCAAAAAATAAACCAATTAGTAAAGTGGCAGCACATTTCTTAACCAAAAGTTTCAATGCAAGTTCATCTGTATATTAATTATCTGTAGGTGACACTGTATAGAAAACACACCACAAACTCTATACATACTCTGTATCAGAGTTTCGAACCGAAATATTTTCCGTTTCGGTTTAATATTTCGTTCCGACTATTATTTCGTTCCGGTTTTCGGTTTGGTTCCTTAGTTTATTTTTTCGTTCCGGTTTTCGGTTCGGTTCCGGTGAAGTTCCGATGTCAAAATCAAGGATTTTCAGTATTCTTATGCAAAAATTCAAAACAAACAACTTAAGTAATTATTGAATCTAGAACATCGAACATACAGGCTTCAGTAAGAAGTTTTTCAGACATAGTACCGTAATATTTTGAGGTTTAAATTTCATGTCTAATAACGTTGGAGTAAACGTCATTACACTACTTGAGCTTAACTTTGAATGCAGATTTCGTTTACATGAAGCTTTTGCTGATATTTTAAGACATTTTAAAATTTTAAATTCTTTTTTATGAAACCGTTCAATATGACTCTCAAAATTTGCTGCATGGTTTCATGGTATTTTAAAAAAATGTAATAAATTTTGGAATAGACTAGAAACCAAAATTGTAGTACCTATAGCTAGTTTTACATGCAAAATGAAAATCTTTTACTCATAATATATGAGCAGCTTTTTGTTAGAATATTGTTTTTGTTTTTTCACTGCAAACCGTTTTACATGAACCGTAAATAAAATGATTTTTTCGTTCCGGTTACGGTTCATTACATATAAAAATTACGGTTTCGGTTACGTTACGGTTCAACCCAAAATTTCGGTTAATAACGGTTTTCGGTTTACGGTTCAGTTCCGGTTCGACACTCTGCTCTGTATCATACGTCATGAGCCGTGTTCGATTTGCACTGAAACATCTGAAACAACTTAAAAATTGTATGCAATTGTTTTTGTTTTTACGGTTATTTCCAGGGCTGCAAAACCATAAATTATTTTTAATGGTTTGGTTTTTGGTTTTCCTCAAATCTCAATGCCCAATTATCTCTTTGCCAAATGAGCTTTAGTTTTGGTTTCGGTTTTGGTTTTTCTAGATAGTAAATCTTGGTTTTGGTTTCGGTTTTGGTATTTCTAAACGTCAAAATTTGGTTTTTGGTTTCTGGCTAAAAATGATTTGTTTGAGTATTCGTCAGAGAATTGATTAAAAATTACAATATTTGTCAACAAACAGTGCCAATGCTCAAGAAAAAATGTTAAGTCAATTTATGATACATTACATACCCAGGGGAAAGTGTTTCATTTCCGCGTAGTGCCTAGAGCATTTCAAGATATAACAAGGCGGATATGAAACTTCCTACTGCGGTTTGTTTACTATAAGTCCAAGAGCTAGTGAACCTTTTGGGTAACGGTCGTCCTGTAAGGCTAGAATTTTTTTTAGTGATAGTTCATGAAATGTGAAGTATGGAAACCACAACCTGGCAGGCATCAGCTATGCAGGTCATCATCCCCTATATGTTTGAAAGTGTAAAAAAAATTTTAAAAAAAAACTTCCTCCTGTAAAGCTTGAAATTTTTATATGATTTAGCTCACTTATTGTAGAGTACAAAAAAAAATTGACAGGCGATTTGGAGGTGCACAAGTATCTGCCAGGCGAATCGAAAGGTGTTACAACCTGCCGGCCAGCCGTCACAAGCGACGAAATCTAGAAAACCGCTGAACGGATTTCCAAAAAATTTTTGTTTCTAAAAATAAGTTTACTCAATGGAAAGAGCTGAAAGGACGATGTGTTCGATGACTGTACCGGAAGTGTGTCAAAAAATTGTCAAGTGTGTCAAAACAAGGAAATTTGCATATTTTTGGCTTAAAAAACGTTCATTTTAAGTGATTCCGGATATAAACATTGAATTTGAAGAAATCTTGATGGTCTGGATTGGTATGTGATACCAAAAACTAGATTATTGCATTAGAAGTTTGTCAAAAAAATGTTGTCAAGTGTGTCAAAAGAAAGATTTTTATTTATTTTTTTACCCAATTTTTCGGAAAAAACTAAAATAAATTATTTGTATGACATGAAATTTTATTATTATTATTGAGAATTATGGCATTATAAGTTTGTCAAAAAAATGTTGTCAAGTATATCAAAAAAATTAACTAGTTGTATTACGAAAATGTGGCATGGAAAATTTTTCAACTTGTTATAGATTTTGGAATATTTTTTGAATTTTGAAAAAAGTTTGTATATTTTGATTTTGTAATAATTTTTGCAATATTTTTAAAATTTTTTGAAAAAGTTTTAATTTTTGATATTGTTATAATTTTTGCAATATTTGTAGAATTTTGGAAAAAGTTTCAATTTTTGAATTGTTAAGAATTTTTGGAATATTATTAGAATTTAGAAAAAGTTTAAATATTTGATTTTATTTCAATTTTTGGAATATTTTTAGAATTTTTAAAAAAGTTTGATTTTAATTAATTTTTACAATATTATTGGAATCTTGAAAGAAATATGAATTTGTGATTTTGTAATATTTTCTCGAAACGCTAAATGGAGAGGTTTTTGAGTAGTTTGCTGATTGTATTATCTTTTCACTAAATTATGTTAATTTATGATCTGTTATGATTTTCCGGCAACGTATTAATTTTTCGTGTTAGTTTCGTAATAAATTTCTAAACAGAGATAAAAAAAACATGCACTTTAACAAAGAGGTTTGTTTGATATACATCGTTTCCCAAAAATAAAAACAATGTCCTCATAAAAGTTTTATGTCGAAAACTATATCAAAATCCTTAACCAAAACCGAATTCTTGATATCTCAGAGTTTGAAATTTCTGCCCCTCCATTAATACTACATTATGATGCTAGGACGTAAAGCTAAGGTTTTCGGACGTATGTGGCGTTTGCGAATCGAGGCGCTAGCTTCAAGTTCAAAAATTTTCCATGCCACATTTTCGTAATACAAACAGTTAATTTTTTTGACATACTTGACAACATTTTTTTGACAAACTTATAATGCCATAATTCTCAATAATAATAATAAAATTTCAGGTCATAAAAATTATTAATTTTATTTTTTTCCAAAAAATTAGGTAAAAAATAAATAAAAATCTTTCTTTTGACACACTTGACAACATTTTTTTGACAAACTTCTAGTGCAATAATCTAGTTTTTGGTATCACATACCAATCCAGACCATCAAGATTTCTTCAAATTCAATGTTTATATCCGGAATCACTTAAAATGAACGTTTTTTAAGCCGAAAATATGCAAATTTCCTTGTTTTGACACACTTGACGATTTTTTTGACACACTTCCGGTACAGTCATCGAACACATCGTCCTTTCAGCTCTTTCCATTGAGTAAACTTATTTTTAGAAACAAAAATATTTTGGAAATCCGTTCAGCGGTTTTCTAGATTTCGTCGCTTGTGACGGCCGGCAGGTTGTAACACCTTTCGATTCGGGTTGTAACACCTTTCGGTGCGAAATTCCTTTCCTCCTATATAAAAGGAATAATTTGCTCGAATCATTCTGATATGAAGAGGGCATATCGTTTAAGAGTAATACCTAAACAGATGACACCCCTGATCTGAACAAGCTAGCAAAAAGCATTTGTTTAAGAACAATTACAACAAATGCATTCGAAAATATAAGACCTGCATCTGAATATATTCAACCATTGAAGTACGATGGTCTGGAATATTTGGTAGGCTACCTATTATTTACATTGAAAGTTTCAAGTTTAGTAATTGATCATTCTCATGATAAATGTTGTACTTGGAATAACTATCTTACAGAAGGATGCCTTAAAACATATACCACAGCTGAAGCTAAAGATGGAGCAACTTGAAGCAATATTTAATCAAACGACGTGAATAACATTTTATTGCTTATAAGAAAAAATGATTCAAAAAATTTAATAGACCTTTTGAAAGATGTAGACTGCGATGAGAAAACTAAAACCATTTTCTTCAGGTTTACAATGTATACTTTCGAATGAACGACTTAAATGAAACAATTTTGGACATGACAACCATAAAAAGAAAATTAAATAAGGTCCATTAAATTATATTTCTGGTCAATTTACTTTAAACCCTTTAAATAAACCATATTATTACTATTTTAATTTATTATCATTATGTATAATAAAAATTTCTAAAAAATCAAAAGTATTCTCATAATCAGAATAATCAGATTTTATATATCTCTCATTCTCATACGAGTTTACATAGCTTTCACATATTTTCCCATTTACATAATATATCATGTATTTAAAAAAATAAATTTATTAAAATTTTGTCCTTTATTTAAAACAAAATATTTTATTGTCAAAATAAAATAAAGCATGTATGACCGTTTTCGACTTAATATTTTTCATTGAAACGAAAATAAATCAACTCACTACGTGACGTCATGCGCAGAAAAAACCAAAATAGAAATTTTAACAATCATACCCTATAGTTTATTTTCTTTGGGTGTCTGCCATTGGATTTTTTAATAAAAACAGATTGTATACTCTAAGATATTAAAACGGCAGACATGCTGAAATCACGTTTTTGAAGTCAATTTTTACGTTTTTTAACTTGCGGACACGCCAAAAGGAACCATCGGCGGGGATAGTGAATACCCATTTCAACTACGGCAGGTGAAAAACTATACCTAGCATCAATATGGAGTTTGTTAAAATACCGTAAGTCTGCCGGTCACTGGCTCTTAGACTATAAATATGCAAATTGTAAACAGAACCACCCAGCTAGAATGCAAACACTATCAAACTTCACCAATACTAAAAATTAGATGCTTCACTCAAAATGTCTAGGTACTCTTCCTTAGATATTTATTCAATGTTTGAAATATATAAATATCTATGTATGTAAATCAAATTTAATTTGCTGCTACAATATTTTTTAAATTCGAAATTGTACAATGTACATGTAAAAAAACCTGATATTATGCCGGATTCATACATAAGTAAATAAAAATAGTTTTTTTTTCGTCCACTTTGCACGTTGATAGTTTATCACGTAAAGTTCAATTTGACGAGCGATTGTATACGAACTACTCATTCGATATTCATAATTGATAATAGATTAAAACAATTCGTCTTATACACTTCAAAAATTTTATTTAAAATATCCTAATATTTTCGAAATTTAAGAGTCCTTCCTCTGGGATAATTGTTTCTAAACTAAGCTTACTAAAGAATTAACATAGTTTTTAAACCTAATAAATGACAATACATAAATTTTTATTCATGGCAATAAAACTAAATTATAGTATTTAAACAGTACATATAATAACAGAAATAAAATCAAAGGAATAAAATGTTTATAAACGGGTTACGGAAGGTGACAAAAATTGAACATTATGAAATAGGTATTTTCCCAAAAACTTTAAAAAACTAATTAATGAAAAATTAATCTAATTCCCAATTTCTCCACACAAAGTTAAACCTTGGTTAACTCTAACCCAAGTTTAATTACAAAATTGGTTTTGTTCGCACCAAAAAATCTCGAGTTAAATTTCACCGAAGGAGCAAATTTAACTAGTCATTTGATCACCCGTTAAGTTAAATTTAACAATGCGGTTATTTCTACCATGACGCTCGTGCTTTTATTTTCTAATATTAAATAGTGGAAACTGGAAACTGGGCCTCTGTCGTTGTTGATTAAGTTTTCTTCTTGCTGTATGTAGTAGATTCTATTATTTATAATTTGCTATTATCTTGAAATTGGCGTTTTAGATTTAATTTGCTAATGTCAATTTTTTCATAAGTGTTATGTCGTTGAATAGGTATTGGAAAGCAGTATTTAAAACTATACAATGTTATTGTTGTAAACCTTTTAAAACGCATCTAATTTTATTGAATTTAAAGTAATATTACTTCGGTCTGAAAGACCTAAGTATTACATTCATGAGCTCAAAGTGAAATTTTTATCCCCACTTTTTTTGACATTTCTCGACGTTTTAGGACCTCCTGATTCTAAAAAAGCAAAAAAAAAAAATGTATGTCTGTCTGTCGGCCGGCCGCCGTCATTACCTACACTGCAGGGAAAACGGCTGGAGGTATTTCAAAAATTTTTTTTTCTAAAAATAGGTATTCACAAGACACAGGTCCGAAAGGACGCTGTGTTCGATAACTGTACCGGAAGTGTGTCGAAAAAATCATTATGTGTGTCAAAAATAGCAAATTTTCATATTTTTGGCTTAAAAAACGTTCATTTTAAGTGATTACGAGTAGGAACATTAAATTTGGGGGAATCTTGATGGTCGGGATTGGTATGTGAGATCAAAAACTACATTATTGCATTATAAGTTTGTCAAAAAAATGTTGTCAAGTGTGTCAAAAGAAAAATTTTTATTTATTTTTTACCTAATTTTTTGGAAAAAATATGGAGGGGCTGAAATCTCAAGCTCTGAGATATCAAGACTTCGGTCTGGGTTAAGGATTTTGATATAGTTTTCGGCAAAAAACTTTTATGAGGACATGGTTTTTAGTTTTGGGCAGCGATGTACATCAAACATAACTCTTTGTTAAAGTACAAGTATTTTTTATCTCTGTTTAAAAATTTCTTACAAAACTAACACGAAACATCAATACGCTTCCGGAAAATTATAATCAAAATTCCAAAAATATTGTTAAATTAAATAAAATCAAACTTTTTCAAAATGCCAAAAATATTCCAAATATTAGAATAAAATCAAATATTTAAATATTTTCTAAATTCCAATAATATTTCAAAAATTCTTAAAAATACAAACTTTTTCCAAAATTCTAAACATATTGGAAAAATTATTACAAAATCATAAATTGAAACTTTTTTCAAAATTCCAAAAATTATAATAATATCAAAATTAAAAATTTTTCAAAATTCTAAAAATATTTCAAAAATTCTTACAAAATCAAAAATTAAAACTTTTGCCGAAATTCTAAAAATATTGCAAAAATTATTACAAAATCAAAAATACAAACTTCTTCAAAATTCCAAAAATATTTCAAAAACTATAACAAATTCAAAAATTTCCATGTCCAATCTCATTTTAAATTACATTTACGTCATAAAAACAGCTACATTTTTTTTCCCAAAAAATTGGCTAAAAAAATAAATGAAATCATTTTTGACACACTTGACATTATTTTTTGACAAACTTATAATGCCATAATTCTCAATAATAATAATAATAATAATATATCATGTCATACGAACTATTAATTTTATTTTTTTCAAAAAAAATTGGGTAAAAAATAAATAAAACCTTTCTTTTGACACACTTGACAACATTTTTTGACAAACTTATAATGCCATAATTCTCAATAATAATAATAAAATTTCATTTCAAACAAACACTTTTATTTTTTTTGCAAAAAATTAGGTAAAATACTAAATAAAAATCTTTTGACACACTTGACAACATTGTTTTGACAAACTTATAATGCAATAATCTAGTTTTTGATCTCACATACCAATCCCGACCATCAAGATTTCTCCAAATTTAATGTTCCTACTCGTAATCACTTAAAATGAACGTTTTTTAAGCCAAAAATATGAAAATTTGGTATTTTTGACACACATAATGATTTTTTTGACACACTTCCGGTACAGTTATCGAAAACAGCGTCCTTTCGGACCTGTCCCTTGAGTATACCTATTTTTAGAAAAAAAAATTTTTGAAATCCCTCCAGCGGTTTTCCCTGCAGCGTAGGTAATGACGGCCGGCCGGCAGACAGACATACATTTTTTTTTTTTGCTTTTTTAGAATCAGGAGGTCCTAAAACGTCGAGAAATGTCAAAAAAAGTGGGGGTAAGAATTTCACTTTGAGCTCATGAATGTAATACTTAGGTCTTTCAGACCGAAGTAAAATAAAATTAATTGTTTGTTGGAAATGAAATTTTATTATTATTATTGAGATTTATGGCATTATAAGTTTGTCAAAAAAATGTTGTCAAATGTGTCAAAAGAAAGATTTTTATTTATTTTTTTACCCAATTTTTTGGAAAAAAAAATTGTTTGTTTGAAATGAAACTACTTCGGTTTTATTATTATTATTGAGAATTATGGCATTATAAGTTTGTCAAAAAAATGTTGTCAAGTGTGTCAAAAGAAAGATTTTTATTTATTTTCTTACCCAATTTTTTGGAAAAAAAAATTGTTTGTTTGAAATGAAACTACTTCGGTTTTATTATTATTATTGAGAATTATGGCATTATAAGTTTGTCAAAAAAATGTTGTCAAGTGTGTCAAAAGAAAGATGTTTATTTATTTTTTTACCCAACTTTTTGGAAAAAAATAAAATTGTTTGTTTGAATTGAAATTTTATTATTATTATTGAGAATTATGGCATTATAAGTTTGTCAAAATGTCAAATGTTGTCAAGTGTGTCAAAAGAGAGATTTTTATTTAATTTTTACCCAATTTTTTGGAAAAAATAAAATTATTTGCTCGAAATGAAATTTTATTATTATTATTGAGAATTATGCCATTATAAGTTTGTCAAAAAAATGTTGTCAAGTGTGTCAAAAAATGATTTCATTTATTTTTTAGCCATTTTTTTTGGGAAAAAAATGTAGCTGTTTTTATGACGTAAATGTAATTGAAAATGAAATTGAACATGGACATTTTTGAATTTGTTATAGTTTTTGAAATATTTTTGGAATTTTGAAAAAGTTTGTATTTTTGATTTTGTAATAATTTTTGCAATATTTTTGGAATTTCGGAAAAAGTTTTAATTTTTGATTTTGTAAGAATTTTTGGAATATTTTTAGAATTTTGAAAAATTTTTAATTTTTAATTTTATTATAATTTTTGGAATTTTAAAAAAAAGTTTTAATATTTGATTTTGTAATAATTTTTGCAATATTTTTAGAATTTTGGAAAAGTTAGAATTTTTAAGAATTTTTGGCATATTATCGGAATTTAGAAAAAGTTTAAATATTTGATTTCATTCTAATTTCTAGAATATTTTTGGAATTTTGAAAAAGTTTGATTTTATTTAATTTAACAATATTTTTGGAATTTTGATTATAATTTTCCGGCAACGTATTGATGTTTCGTGTTAGTTTTGTAATAAATTTTTAAACAGATATAAAAAATACTTGTACTTTAACAAAGAGTTATGTTTGATATACATCGCTGCCCAAAACTAAAAACCATGTCCTCGTGAAAGTTTTTTGCCGAAAACTATATCAAAATCCTTTACCCAGACCGAAGTCTTGATATCTCAGAACTGTGAGATTTCAGCCCCTCCATATTTTTGAAATTTGATTTCATTAAACTCAAAATTGTATGTGGTTTCCTTAGATTATAAAATATACAGGATAAGTAATATTTTGTGTATGTACACTATAAAAATATAAAAACAATTGAAACTATCTTTTAAATTCAAATTTTATATTGAAAATAATTTCTACAAAAGAAAAGCTCCTGTAAAAATAAACACAAAACTACAGGATCCCATGCAGCATTTTTATCTGTTTCCATTTATAGAAAAAAATATATATTATTATTCTTCTATTGCCCGAAAGAAGTAACTGCAAAACAATATATATGTGTAGTAGAATTTTGAAGTTATACTTCTTTGCGCTCGTTGTAAATATTTTGATGGGGTGTTAATCGAGAAACCGCGTCACGCTTGTTTAATTTATATTTTAACCTTTATGCTGTAAGGTAATAAAGACGAAATTAGTAAATCAACCTTATGCTGTATGGTAATAAAGACGAAATTACTAAATCAATCATATTTTATAATAATAAAACATTATTCGCTTAGTTATCTTTGATCAATTTTTTTTTCACTTTTCGGAATTATCATTAAAAGGAATAGTTAATGTATAATATGACAAACAAATATGTACATTTATATGAAAATTATGTAAAATTATTTTTTAACAAATACATATTTCTAATTTACAACAAATATGTTCTTATGGTTTGCAATTATATAAAATATGTACATATTTCTATGCATTAGCACCAATACGATACATTTAAGCATTGTTTATTTATGATTAAACAAACCTGCTTGCATTAGCAGAACTGCCCTCCCATGTTCCAAAAATTGGAAATTGACGTTTCTTTTCCTCTTCTTCGAAACAATGATTAACCAAGAATTTGCATTGGAACCTTAGTACCGAAGAAAAAGATTATGAACAATATCAAAGCTACAGGTTTAAAGTGTTTTACTTATTGAGTGAAATATGCTTCTCCATTACTTTCAAAACTATTATTGTTATTGCAAGGGATCTATAAAATATATGCAAATATGTTAACAAATGGTGTGATTTGACTGTTTTAATAATAATATATAAGTCTGAATTTACAAATGAAATTAGTCTTATTATTATTTTTTCCAATTTTTGTTTTAAGTTGTGGGAAGGAATGTCGAAATAAGACGATGACCATAAAGCGATAAAACCCGTTAAACGAAAATATTCACTAAAAATTGTGGTATTCTTTAGCCGGCCGGCATATATGCGCATCAATGTAGTAGAGTATTGCAGACAATCGATAAAATATATTTGCAAATTGCAATACGACCCTCTTCAGAACAGCAAAATTTCTGGATTGATAAATGATTATAAGTCTACATGAAATAGGATGCTAAACCAATAGCAATGAACCAGTGTACCTATTTTGTATGACGAGTACGGTGGTTTCGGAGTAAGTAATTGACAATTGTGACATCCAATAAACAAATATATTTACGCTCACCTAATTGTTCGTGACACATTGAATTATTTGAATTAAATCTTTGAAATAAAATTTTAACTTTTTTCTAACCTTAATCTTTTGACATCTACATTTATAAAAATTATTTAATTATTATTTGTCTGTCAAATGTGTTTTGATTTTAAGATACATTTAATATGTAAATTTATCTATAGCTTTAGAGACATTTACTTAATGGCTTTTGCTGACTGTAAAATGATACTATTACATTTTTTTCAAACTTTTTATATACATATTACTAATAAAATAAGATAAATTAAATGACATTAAAAAAAACTATAGGAGAATTTACTCAAAAAAAAAAACAGTTTTCAACCACTTTATCTGGGAAGCACGGAAATCGCCGTGCGGGTACCTTCTAGTAATTAATAATTATTAGTTTTTTGAATAATATTTTTTTTGAATAATATTTTTTTTTCTTTTTGGATAATATTTTTTTTTTTGAATATTTTTTTTTTATTTTTTTGACTAAGAAAACTAAGAAAAATCGCCGATTATACGTTCTTATACTTTTTGAATAATAATTTTTTTTTGAATAATATTTTTTTTATTTATTTTTTGAACAATATGTTTTTTTTTGCTTATTTTTTTGAACGATATTTTTTTTTTGTATTATATTTTTTTCTTGTGAATAATTTTTTTTTTTTGAATAATATTTTTTTTTTTGAATAATATTTTAGTTTTTTTTAGTTGTTTTTTTTAATGTATCATATCTGTCTGTCTGTGTGCGTGTGTGCCAGCGAACACGAAATTTGTTTGTTATGCGCATATTGTTTGCACATGCGCATATTGTTTCCACATTCAGTGTCTCGATTAAAATATTAAAAAAACCTATTGGGGTCCCATTGAAATGAAAAAAAAAAGGCATAAAATTTATAAATTACTATTGAAATTCAACCAATTATGATAGAAACCCAAAAACTAGTAAAAATATTAATGATTTTGTAGGAAATATAACAAAATTTTGATAATTAAAAATAGTTATAATAAAAATAACGACGCCTATGGAAACAAATGTCACAGCAAAAAAATGGTACGAACTAGAAGTAGAAATTTAACTAATATAATTGTTTTGAAAACAAATTTATCCCAAAATAATAATACATCTCTGTTTTACTTTTTGTTTCATCTTTTATCTCTTGCTGCGTCCTATCTGTCAAAAATTCGCTGGAAAAAAAATTCTATTATATATATATTTTATTTTAATTTCATTCTAAATTAAAACAAAACCAGACACAGTAAATCAGCAAAGAATATCCATTTCACTTTAGTTTAAACTTTAAATGAAAACAAAACCAAAGCATACATGATAAAATTTTACTTAGGATCAAATTTTCATATATAATATCACGAGTCGTCAAATAATAGTCGATTATTTTTCATAATCATTATTACGAATGTCATATGAGGCCCCGAGTGCGCGTAGCGCACGAGGGAAATTTTTAACCTCAAATGGCATAAGTGGTAATGTTGAAAAATAATCGACTAGTAATTTGGTGACGAGTTGTATTTAGCAGACAATTTAACGAACAGAAATAGTAACATTATTTCATACAACATAATCATACATGATAAAATATTATTTCATCTTAGTAGACGCATAAATGTTGTAAATTTGTAATTTATTTTTGACAAATAAACATAAACATGCAATCATTTATGAATGAAAACGGACATTTTTACTATTTACAAATTGCATTTTCGCATAATTTTGTATGTGAATTTTTGTTTTAAATTAATATATTAAGTAGGCCGAAAATATTCGAAAATATTCGCTGTTCCTTCCCACCAGAGAAAAATAATCGAAACAATTCGTTTAGTTTTGTTAAAAAATAGTAAATGAAGCGTTTTTATTGGACCTTATCGAAACTTTATTTAGTGAGTTGAATTGTCATATATAATATCACGAGTCGTCAAATAATAGTCGATTATTTTTCATAATCATTATTACGAATGTCATTTGAGGTAACCTCAAATGACATGCGTGGTGTAATGTTGAAAAATAATCGATTAATAATTTGGCGACGAGTTGTATTTAGCAGACAATTTAACGAACAGAAATAGTAACATTATTTCATACAACATAATACTTTGTTGTCATTTTTTCTTCTAACAAAATTAAATATTATTTCATCTTAGTAGGCGCATAAATGTTATAAATTTGTAATTTATTTTTGACAAATAAACATAAACATGCAATCATTTATGAATGAAAACGGACATTTTTATTAATTACAAATTGCATTTTTACATAATTTTGTATTATTGAATAATTTGTAGAAAAAATTTTATTTAGAAACTAATAATTATCTTTTAAACAAAATTATAAATAAAAAAAAATTATCTCATTAAGAAAAAAAAATCATCTCAATATCTCTAGTTTTAAATTAATATATTAAGTAGGCCGAAAATAGTCACTATAATTCGCTGTTCCTTCCCACCAGAGAAAAATAATCGATATAATTAATTTTGATTTGTTAAAAAATAGTAAATGAAGCGGTTTTTATTGGACCTTACCAAAACTTTATTTAGTGAGTTGAATTGTCAGTTTTATTTAAATCGAAATACTTTTGAGAAAAATAAAATAAAAGTAAATAAGTTTGAGCATTTTGCGATCAAATTTTGCGGCAAATATGTTAAATACAAAACATCTACATAAGTATGTTATTTCGTAGGCATGTTCGGTCAAGATACGGAAAACCTTAATGATATTTAAATATCTAGGCTACTGTGTCTTTTCAATACAAATACTATCACGTTAAATTCGCACACTACTTTATGTTTTAAGAAAAACGTCAACTTAAAACAATAGCTGCATTTCATGAAACCGTGTGACCAGATCACACGCTTAAATTTCGTTTAAATTTTACATGCAAATTGTGATCCAACTTTTTTTTGGATCACAAATCATGATCTAAATATTAGTTCATGTTTGAAAATGTAGGTGAAAAAATATTTTGTATTTCGTAATTGGTATAATAAAAAAAAAGAAAGTTTAAGAACCGAACGCATCCAAAACTAATATAATTAAAAATTATAAATAAAAAACTAATAAATTTAATTTAAAAAGTTTGTTCACACAAAATTATTTGGGATGTTCACCAAAATAGTTTGAAAAATTGAATTTAAAGGTATGTAAAAACAAAATTAATCACATATAAAAAAAGAGAATATAATTTTGAGTAGTACCAAAATAATATTTCAATGTAATTTTGAGTAGCACTTTTAGGCAATTATTATACCAACCGAACTCACCCATTATTGCATTTTTGTGTCGTTTCATGAAACAAGATCAGATCATGCGTCAAGAAATGCAGCTAATATTACTTATCCTGTGTATTTTATAATCTAAGGTGGTTTCACAATATAAAAATTAAATACAAGTCAAAATGCATTGTTGCATATTTTTTATATTTAAAAAATAAATATAAAGAATATATGAACGAACTTAGTTTCTTGACTTGTATAAATTTTTATATTGGGGAAATCCCCATTTTTAATCATAGGTCAATGCTTTAAATTATTTTTATTAATTTTTAATTGGTTGGTTTGTTTGATAACGAGAAACAACGGTTTTCAACATTTCCCCTACAAATAATAATTGACTGGAAGAAATTATTTCAGTTTATAGTTTTTGAAGTTGAGTAGAAAAAGTCAGATGAAGCAGACGGAACAGTAAAGTTAGAATAAGTTCAAGTGAAACTCAGATAAGTTTAAGTGGAACTCAGATGTGAAACTCAGATGTATGATTATTAGGACCTACAAAGGAAATAAGTTTTAGAGTTTTTAAGAATAAATAAGAGTTGAATTTGGTTTTGTTCAATGAAAAATCGATAAAGTGTTAAAATAAAACAGTTGAATATTCAAAAATAAAAAACAATGTTTTTTAATTGATTAAATTTATTAAACCCTTGACAAAGGGACATAACATTTGGCGCAGCCGATAGGATAATAATAACATTAATAAGAAAAACACTGTAAATAAAAACTCCTATAAAAACGAAGAATAGGCAAATTTGATAAACGATACGCTTTTCTTAAGAAGAAGCAAAGAAAAACTACTCTTATTAAAACAAACAAGTTTTGTTGGCATAGTGTCTAAATCAAATAAAAATCGTAAGCAAAACATGCATCGCAGCCTTAAGTACGGGATTACAGCATTCTTAATTAAAAGCATTTCTAACTGAAAAAACGGAAGGAATAAACGAATAAAATTATAGATTCATAAATTCTGGAAGCTTAAATTGGGTATTAATTTAACATCTAATAGGATTAAGGTTTAAAGAAAAAAATTGTGCGTGGAGTCCCTCCGCGCGGAAGAAGTGAAACTTCGTAATGTGGAAATAAATACATATTACATTCTTTTAAAAGTCATTAATTAAAATTATTTAAAAAAAAACACGGTCAACGAATTTCCTTATAAATATATACACAAATGATTATGTCATGTCACATTATGTCATGTCACAACCCTCCCTATTGATAATACAATATATCCTCCCTATTGATTGCCGGTAACAATACATCAATACAGAATCTCCAAAAAACATATTACATTCTTTTAAAAGTCATTAATTAAAATTATTTAAAAATTCAATTTAAATCATAAATCACTTGCATCTGACATTTCCAACTAAAAATTTTTCCATTGTCTCTAATTTGATATTTTGTTAACATTGTCAGAAACGATGCCATTTTAATGTCATGTCAGATGTCAGGTTATTGTTTAAATATCATAAAGTTTTATGAAAAAAGTTGTGCGTGGAGTCCCTCCGCGCGGAAGAAGTGAAACTTCGTAATGTGGAAATAAAAACATATTACATTCTTTTAAAAGTCATTAATTATTAGTGAACTCATACTGTTCATATTCTGTAAGAGAAACTTTATTAACATTGCTTACAATTCACAATCGATCGCATCTTTTAAATATCATTTTCGAGTGGAGAAATATCCAAATCTATAACATTTACAATGGGATTATGATAACTAAAGTAAGATACGAAATGTTTGAGTTCTAATTTTTCAATATTTCTTGCAAAAACTGCATTTTTTTCTCGTTTAAAATATTTCAACTTGTCTTAAAATGATAAGAAAATGAGTCTTCTATCAGGAGTCTTCTATCAAAATAAGTTGAAAATGGGTTTTTTTTATAGAAGACTCCTGATAGAAGACTCCTGATACTGTCAGATGTCAGGTTTATTGTTTAAATATCATAAAGTTCTATGAAATAAGAAGACTCCTGATAGAAGACTCCTGATATTATCAGATGTCAGGTTATTGTTTAAATATCATAAAGTTATATAAAATAAGAAAATAAGTCTTCTATCAGGAGTCGTCTATCAAAATAAGTTGCAAATGGGTTTTTTTGATAGAAGACTCCTGATGTTGTCAGATGTCAGGTTATTGTTTAAATATCATAAAGTTATGTAAAAAAAAGAAGCGTTAAATGTTTTTAACGCAACATTTTTTGGAAGTCGCATTAGAAGTTTTACTTCAAAAAGAAGCGTTAAACGTTTTTAACGCAACATTTTAACACAGCATTGTTGGAAGTCGCATTAGAAGTTTCACTTCAAAAAAAGTTGTGTGTGGAGTCCCTCCGCGCGGAAGAAGTGAAACTTCGTAATGTGGAAATAAAAACATATTACATTCTTTTAAAAGTCATTAATTATTAGTGAACTCATACTGTTCATATTCTTTAAGACAAACTTTTTTAACATTGCGTACAATTAACAATTGATCGCATCTCTTAATTATCATTTTCGAGGGGAGAAATATCCAAATCTATAACATTTACAATGGGATTATGATAACTAAAGTAAGATACGAAATGTTTGAGTTCTATTTTTTCAATATTTCTTGCAAAAACTGCATTTTTTTCTCGTTTAAAATATTTCAACTTAAAATGATAAGAAAATGAGTCTTCTATCAAAATAAGTTGAAAATGGGTTTTTTTGATAGAAGACTCCTGATAGAAGCCTCCTGATATTGTCAGATGTCAGGTTATTGTTTAAATATCATAAAGTTATATGAAAAAAAGAAGCGTTAAAGGTTTTTAACGCAACATTGTTGGAAGTCGCATTAGAAGTTTCACTTCAAAAAAGTTAAAAAAGTTATTATAATAGTATATTCTTCAACGATGCCGAAAACAGCATATTTTGAAACGAGAGGACAGTTTACCAGCCGAGGCGATAGCCGAGGTTGGAAATGGTTGCGAGATTCAAAATATGATTTTCGGCGAGTAGAAGACTGTACTTTTTCTACTACTTTTTTAAAAATTATTATTAATTTTTAAACATTTTCATTTATAATTACATACAATTCATTTTTTAAAACATACACTGTTACAAATTAAAATTGTATATGTGTATTTATATTTCTGCTATTAAAAAATAGATGACTCAATATGAATAAATTATCCAATTTTTATGTCAAAGACATAGCTGTCTTTAATTACAAGCCTTATTGTTTTTTCGTTAATTTTTTACATATCCATACATATAGTTATTCATGATGTTATATTAAACGCTTTTCTTTACTTCACACTATTGGATCAAATCTTGTAACGTTAATTTGACTGCCTTATATTCAATGAAAATGAATGAATCTCTGCAGGCATACGTATATCCGATGACAATACACGAATATCATATTAACTAACAATTTCAATTGTTTATTCGTTGTTTAAATAAAAAAAATCGATTTTCATCGGAAATATTCAAATTCTCTCGATCTACTTAACGTAGCGACTTGAAATTTGCACAACATAAAGATCGATAGATAAACTATACAGAATTATGCATTTTACGTTCATAAATTAGGTATTTTCTCGATAAATAAACAATTAATTTCAAAAATTTTCGCCGATTTCGGCCAGCATTTGTATGTTATCAAAATTAAACGCATATCAACGCGACGCGCACGTAAAGAAGCAGAACGTCAAGAAGAAAATCTAGATGAAGGGAGAAATCAGCTTACTACCACAGCTCAAAATTGTTGTTACGACGATTTTGAGGCTGAAGTTAACACTTTTGCAGACAAAGTATGTGATATTTTTACGAAACAGTGCTATCTCAAGCAAGTGACAAGCTACCAGATTCTAATCCGACCTCCAGATTGGATGCTGCCTGAATTAAAATATAAAGTTCGCCTTACAGTTTGTCACCGCTGCAAGTCACACTTAAAAGAAGTAACAAAACAACTCTACCTGCTAAAGCTTACTGGAACCATTTAGACCCAGGCACATTCCACCAGAAATTCAGGCACGTTCTCAAGCTGAACAATGTCTTTTGTACTGGATTCACCCTTTTCTTAAAATAGTCAAGTTTTCTGGATTGTACGGGCACTACGGATTTAAAGGCCAAGCAATCCTTTTTGCCTTAAACATTTTTGACGTCATTTCAAAGCTTCCTTCGTTCCTACCTCGATCAACCTTGGATGTTGATATTATAGTAGTAACGGAACGCTTAGAAAATGCAAATTCTGCTCGAGACTACACTGTTTCCAGAACTAAATTAATCACAGCTATAGAATGGCTTAAATCAAATAACCAATTGTACCGAGACATTGATATTGATGAAAATGCACACCTTGATGAACGTGATTTGATTCGACTATCAAATCATGGCCCAAGTAATGAATATACTGAAGGTCCTAATGAAAATGCGGAAAATATATCGGAATATGTGTCTATCGGCAGTAGTTCACGCATTATCCATGCATCGTGGCATCAAGGAAAATAAATTAACAAAGGTTAAATTCTATGCTGAAAATGTGTTGAATTCTTATAAGAACGTGACAAAATAGAATTTCCGACTGTTCAAGGCGTTGATGACTAAAAATTAAAAATAAAAAAAAAAAAAAATAGAAAAAAAATTTCAAAAAAACTTGAAATATTTGAAAAAAAATTTTTTAAGAAACGCTTTTCTTTACTTCATTGTTATGCAAACTGTAAAAAAAAATACTGAAAAGCAAAAAATAATTCCGAAACTCAAATAAATTTTCTAAAAACCTCTGTAAAAAAATTCAAAAATAAAAAAAAAAAATAGAAAAAAAATATTCAAAACAACTTGAAATATTTAAAAAAAAAATTTTTTTAAGAAACGCTTTTCTTTGCTTCATTGGTTTGCATGCTGTAAAAAAATTACTAAAAAGCAAAAAATAAAAATAATTCCAAAACTCAAATAAATTTTCTAAAAACCTCTGCAAAAAATTCAAAACTAAAAATAATTCCAAAACTCGAATAGATTTTCCAAAAAATTCAAAATCGAGAAAATCTGACACATTCGTTAAAGAAAAGCGTGGGACGCTAATCCTACACGCGAAACATTGACGGAATTGCGACTACTATATCACTACTATTTACTTTCTATCATTTTGTGACTAGCAGCATCTCAAAGCATCATGTTTAGGATCTAACGTTGTCAATAAATCGACTCTGGAACGATCATATAATGGCCATGGCAAAGAGCGCGTCAAGAAAACTCGGCCTCCTCAATAGATGTAAAAAATATTTTACTTCGCATCAATTACTCCACATTTATAAGTCCTATATTCGTTCCTGTATGGAGTATTGTTGTCAAGTTTGGGGCGCTGCATCTGTTACTATCCTGGCTCTTTTGGACTCTGTTCAAAAGCGAGCTATACGAATTGTTGGTGATCGAGATTTAACATTAGGTCTTGATTCCCTGCAACATCGTCGCACTGTTGCTGATCTCGGTGTTTTTTATAAATATCGTCACCAGCAGTGCTCGGATGAAATCAGGTCCATAATGCCTCAGACATATGTTTTTCCCCGTCTTACTCGTCAATCGGTGTGTGCGGGCGGTCGAACTGTCGAGATTACTCACTGTCATAGTAATAGAATGCAAAGAGATTTCTTTGTGCGTGCATCGTACACATGGAATGCTTTGCCCGAATCAATAGTCTCGAGTGCTTTCAATCCACAAAGATTTAAAAAAAGCGTCCACCTATACCTCAAGACGCATGTTGTTGTGGGACCTACGTCTTAAAAGGTATCTATGTGTTGTTGTGACACATTTTGTAATTCCTACTACACAACACTTCTTATTAAAAAAAAAAAAAAAAAAAAAAAAAATAGCATGCGGTTTTTATATAAGAATTTTGAATTATATTTTTTTGTGTATATTTTTCGAATACTTTCTTTCAACGATGTAGTGCAATGATATAATTATTTTATTTTTCATTCATTTAGAATCACAATTGATAGTAGTCGCAATTCCGTCAATGTTTCGCGTGTAGGATTAGCGTCCCATGCTTTTCTTTAACGAATGTGTCAGATTTTCTCGATTTTGAATTTTTTGGAAAATCTATTCGAGTTTTGGAATTATTTTTATTTTTGAACTTTTTACAGAGGTTTTTAGAAAATTTATTTGAGTTTTGGTATTATTTTTATTTTTTGCTTTTTAGTAATTTTTTTACAGTATGCAAACCAATGAAGTAAAGAAAAGCGTTTCTTAAAAAAATTTTTTTTTTTAAATATTTCAAGTTTTTTTGAATATTTTTTTTCTATTTTTTTTTTTTTTTATTTTTGAATTTTTTTACAGAGGTTTTTAGAAAATTTATTTGAGTTTCGGAATTATTTTTTGCTTTTCAGTAATTTTTTTTACAGATTGCATAACAATGAAGTAAAGAAAAGCGTTCTTAAAAAATTTTTTTTCAAATATTTCAAGTTTTTTTTCTATTTTTTTTCTATTTTTTTTTTTTTTTTTATATTCTATTTACACTACAAAATCCTATATTATTATTCTATTTACTCTAAAGTTCTTAAAATCATTAAATAATACATCTTTGAAGGTTTATTGTTTTTTGAATTTTGTGTCTAGTAGGCTTATAACTAAAGACGGTTTGTACTTTGTCATAAACAAAATCAAATTCAGATTTCAGATTTCTAAAATAAAAATATCAGTTTTGATTTAGTTTTTGAATGGGTATGACGTTACGTAAATTCTTGATATATTTTAACACAACCTAAATTATTTTACGTAAAATAAATATTTTTTTTTCATTTTTGTTAATAATATTTTTTAAAAATATCTTAATCTTATACCAACTGTTTTTTATCATACTATTTAAAAAGAATATATGAATATTATATATTTAACTATTATTATTTATACAATTTTAATGTAAATTGTCCGTAAATAATTCAAAAATAAATTAACGTCATCCTCCAAACAGAGACAAATCAACACTAACAAAATTATTTCATTTAATCAATTGATTGTCTTAACGGGTATTCTAGGATGGTTTATTCTAGTTAAGAAATTAGAAAATAGATGGTTTTTAAAAAATTACTTTCGTCACTAGGTACGAAAGTAATTCGTATAGGTTTTTTTATCACCGGTTACGAAAAAGAAGTTTTCGATGAACAAACATCGAAAGTAGATTTTTTATGTTGGGTAGTAGAAAAAAATATATAATATTCGAAAGTAGTTAAGTTAACTGGTTTTCCAGTAAATAATTTTGTTTATTAACACCAAGTAAGTAAGTTTTTATAGATTAAGCATAAAACACTTAAGTAAATAGAATAGTAGACCATAAATTTTAGGATTAAATTAAATGGAATTGCAACGGATACATATATTTGTTTTGTAAATTAAACTTACCATAATCTTACCATAAATACTATATGTTTGCTATTAAGAAAAAATTATAGAGGTAAATAAGTTGTGACCAAGAGCCAGGTTATAAGAAATAACTAGATGAAGCTAGATTCTCAGTTTCCCAACAAATCTGCTAATGAATTTCTCAGAAAAACCAAGCAAAAGCAAAACTCCTTAGAAAATTAAAGTATTGGGAGTAGATTTTTCAATTTAATTTTAAACCCTCGCAAGGTCCAAATATCTGTAAAATGAAAATTCTATAACATATGAATATAGAGATAATCTAGGTTATTTAGTTTTAATTAGATCAAACATATTTTACAATAAAAAACCATAACAAGGTCAATGTTAATATTTTTTTTAGTTGTCTTGCTAAACCATTTATTAACAAAACTCAATATGACACTTTAACAACAAATGTAAAAACAAAATTTAACACAATTGTGTTTCTTAAGAAACTAACATATAGTTATTTAAGTATAAAGGGCAGTAACACTGGGTTCCATTCCAATTAACTGCTAAATTGTACTAAACTACTAAATCTAAATTTGATTTATCAAAATCGTCCAATTTTAATTTGAATTTATGTGATTTAGTTGTCCGATGTTGATAAAAACAGCAATTTATTTACAATCATTTAGAAACAAAATATTGATTTAGTCAAATAAAAATTGACTAAATTGACTTAGCACGTTTAGTACAATTTAGCATGAATTGGAACGCAGTCTAAGACTGGGTTCCAATTAGCTGCTAAATTGTACTAAACTTCTAAATCTAAATTTAGTTTTACAAAATTACCGAATTTTAATTCAAATTAATATAATCAAGTTGTCAGATATTGTTTAACGTATGAATTTCTGCCAAATTATTTAGAAACAAAATATTGATTTAAACTTAGTCAAATAAAATACTTGACTAAATTGATATAACACGTTTAGTACAATTTAGCATCAATTGGAACGCAGTCTAAGAGTGTTTTACTGATTGAGGATATATGTTTTGAGATCGAGACGTAGTCGAGATCTCTAATATATCCGAAATCGGTAATACTCTTAATACCCAAAATGCTTATTATATTTTTTCCACGATCATAGAAATCCAATTAAAATTATTTAAATAATAAAATTCATTTCAAAGTTTTAATATTTTACAGAAAATTTTTTAAAATTTCATTTCAAAATAGTAAGCTCTGCGTTTCATCATTATTCTATAGGTTTTTTGTTGCAAAACTAACTTTCATCGAATATTTTTTCAAAGTAAATTGCTTCTAAATCTTTTAATTGCAATATTTTTAAAAGAATATTATTTAAAGTTTAAAGTTAGTAAATTGCCCTACATAATAATTTAAATAAAAATCGTTTTTATTCACACCCTGGGGTCGCTCTTACCGGTAAGTAATTACTTACCGCTTGCATGATCTGTAAGTAAATACTTACCGACCTGTGATTTGTAAACGAAACTTACTATGTTTATTTACGTATCAGTAAACATGCAAAATCGCCTGATCGTGCAAAATAGTTATTTACATATCGAGGGCTGAAAGTAGAAGATTACGCCTCTGGTACATATTGAAGCCCGACGCGAAGCGAGGGCTTTTATTGAACCAAGGGCGTA
Organism: Diogma glabrata; assembly: GCA_963693315.1. NCBI lineage: Eukaryota > Metazoa > Arthropoda > Insecta > Diptera > Cylindrotomidae > Diogma > Diogma glabrata. The sequence goes on along the minus strand of OY856188.1, from coordinate 162,687,390 downwards.
ATCTTCCTTTGAGCCTGAGTGTATGTACAACGTTTTATGCACAATTGCCCAACTTAATTGCAGAATAGATCAATTTTTGAATTTTTTAAACTCACTAGACATTTCGAAAATTATACTCAACATGCCATGATTTTCTCTATAAACTTCATACAATAATTTATTTACGCACAAACGAATCGTAAAACACATTTTACATCCTAGTTATCGTGGCTGGAAGTTGAACTTTATATCCGTAATAGGGACATTCCATGCCGGTGGGGAAAAACAGTGAAAATACCAAAATCCAGTAAAGGGATTGTTTTGCGTATTATTTGGTTTAGAAATATTAGAAGTTTCATATTTTTAATATTTCTCTCTCAAGCATTTAGTTTTTTAGCATTGGCAACACTTTGAAGTTGGCATCAGTTTGTTTTGATTTTGCTGAATCACATTATCAAACTTTGAACAGTAGTAAGTTGCATTATTATATTTAAAATAAATGTTACAATCGATAAATATTGATTATTGCACTTAAAGTTAATATTGTTCACTTTTTAAACAAGATTTCTAGTTAAATTAACTAAATTATATGCATTTCAAAAGTACACTGTTACATGTAACGTAAGTTACTAAAACTTGTAAACAGTGTTATTAGAAAATAAGATATAGAAAAACAATGTTAATCATTTCAGATTTTCTTACTGATAGGTGTATACTAAACTGACAGCAATAGTTTTCTTTTAAATATTACTTATTTGTTTTTTTGTGCAATAATCAAAATGTGTAACGTAAGTTACCAATATATGATTGCAACGTAAGCTACCCAATTAAAAGGTACCAGTCCTCTGTTCAGAATTAATATGCCGTGTCAGCATGTTATTCTGGTAAGCACCACTCTATGGCATTGATTTCGGACAATTTAAGTCATTCCAAAGAAACGTAGTACCCTACATAAACTGCATACTAAAACAATTTCCTGAAGAAATAAAATATGTACATATTTGGTCAGATGGGCCAAGCAGCCAATTTAAAAATCGTTACATAGCTTCAGCCTTCAGCATGTTCTTGAGCATCACCACTGAAAAAAGTTAACCTGGAATTATTTTGCCTCTTTATATGGCAAAGGTCCTGTTGATCGGACTGGTGGATCCATAAAAAGGAGTGTGCGAAATGCTGTACTAAAACGAAAATACATTGTCACCAATGCAAGTGAGTTTGTTTCTGCAGCACACGACTAGCCATCTAAAATAAATGTTCTAGAAATCACCCCAGCTGATATTAAGATGCGTAGCGAAAATCTCAATCTATCCAAAGCATTTTTACAAACTTCCCTCATTGAAAAGATTAAGTTAGTCCATCATTTAAGAACAAAGGGAGAAGAAACAGAGGGGGTTTATTTAGTTAAAGATTTTGAGAAACAAAAAGGAAAATCAGATATAAAAAATGGCCAGAAAATAAAGATGAAATCTTTTATAAAAAGGAAAACATGGTAAAAAATTGAACCACCTGTACTTGCCAATAAAAGAGGACATTATAAGTTTAAATAGTCAATTTTTACTGTACAATTATGATTAATTACATTATATTATTGTTTTTGGATTGAATAAAACAATGTTATACTTGCTTAATTTTATTTTATTGATTAAAGTTATCTTAATTACTTTTTATATTTAAGAATTATAAAAAAAATTGCAAAGGGAATTTTGTAACGTAAGTTACTGTAACGTAAGTTACCCATTTAAATATTTTTATAAATTGTAGTTTTTAAAATAAAATCTCCAAACCTATTAAAACAAACTGCTAAACATGTCAAGAAATTATATATATACTCTCAAACAGAGAACTGTTTTAATAGAACAGAATTTTAACCTTCAAGGCAATTGCAAATATAGCTATTACCTTTTTTAGTAACGTAAGTTACCACATTATTTTTGGCTGTTCATTTTTTTTAAAAATAAGTACACCGCAATTTATATATTTATGTTTTTGCTCATGATTATTATTATGAGAATTCACTTTAAAAATAAAATTTGTATGATAATATTTGTTTCTACCAAAGTTCTTAATTTGAAATAATGGTCTAAATGTAACGTAAGTTACCATGGAATTGCCCAAAGTATATTACATATCTAGAGTTGTAAATAGCATTTTACATGCGAGGGAAAATTTTGCGCACGAGACGCGTAGCGTCGAGTGCAGTATCTTCACGAGCATGGAAAATGCTTTACAACTCGAGATTTGTTATATACTTTTCCTACGACTTTGTTTTAATGCCCAAACGCATATAATTACTTGAAAAAATGAACTACTAATTATAAATTAAATGCAAATAGTTTACAAATTGTGGTAGGCTTTGCATTATTCTGTGTCAAAATGAATTGAAATATTTAACTTTTAAAAATCAAATTTTTCTTTAAATAAAAATTTTTCTTTTTATTAAAAGCGTGCGGTAATATATATATGAAAATCCATTACCGCACGCTTTTTTTTACTTACCGCACGCTTTTTTTTTACTTACCGCACGCTATTTGAAATAATCAATTTACATGTCATGGATAGTGCGATGTAATTTATAATTTACTGTGATAGGAGTAGGAAAAATAAAATCCCGTTGCTATATGAAATATTAATATATTTTTTTACTTTACCGCCCGTAAAATAATTACCCTTAAAATATTCGTAAAACTAGAACAAACAAATAAATTATTGTATGAAGTTTATAGAGAAAATCATAGCATGTTAAGCATAATTTTCAAAATTTCTAGCGAGTTTAAAAAACTCAAAAATTGATTTATACTACAATAAAGTTGTGCAGTTGTGCGTAAAACGTTGTACATACAGTCAGGCTGAAAGGAAGATTACGCCCTTGGTTCAATAAAAGACCTCGCTTCGCGTCGGGCTTCAATATGAACCGCTGGCGTAATCTTCTACTTTCAGCCCTCGATATTTAAATATCTATTGTTTGTTTTAATTTTATGATTATTTTCCGGGCGATTATTTTACGGGCGGCTAGGGAATGCAACCCTGGGATTTTTTTCATGATGAATCCGAGATCCCGGGATTCGTCATACGAAAAATCCCGGGATTGCAATTCCTACGGGCGGCAAAGTAGAAAAATACACTAATGTTTTATATAGCAACGGGCTTATATTTTACGGGCGTTAAGTTCAACTTTCAGTCACGATAACTAGGATGTAAAATGTGTTTTACAATTCGATTGTGCGGAATAGTTATTTGCATATCGAGGGCTGAAAGTAGAAGATTACGCCTGCGGTTCATATTGAAGCCCGACGCGAAGCGAGTGCTTTATTGAACCAAGGGCGTAATCTTCCTTTGAGCCTGAGTGTATGTACAACGTTTTACGCACAATTTCACAGCTTAATTGTAGTATAAATCAATTTTTGAATTTTTTAAACTCGCTAGACATTTTGAAAATTATACTAAACATGCCATTATTTTTTCTATAAACAGCATACAATAATTTATTTGTTTGTTCTAATTTTATGATTATTTTCGGACGATTATTTTACGGTCGGCAAAGTAGAAAAATACACTAATGTTTTATATAGCAACGGGCTTTTATTTTACGGGCGCTAAGTTTAAGATAACTAGGATGTGAAATGTGTTTTACGATTCGTTTTTGATACGTTTACAATTACTTTTACAATTTACGTAAAAATTTTTAAAAGAAAACAAAACAATGTATGAAGATATTTAGCATCTAATTTCAGTTTATTGAAAATGTAAGTTATGTAATTCGGTAGATAATTTAAAAAAAATGTTACTATTAGGTTACTAATATAATAATAATTTGAGAAAATATTCTTTCAGAAAATAAAAATTAAATTTTTGTACGAGTAAACCGTAAAATGCGATTCAAAAATTATACATAAAGCAGGCATTTTTTCCCTATTGAACTAACAATACTAAAAGTGAAATAACAATGCCTAAAATTCAAATAACAATGCCTAAAGTTATTATATTACTATTATTTCGAAAAACTACTTTGATAAAATAATTTTCGAAAAAATATTTGACTATTTCGTGTAAATATATGTATTTTTATTTATGCAAATAATACAGAATCTTACTCGTACAAAAAATCTTGTTTGCAATTCAGGCATAAAGTATCTTTTTTGCTTTCGAGTGATTGTTTCTCTCGGCTAACGCCTCGGAAAAGACATACTTTATGCCCTTAATACATAAATAGCTATTTTACTATTGGTACAATTGTTCTATTTTTGACCATACATTTATTTTTTTACCCAATTTTTGTGAAGAAAAAATAAAATTAATTATTATACTGTATGATATGAAATTTTATTATTATTATTGAGAATTATGGAATTATAAGTTTGTCAAAAAAATGTTGTCAAGTGTGTCAAAAGAAATCTTTTACTTCGATTTATTTATTTTTACCCAATTAAACTAATTATTTGTATGACATGAAATTTTATTATTAATATACAGAATTATGGCATTATAGGTTTGTCAAAAAATAAAGTCAAGTGTGTCAAAAGAATGATTTTTATTTATTTTTTTAGAAAATAATAAAATTAGTTATTTGTGTTGTAAACCTTTCAATCGATATTTCACTTACAATATTTCAAAGTGAATTTTGTAACAAAAATTGTCTGTGGTTTCACAATGTAAAAAATTAAATACAAGTCAAAATTGCAGCGTTTCATTTTTTATTATATTTAAAATATAAATATAATAAAAAATGTGAACGAACTTAGTTTCTTGACTTGTGAATTTTTTTATTGGGAAATCCTCTAAATTAAGTCAAATTATGTTTAATAGTTTTTATTAATTTTAGTTGGTTGTTTTTTTATTATAACGGGAAATAAATGGTTTACAACATTCCCTTCCAAATAATGATTGATTAAAAAGATTTATTAGATATATTAAAAAAAGAGTAATATTTTGGCAGTGGACTGAAGTGGTCTTAATCTTAAGTAAAGTTAAAATCAGTCAGGCAGAAAATAGTGAGTATCAGGCAGTGATTCAGTATGAAAAAGTGAATAAATAAGTTTCCGAAAAGTTTCAAACGTTGTTAGTTTTAAGTTAAACAAAAAAATTAAATAAAGTTCAGTTCCAAAGGTTTTTCGATTTTACCTAATTTAAAATCATAACTATAAAAAAAAATAAAGAATTAATTATCCGAATTAAATGTATACATGTGTTTTAAAAAGTGTCAATTACAGAATTAACTAACCTTAGACAAAAGGGAAATACAATTATTAAAAAGGGTCATAACAGTTGTAATATATACCTATATCCTAGCAAAGAAGGATGTAACACCAACAAATTCGGCTGGAAATATTTTTTTGCTTCCTTGTAAGCGATATAACTCGTAAATGGTGCACTTTAGGATGCTGGTGACATGGAACGTTCTTGTTCCTTAAATGTTTTTCTATAACTTAAATTAGAAAAAAAATTAAAAAAATTTTTTTGTGGAAAATTTTTGAAAAACTGCGAAAAAATGTCTAAAAAACGATATTTTTCAATTAAATTTAGTTACTTGCAAATAATTGTTTATAATATAATTGACCCCTCTATCTTGTAGCTGAAATTTCAACAAAAAATATAAGTTTTGATACGTTTCATTCGGCTTAATAGTTTTTGCACAATTCCATTTTGCACTTAGTGTCTGAAAAAAAGTTGTTAACTTTGGGCAGGCCAGGCCGCAAGGTCTGAGTTTTAATCTAAACGCAATCTGCTTGACGGCAGTCGAAAGGGTAAAATGTCAGGTTTTATTAACAACTGTGTTGCATTTACCCATATTCAATATTAACAACAATTACAGCGGTTCAAAAAACGGCAAAAATTTCTTAGTTGCAAAATTAAATTTCTCAACGAATTTTCAACGGATGCGGTCTTAAAATTTGCAAAGTGGTTAGAAAGCCGAAGATTTTAAAAATAGACCTCTATAGCATGATCTGGGACTGAGATAGCCCATTTTTTTTTAATAACTTAATAATATTTTTAAACAAAAAGTTTATTATTGTGTTGTTATATTAACATTTATTGCATAAATCATGATTTTTTACCGAAAAAACAATTTTTTCTATTTCGGGTCCCTGGAAACAATAAATTTTGCTTTTATTTTTTACATTATGAAAATATTTGTGTATTATATTGTTTTAAAATAAAATATTATTCAATTAATTTTTAATCAATAAGCTATTTAATACTTTAATTACTATAACATTTTAATAAGTAATTAATTAGACTATAAGGAGCATTACACATAAGTAGTTCAATTACTTTTTCATTAAATTTATTACAATAATGCTCCATTATACATCGCTTCGCTACGTGTACTACTTCGTACGTCTGTTGTATACTACAGTACGTTTCCTTTTTTCATAGAGTATGTTATGAGCAGGAGTCAGAGTAGCCAATCGCGTGCTCGGTAGGTACAAACCTAGCATCTTTTCAGCACAAAAGCATCTTTTCAGCTTTCCTGTTAATATATTTCATACAAAATCAAGGTCACAATCGGGGTTTTAAAAGCAAAATGGGTCATAACTCGGTCCCAAATCATGTTAAAGAGGTCTATTTTTTTAAATCTTTGGTTTTCTAACCACTTTGCAAATTTTAAAACCGCATCTCGTTAAGTTAACGAAATCCGAAATTCGACGTCCACGCCGTGCTGCCTGGGTAATGCCGCCAGAATTAGGTTGGTGTATCGGAGACAAGCAGGGAAAAGACTGCTTAGTCAATGACGCTTATTCACGGCAAATTGGTGGCTTTAAACCAATGTGACCCAAGCGTCTGTTCTCCATGTTAGGGGCGGCTGGGATCGGCCGTCTGTCTTGGATCAGTTGTTTCTGGTAACCTTAAGATGCAGAACGGACCCATTCACGACAATTTGGGTTGGGCCTAAGGTTAACACCCTAACCCCGGAAAAAACTATTTTGTTAAATTTGGAAATCAGAGAAAGAATAACAGAACCGGACAAAACAACAGAATTTTACCTGGACGTGAAAAAGGCCAGACTACCCAATCGGAACGTGGAATGTGCGCAGCCTGAGCGCTCCTAATGCTCTTTTAAGTCGAGAAACAGAGGCTGAGAGGTATGGATGGATATCATAGCTCTGCAAGAAATTAGACAACCAATAATCGGAAAACAAGATTTGGATAGTCACTCTCTATACTGTAGTGGTTATCCTTCTCGAAGAGAATTTGGAACTGTTTTTTTGTGGGTGCACGTATACAAGAAGCCGTGATGAAATTCATCCCGGTCAATGAGAGGATCTGCTATATCTAAGGGTACGCGGTACATACAACCATATTTCCCTTATTGCCGTGCATGCACCTACTTAAGCTAAAACCATCGACGAGAAGGATAATTTCTACATAGCACTGGAAGAGGTTATGAAACAAACACCAACACGTGACTTCATTATGGTTCTTGGTGACTTTAATGGGCAAGTTGGAAGAGATATCTCTTATGGAAATGTGGTGGGTCCCAATAGCCTGCATTTGAACTCAAATGATAATGGTGAGAGAATGACTGAGTTTGCATTATCAAATAATTTGAGAATTACCAGTACGTTCTTCCCGCATTGATCGATTCATAAGCAGACTTGGGTCTCACCGAATGGAAACACTCGTTATCAAATTGATCACGTGCTGGTAACAGCATGTTTCTTTTCGAGTGTTCTGGATGTGCGATCCTTTAGAGGTGCATACATTGGAACTGATCACTTCCTTGTATGTGCTAAAATTAGGCTCCACTTTCCAAATCCAGGCATTCCAAAATTAAATCAACGGAAACGTTTTAACATCTCATCACTAAAGAATGCTGAAACAGAAGTGAGATGTCAAAACCACATTACTGAAACGTTGGAAAAATCAGAAACCATTAATGGAGACGTCGATAAGTCATGGTATTTACTCAAAGGATGCTGTCTTAAGCGCTGCTGAGGGAATACTTGGACGACCTCAAAACCACTCCCAGAAGCCATGGATGGATCAGGCATGTCTTAACGCTATTCACTACAAAAGAGATTGCTTTCTTTAATGTCTACAAGGACATGCAATGACGCAATACCAGGTCCACGAAGGAGAACTATAAACTGGAAAGACAAGCCGTTACAAAGCTATGTAGACGAACGAAGAGAGAATGGTGGAAGAGAAAGTGTGAGGTGATTGAAAGCTTCAGTAAGGAACATCAATCGCGTAACTTCTTTCAACAGGTTAAAACCTCAAAGAAAGGACCTCAAACTAGATCGATCGCTATTCAAAACGAAGATGGGGAGCTAGAAATTGACCTTAAAAATATTTTAGATACTTGGGCCGCTTATTTTGAGAATCTTCTCAACTTAAGTGACCAGTAACAAGTCGGACGACGAGCAAAGCTTATTCGTGCGTCAAAGGTACATGTCGGCAAACCCACCAAAGAGGAATTTGATGCGGCGCTGTCAAATTAAAATGCAATAAAGCACCTGGTATCGACGATATAACATCCGAAATGATTGTACATGGTGGTGAAACTCTATTCTAAGATTGTTTGAACTTGTTCAAATGATCTGGTGAACTAAAACCATGCCACAGGACTGGAACTCAGCTATGCTGATACCAATCCATAAAAAAGGTAATCGCTTACAATGTGCAAACTACAGGGGAATTGCTCTACTCTGCACAGCATATAAGATTTTTTCCTACATTTTGCTAGCCAAAATCAATCCTTTTGCTGAACAACTGTTTGGAGAATATCGGTGCGGCTTTCGGCAAGGCCGAGGTACCACTTAAGCCGAGGATGCACTTTTTTCGATAAGGATGATTTTGGAAAAGTGTCGAGAGTTCAACATACCTGTGTACTAACTCTTCATTGATTTTAGACAGGCCTACGACTCTCTCGAACGAGAGACGATATGGTCTGCTCTGGTGTCAATGAGAATCCCTGGTAAACTGGTGTCACTATGCAAAATGACAGTAAAGAAATATCAATGCTGTGTACGAGTAGAGAACGAAATATCAAAGTTTTTTAAAGTTGACTCCGGGCTTCTTCTTGGATCACCGTATGTATCAACTAACACCAAACTCAAGTTATACAAGACGTTGATTAGACCGGTGGTGATGTATGGGTCACAAACGTGGACACTTACACAAAATGACGAATCGCATTTATCTGTATTTGAGCGTAAGATCGTACGCTACATATTTGGTCCACTTAAGACAGACGATGGAGAGTACAGAACGCGATATAACGTTGAGATCAGAGACCTTCTTGAGGGTCCAGATATCATAGGTTGTATCCGTTCCAACAGGATTGCTTGGTTTGTGCATGTTCTACGAACCGATTCACAGTCTGGAATGATTAGAAAAATGTACGTTAGTATCCCAGGGAGTGGGCGATCGCGAATTGGACCACGACTGCAATGGGAGGCGGACGTAATAAATGACCTTAAAAAAATCGGCTGCCATGGTAATTATGTCGCTGTTGTGAATGACCGTGGTGAATATTCGAAGCTGATTAGTTTGGCAACGCTCCTACATGGAGCATGAAAGCCGTTAAAAAAAAAATCTCGTTAAGTTGAAATTTCGTTGAGAAATTTAATTTTGCAACTAATGAATTTTCGCCGTTTTTTGAACCGCTGTAATTGTTGTTAATATTGAATATGGGTATAGGCAACACAATTGTTAATTAAAACTAACATTTATTCTTTCGATTGCTGTCAAGCAGATTGCGATCAGATAAAAACTCAGACCTTGCGGCCTGGCCTGCCCAAAGTTAACAACTTTTTTTCAGACATTAAGTGCAAAATGGAATTGTGCAAAAACTATTAAGCCGAATGAAACGTACCAAAACTTTTATTTTTTGTTGAGGTTTTCGCTACAAGATAAAGGGGTCAATTATATTATAAACAAATATTTGCAAATAACTAAATTCAATTCAAAGTATCGTTTTTTAGTTAGTTTCGTTTTTTATCGTTTGCAACAAAAATTTGTTGCAAATTGTTATTTGTATTTAATTATTTATTTGTTACTTTAAGTTATAGAAAAACATTTAAGGAACAAGAACGTTTTGCGTCACCAGCATCTTAAAGTGCACCATTTACGAGTTATATCGCTTACAAGGAAGCAAAAAAAACATTTCCAGCCGAATTTGTTGGATAACTCCAGTCCCCAGGTTCCTAGCGAGTGGACTCGGCAGGTCCATTATGTGAGTACCCTCTCCTTGAGATTAAAAAAAATTCTGACCTGTAACCGACAACAACACGTAAGCCATATCTTTTTCCATTATTCTATGGGCCTATTATTGAAGTTCGACAATGGATAAAATAAAATCAACAACAAGGAGTCGTCCTCGCAGATCAGTGACCCCAAAAACTGATAAATGATGGAAATAATAACCTAAAAGTTATTAACAATTCATACTTTTTTACTAAAAACATTACCAGCATTTATGAAAAACAGCACTAAATATCAGTGAAATTGTTTATATATTTGTCCAAACCACATCTACATTTAAAGAAGTTTCACTTCAAACGTGAGCTTATGTGGATGAGGCTCACACATTTATTTTATCTCTGTTTAGATATGTATTACGAAACTTACACTAAATATCAATACGTTGCCGGAAAATTATAACATCATAAATTAACATAATTTAGTGAAAATATGATACAGTCAGAAAACTACTCAAAATCCTCTCTATTTAGCGTTTCAAGAAAATATTACAAAATCTTAAATTCACATTTCTTTCAAAATTCCAAAAATATTCCAAAAATTATGATAAAAAAAAATTAACTTTTTTCAAAATTCTATAAATTATTACAAAATCAAAGATTGAAACTTTTTCAAAAATTCTAAAAATATTGCAAAAATTATAACTGAATCAAAAACACATTTTTTTCAAAATTCTAAAAATATTGCAAAAATGATAACTAAATCAAAAATACACTTTTTTCAAAATTCTAAAAATATTCCAAAAATTATTATGAAATCCAAAATTGAAACTTTTTCCAAAATTCTAAAAATATTACAAAAATTTGAAATTCAAAAAAATTTCCCAAAATTCTAAAAATCTCGCAAAAATTATAACAAAATCAAATAAACAAAGTTAAGTTATTAGTTACACTAAAACAAATCAAAAAACACCTCGGATTATTGACTTCACAAGATTTTTATTTTCAAAAAACACAAAACAAATTAAAAGATTTATTCATTTATTTTTTAAAAAATTTTGCAGTATGCATTTCGGAACTCTCCATCTTCAGCTGCTGTCGTTTTTGCAACGTTCTTGCAAAACGACAGCAGCTGAAGATGGAGAATTCCGAAATGCATAATGCAAAATTTTTTAAAAAATAAATGAATAAATCTTTAAATTTGTTTTTTGAAAATAAAAATCTTGTGAAGTCAATAATCGGAGGTGTTTTTTGATTTGTTTTAGTGTAACTAATAACTTAACTTAAACTGACTCCACGTTTGAAAATTCATTTTAAAGAAAAAATACTTAATATCGTATATTAATATTAATCTTAATGACAAATAAACAAACTTTTTCACAATTTCAAAAATATTTCAAAAATTATAATAAAATCAAAAATTTAAACTTTTTCAATACTCTAAAAATATTCCGAAAATTCTTACAAAATTAAAAATCGAAAATCATTTCAAAATACTAAAAATAATCCAAAAATTGTGTCAAAATTAAAAATTGAAATTTTTTCCAAAATTCTAAAAATGTTGTAAAAGTATTAACAAAATCAAAAATTGAAACTTTTTCTAGTATTCTAAAAATATTGCAAAAATTATAACAAAATCAATTTTTTTGCTTTTCTAGAATCGCAGGTCATTTTTATTTTATTTAAACGCTTAGTTCCTGTTTTGGAGCCATATTGCCCATATGTAGATCCTAAAACGTCGAGAAATGCTAAAAAAAGTGAGGGTAAGAATTTCACTTTTTTCTCGAGAATGTCAGACCGAAGTAACTTTGTTTTCGTTAAATAAATGAAATAATAAAAAAAATTGAATTTAAATAAAATGAAATTAAAAAAAAAATTATTTTAATCGTTTAAAAATAAAAATTTTTTGTAATAGAAAAAAATAGATTTCAGTATAAATTATGTTAAACTTAGCTATAATATTAATTAGGAATTCATAATTAATTGAAAGTAAATTAAGAAGTTCTAAAATTTTCAATATTAAATTAATTAATAATAACAATAACAATTTCTATATTTAATTTTATAATTTGTTATTTTTGTAAGAAAACCTTCAGTTTTTTCGTAGGGGGTGAGGTGTAGTGTATATATACAATATATACACTAAATTATTATTATTATTAATTAATTACATGCAGATCAATGCACTAATTATTATTTTTTATAACTACATACACTTAAATCATGTACATACGGTTAAAATTTGCTTTACATATAAAGCAAGTTATTGTTGATTTGCATTACATTTTAAAATATAACTTTGCTCCTTCATATCTAAATATAAATTTGTGGATTGGCTTTCTTTTATAAAAATATAAATTGATTGTGCATTGATTAAATCATTTATTCAGTACGTTAATAAACTTAAATATATAATAACTATTAGTTAAAGCTGTATCAGCCTAATTATTGTTTACATTAATAAAATATTAGTTAGAGCTGTATCATAATAATTATTGGACGCAAAATTGTTTTTTTTATACTTATTTATAGAAGGGATAACTAAACAATAAATTCTATCACATATAAAATATGACATAAGCCAATATTCCATGCTAGGAGAGAAAAAATAAATATAAAATAAAAGGTAAACAGCAAATTTATATTAACAATTTGCAGGAACAAAGCTAAAATCTGGTTGCCAATTATCTAGCTAGTAACACATTCGGTGATCATGCAGTACGTTCCTCAATGATTAAAACCCATAAATAGTGTTTTATGAAGGGTCGATTTTTTTGAATAAGCAATAATGTGGCATCATCAAGGGATACTCCATAGCTAAGATTGAGGGTACTACCGTTGACTGAATACAGTTCATCCGCCAGAACCCCTAAGATAACACCTTGGCTAGCGATATCTCACTGCTTTTGCCAGTGGTATGTGATATCTCACGTTAGCTCGTATTTCAATAGTAGGGACTGGGGTACTCAGGGTTGTCACACCCGTAGATCAAAAATAAAAACAATTTACAAATAAAAAATTGATCGCTCCATCCAGTAATGAGTAAGCACTGTAACGTTGCAGTTTTCGTGATTGTTCAATTAACACAACAAAGAGCTTTAACTAATAGCTATTTTATTAAAGTACACAATAGTAAGGTTGGTAAACCTTTATTTAATAGTTTATTATACATTTAATTTTATAATTTTTTAATTGCTGATACCGCTTTAACTGCTAGTTATTATATATTTAAGATTGTTAACGTACTCCATAAATGATTCAAATTTTAATCAATGCACAAGCAGTTTATATTTTTATAAAAGGAAATCAATTCACAAATTTATATATGTGGAGGTCCACACCAAAACGTAACATTTCCAATTTTCTTAGAAAAAAAGTTATGAACGTAGATCGGTTCTAAATATGTACTGAAATACATCGAAAATTCAACTCAAATTGCAACAAAATGCGTTAAATTTCGTAAAATACCGCTATGACATCGACGAGTTGCACCAAAAGGTAACATTTTACTAGCTAATATTACATGCTCTTAGCCACAACAAATCGTAATATTTTTTACCATATTTTTACATACTTTGCCATTATCTAAGCCCATAAATAATCAATTTTAAAATACTCTTTTTTAATATAATTTACTTTGTAGTTAATAACTTTTCCGAAAACACACAGTACAATCTCGCTTAACGAAGAGCTTTCATAACGAGTAATTCGCAAAACAATCAAAACAAATTGTATAAAATAACGTTGATCGCACAATTGCCTTAGGGAATACAGTTTCAAACGAGAAAAAGAGATATATAACTAATTTACTGGTGAAACAGTATGGTGAGACATGGAGAGATGTTGAAGACTTAGAATTCTTTTACAACGCTGCTGGACGGAGAGCGACCAACTCCTGGAATTGAACTGTTCCAAACTGATCAGCTTGTGGAAATTTGTGATTGTTGCGAAGAAGAACGTGTCCTTAGAATTTAAGTTTTTCTTTTAAAATAAATAATATCTCTAAAACCCCTTTTTCTATTCATATCAAAAAGTGACATTTGTCATAATTTTAAAGTAACGTTCTTTCTACAATGGTAATAGAAGCAGTAGGTCATAGTCAAAAAGTTACATTTCTAAAATGGTCTCACCAAAACGCTACATTACGAATTGGTTGCACCAAAACGTAACATTTTTTTTAAATATATATAATTAGCATGTCTTAGGAATCATAATATTCAAATTATGACTGACCTAATTTATTTATGCTTAAACAAGTATTGGTTTTCCCCTTTGTGAAATAGAGGTTACTTAAGACTTTAATAGTGTAATCACATTTTCTCAAATTGTGTAAAATCATTTATGATGGAAATGTAACGTTTTGGTGTGGACCTCCTCATATAATCCACAAAAGAAATTTAATAAAATTGACGGCCGGCAATGTACAACATGAGTAAAGTTAAATCAGTAAAAACAATAAAAATACCAATGAAAGAAAATAACTAAGCCATGATTCACTTAAATAAATTAAAGCTCAAATTAAGTTTAAGAAGTTTCATGAAGATTTGTTATTTTATTAATGACATGACATCTTAGTTTAATCTTCGTTGAATGGTAAAATGTTTGCCAAAAAAAAAAATATGCAAAATCATTTTCTTTAAATCCACTTTGTTAGAATTTCGGGCGTCAAATAATTTGTTTTATTACTAACCATTTTTTCATATTTTTTTACCGCATTTTGTTGTGTAATTGAAAAAGTTTTTGGCAGAGGGCACTTCTAACCGTACATTTTTAATGTGTTTTATTATCGAAGAAATATTTGGCATCAAAAATGTAAATTTAGTAGTTTTCTAGAGATTTTTAATACACAACATAAAAATAACATGACAAAAAAGAATTAATAAAAATTTTATGCTACAATACAAAATTTTCAATCAACAAAGCTATTAAACCTAACATCTTTATGTTATTTCGGTTTTGAAAAAACCAAAGTATTGAATTCATGAGCCAAAAGTGAAATTCTTACCCCCACTTTTTTTTGGTATATCTACACGTTTTAGGACCTACTGATTCTAGGAAAGCAACAAAAAAATGTATGTTTGTCTGCCGGCCGTCCGACCGTTCATCCGTCATTACTAGGGTTTCTAAATATCCGACTTATTTGATTATCCGGATATCGAATACATAAACAATACATTATCCGGATAATCCGGATATCCGGATAATTAAACAATAAATAAAACATGTTTTTTACTTTGCGGTATTTAAATCATTTATGTATATTTTTCGTGTATCTATATTAATTAATTTTTATACATAGTCACAAAATAACAAAAATAGTAACAAATCATAAAAATAATAAAAAAATAAAAATATTGATAAATTTAATTAGGATTTAAATTAGACCTCGACTCAATTTCGAGACATTGTAATAATTAATTAATTAATGCAATAATTTTTCTAAAATATGCATTTTTATAAATGCATCAATAACTTCATTAATTTAAGTTATTGATGCATTTATAAAAATGCATATTTTAGAAAAATTATTGCATTAATTAATTAATTATTATATTGTCTCGAAATTGAGTCGAGTTCTAATTTTTATCCCAGCAATTGAAAATGCACCGTTGCAGTCGGTGTCGGTTTTATTGGTAATAATACGCGATTTAGAATATTTAAATTGCCCGTCCGTTTTTTATAATTATTTAAATAAATGAAATCTTTTTTCAGCAATATGGAACTTCCTTCATTCTGCTTCTCAACATAAGTAATTAAAGCAATAGCATTCTCAAGTACTTTCTGCAGTCACGATTTCTTATACAAACTTCACTACTTAGACTTTCTTCATCTTCACTTTCAATAGTAATTTCATTAGTGATTTCCTCAGAATCATAATTTAGAAGTACAGCTCTCATAAACTTTAAAAAAATAGCCAACACTTCAGATTTTATTGTTTATAAAACATTATTTTTTTAAAATTAATATAGCATTAAATAAATTATAGTAAAATATCTTTACATTGCAGATTCACGAAGTGTTTCATAAAAATTGAATATTTTAACAGTTTTCAAAACAACAAAGTTGTAAAGAAATTTTTAAAACTTATAGTCACTTCACTGCACTAACAAACTTTGCAACGCAACATAATATTTATTTGTTTTTACAAAACAAAGGGTTATTTAATATTCGGATAGTTGCAAAAAAGTATCCGGATAATCGAATAGTCAAAATATGGTCGAATAATCCGGATAATTCGATATCCGGATATCCGGATTAGAAACCCTAGTCATTACCTACGAAGTCTAGAAAACCCTGGAGGGATTTCAAAAATTTTTTTTTCTAAAAATTCGTATACTCAATAAGCAGGTCCGAAAGGACGATGTGTTTAATAGCTGTACCGGAACTATGTCAAAAAATCATTAAGTGTGTCAAAAATAGCAAATTTTCATATTTTTGGCTTAAAAAACTTTCATTTTAAGTGATAATGAGTAAGAACAAAGAATGTGGAGAAATATTGATGGTCGGGATTGGTATGTGAGATAAAAAACTAGATTATTGCATTAGAAGTTTGTCAAAAAATGTTGTCAAGTGTGTCAAAAAAAAGATTTTTATTTTTTTTTTTACCCAATTTTTTGGAAAAACTAAAATTAATTATTTGTATGATATAAAATTATAGAAAACTATGGCATTATAAGTTTGTAAAAAAAACAACACTCTAAAAAAAAATCGTGTAAATTTACATTTATTATAGAAGGCATTCAGTTACCATTTATAATAAGGGTAATTTTCAACTTCAAACTCAGAAAAAATACGCAATTAGTTGTAAGTTAAAATACACTTAAGTGTGTATTACTAAACTTAATTTTGTGTAACATTGACTGTAAAATTACAACTTTAGACGTATTTTTCAACATTATTTTACACCGATTTATGTGCATATTATGTAATAACGTGTAAATTATTCAATAAAGGCGTATTTGAAATAAATACGAAAATATTTTTACTGCAAAAATATAAAACTTTATTTCATAAAAATAAAATATTTAAAATTCATTTAAAAATTATAATTACAAAAATAAATTATAAAGCATAAGAAAAATTAAATTTTTTCTGCTGCCCTTAATTTTAATATTAAATTATTAATTTTTGAAAAATTATTCATATGTGTTTTAGAACCTCTCACGTTTTCAGAATAATGTTTAAAAAAATATCTAATAAGGAATTCCATCGTTTGAGATATGTATCTTTTTTGGATATAACATATTAGAGTTAATTTTGCCTACTAAATTTAATTTTAAATTTTAATTGAATTTAGTTGTCTCCTGTATGTTCTGCGGCAAGAACGCGTTCAATAAAAATATATGCTGTTTCTTCTCCATCATTTTGAATCGATGTTTCTGTAAAATAAATAAATATAATTAATAAAATTGTAAATATATTTAGAATTCAAACGTACTAATAATGGCTATCAATGGTGTGTTTATGAATGATGCATGTATTTTTGATCTCCTCTAAAGTTGTTCCGAACTGTAAAACAAAAAGGTAGTTGTCGGTTCCTAAAACTATTTCTCGTGGCTTAACATAAGGAAGTGTATGCTTAATAATTTAAAAAACAATTTATTTACCAATATTAGAACTTATGAAAGATGTATAACAATTAATACGTTCTGATTCTAAAGTATTTTGATTCTTGACTAGCGTGTAATTTATTCGCACATAATTTTTCGTAAATTTACAACGCAGGAAGAGTAAAAAAACAAAATCTACAAAATTTAAAAGTTTGAATGTATTTTTACACTTCTTGTCGTAAGATCACAACAAAAGGTTTAATATTTACGTATTTTGACGTAAAATAATTACAATACAACTTCTTGATGGAATTTTTAACTGCAGGAGGAATATTACTTAAAAAAAGACGTAAGAGTGTCGAGTTTTTAGAGTGAATGTCAAGATGTGTCAAAAGAATGATTTTCATTTATTTTCTTAGAAAAAATTAAAATTAGTTATTTGTATGAAATGAAATGTAATGAACATGATATTATTATTATTGAGAATTTTATTGCATTATGAGTTTGTCAAAAAAATATTGTTTAGTATGTCAAAAAATGATTTCATTTATTTTTTAGCCAATTTTTTGGGGATAAAAAATTTAGCTGTTTTTATGACGTAAATGTAATTGAACATGAAATTGGACATGGAAATTTTTGAATTTGTTATAGTTTTTGAAATATTTTTGGAATTTGGAAAAAAGTTTGTATTTTTGACTTTGTAATAATTTTTGCAATATTTTGGAAAAAGTTTTAATTTTTGATTTTGTAATTATTTATGCAATATTTTTAGAATTTTGAAAATAAAAAATAGAATATTTGAATTTGTGAATTTTATATATATATATATATATTTAGAATTTTGGAAAATGTTTCAATTTTTGATTTTGTAAGAATTTTTGGAATATTTTCAGTATTTTGAAAAATTTTAAATTTTTGATTTTATTATAATTTTTGGAATTTTGAAAAAAGTTTCAATTTTTGATATTGTAACGACTCCGCGTTGGTTCTTTTCGACTATTGAGCAAATCCTATATTCGTCCCTGTATGGAGTACTGCTGTCAAGTTTGGGGTGCTGCCTCTGTTTCCATCTTGGCCCTCTTGGACTCTGTTCAAAAGCGAGCTATACGAATTGTAGGTGATCGAACTTTGACATCAAAACTTGATTCCCTACAACATCGTCGCACTGTTGCTGACCTCGTTGTTTTTTACAAATATCGTCATCAGCAGTGCTCAGATGAAATCAGCGGCATCATGCCTCAGACTTATTCTTACCCCCGTTCCACTCGGCAATCGGCTGCCGCAACCAGTGAAACGGTAAAGATCCCGCGCTGTCATACTGGCAGATCGCAGAGAGACTTCTTTGTCCGAACTGCGTACAAATGGAATAGTTTGCCGGAACACTTAGTCTCAGGTGGCTTCAACCCACAGATGTTTAAAAAAAGCGTTAATCTACACCTCAGAACGCCAGTTGTTGTGGGACCCAGGTCTAGACCTAGGTCTTAAAAGGTATTTATGTGTTGTTGTGACACATATTCTAAACCCTATTACACAACACATTTTATTAAAAAAAAAAAAAAAAAAAATACGACAGTAAAAAGACGGATCTTTGGTTAACAGAATTATTTGTCAACTAATTACAACAGCTTCCGATTTTAATTACAATAAATTCCAGGGTTTCCAATTTATGTACGATAAACTTCACCGCTTTTCCACAATTTGAATCAATAATATTCGGAATCGTAAAATCTGTATTTACTATTCCACTAAGTTCAAATTCTTTCACTATTAGTACCCAGGCTCAAGTACCACCGATTATTCCTTATACTTGCGAATATTTATAAACACTTTTAATTGCAAAATTAAAACTGATTATCTGATATTTTGTTCGCTTATTTATATCCATAGACAAATAAGCATGAAACTTCTACTAGTAAGTTTTTGTTTCCAGTGTATTTTCTAGAAACAATAGGCCACACCTATTTTCATTCATACTTGCATAAATGTAAACATTAGCGAACTCATATTTAATTAATTTATGCAAAATGTATTAGTTAAAAGGAGTTAACTTTTAATTCATCTTTGCCATAGTCTGAATGTGGAAAGCAGAATGTATTGGTTATTTATGAATAAATTAAATTAACCCATTCTGGACGAAGTTTATTACATTGCCCTCCATTTAGTTTTGTTCGTCCCGAACAATATCAGCTATCGCATTGGTACTGTTACCTTGGTACGGTGCCAACCTTTGCAGATGTATCACTTTCATCTTGGTACGGGGTCCCTTTTGGATGCGGTAGATAACATCATTAGTTCGTTTGATTATTTTATATGGACCTTCCCAATCTGTCTGCAGCTTGGGTGATCTTCCCTTAGTTCTCCTGGGGTTGTATAGCCATGCCAATTCTCCTTCTTGAAAACCGCCACTATTTGCATTTATGTCGTACCTGGTTTTCATTTTGTCACTGGCAATCTTAATGTGGTCTCGAACCTGTTGATGGATTTTATTCATCTTCTCCCTTAGTTGTCCCACATAATCTGTTTTCGTAGATACCAGACCTCCAGGGATGCCGAACTCGATGTCACTAGGAAGATGTAGTTCTCTTCCGAACATGATATTCGCTGGCGTTTCACATGTCGTATCGTGCACTGCGCTACGATAGGCCATCAAGAATAACGGAAGATCCTTGTCCCAATTTCTTTGGTTGGCTTCCACTACCTTTGACAAATGTTCTTCCATGGTACGGTTGAATCGTTCTACCATGCCATCCGATTGCGGGTTCATAGGTGTAGTTCGTGTTTTTCTAATGTCGAGTGTTCTGCACAGCTCTTCCATCAGTTGAGATTCGAAATTCCTTCCCTGGTCGGTATGCAACTCGAGCGGTGTTCCATATCTGCAGACCCATTCATTGACTAATGTTTCAGCTACCGTAACTGCCTCCTGGCTCGGTATCGCATACGCTTCCGGCCATTTTGTAAAGTAATCAATGACCACCATGATGTATTTGTTCCCTTTTGTCGTTTCCGGAAATGGCCCCGCGATGTCTATTGCAATTCTCTCCATTGGGGCGCCCACATTCTACTGTTGCATCTCTCCTCGGGTTCTAGTCTTTGGTCCTTTGCTCGCCGCACAAGTATCGCATCGCCGACACCATTGCTCCACGTCTGTTCGATACCTTACCCAATAAAACCTCTCCCTTACTTTGGCTAGGGTTTTATTGACTCCCAGGTGTCCTCCAGAAATACTTCCATGCAGCTTTCCCAGTACCTCTTCTACTCGACTTGATGGCAACACCAGTTGTTCTAACACTTTCTTGCCATCAGCGGATTTCCATTTTCTTTTTAGTATCCCGTTGTCCATCAATAGTGAGTCCCATTGCGCCCAGTAGCATTTCACCTCCGTACTTAAAGGTGCTACCTCTTTCCACTCCGGTCGCCTTCCCTCGGTTTTCCATTTCAATATTAGAGCCATAGCTAGATCCTTTAGCTGCTCTCTTTTAATGGCTTCGGTACACCAATCGTCAAGAGTTTGGAACTTAATTTGATTCAATTTCATTGCCTCATTTCTCACAGTTCTGCTACATGACTTGCGCTCCTCAATACAGGCTCTTTTTGAAAGATCGTCAGCGTTACAATGTATCCTTCTCTTCCGGTGTTCAACGCGGCAATCTCCTTCCTTTTCGACATCCACTTGCTTGTTTGAAAGGTTCATCAACCGGCCTGGAACTACTCCTTCTTTTGCTGATACTAGTGTTTTGCATTCACGTCTGATGTGCCCTAACTGCCTACAATTCCAGCATCTTACTCTGCTAGATCTTCTTCGTTGATTTCGTTCAGGCTTATCTTCCAAACTTTTGACACGCATGATCACTTCATCAAGCGCTGCTTTTAGTGGCTCTTCAGCAACTTCAATCTTACGTACTCTATCTGAGCCAAGCGCTTTTTTTCCGGCTTCCATTTGCAGGGCCAATGCTAAGACTTCCGCAGGTAATTTCTTCCCGCTTATATACAGCTGATTTCTCATTTGTACATCTCGAAGAGCATTGATAAATGTATCAGCTGCCAGCTCATCTCGATGTTCAGCGTTATAGTTCGGATATGACACATTTACCAGTCTCACAATGTCAGCCTCTAATTCTTGCAAAGTTTTGCTGACTCCTTGTTTTCGTGTTTTGAGGTGCATGCAATGGAGAGCTTGTATATGACTTTCCCCATATCTTACTTCTAAAGCCTCCATTATCTTGCTGTAATCACGCTCTGTCGCTGATAGTGTCTGCAAAATTTCAGCAGCAGGTCCCTTCAATGCCAATATAAGCGCGTTTGCTTTTTGCTGGTGATCAACCCCAGTTATTGCTATCTCAAATTGCATCTTAAATATCTGATACGATGTAGATCCATCAAATGCGGGTGTTTTCACTCTAGCTGGGGCTGAAGTAGTTGATGGATTGATCATGTTACCTGACTTCCCTTGTGCTATTTCTTGGCGGAATTCACTTGAAAGTTTGCGTAATTTCTCTTCATGTTCTTCGGTAACTTTCCGCAGCTCCCTTTCCATATTGTTGATTTTAACCTCCGCACTGGATATACGTGACTCGATTACTTCACGTAGTTGTTGTTGATCTAATTTTTGTTCTGCTGCCAGTTTCTCTTGTCGGGCCATCAGATTGTTTCCTTGTTTGGCCATCATATCAGCAAGTTGTTGTTGCTGCTGTGCCATCATTTCTTTCATCAACGCCATCATCGGATCAATTGCTGGGGCAGCCGGAGCTTCTTCCGGCTCTATTTCTATGACGTCTGTGTTTTCACCTGCTTCTTCTAAAACTTTACGCAGCCGGAATGCAAGTTCTGCTTTCGTTCCATGGATTGGAGCATTCCTTTTTCTCAACTCGTCCTTCAGCTGGGTCTGGCTGAGATCACTAATATTTAATGTCTTGACCATTGTTTCAATAATCCCACTTCTGACACCACTGTAACGACTCTGCGTTGGTTCTTTTCGATTATTGAGCAAATACGACAGTAAAAAGACGGATCTTTGGTTAACAGAATCTCAAACTTTATTTGTCAACTAATTACAACAGCTTCCGATTTTAATTACAATAAATTCCAGGGTCTCCAATTTATGTACGATAAACTTCACCGCTTTTCCACAATTTGAATCATTAATATTCGGAATCGTAAAATCTGTATTTACTATTCCACTAAGTTCAAATTCTTTCACTATTAGTACCCAGGCTCAAGTACCACCGATTATTCCTTATACTTGCGAATATTTATAAACACTTTTAATTGCAAAATTAAAACTGATTATCTGATATTTTGTTCGCTTATTTATATCCAAAAACAAATAAGCAGAAACTTCTACTACTCAGTTTGTTTCCAGTGTATTTTCTAGAAACAATAGGCCACACCTATTTTCATTCATACTTGCATAAATGTAAACATTAGCGAACTCATATTTAATTAATTTATGCAAAATGTATTAGTTAAAAGGAGTTAACTTTTAATTCATCTTTGCCATAGTCTGAATGTGGAAAGCAGAATGTATTGGTTATTTATGAGTAAATTAAATTATCCCATTCTGGACGAAGTTTATTACAATATAGTTATAATATTTGCAATAGTTTTGGAATTTTGGAAAAAGCTTGAATTTTACTAAAAAAACAGGTGGCTTTCAAAAAACAGGTGCTCAGGGGATCCCACACCACTCTGTTCATTATCGCTCAAAAACTGATCAGCTTCTTGCCATACATATTTGCATCTTTTTCCAAAGTGTCATCAAAATTCATTCACTCCCAACAAACATTGAAAAATGATGACACAATAAACAAGTGTTCCGGAGGACCCACCACTTATCCCAGTATTGTCCAAAAAATGATCAGTTTGACTAGCAGACTGTATTAATTTTAGTTGCGCCTAGCAATGGCGATCGAAGAAATATCATATTATTATAGGTGCGCCTAACAATGGCGATCGAAGAAAATATTGTAATGATTATAGGTGCGCCTAACAATGGTGATCGAAGAAAGTGTTAGAGTTTTTTGGTGCGCCTAGCAATAACGATCGAAGAAAATATTATTATGATTATAGGTGCGCCTAACAATGGTGACCGAAGAAAATATTATTAATTTCAGGTGCGCCTAACAATGGCGATCGAAGAAAATATTGTTAATTTTAGGTGCGCCTGCCGCCTATAACAATGGCGATCGAAGAAATATTATTCTCATTGTAGGTGCGCTTAACAATGACGATGAAAGAAAATATTATTAATTATAGGTGCGCCTAACATAGGTGATCGAAGAAAATAATATTTGCTTATAGATGCGCCTAACAATGGTGATCGAAGAAATTATTAGTAATTTTAGGTGCGCTTAGCAATGGCGGTCGAAAAAAATATTATTATGATTATTGGTGCGCCTAAAAATGGCGATCGAAGAAAATATTATATACTTATAGGCAGAGCCGGGAACAGGGAACAGACCCACTGTTTAAAACAATGTTCAAAACAGATTGTTTTATTTTTTTCAAAAAAAAAACAATGTTTTAAACACAAATTGTTTTTTTAAATATAGCAATGTTGCTTATTTGCTTTCTAATAGAACGGTTGTATAATGTCGTATTTTATCGTTTTTAATACATTTACACCTTACACGCCATTAGTAATCACAAAAGTAATCACATGTCAAAATATTGATATAAAAGTGCTGGTGGATCTGGTATTCGATTACCGACAAACGTTTGATGGAGAAGCACTTGCAATTCGTATAGTTTCTAAATAAAAAAGTGGCAAATATATGCCATTACTGTGAATCAAAAGGAACATCCTAATTCTGAAAAGAAGCTTATAGATTCGGTGCGAGATTTGCAAAATTAGGTTATACATTTCATCTCATTGACTTGACAAAATATTTTCCATTACATTAATTTTCTAATAAAAAGTGTTCTGTTAAAGCATTTACAATATATGTCACAACAAGACATAGATACTTTTTGAGACGTAGGTTCTACAACTACATGCGCTCTGAGATGTTGACGAACGCTTTCTTTAAACTTTTGGGGGTTGGACGCCCCCGAGACTATTGTTCCAGCAAAGCATTCCGTTTGTACGATGTACAAAAAATCCCTCTGCATTCTGTCACTATGACAGTAACTGATTTTAACAGTTTGAATGTTTGCACAAACCGGTTGACGTGTAAACCAGAATGGAAAGAATATGATTGAGACATGATGGATCCGATTTCAAATATTAAAAGTTTTTACCAGATCCTTAACATGAACTTGATAAAAAAAGGCTGAGAACCTTTATCAAATTTTAAAACCAGTCGCAAATGTTGGGAAGCAAATGAATGCAGTCTTAGGCAATAAGTAATTTGGAAACAGTTACGACATAGTTTGGATTTTTTCGGTCATTTTGGCAGCCTTAGCAAATAAGTTCGAATTTGGAAACAGATACAACATGATTTGGATTTATTTGGCCTTATGATCAGTGTTGCAAAACGAAAAAAAAACCGTAACGTTATGCGTTTCGTTTTTATAGCATTATATTTATGGCGGTACTGGCGGTAAGTTATTTCGTTATGGAACACAAAAATATTATAGACTAATTTCACGCAAGTTCAGCAAATTTTTGGTAAATTTTGCCTTGACCCCTTTTAATTTTGATAATTTTTTGTTTATAGATAGTCTTTCATAAATAATAAATACAAGTTCTTTTAGAATTTTTTTTTTTCGACCAGGGGTCTTCACAGGGTGCCCCTCAATTTTTTGTTATTTTGTGATGTGAGTGCATTTTGACGAGCGATTGTAGAAAAATTACTCAATCGATTTTCATAAATGATATGTCGTTGAATAGGTATTAGAACAAAGTTTTTAAAAATATACACAATTAATTTTTTGAAATAATTTTTAACGGTGTAACATAAGAATAAAACGGTGTAACATAAGAAAAGATGGCACAGCCTCTTTTTTTTTTTAAACTCAATTGAAGCTTATTTTATATCACTTGTGAAAGTTTAGGATACGCGCTATTTTTTGTTTTAAAGATAAAATTCGTTGTGCATATGACTGTCGGGAACCAGTTTTTTTTTGTTCTGAAGGAAAAGTTTAAAAATGGCGTTATAAACTAAGAGATTTTTTTTTATGTTAAATATCAAATATTTTATTATTGAATGAACTTTTTAAAATGTTATAAAAATTATATACGTACAATAAAGAACATATGAGCAATATCAGCATAAATCCACAAAAGCGCTTATTGCTATGTACATTAAATGAAGCTTATGTGGAGTTTAAAAATAAGTTTCCTGATGTGAAAATAGGATTTACTAAATTCACGTCCCTTCGACCACAAGAATGTATAAAATTATTCCAAGGAGCTCATAATGTGTAGGTGTGTACCATAAATCAAAATATAAAACTAATGATTCAACACTCTAAGATAGAGTATCCAGAACCGAAGCATTTTTTAGAACCGGTTTTTCGGAGCTAGATTTTTTGAAACCCGGGTACCCGGTTCTGGACCCGGTTCTGAAAATGTTTAAATTAAAACTATTAAAAAATCATTATAATTTAGAAAAACGATTTAATTTTTTTAAATCCATTTTATTTAACAAAAAATCACATTATAATTTAGGAAAACCTTTTAATTTTTTTTTAAATCCTTTTATGCAACAAAAAATTTTTGATAAATCCAATGAGAAATAAATTCATTCGAGTTTGGCTTCTAACTTGCCATTGCTGCCCAAATTATCGATCATGCCTTCATGGTTGCATCAGCTGATATTAATGTTGCATCACTGCGACATAGTGCTCCGCAGCTAACTTTATAGGTGCACGCGTTGTCACCAAAATATTAATCATCTCCCATTTATGTTCTTCAAACGAAATTGTTGAATTGAGATCGATTAAGGATTTTAAAATGCTGTTTTTTACTTTATAAAAACGTTCTAGCATATGATAAAGCCTGTTCCATCGTGTCTACATCAATCATTAATTGAATTTCTTTACCAAATTCTTCTATAATGTATTTCTGAAAAATGTCATCGTTTTCTGTTGATGATCTTCATCACTCACAAAATCTTTCAAAATTTTATTTTTTACGCCAAAAGTGTAAAAGTTTTTTTTATTTAACATTATGCCCATCGCATATTGCCGCTTTCTCATAAGGAAAACTCGTTATGAAAATATTCAATTTACATTGTGTCATTTTTATTGCAACCTATTTATTTTAATATGGAAAAAATTTCAAAATCTCTTTTTAATTCTATTTATTTATTCAAATATTTGTGAGTACACCATAATTTTTGTTATTACGTCTAGCGCATACACGAATAAATCAGAAGGTTTTCCTAACGCGTCAACCACATACAGTTGTGCATGTGAGAAGCACGGATTCTCCAAATCTAGTCCACATACTTGCAGTAACTGTCCTTGTGCTTTGTTGATCGTCATTGCAAATGCGAGTTGCACTGGAAACTAAACGTTTGAATTCAAATACCATATCTGTTGGGATCATTGGAATACGTGACAACACTACATCTTCCCCTTCGAATTTTGCATTTAAAATCGTAGCTTTAATGGCATTGTTCATCATCTTTTTCACCGAAAATTTAAAAAAAATTTGTGCAATTTTAAAATATTTGGAATCACAATATGTGTCACAACAACACATAAAAACCTTTTCAGACCTAGGTTCTACAACATCATGCTTTTAAGACGTTGATGAACGCAATTTTTTTTTGTTTTTTATATTCTTCTTAAAGAATGGAAAACTAAATAACAAATCCTTTCACATAATAATGTTAAATGTACGACATAGGGCAATATTTCATGATAGGATTGAGGAAACAAAAATAAAACACATTTTTTTTTAAATTTGCAGGAACAAAGCTAAAATTAGGCTCATTTCTTCGAGCAAGCACAAAAGTCCATTCTTTAAAAAAATATAAAAAAATTAAAAATTCCATTAAAACCTTAGTCCATCAAAACCTTAGAAGCATGTCAAACAAAGAATATTCCATAACTAAAACTAAGGGTGCTATCGTGGATTGAAATCCGCCAGCACAACTAAAATATCACTTATCCCCTTATATAAGTGACATCTAACATTGCCAGTGGTTTACGATATCTCACGTTAACTGATTTACCAATAGCAGGTACTAAAGTACGCGGGGTTGTCACACCCATAGATCCAAAATTTTGAATATTACATATGTTCCCGAACATATATTAAATTCATTGGTATTAATGCATTGTTACCGGTCCTGGGGTTCCAATTAAAATTGGCAAATTGGTCCTGGGGTTCCGTTTAAAAAAAAAAATTGCCAGTTACCTATGCGCAAGGGTACACAACAACTTCCCAAAGTTTCATGATGATCGGATGAATGGTGTATTAATGCATAAAGGACAAACACACATACTTTCAATTTTATAAATATAGATAGAAGATAGATAGATCGATAATACACCTGGCTTATTCACGGTTGAAAATCAACGTAATTTAAGCATGGAATATACCCTTTTAAGCATAAAAATCTGTGTAGAGCTAGTCTTCTTGATAGGATAAAAAGATAAAACGTTGTTTTTGTTATTTGTTACATTTGCTTGTGTTGTTTTTTTAATGAATGAATAAAAATTTATTTAAAAAATATAGAATCGAAAAACCGAGTATTGGACTGATTTCAGAACCGGTTTTCGGTGCTGGAAAAATTGCGGGTTTCCCGGGTACCCGGGTAACGGGTACCCGGGATTGGATTCTTTACTCTAAGATGTCTTGGATTACTGATGCTGCTTTCCAGAATTATAAAACAATAATTGACTTTGTTTTATGTGGTGAATTAACAGAAGATTGTCATGCTTTAAAGTGCAATGAATGCTCAAAAAAGCTTCAACAACTAGAAGAAAGATTACTAAATGATTTTGACGTTAAAGGAATCCTTCAAGTCAAATATCAACAACGGAATACCACTGATCGATGCAATTTGGATACTTTAATAGAAACTGTAGAAGAATTTATGAAAAAATTTATTTACCGTTTACAAATTTTGATACCACACAACTTTATAGCAAAACAGCAATCTACATTCATTGAGGAAAAAAAAATTAGAACCAGGAGAGGGCTTCGTTCAAGGGGATTTTTCTGAAAACTACGGCTTCATAATTCAGGATGCGATTCAAGACTATTATTATAATAATTCACAAACTACTATTTATCCATTTGTCATTTATTTTAAAAGTGCCACAAGTGAATATATACAGCACCGAAGTTTTATACTCATTCCAGATATAAACGATCACAACAGTACTACAGTAGATCTTTTCATTACAAAACTTATTGAATTCATCAGAACGCATATAAATTCTAATATTAGGAAAATAATTTATAACAACGACGGTGCACCTTCTCAATACAAAAATAAACATAACTTAATTAACTTATGCCACCATAAAAAAGACTTTTAGGTTGATGCAGAATGGCATTTTTCATGCTACCAGCCATGGAAAGGGATCTTACGATGGGATTGGTGGTACACTGAAGCGTGCTGCACACCGTTATAGTATGGGAAGCAGAGATATTATTGACACACCAAAAAAACTTTTCGAATGGGCTTTAAAATGGGAATCTACCATGAACTTTGGATACGCCGATAAAAATGATATCTATCTATCTCTTATCTATACACTGAGAAAAAAAGCACACTTTATAATCTAATCAGATCATGTTTAAATTAAAAAACTTACGGTTTTAAATAATCTAACGTAAAAATTTTAAAATCAATATTGAAATTGTTTTGATTGAAAACTATTTTCGGCAGTTAAAGTAGAAAATTTTAAAACTAAAATATTTAATTTTGTAATTAAAGTGTTTCTCTTATATTCAATAGTGTAACACCTTAAATTGAAAACGATCCAACTTAAGTTAAAAAATTTGTCCAAAAAACCATTGAATTAAAAATTTACATTTTACAACAAAATTTGATCTTGTTGATTTTAAAATGATACTTTACTCTTTGACAGTCCAAGACATAAAATTTAATATTGTGTTATCGATGGTGCCAATTTACATTAGTTTTGGAGAAAATTAGCTTTTGTGAAAATAATATAATTTAAAAGTAATTTGTCATTTAAACCTCATTTATCCCCCCCCCCCAGATATCCCTCTATTAAATATTAAAAAAGTTATTGAAAGAGTGGAAGCAAGTTCTTTTTCTCAAAGGTTATTATTAAGACGCTTTTCAATAAATTTGTAACTATTCTTTCCTTAATTATTGAGATTATTCAGTGAAGTCTGCGGCGTATTATTAACATTTTTGGGAACTCAATCAAATTTTAACCTAAACATCATTGGTGCCATTTTTTGTGGATTTGGTTTCAAGCAGCATTGTCACAATAGAGGAAAAGTTAGAGTTAGAGGAAAAAATTTTGATATTAGAGGATTTGTTTTTCCAAACACATCAACATTTTCAACTAAAATACCTTCTAATAAAATAGAAAAATACAGTTGGAGCACTCACTGGGTTCTAAGAAGTAAGAGCTGGGTTCTAAAAGTTTAACTGATTTTGCATTATGTGTTATTTCTATTTAATAATATATTGAAATAATTTTATTACTAAAATTTATAATAATTTATTTTGTAATATATAAAAATAATATAAATATATTTAAAACAAAACGATTTTGATGTTCTTATTTTTTGAAAATATAAGTATAAAAACGAATGCATGCCGCAGAAATTTTTACAGAAATCAAAAATGTCCCATTTAAAATCAGTTTAAGAAATATAAATGATACGTTTTTATTTTAAAACTGTGCAGTTTTATTTTCAAATTGAGTTACTTTAAATATTTTTTAAAAATAGATATTTAAAATCAAAAATTAATTTTTTGAATCTACAATTTCCACGTTTAGTATGATTTCATATATATTTATTTTTGAATTAAAATGTTTTTTTTTGATTTCATTTTGGTTTTTTTCTCAGTGTATTAATGATTTGTTGCACTCAACGGTTCATCCTATACATAGTTTTGCTGATGATAGCACGCTTCATGCGTCTCATGAAGCACCTAAATTATATACACCCTTAGCGCTTAGTGAGTGTAGGTCAAAATTGATAGATTCCCTTAACACTGATCTTAAAACAATTATGGATTGGGGTATTGCTAACAGTGTTGAATTCAATACAAGCAAAACACAGGTTTGTCATTTTTCTAGGATAACGACACCCAATCCTTTTCCATTAACGTTTGGCCCCAAAAATCTTTTAGAGAATGAGTCTGTCAGACTTCTAGGAGTTGAGATTGAAAATAATATGAAGTGGAATTCTCATATTTTTAATCTGACTAAGAATGCTGTTCAAAAGTTAGGTTTTTTGGGGCGATGTCGTAAGTTTTTCGATAGCGAACAACTTCTTTTAGTTTATAAATCTTTTATACGTCCCTGCATGGAATACTGTTCTCACATATGGGGTGGAGCTTACTTGAGTAGTCTCAACTGCCTTGATTCTGTACAGCGTAGAGCTATTAAACTCATTGGTAACCCAAGTCTTACTAACGGTCTTGATTCCTTGCAGCACAGAAGAAATGTTGCTGATTTGACTATATTTTATAAATATATTATGGATGAACGAGCTTCTGAAGAGATCAAATCGATTTTACCTAAACCAGCAAACCTTTCGCGTCACACCAGAGCAAACGTAGCAGCGCATCCCTTTACAGTTCAAATAATTAGGTGTAGAACTGTAGCCTTCCAACGTGACTTTTTCAACAGAGTCTCTCATCTTTGGAATGCCTTACCTTCCTGGGTTTTCCCTGATGAATTTAATCCTCAAGGCTTTAAAGTTAACGTTCATAAATTTCTCAGAGAATCCTAATTTGCATTCCATTCTTATCCCTAGTTGGCATGGTATCTTCGGATATTCAGAGACGTTAATTTATAATTTATTATAATTAACACTAAACATGCCTAACTTTGAATAAAAAAAAAAAAAAAAAATATCAATTAACAAAAGAAAAATTACAAAATAGATATAAAAATGCGATTACTATAAGTGGAACTCAAAAATTTCATTCTTTTGTACCATTAAATACTAAGACAATAATTGCAAAAATGTTTTCCAACTCAAAAGAAACTTTTGAATGTAAAATAAGTAAATAATTTTTAATAACTATATTTATTTTCTTTAACCTACATATATAATTTGTATGATATTTTAAAAAGTTTATTCAATAATAAAATATTTGTAATGTAATGTTAAAATACAATCTTTTACTCTATGATTCCATAATAACATAATACTTCTCCAGTCAAAAGTTCCGAAATAGATTTAGTTATTTATTCGGCTTTTTTGTTTGCAGTCGAGACTGTCAAATAATTTTTTATAAGAGTGAAAAGTGATTACTAAAAGTGATAAATAAACATCTAATTTTTTTATGCCATCTAATACAAAGAAAATAATTGCAGAAGTGTTTTCCTATTCAAAAGAAACTTCTGTTTGTAAAATAAGTATATCATTTTTAACAATTGTATTTATTTTATTTATTGTACTACATATATAATTTTTATAATATTTTAAAAAGTTCATCTAATAATAAAATATTTGATATTTAACATATAAAAAAATATCTTAGTTTATAATGCCATTTCTATAATTTTCCTTCAGAACAAAAAAAACTGATTCCCGACAGTCATATGCACAACGAATTTTAGAAGGAAAAAAAGAGGTTGTGCCATCTTTTCTTATGTTACACCGTTTTTTTCTTATGTTACACCGTTAAAAATTATTTCAAAAAATTAACAGTGTATATTTTTAAAAACTTTGTTCTAATACTTATTCAACGACATATCATTTATGAAAATCGATTGAGTAGTTTTTCTACAATCGCTCGTCAAAATGCGCTCACATCACAAAATAACAAAAAATTGAGGGGCACCCTGTGAAGACCCTAGTCGAAAAAAAAATTCTAAAAGAACTTGTATTTATTATTTATAAAAGACTATCTATAAACAAAAATAATCAAAATTAAGAGGGGTCAAGTCTAAACGTTGTTGAATCTCCGTGAAATTGCTCTATATTTCCTTATGTTATATAAAATGCTCATTATTTTGTCACAAATATCAAAAAATTGTAGAACTACCAAAATCTCTAGTTAAAACGTTCACATAAATTGAAAAAGGGCAGATAAGTCGGATTTTATACAACCAATATTTGCAAAATGATCCAAATCGAAATAAAATATTTACGTTATCTTAACGTTTTACGTTATTGACACGCAAATGAATTTTTAAAACTTTACGAAAATAATTATTACTAATAACGCTACTTAATTTCTTTATTTCGTTTTGACGTTACGTTACGCGTAACGTTTTGCAACACTGCTTGTGATGCAAAAACCGAATTCCACGCATTTAGTCAGCATCTGTGATATCGTTAAATTACGTCGCTGTGTTATTATATCCGAATGCACTTGTTAATGAAAGTTTCATTGTTTTAGAAAACAAAAAAAATGAATCGGCATCATTTTCATCGAAGAAATTTGCCATCTAAAATTTTTCACATTTTATAAATTATACAAAGTTTTATTTGGTTTATTATTATAAAAAAATGCTTTTATTAAATTCAATTGTGTCGACTGTCGGCACTTGGCGAAACATTTTAATATAAATTAAAAACTAATAACTCTTGTTTTTATTTCGCAAATATGTTTTTTACTTTTATTTTCTAAAAATTTTTGCTCAATGCATTTCGGCTTACGCCATTATCAAGAGCGATTAACTTTTTGAATCGCTCTTGATAATGGCGTAAGCCGAAATGCATTGAGCAAAAATTTTTAGAAAATAAAAATAAAAAACATATTTGCGAAATAAAAACAAGAGTTATTAGTTCTTAATTTTTATAATGCTTTATAATGCGAGTTAGAATTTTTGCATCTGCAGGAACAATTTCTCCCGGGCACACCGCACAGCGATTGGCCATGTCAGAGACATGGAGTGGATTAGTTGTTGACATGTTAATAGAAAGTTTAATCAGATGTGCAATACCACAGTGAAATTTCGCTTTTCCGGAACAGGAAGGACAGTAACCGAAAATTGATGGGTGGAGAGAAAACTATTAAACTAAACTATGGAAGACGATGGAGTACGAGACAATTTTTTTTATATTAATTTAAACAACCCAAATTTGAAATTTTCAGAGGATTTTATTATCGTTGAAAACAAAACAATCCACCAGACAATGCCTACCAATTCTTATTGTCATTTGTTTTGAACAGAATAGGTTTCTCTTTCAATATTATCTTGTGTTCCCAAAATGAATTAAATTTAGGTTCCCATCAACAATTGAAGTGTTAAAATAAAAAAATCGGAAAACAAATCTCGGGATGATTGCCAAGTTTATCAAAAAAAAATTTTTCTTATCTATACCTAATAATATTTTTACCTAGGGACTAAACAGACACAGAAATGAAGGGCTGAGAAAAAACAATTAAACTACACTATGGCAGACGGTGGAGTTCAAAATAATTCTTACTGATCCTTAAGAATACTATAAATAATGATAATGTGAAATTTCTAGAGAAAACGAGTAAGCTACACTATTGTAGACGGTGGAGTTGTGTAATAAGTCTCAGATTCAATCTACCGGGCGAATCTGAGAATCCCGGAACAAACAAACAAAAACTACGTGGTGTACTGCTACCGGTATAGGCAGACACAGAAAAATCGAGCAGCAAAGGGATTTCTTTGTACGTACATTGTACAAATGGAATGCTATGCCCGAATCAATAGTCTCGAGTGCCTTCAATCCACAAAGCTTTAAAAAAAGCGTCCACCTATACCTCAAGACGCATGTTGTTGTGGGACCTGAGTCTTAAAAGGTATCTATGTGTTGTTGTGACACATGTTGTAATTCCTACTACACAACACTTTTTATTAAAAAAAAAAAAGTAACAAATCCACTGGTACGGCAAGGAAAATCCCAAAATTAAAAAAAATTTAACCTATCATGCAAAAATTAGTTAATTAATTAATCCAGTTGACCCACGGCATGAAGGCTGAGCGAACTCTTCCCTCAGCAGTTGATCAAACTGCCTTGGAAGACGTTCCCCAGTATCATCCGCTGAGAACTGGACAACTCAGGCCATAGGATGCTAACACTCCAGGGATGGGACTCTAACTTTATGGAGTTGTTAGCCCGGATGAGGATCCTGATGCCACAGCGAACCCAGAGCCTAGCCAGATGACCAGGCCGAATGTAATTGGCGTATACGCCATTTTACATCATTCTAGGCCGGTCACCTCTGGCATTCCCCGTACCATCAGGAAACCCATCCGTATCTAGGGTCGGTGGGTTTGTAAGGCCCATTGAGAATAATTCGTAAGAATTACTCTCACCCTTGCGTTAATAGAAAAACAAAAGGAGAGGTTTTGCTGGAGACGTGGGGACACAAAACCTCAGATTATCATCGCTCCTGCGTATTTGAAGTATTACGTCGCTTCCACATCGCCAGAGTCTCCAAAATATTGTATTGATGGAACAAAATATAAATTTGAAGAAAAATCTTTAAAAAAAATTTTTCGAAGTGATTTTGAATTATAGAGGGACTTCTCCAGAGTACCACATGACTGTGATAGCCCTTAGAGAAGCTCCACGTTGAGCGCCAATTTTTAATGGAGAGTTTGTTTCATTGATAAGCCAATGAAATGACATAGCAGGCCGCGCACCTAGCGATATTTATATAGCCCCAAACTGGCTTCAGTAAGTGGGGTCGAACACAGAATACCTGCTACTCCAACACAAATATCAGTAATGTACGCGTATCTTTTGATAAACAACGGATTAAACGGAGAGGCAAGTGAAAAAGACAGACTCTGGTGACCCCCGAATGTGAAAGAACCGCGATCACCCCGTCCACCCTTCTTCATATCAAAACGTATTCACTCTCACAAACATACACACAAACGCACACACATACACATACACAGCATCATACCTACCCCCATAAACTCACGCATACATACATACACACCATCATCCATACCCCCATACAATCACGCATACATATACAGAAAAAGCGCGTACGTAAGCAGTAGTGCAAAGAAAGTTGATTTTTGTAGTGATGAGACTGGATTATCATAATAGGTACGTAGGTTAATAGGTGTAAGCAAGGTATAGGTTTGTTGTTCAGATCCCATCAACAATTATTTAATATAATAGCACTGTACATTCGAATTTGAACGCGCAATTTCAAAGTTAAAATCTAAAGATGTCCTTTTCACATCCAAATATTAGCATACACCTACAGGCTAATAATATTTGTAAGTATAAACTAATTTTTCATTTGGTAGTCAGCTCCTGCCTCATTTGCTATAAAGTAAGTACGCCATGGTGATACACTATCATACGATGTAACTGGTCGGGCACTGAAAAACATTGATGATGTACCTAAATTAAATCTTTCAACCTTTAATTGTGAATGTTCATAAATATTTGGGTCTTTCCCAGTCAATACAAAAAAAAATTATCAACATTGGAGAGCCGATAAATCATTTCAACAACTTTGAATGATTTCCAAATCAATGCTAAAACAATAAATGCTTATAATATAAGTTTACTCCTCACTTCTCACAAAATTTCACTGTATTAACTTCAGAAGAAATAAAGAAAAAAATATTGTTCTACGAATTGAAATTCTTTTATTTAAGTTGTACATACTCCAAAACTTTTATACATTTTCCACTGGTCAATAACGCCAGACTCGGTGTAACAAAATAAGCTAAAGAAATTTCCACGTCCCACATACGCACCCCCAAGCACATAAACCCACGTACATACACTCACGCGCACATCCATACCTACACACACTTACGTTTACATATAATAAAGGAACTAATGCAATGACTCACCCCATAGCTGGTCCAGATCCCGCACCCAAAGCTCCACTACTCATGCATCATCATTATGTTCATAAATCGAGGAATTCTGCATTCAGGATGACAGCCAGTTTGCCAAATGGTTATTATAAAAAAAACTTGGTGACAATTACTGTAACTGTAGATGTTCCAAAAGTATTTCTAATATTCAGCACTCGTGAAGGTGATAATGTTGGTGAAACTTGATGTAATAATAACCGGTTTATGATCACGGATATTGTAAGTATTAAAAAAAACAGAGAGTGTGCTTACGACCGCACGGCAGAAGTGAAAATTTCATTGGCAATCGCAATCAATTGATATCGTATTAGTAGTATTTGGATCGTTTTAGTAGAATAAATGAGAAACAAGTCAGAACGATAAACCGCTAACTACACACACTAACCTCACAATTTAAACCAAATAGTTGTCAAAATAGCATTCATATGCCAATAGCATATCGCATAGCATAGCGTGGTTGTCACACCCATAGATCAACAAGTTTAAATTTTACAAATCTTTCTGCGGAAAGCTAAGCAAATTCATTGGTATTAATGCACATTGTTGCCGTTTGCAAATTACTATCGGCTAACTGCCACCATTTTTAATTTTTTTATTTATCATGATTGTCATCCATGTTTAATCATACATAAGCTATGCTTCTTTGTATAGAATTTATGCGATTTCAGTCTCGTAATTTTGTGAGCTTTAAATCGATATAATCGATTTTATCAAGTATCAAGTTACAAGTATTAAGTCCTCACTTAATTTTAGAAACATGTATTACATACAATTCTAAACCGATAACATATTTAGTGAAGATGATAAAATTCCAATACATATAGACCAAGAGCCCGCGATGGCCAGACCTTCGTTATTTTATGAAAGGTGAAAGTTTCTCTGCGCATACCCTCTACTCAGGTAGGAACGATAAGCGACATATGAAGTTTGGATCATGGTGGCTTTGGCAGGAAGCAGGTAACAGAGGGGCCTCCAAAGTTTCGTGAAAGTATAAAAGGTAATTTTTTTATATATTCTTCGGGATAGTATTAGAAGTCACCTCACCCATTGCCAGACACTTACTATCGTGGCAACCCCCGGCCAGACACTCTTAAACTTTATCAATTTGTTAAAGCTTAAGGGTGTCTGGCAGGCGGTTACCATGTAATGAAGTGCCTCTCAAGATGATAATGGGAGGGGCTTAGCAGGATGCGTACCTAGACTTGTTGTATTGCCGTTCGACTTAGTCTCAATCATCGTGAGTAGGAGATAGTATAAACCTGCTGCTTCAGCACAAATGCAGAAATGTACGCAATTTTCAAAATAGATCAGAAATGGAAACAAATACAAGTGCGAAAATGAGACTCTGGCGACCCCCTTCTACGAAAGAACCACGGTCGGCACGTTCGCTCACATACGCCCACACACACACACACACACACTCATTCACACCCCTTTATCATAAGGATTAAAGAAACAAATCAAATTCACTCACCCCATGATTATATCCGCCTGACCTCCTATCCTGATTATATCAGCCTTCCATCAGCACTGCGATATATATATATATATATATATATATATATATATATATATATATATATATATATATATATATATATATATATATATATATATATATATATATATATATATATAAAAGCGTGTAACAATATTCCAAAAAAAAATTATAGTTGAGTAGGTTGGAAATCCGTTGTATTAATTGGTATAAATGGTCGTGGATTTAAGTTTGCAAATCGTTGAATAAGTTGAAAATATCATAGGTTGATTTATGTAAATAAACGTTGAATCAATTGGTAAATATGGTTGAAATCGTGGTTAATACCCTGTAACAATATTCAAAAAAATTATAGTTGAACCAATTCGCAATTACAGTTGAGCATGTTGTCAATTCATTGTGATGGTTGGTCTCAATATTCGTTGAAATAAATTTGCAGATCGTTGGATAAGTTGAAAATATCATATATTAATGTCTGTAGCTGACCGTCGAATCACTTCGTAATTATAGTTGAGTAGGCGGAAAAGTCGTTGTATTAATTGGTGTAAATGATCGTTGAACAAGTTTTGCAAATATATTGGAATACGATGAAGATTACGCCGCAATATTTGATATTAATAATAGTGGAACAGAGTTGATCAAACTTGTAATTATAAATGGTGAATAAATTTGTAATTATAAGCGTTGAATAAATTTGTAATTATAAACGTTGAATAAATTCGTAAACATAAGCGTTGCTCAAATTTGTAATTATAACTGTTGAATAACTTTGTAATTATAAGCGTTGAACAAATTTGGAATTATAACCGTTGAACAAATTGGTAATCATAAAGTAAGTAAAAACCAACGAGTTTGAAACCATTGCAATTTATTTGAAGTTGATCTGTTTATTTAATACTCGCCTGATCTGTTTATTTAATACTCTTCTCGCCCTTCACGAGAAAATTTTCATTCACCCCCTCGAGGTTAATAGTTAACACGTATAAATTATTTTATAACAATTACCACGAATAAATTATATTTATATCACACGACTGCTAATGTTACAGGTTTAGTAAAAATTTTACGATATAACGGACATTGCACACCAAAGCATGTAACCCAAAAATTATTAATAATATTTAACACGCATAAATTATTTTACATCAATTAACACGAATAGATTATACTTATATCACACGAAGGCTAATGTTACAGATTATGTAAAAATTTTGCTATATAACGGACATGATCAAAAATTATTATTAATACTTAACACATACAAATTATTTTATATCAATTGCCACGAATAAATTATATTTACATCACACGACGGCTAATGTTACAGATTATGTAAAAATTGTCCTATATAACGGGCATTGCACACTAAAGCATATAACCAAAAATTATTGAATTACTTATCTTAATGTTTCTGATTCCCGGCGGTCATTTTGGTTTTTTTTCTGGTTCAATTTGAATCCACATTGAATTTAGGTATCTCGCCTTGGTTCATGTAAAATTTGTTAAACCACAGCACAAACATGTATATTCTATTTTTTTGTTTATTCTAATTTTTCTTAAATTTCTCTAGTTTTGACAACACAATACAGACATTTATTTAAATTCTTTTTTTTTTATTAGAATATTTAAACACATAAATTAATTCCTTTTTTTTTAATAATCAAGAAGAAATGAAATTCCTCCGGAAAAAGATACAGAAGGTAATTTTTCCTGCATAGATGCAGTTTGACAGCTCAATCACCGCGCGAAGCAGTCACAATCACAAAGTTGAAAATCTAATAGACGAAGAGATGTCAAACCACAACATCAAAACGTAATAGAATAATAGAGGATGAAAAGGCTACAGTGGCTCATTATATAGCCAAAATTTTCAGTATCGAAAAAAACTCGAATACAGCGGGGGTTACATTGGCCCCCCAAGGATCTGATACTATCAATACATCGATTCAATAAATCCATCCAATCGTGATAAAATTAT
Source organism: Diogma glabrata (assembly GCA_963693315.1). NCBI lineage: Eukaryota > Metazoa > Arthropoda > Insecta > Diptera > Cylindrotomidae > Diogma > Diogma glabrata. Next base: position 162,647,343 of record OY856188.1, on the reverse strand, counting down.
ACACTATAAAAATTTCATGGCACTGTTATTTTGTAAATTCGTCTAATTTTTAGGAGATTTACTTAACTAACATACCAATTTTATCGCATACTATTAATTGAAATATATCTGATAATATAATTATTACGTTACATATTATTTTGGTCCGACTAAAGTACAGTTCACCGCAATATTCAAACCGTTATCGTTCTTTGTATCAAGGACTAGAGCGCCACCGATACGAAAGGCGGTCGTATTGCTTCTAATCTTCTGATGGAATCAGTTTTATAAACAAAACACGATCGTTCTTCCAAAAACGCAGTGGGTGCGTATTTTGACAAAACTCTATCGTACTATAAGGTGCGCGGCATCACCGCTTTTAGAAGAACGATTGTGTTTTGTTTATAAGATATTTGTGTCTGAGCCATAGGAAACAAAATATTTCATTAGTATAGGGTTCCTCGAGAGTTCATAGTGCAGTATTTAACATTCAAATTTCAATTGTTATTGGCCATTGGTAATTTATATAAACTTAAAAGTAAGTACATGTAGGAGAACACAACCTAATTATACCCCACTTATTTGGAGAACCCTGACTGTTTAGCCTTGTTTTTTATCTATATCATATTGTACAAACTTTACAAGACTTTTTTAAAAACAATAAATTAAAAACAATTCTAAAATGTAAAATCCTATAACATATCAAAAGTTTTCTTGATAGTTGTGCTAATTTTTATAAAATGAATGAAAATAATTACGAGAGTAATTAAAATTTTTTGCGTTATTTCCAGTGAGTTTATAATAGTGAATGTTTTATAATGGACAAGCAATATTTTCTAGCGAGACGAACAAATATTTAAGTTATGTAAATATTTTCAAAGTATGTTATGAAAACTTGCTGACAAATTCTTATCGCTATATGGACTATAATTTTTAATTTATAAAATAGCAAAAATTATATGTTTGGTTGGTTATAATAAAATCCAAAACGTATCCTAAACGTCAATCTTTGTTCTTTTTTTTTATACAGTCACAGGGAGGGAGAAACTATTATTTTTTTGTGGTAGGTTTTTCTTATAGATTTAAAAAAAGCTCGCAATAATTGTACAATTTTGAATCAAATGAAAAATTTACGCACGTTTATGGGTAGTAAAATGACCAGACGTCCCACGCTGCGTGGAAATGTCACACATTTCATTGCGTTGTCCCACGGAGAAATTTCACCCACGAAGCGTCCCACGAAACAAATATTTCCACCACATTTGCCCGCATTATCGAAATAATCAAAAAACCTTATATCTACCTACATACAGTTTGCGCAATATCTTAGTCAAAGCAATGGCTTCACAGTTTTTTCTTGCAGTTTGTATAATGTTTGTATAGGGCGATTTTTCTGTTCCTGTGTTTACCGCAATGCCGCTGCAAAAAGGGGATAAGAGAAAAAATCACAAAAATCTTATATGGAATTCCATACAAAACACAATTTGAATAATTTTAAAACTTATCTATGAAATTTCTCATTTTACTACAATTAAATAATTTAAATTTGTTTATGAAGTATTATTGACAATATATTAAGCATAATATATAAAATATTTTCTTTTCTTCTGTCCGTAAAACAAATACGAAAATAGGTTAAATTTTTCATACAACTTTGTATGGGAAATTTTTATGTTTCTTTTTTGAGCGACTTAAGAATAATATTTTATATATTACGCTTAAAATATAGTCAATAATACTCCATAAGCAAATTAAAATTGTTCAATTGTGGTAAAATGAGAAATTTCATAGATAATTTTTAAAATTATTCAAGTTGTTTTTTGTATGAAATCCCATATAAAAGTTTTTGAATTTTTTCTCTTATCCCCCTTTTGCAGCGCCATTGCGGTAAACACCAGAACAGAAAAATCGCCCTATAATGTTATGTATATGTTGATTTAACCATATTGAGAGAACAAACCAGTGCAATATTTTTTTACTAAATAGTGTTTTAACTATAATTTTCTTAGAAATACTAAACTCAGTTATTTCACTTCAATAATTTACATATATTTTAATGTCTAACAGATCTACTTCAGCAAAAAGGTTTCTTTGTTTATAGAAACATCTCCCCGGTGTATATACGAGAGATCGAATGTATATTATGAAAAATAAAATTCAAAATATTTTACTTAAAAAGATGCAGTTTTGCGTATAAATTCATAAAAATTTAAATTTTTCAAACCAGAGTTTACAATTTTCCTTTATTCGAGCCCTCATTTCAATCCCTTGAAATAATATTCAAAAATTAAAATGTTCATAATTTAAATATCGTTCTTACTCGTAAGAGTAAAATTTTTGTTTTTTTGATTTTACTCCTTTGGAGCAGATTACATTTTCCTGTTATTTCATTAGATTTGCAAAAGAAGAAAATTAGCCACTCTACGTCATCCTTTATATTCATTTTTCTAACGAATAATTGATGAATAATTGAACGAATCATTCGAAGCATTTTACGTTGGAAAGCATCAAATTTGACGCAAAGCTAAAAGTTTTGAGTATTTGAAAGAAAATATATATTTCAATTTAGTAGCAAGAATGATATTTTATTATTTTCACTCCTGCATGTGGGAGTGCTATATTTTTTTTAAGCTACGCACTGAAAGGACAAAGTAAAAGAGTGATATAAGTAGCGTTTCAAACTCTGTTTAAAACACACTTTAACTAGGAAGCTCAAAAGTAAAATTATTATTTTCTAATATATAATTTTTTTTCTCAATAAAGAACAAACAAAGCAAACAGCATAAATACTTGGTAAATGGTATAGATTTGCAAAAGATAGAATGAGAGGTATACTAGTATACCTCTTCTACTTACAGAATACAGAAAAGATATGAATTATTTAGTAAAATTAAAACAAATTGTTTCAATTGTTTTGCAGTCTTTACTTGTGTAACAAAAGTTTTAAGCTACTATAAAAGGTAGATTTATACTAATTTTTAAAATTATATTTAAAAAGTTCTCCTACAAATCAAAACGGATGGAAAACGTTTACGTAAACTCTTATACGATATTGACTTGGGCTATCCTTTTATAAAAAAATCAAAATATAACGACGCAAAAGTTTAGTGTATTACCAGTCGGAGTGAATTTGCAAATTAACAGTGGACATTATGATATTAAAAGACATATAGATACAGATAAACATAAAAAAGCGTTGCTATAAGCCGCCAGCTACAGTAGCTTGAACAAGTTTGGTTGTTATTTTGTTTTCTTGTTGTTATTTAACATTGACAAAAAGTTAGTTGCAATTTGCGCTGATAACACGAACACCAATTTTAGTGGTGTCACGTCAAGGGGTGAAAATTTAAAAACAATCTAAACTCGAATTTGAACCAGAGTGTATTGGGTATTGGATTCGCAGCCCATATTCTAAATAATGCAATAAAAAATGCTGCTGATTTAAATGGCAAGGTTAAAAAAAATTTGGATATTTTACTGTCTTTACTGGAGCCGTTGAAGGAGTCCTGCGGCAAAAGTAATGTCGAACATAACCAACTTATTGGATACAGTGAAACTCGCTGGCTGGCGGTAATACCAGCACTAGAAAGAATTTAGAAAATGTACGAACCACTGTTACCACATTTTATTTCCTAACGCTTGAATGTCCAATTAAAATAAAAGAATTTTTGAAGAATTAAATAGTAAACAAATAGTAAAGGAAAGCATTAAATAGTAAATTTATGCACAATCTAGTTAGCACGTTTTCACCGTTCCACTTTCTCGCAATAGAAATTCTAATTAGTTAGTATTTGGAAGAATGTTTGCATTTTGTCCCACAGTTTAACGATTTGGCTCTGGTCAGTTTAGGGTAGACATAAATCTTTCTCTAGACAAATAAAGGAAAACAAACAAACAAACAAAAAACGATTCGACATAAGAGGAGTCATATAGGGATTGTAATCCTGTGGTGTTTTATTTTTCCTGGGACTATGTGACTCATAAATTTTAAATCCCGGGATGTCCGGGATCTAAAAAATCGTATAGAAAAGCCATCCTTTTTTTTCTATGCTGCACGACCTGCTATCGTTTACAAATTCACTCTCTGAACAGTTACAAAGCAAAGATATAATAATTTCTAGCACAAGCGCTTTAATTAAAACTACTTTCTTGATGCTTAAACAATGCAGAGATGATACTAAATTTTAAAATTATTTAAATTAAACTAAATTTTAAAATTATTATACTAAATTTTAAAATTATTTTTTAACAAATGAAGGGATTTTGCAGAACTTTGCGGCATTCGCTTCGATGAAACAACACCAGAAGACTAGCAGAGTAACCAATGTAGCTCAAAAGCATTTTATTTTTATTTCTAAGTCGATGCATTTAAATGCTTTTAAATATATGTCTGTATAAAAACGTGTATGTTATGTTTTACGCATTGAATAAATATATAAGGAAGTATCGCTACGTGTACGTACACAAATGATCGGTGAAGTAGTTTTTTTTAATGTATTCGTTAGGTTACCACTTACTGTCAATGTGATTTCATTTGTTTACGTCGTATTTCAAAACAAACTAAAGAGTTTTTTCTGTATTTTGTTCTTAAAGTATTGAATTTGTAATTCAATTTTATACAAATTAGTATTTAAACTGTTTTTTTCACAACAATTAATTGTGATTATATAGTTATTTATTCATAAAAATGGCGTGCTGCATCAAAACATGTAACAAAATAGTTAAAATTGCAAAGGATTTTGCTGTTAAAATTACATATATCAGGTAAGGATATTTTGATAAAAAATGTTAAAAAAAACAATTTAGTATATATTTTTAATATATTTACAATAAGTTTGTGTCACAGAATTAATTATTTTCTAATTTAATTTTACATTTAATTTCTCAAATGTAAGGTTGCCACAACATGAAAACAATTTTTTTAGACACGCCCATTCACAGGGATTGTATAAAGTCATTGTTTGTTATGAAAAGTGTATATAAAAAATATGAATTTGAATATGATTTAAATTTTAAACGGATTTGATCTAGAATTTTTAATAGTGAAATATATTGCTTAAACATATATAACCATAAGGATTTTCAATTTAACTACGATGTTTATACATTTTATTATACACAGTACCACCCTACAATTAAATACAAACACCCTCAAACGCACCAATACTATAATTTAGATGCTTCACTCAAAAAGTCTAGTCACTCTTCCTTAGATATTTATTCAATGGTTTTACGGAAAAAATCTTTTTATGTCATTTAAATTCTCGCCCTCCCTAAGATTTTGGTGAAATGACGCCACTGGGGGGAATAATAATATTTTTTAATTTTTCTTTAAAATCTATGGAATTCTTAACAAAAGTGGATGTATTACCAACACTAGGTTTTAAAATATCTGATACAAGAACAGATAAATTATAAGTAGGAGAACCAATAGGGCGAACTTTCAGTAAAGCATAAAATTTTGAAATAATTGTGTTATTTTGTTTCGACTAATTGCAATATTTTACCAAATAACAATAATAGGAATTTAGATATTTTAGAATCTGAAAATATTTTAGATAATATTACACCTAAAATTGATAGTGGCCAATCAAGTAGTTTAATTGATAATAAATGGCTTATTAATTTAACAAATGTCCATATTCCTGATAACGTTATAACACTCTTTGTTTAGGCCCAAAATTTAATCCGCCTATTTCAAATAAACATCCTCCATTTGACTTAATTATAACTGATGTTGAAAGTTGTATTGGAGATTTTGAACAAGATACAATATTTGAAATAAGAAATAAATTAATCAATGTTCTCACTAACTTTAAAAATAGTAATAATTTAAATTCAGTTGACAAAGTAATGTTATCTACTATTCGAGAAACAAAAATTTTTTTGAAAGAGAACCAAGAAATTTTAGTAACCAAAGCGGATAAAGGTAACGTTACTGTTTTAATGAACAAAATTGATTATTTTAATAAAATTGTTGTTTTGTTACCTGACGAACATACATATAAACTTTTAGCTAAAGATTCTACTGTTAGATTACAAAAAGAATCTAATGAAATTTTGACTGAATTATTTGATGACAAACGTATTGACTTTAAAATTTTTAACAAATTTAAGAAACAAAATTGTGTTATTTCAAAATTTTATGCTTTACAGAAAGTTCACAAAGAAGGTGTTCCATGTCGTCCAATAGTTACCTCTATTGGCTCTCCTACTTATAATTTATCTGTTCTTGTATCAGATATTTTAAAACCTAGTATTGGTAATACATCCACTTTTGTTAAGATTCCATAGATTTTAAAGAAAAATTAAAAAATATTATTGAGCAATTTCACGAAGATTCAACTACGTTTTGACTTGACCCCTTTTAATTTTGATTATTTTTTGTTTATAGATAGTCTTTGATAAATAAAAAATACAAGTTCTCTTGTAGTTCTCTTTCTGAACACTAAATGATAATATATCTCATATATATTTTTACAATTACTATAAATGTATAAAAAATCTGTAACTTTTGAGCAATAAATGAATTGAATTGAATTGAATTAAAACATATCATATATTAATTATCATATATTATAAACTAAAATAAGTATTAAATATTTTAGAAAAATGAAAATTCTGCCAATCCGATGTACCTTCGAAATCAAATTGCTCAAAAACGGCTTTAGCAATTTTATCAAACTTTTTTTTGTTTAATAGGTGATTAGTTAATCGTTTGAAAAAAAATGAATTAATTGTTTTTGTAATTAATTTTAAAATTAAAATATTAAAAAAACTTTTTTAAAGATGGCGCTTGGGTTGAAGATCAATTGGAATTTATTTTATTTTTTTTTGTAAAAACAGTTCTATCCTTACTCTAAAATAGTCCAAATTAACAAAGAGGCTAATATTCGTATTTTTGAAATAATTAATTTTAAAGATTTTTAGTACGACTAAAATTGTAATTGTTGATTTTTTCTTCGAACAATTTCTATCAAGATCGAAAACGAAAGCATATAATTATTCATAAATGTATTTCCGAATGATCGTCGTTTACGTAATCATAAAAAAATTAAAATGATTTTAATAATTAGTAGCAATTATTCAACAATAAATATGCAAGTTACCACGAAAAAAGCGATTTTATCGGTTTCTTCAATTTTCCCGCCATTTTTTCCTTAGCAGTATACCTTTTTTTACAACTTATCAAAAGTAAACGTAACAACGAGTAAGTGAGCCAAAACAGAACTCTGAAGGAGGCGTAGTTTTAAGAGGAATCGCAGTTAAAAATTTGGTTTTTTTTAAAAAAAAATCAAATTTAACAACATCGTCTAAATATTTCCCTCCGAAAAAATTACCGCCTTTTTGCAATAAATAGAAGTATCTTTTGTCAACGTTTGAGCTTCGAAAAATTTTTTTTGTCAAAGAAAAAAAGAAAAAAGAAAAAAATCGGGTTTTCGCATTTTTTCGAAAAACTTTAAGGTAAGGGTAAAAATGGTCCGTACAAAAGTTGTAGATCTTTTTATTTCCTATAACTTTTACATATAATTCTTTTTGATAGGATGCACGGTTTAGCCATAAATCACGAAAAACTGTCTTCAACCCCTAAAAACCCACCCCACTCCCCCCGGATAGCAGCTGTTGGTTCGATTTTTGTTTCCCTCTTTTACAATATCGTGTTCTACAATATCCCGCTGTCAGTTTGCTGTAACGAATTTTTTTTTTGCTCAAATACTATTTTTACTGGCCTATAAGTATATTTTGTTTACATAAAATTAACATTCAAATAAAAATGAACGAAATAAAATGTTTTTTTAAATTTTCCGAAAATTGGGTGTTGAGGAATATTAATCTTTTTCTACTCAGCCGTTCAATTGTTAAATGCATTTAACTTATTTAATGATCGGCTAAAGTTCACAATAGAGTTGGAACATCAAAATCAGTTACCATTTTTAGATGTTTTAGTTATTCGAAATCCAGATGACTCTTTAGTAACAGATTGGTATCATAAACAAACTTGGTCTGGACGCTACCTAAATTTTAATTCTTGTCTTCCCTTCTCTTATAAAAGAAACACTATCCAAATTTTAACAGAGAAAATTATAATATTATCAGATAAAATTTTCCATTCAAAAAATTTTAATTTATTAAAATCGACTCTTAACAAAAATAGCTATCCGTATTATTTAATTAATAACACTATTAAAAACACAATTGCTAAACTTTCCAATCTAGCTTTTCTTTTAGTTGGATCAAATTCTCTTGTTAATTTAGACAACACATTTAAATATATTTCTATTTCTTACGTTAAGTATTTGTTTGAAAAAATTCAAAATTTATTACAACCGTAAAATATTAAAACTGTTTGCAGAAGTGACATTAATTTTTATAAGTTATTCTTCACAAAATTAAAAGACAAAGTCCCTCTTGGTAAACAATCTGAATTAGTATATAAAATTTTTTGTGAATGTGATGCTACTTATATTGGGCAAACTAAACAGTGGCTTGAGAAGCGTGTGTACCAGCATTCTAATGGTGCAAAACATGTAAATCCAGATAATTAATTTAGTTGATGATGATAAAAATAGTGCTCTATCACATCATTTATGCAACATGCAACATAAAATAAATTATGAAAATATTAAGATCTTAGCTAAGGAATCAAATTTACTAAAAAGGAAAATTTTGGAGATGATCTATATAAAGAAGAATCCTAATTGTTTAAACAAAGAAAATGATTCTATTTATATTGGTAACTCCTATAATAATATTATTAGAGATTAACTTTATTTTTAATGCATTGAATTATTTTATTTTTTGTGTTTGATTTTTATAAACAATTTTCAAGGTATGAAATATTTATGGTCTTTGTTAAATTAGTAACCGTTTTAATGAAAATTTAAATTTTTCTGACAATCAAATTATATTCTTTTTTGTGTTTTTTATTTTATATAATATTTTTTTTTCATTTAACGAATGTTATATAATATTTTTTTTTTTACTACTTGCATGAGAAATTTCAATTATTTACTCAAAAACCCAAGACAAAAGTTATTTTTCTTAGCTATGGTTACTAATAATTATGCCCCACACCTAATAATAAGTATTTTAGCACCTTCGTAAATAACGAAAATATAATTTTTGTTCGTTTGTTAACTGAGTTCATCTTTGAATTTTTTTAGTTTCTTCCTAAAATAATAATAATAAATTAAAAAATAATAACCGTTTTGATTTTATTTTAATAATAATAAATAATGAATGAATGCAAAAACTTCTTTGCAACTATAGGTTAGTTTATTTGAAATTTTAATTCGTGTTAAACAGAATTCTGTTGAAATTTAGTTTAGTTGTGAGTTTCAGCCTAAAAAAATTCTAAATTTGGCTCAACAATATTGAATCGATTTTCAATTTCATGTCAAAAATAAATAAAAGCTATATTTCTTAATGCAAAGCATATGTGATTTTTATATAGTTTTAAGAAAATTCATTAAAAATAAATTTCTAACTAAGCAGCCCTGAATAATAAATATCCAATACGCAATCCAATGATATGATAAACAATGTTTCACCAAATCAAAATTTTTATTTATTCACCATTTGCTTATTAATTGACATTTTATTTTGTTAATAATTAAGAGTTTTAGTG
>OY856188.1:162602593-162637536 GCA_963693315.1 Diogma glabrata | reverse complement strand
CTATCCAAAATCAATCCTTTTGCTGAACAACTGTTTGGAGAATATCAGTGTGGTTTCCGGCGGGGCCGAGGTACTACCGATGCACTTTTCTCGATAAGGATGATTTTGGAAAAGTGCCGAGAGTTCAACATACCTGTGCACCAACTTTTCATTGATTTCAGGCAGGCCTACGACTCTGTCGAACGAGAGACCCTATGGTCTGCTCTGGTGTCAATGGGAATTCCTGGTAAACTGGTGTCACTATGCAAAATGACAGTACAGAACTCTCAATGCTGTGTACGAGTAGAGAACGAAATATCAAAGTTTTTTAAAGTCGACTCCGGTTTAAGACAAGGTGATGCTATCTCTCCTATATTTTTTAATTTAGCCTTGGAATATGTGTGCCGTCAAAAGAAACTACCGACTGATAACAATATCTTGTCAATAAACTCAGTACAGATGATTGCTTACGCTGATGATGTTGTCATCCTCGACCGAAGTGAAGCTGTTATGAGTGAGACTTTCAAGTCGCTCGAGAGTGGTGCTAGAAAAATTGGTCCACAAATTAACTACAATAAAACTAAACATATGAATGTTTCAAGGGAGGCTGAGAAGAAAGATTTGATGTGCGGCGATGAACGAATTGAGGGAGTTGAATCTTTTAAATATTTGGGATCAATGCTTGACTCAAACAACAGCATACTTACAGATATAAAAGCTCGAATCACTGCAGGTAATCGAACTTTCTACTCAATTAAACCTCTCCTTGGATCACCGTATGTATCAACTAACACCAAGCTCAAGTTATACAAGACATTGATTAGACTGGGTGTGATGTATGGGTCACAAACGTGGACCCTTACACAAAATGACGAATCGCATTTATCTGTATTTGAGCGTAAGATCCTACGCTACATTTTTGGTCCACTTAAGACAGACGATGGAGAGTATAGAACCCGGTATAACTTTGAGATCAGAGACCTTCTTGAGGGTCCTGATATAATAGGTTGTATCCGTTCTAATAGGATTGCTTGGTTTGGGCATGTTCTACGAGCAGATTCACAGTCTGGAATGATTAGAAAAATGTACGTTAGTACCCCAGGGAGTGGGCGACCGCGAGGTAGACCACGACTACAATGGGAGACTGACGTAATAAACGACCTTAAAAAAATGAGCGGCCATGGTAATTATGTCGCTGTTGCGACATATATATATATATATATATATATATATATATATATATATATATATATATATATATATATATATATATATATATATATATATATATATATGTATATATATATATATATATATATATATATATATATATATATATATATATATATATATATATATATATATATATATATATATATATATATATATATATATATATATATATATATATATATATATATATATATATATATATATATATATATATATATATATATATATATATATATATATGTATATAAGGTTATTAGGCTTTAATATTATTTTAATAATAAAAAATTGTTTATTTGGTATATAGCCTATTTTATTGATAAATATTTTAACAAACTAAAATATTTTACATAAAAACTTTTACGCGTTCCGACGCTTATCGCATCATTTTCAAAAAGTTTAATAAGAAATACAGAATTTTAATAGAAAAAATTTTAAAAATAAAGAAAAAATTGAAAAATAAAACTTTACTGAAAAAACTAAACGCTACTTTGATTTTCGCTGTCATATGATTTAATTTATAATTGAGTTGTAAAAATTTTGAATATAGTTTGAATCTGTTTGTTTATTTAAGGAGTTAGAACTTTTTTTAATGTGGAGCATTTTCAACATTTGTAATATGTAATTATTAATTTTTTTTTTTTTAATACTTTTGTTCCAGTTTTTGTAAATAATTCTGAAGAAAGAAAAAAGAAATTTGTTTCGATTCCATATGTCAAAAATTTATTTGAAAAAATTAGCTGCTTGTTAAAACAATACGATATTAATACTGTTGGTTTATCGTGCTCAAATTTTCAAAATCAATTTTTTTCCAGTCTACAAGACAAAATTCAAAAACAGTTTTTAAGTAATGCTGTTTACCAAACTTTTTGTGACTGTCCTGCAACTTATACTGGCCGTGCTACTCTACTTTTAAGAAAACTATTTATCAACATAATAAAGATGCCTCATTAAATAACGATAGTGATGTTAGCGCTTTGTCAATGCATTTAAGATTAGCTAAACATATTATAACTATGGACAATGTTAGAATTTAGACAGCGAAAATCCAAGTAGCGTTTAGTTTTTTCAGTAAAGTTTTATTTTTCAATTTTTTCTTTGTTTTTAAAATTTTTTCTATTAAAGTTCTGTGTTTCTTATTAAACTTTTTGAAATTGATGCGATAAGCGTCGAAACGCGTAAAAGTTTTTTTCTACTACCCAACATAAAAAATCTACTTTCGATATTTGTTTTTTGAATCGAAAACTTCTTTTTCGTCACCGGTGATAAAAAACCCTATACAAATTCTTTTCGTACCTAGTGACGCAAGTAATTTTTAAAAAGCCATCTATTTTCTAATTTCTTGACTAGAATAAACCATCCTAGAATACCCGTTAAGACAATCGATTGAAGTAAATAATTTTGTTTGTGTTAATTTTTCTCTGTTTGGAGGATGACGTTAATTTATTTTTGAATTATTTACGGACAATTTACATTAAAACTGTAAAAATAATAATAGTTTATATAATATTCATATATTCTTTTTAAATGGTATGATAAAAAGCAGTTGGTGTTAAGATATTTTTAAAAAATATTGTTTCACCTATTTATTTAACAAAAATAAAAAAAAAATATTTATTTTACGTAAGATAATTTAGGTTGTGTTAAAATATATCAAGAATTTACGTAACGTCATACCCATTCAAAAACTAAATCAAAACTGATATTTTTATTTTAGAAATCTGAAATCTGAATTTGATTTTGTTTATGACAAAGTACAAACCGTCTTTAGTTATAAGCCGACTAGACGCAAAATTCAAAAAACAATAAACCTTCAAAGATGTGTTATTTAATGATTTTAAGAACTTTATAGAGCAAATAGAATAATAATATAGGATTTTGTAGTGTAAATAGAATAAAATATAACATCATGAATAACTCTTTTACATATCCATATGTGTGGATATGTAAAAACTTCACGAAAAAAACAATAAGGCTTGTAATTACAGACAGTTTATTACAGAAAAATTGGATAATTTATTCATATTGAGTCATCTATTTTTTAATAGCAGAAATATAAATACATATATACAATTTTAATTTGTAACAGTGTATGTTTTAAAATGTATATTGTATGTAATTATAAATGAAAATTTTAATAATTAATAATAATTTTTAAAAAAGTAGTAGAAAAAGTACAGTCTTCTACTCGCCGAAAATCATATTTTGAATCTCGCGACCATTACCAACCTCGGCTATCGCCTCGGCTGGTAAACTGTCCTCTCGTTTCAAAATATGTTGTTTTCGGCATCGTTGAAGAATATACTATTGTGTAAAATATTTTAGTTTGTTAAAATATTTATCAATGAAATAGGCTATATACCAAATAAACAATTTTTTATTATCAATATATACACATATATATATATATATATATATATATATATATATATATATATATATATATATATATATATATATATATATATATATATATATATATATATATATATATATATATATATATATATATATATATATATATATATATACATATATATATATATATATATATATATATATATATATATATATATATATATATATATATATATATATATATATATATATATATATATATATATATATATATATATATATATATATATTTATATATATATATATATATATATTTATATATATATATATATATATATATATATATATATATATATATATATATATATATATATATATATATATATATATATATAAAAATATATTTATATATATATATATATATATATATATATATATATATATATATATATATATATATATATATATATATATATATATATATATATATATATATATATATATATATATATATATATATATACTATATATATATATATATATATATATATATATATATATATATATATATATATATATGTATATATATATATATACATATATTTTTCATTTTGATTTTCCGTCTCCGTTTATCATATATAGTCGTTTGGCACCAAAATTTTTCCGAAATTTCGAGATGAAGCCCATTGCAATAGTAGATTTTTATATGAAATCTACCTAAAAATATTGCGACGCTGATGCATAGGCTGACTTCACCACAGCTCTGGAAACATAGTGTTCTGGATATATAATGAGCTAATATCCATCAAATACTTTAATTAAAAGCTAACCAATGTTATAGATTTTGCGTAGTTCTAATAATAAAAATATTAAAGAAAGCAGTTTGATGGGATACTAAACATAAATTCTGTTGTACGAGAAAAAGTAAAAAGAAATTTAAACCGGAAGTGGCAAACAGAAATCTGGGATGCGTTCCTTGCCATATATAGTTGCATATTTTCCAAAGTGTCATCAAAATTTATTCACGACCGAATGCTGTATGCTCCCAACAAACATTGAAAAAATTGTGACACAGTAAACAGGTGCTCGGGAGGCCCCCGCCACTTACTTCAATATTGTCCAAAAACTAATCAGTTCTTTGTTATTTAAGTCTCTATCTTTTTTCTAATTGTCATTAAAATAAATTAATGAATGAAGTCTGTATGCTCCCAACAAACTTTAAAACAAAGTGTGAAAAGTTCGCATTTGTATGGCGTGTCCCAAAAGATGATAATTATCTTCTCACACTAATTGAAACCTTTTCCATAAGTTTCATCATAACCACTTCATTATTGTAGGCTGTAGTGTGCATAAAGACACTGAAAAAACTGCAAAAAATTAAAAAAAAAAATTTTTTACCGGAAGTGAAAAACCGGAAGTTGGGATGCAGAACTGCTGTGAACCATACTATATGCTGATGTACCAACTTTCATTCAATTCGATTATCAGGTACAAATGTTATTGAGCTTTCGAAAAACAGGTGCTCCGGGGACCGCACACCACTTTGGTCACTATCTCTCAAAAACTAATCAGTTCCTTGTCATACATATTTGCGTCTTTTTCCAAAGTGTCATCAAAATTCATTGACGAACGAATATTTTATGCTCCCAACAAACATAAAAATCATTGGGTAAAAACCACCTGTTGTATGGTGGACCCCCCAACCCTTTATCCGATATACTCCAAAAGCTGATAAAACCTTTCTCATGATACTTGAAAGCTTTTGCCAACGTTTCATGAAAATCGATCGGCAATTGTAGGCTACAGTAGGGATAAACCATTGAAAAAAAACTTTTTAACCGTAAGTGACAAACCAGAAGTTGCTATGCAGAAATATTGAAAACTATTGGAAAATCTTATATACTAAGTTTCAATAAGATCATAAGCTGGGATTAGAAGGTATTCAAGATTTAAACTTAGAGGTGTTCGGGAGACCCCCCGCCATTTTGTCCAAATTTAAAATTAATTCAGATCTTCCATTTTCAAGTGAACTTGTATCATTTGCAAATTTTCATCAAGATCCTATGCAGAAAGGTCACCCACACACCCACACACCTACACACCCACACACCTACACACCCACACACCCATACACCCACACACCCATACACCCACACACCCACACACCCACACACCCACCCACCCACGCACATACAGACGTACACGAAAATTTTTATTGGCTTTTTAGATAGCGGATGGTCCAAAACAAAAGAAAAAACATGATTTGGGGTATGTTAGATTTTTTTTTCACGATAGATTGCATTACTTCACACAATTTAAAATTGTGGTGAAGTAAAAATGATCAAAAAATGACGATTCCATTACAAACGCAATAATACACACATACATGTTCAATTTACAACTTAAATATACGACCCCTATCATATATGACATTTGTCATTAAGTTATATTAAGTCTTTTTGATCCAAATAAATGACTAAGCCATAGTAAGTTTTAAAAGTCACAATTCCGATTTTTATTACCAATATTTTAAAATACGTTTTTATGACTAAGATTGGAATTAATATGACTCTTACGTCTAACTTTGTACTTAATGCGACTTAAAATGGCCAAAATAGACTACAAAAGACGCGTGGTGTTATTTGGGATAATACCAATGAGCAAAAAGGATAATCAAGAAGAACTGAATAATATAAAATATAAAGCCCAAAAATGGATATAAAGCAAGTTTAATAGACACGTTGAATAAAAAACATAAAAATAATAGTTATTTATTTATCAAGAACGAAAAGTGAAACTTTAAAGTACGAGCTAGTTGCTTACGAAATTACTAGTGAGTACCTTTAAAAACACTTTTCGTTTGAAGTAAATACAAAATTTTATTTCATACTGGAAATTTATTAAAATAAAAAGAAATGAGTTTCAAATTTTGCTCAAAAAGTTAAACTTTAACGTCCTAGGACTTTATAAAATTTTATAAAGTCCTAGGACGTTAAAGTTCAACGTTTATGGTACAAAAAGTTGAACTTTAACGTCCTAGGACTTTATAAAATTTTATAAAGTCCTAGCACTTTAAAGTTCAACTTTTTGTACCATAAATAATCCGAAAAATGTCGTTTTAGATATCAGTATGAAATAAAAAATATTTACAAAGCCAATTTACTCTAAAAAGCAACAAAAATTTAAATTTAAAACCTTTAAAAACAGCAATAAAATAAATAAATAAATAAGAAAAATTCCAAATCTCATTATGCTCAACACTTTAAAAATGAAAAACATAATTATACTGAGATTAACCACAATCTAAAAAGCATCCATAACGTTCAAAAGAGGAGTGATCCGGAGTGACAAAAACCAATAAATTTTACGACCACATAATAAATAATACATAAAAATAATATATAAGGGTAAAAGTGTCACAGTTAAGTAGAAGAACTGAATGAGTAATTCCGAAATATATATTCTTTTATAAAAATGAAAACTAATAATAAAAATAAAAAATTGTCATTATACGTCAATACCAGCCTGACCCTAAATATATAAAAAATCATTTCTCTCTCTTCTCTCTTTCAGGGTGTGTCTGTCAAAGTGTTTCTGTCAAAATTCAGGGTTTTAACAGAAACACTCCTATACTTTATTGTGTTCACTGACGGCACTTGGCAAAACATGATTAATAATTAAATTGAAATAAACACTTGTTATTGTTTTGCAAACAGTATATTTGTTAAGTTTAATATAAATAACTAAAATTAATTATAAAAAATCAATTATAAAATTTAAATTTATCTTAGCTGCTCTATCGATTTCGGTTTTTACACCATCCACGGGAGCTTATGAACTACTGTTAGCTACTAGTAGCTTATGCCAGTAGTTCATAAGCTCCCGTAGATGGTGTAACAACCGAAATCGATAAAGGTTAATTTAAATTTTATAATCGATTTTTTATAATTAATATTAGTTATTTATATTAAACTTAACAAATATACTGTTTGCAAAACAATAACAAGTGTTTATTTCAATTAAAAAAAAAAAGTCCAGCGGCAGGTATATCCGCTAGAAAAAGGTAGATTTCTTGATCAGACAGATATGCATACAAGTAGAATCAATGTATCAAATTAGTTAAATTAAAATCAAAGAACTAAGTAGAAACGGAATTATCCAACAAATTTCACACAAGACATTTAATATATTAACCAAAACTACTTTATGCAATTTCGGAACAGTTTTGTTTAATTTGGTTAAAATTAGTCATAACATATTAAATTCACCAAAGATCAAATAAACGTCCAACAAAGATCAAAAGAACTACGTCACAACTACAATTATACCATCATACATAATTTATAATCAAACATTATTAAACAATTTTAATTTAAAATCATCTTTGTGTTGTATTTTTTTGTTCTAATTTAATCTTTTTTCAAATACATAGTTTACTTAGTGAAAAAAAATAAAAATACAAACAAAAGAGCATATGATAATTTTCCTATGGTATTAATTGGCTTGAGATTTGTCTGCAATAGGTGCATTATGTTGCTTATAAAAATGAAACCTTTTGGGTTAGAAAGCTGGAATTTTGTGAGGCTATAGTTTAAAAGTTGTCTTAAAAGTTCAGATGAATTTAAATAACATAAGCTCAAACATGATGAAATCATTGCCTTTTGCGTTTGTTTTCATTTCAACAGCCCTGGGGCCTTAACTTTTAGACCTGAACTATTTTTTTTTTAAATTTTGGAAAGATTTATATTGTATCTTTGTGTAAAAAAGTTTTCAAATGTGAGTTTGGCCATTTTCAGCTAGATCAAGGACAAAAAAGCTTGACAAATTTTTAAAACAGCAGATTTTGCAGGAACCTGGAACGTCAAAGTTGTTATTTGGATAAAAATGATAGAAATATGTATGCGAAATTCCGAGATGAAGCACATACCAATAGGTAGATTTTTATATGAAATCTACCTAAAAATTAAAAATTAAGAAACACTCCTCTTTAAAACCCCTTTAATTCACTAATAAAACTCAAACAAAATATTTCACTTACATGCAAAATTTTTTTAAAATACAACAATAAATATTTATTTCATAATTAATTAGACCCCAGAATAAATCTTTTGTATTTTGTTTTTCTTTTTCTAATATTTTATTTAATGATAATTTATCCCCTAATATAATTGCTTATGTAATGCCTTTTTAACTAAATTGGAAATTTCCCACCCCGGTTTTATATTTATTTCAAATTTTTTTAATTACCTAGACAATATTCATTTTGGGTATGTTTGTATGCTTTTGTTAATTATTTCTATAAATTAAATGTATTTTAGTACTAATCTTTAGTTACAATTTTTATCTGAAGATATTAGGTATTCTGCCGAAATTGATAATTTTGTTAAAATAATCAAAAAGTGAATACAGTAAAAGCCCGATTTTCCAACATTCAATTAACCGAATATTCAGATAACCGGAATTTAAAATTTTTGAATTTTTTCCTCTTTTACAAGAAAAATGGTTTTTTGTTTAGGCAATTTACAAGAAAAATTTTAAAATATTCTTATTATTTATTTTATTTACTTATTTTTGTATTTGTATAAAATATTATTTGCAATCAATGTTATAAACAACTTGAATACACATACAAAAATAAGTTTCTAGTATATTATTTGAAAATTTGTGGACGAAAATCCTAATAAAATATTTATATGAAGAATAACATGAAATCGTCATAAAATTTCATTTTTCTACTCCTATCACAGTAAATTATAAATTACATCACACTATCCATGATATGTAAATTGATTATTTCAAATAGCGTGCGGTAAGTAAAAAAAGCGTGCGGTAATGGATTTTCATATATATGATAGCAATTTCACGAAGATTCAACAAACATTTTGACTTGACCCCTTTTAATTTTGATTATTTTTTGTTTATAGATAGTCTTTGATAAATAAAAAATACAAGTTCTCTTAGAATTTTTTTTTCGACCAGGGGTCTTCACAGGGTGCCCTCAATTTTTTGTTATTTTGTGATGTGAGTGCACTTTGACGAGCGATTGTAGAAAAACTACTGAATCGATTTTCATAAATGATATGTCGTTGAATAGGTATTAGAACAAAGTTTTTAAAAATGTACACTGTTAATTTTTTGAAATAATTTTTAACGGTGTAACATAAGAAAAAAACGGTGTAATTAAAAAAAAGATGGCATAGCCATTTTTTTTTTTAACTTGATTGAAGCTTATTTTATATCTAACCACTTGTGAAAGTTTGGCACTTGCATTATTTTTTGTTTTAAAGATAAAATTCGTTGTGCATATGACTGTCGGGAATCAGTTTTTTTTGTTCTGAAGGAAAATTATAAAAATGGCGTTATAAACTAAGAGATTTTTTTTTTAATGTTAAATATCAAATATTTTAATATTAGATGAACTTTTTAAAACATTATAAAAATTATATATGTAGTACAATAAATAAAATAAATACAATTGTTCAAAATGATTTACTTATTTTACAAACAGAAGTTTCTTTTGAATAGGAAAACACTTCTGCAACTATTTTCTTTGTATTAGATGGCATAAAAAAATGAAATGTTTATTTGTCACTTTTAGTAATCACTTGTTAACAAAATCTATTTAGGAACTTTTGACTGGAGAAGTATTATGTTCGTATTATGTTATTATGGTCATAAAGTAAAAGATTCTATTTTAACATTAAATTACAAATATTTTATTATTGAATAAACTTTTTAAAGTATCATACAAATTATATATGTAGGTTAAAGAAAATAAATGTAGTTATTAAAAATTGTTTACTTATTTTACATTTAAAAGTTTCTTTTGAGTTGGAAAACATTTTTGCATTTATTTTTTTAGTATCTAATGGTACAAAAGATTGAAATTTTTGAGTTCCACTTATAGTAATCACATTTTTATATCGATTTTGTATTTTTTTTTTTGTTAATTGATATTCATTTTTATCGGCGTATCCAAAGTTCATGGTAGATTCCCATTTTAAAGCCTATGCGAAAAGCTTTTTTGATGTATCAGTAATATCTTTGCTCCCTATACTATAACGGTGATACTAGCACGCTTCAGTGTACCACCAATTCCATCACAAGGTCCCTTTCCATGGCTAGTAGCATGAAAATGCCATTCTGCATCAACCTTAAAGTCTTTTTAGTGGTGGCATAAGTTATTTAGGCTATGTGTATTTTTGTATTGAGAAGGTGCACTGTCAGTGTTATAAATTATTTTCGTAATATTAGAATTTATATGCGTTTTGATGAATTCAATAAGTTTTGTAATGAAAAGATGGACTGTAGTACTGTTGTGATCGTTTATATCCGAAATGAGTATAAAACTTCGGGGCTGTATATATCCAATTGCTGCACTTTTAAAATAAATGACAAATGGATGAATAGTAGCTTGTGAATTATCATGATAATAGCCTTGAACCGCATCCTGAATTATGAAGCCGTAGTTTTCAGAAAAATCCCCTTGAACGAAGCCCTCTCCTGCTTCAAATTTTTTTTCCTCAATGAATGTAGATTGCTGTTTTGCTATAAAGTTGTGTGGTACCAAAATTTGTAAATGGTAAATAAATTTTTTCATAAATTCTTCTACAGTTTGATATTTGATATTTGATATTGTTGATATTTGACTTGAAGGATTCCTTTAACGTCAAAATCATTTAGTAATCTTTCTACCAGTTGTTGAAGTTTTTTTGAACATTCATTGCACTTCAAAGTATGACAATCTTCTGTTAATTCACCACATGAAACAAAGTCTATTAATGTTTTATAATTCTGGAAAGCAGCGTCAGTAATTCAAGACATCTTAGAGTGTTGAATCATTAGTTTCATATTTTGATGTATGGTACACACGCACACATTATGAACTCCTTGGGATAATTTTATAAATTCTTGTGGTCGAAAGGACGTGAGTTTAGTAAATACTATTTTCACATCAGGCAACTTATTTTTAAACTCCACATAAGCTTCATTTAATGTACATAGCAATAAGCGCTTTTGTGTTTTTATATGCGCTCATCTCCTTTCTTAAAAGATATTGCATCTCGTTTGCCTGGCAATAATCTACTGATTTCATCACTTTTATAGAACTGCTCCACAACATTTATATCTGTTGTGGATACACCTCTTTTATCCGTCGCAGATGAATGCTGAAAATTATTTTTATGTAGAGTTTTTCTTTTTTCAACCAAATGACGCGTAGCATTACTGTTGTTTGTTATTATAATTATATTGTTATTATAATTATATTATTATATTTAAAACTATAATAATTTATATTATTATATTTAAAAAAAATTCTACTTGAAGTCGTATTTTTCATTTATCAAAGGCTATCTATAAACTAAAAATAAACCAAATTAAAAAGGGTCGAGTCAAAATGTCGCAAAATTTTGCTGAACTTGACTGAAATTGCTTTTTAAAAAGTTCATCTAATATTAAAATATTTGATATTTAACATAAAAAAATCTGAATCTAAAAATCGCCATATTTATAATTTTCCTTCAGAACAAAAAAAACTGATTCCCGACAGTCATATGCACAACGAATTTTATCTTGAAAACAAAAAATAATGCAAGTGTCAAACTTTCACAAGTGGTTAAATATAAAATAAGCTTCAATTTCGTTAAAAAAATAAAAAAAAAAAATGGCTATGCCATCTTTTTTTCAATTACAACGTTTTTTTCTTATGTTACACCGTTAAAACTTATTTCAAAAAATTAACAGTGTACATTTTTAAAAACATTGTTCTAATACCTATTTAACGACATATCATTTATGAAAATCGATTCAGTAGTTTTTCTACAATCGCTCGTCAAAAGGCACTCACATCACAAAATAACAAAAAATTGAGGGGCACCCTGTGAAGACCCCTGGTCGAAAAAAAAATTCTAAGAGAACTTGTATTTTTTATTTATGAAAGACTATCCATAAACAAGAAATAATCAAAATTAAAAGGGGTCAAGTCAAAATTTCCCAAAAATTTGCTGAACTTGCGTGAAATTGCTCATATATATTACCGCACGCTTTTAATAAAACGAAAAATTTTTATTTAAAGAAAAATTTGATTTTTAAAAATTAAATATTTCAATTCATTTTGACACGCCAACTTGATCCACAAGCTCGTTGCGTATGGTTTTCATCCCAATATTGTGAAGCTGATTCAAAATTTTCTATCCAACCGATACATTTCGGTTTCCTTAGACGGATTTTCTTCTGAGTTTAAAATAATTAACGCTGGTGGACCTCAAGGCTCAGTATTGTCCCCAACCCTTTTTTTGATTTATATCAACGAATTGTTGAAAATCACCAGCAACCCAATAAATAGTTTTGCAGATGATAGTACTCTGCACAAGTCGTTCGAGATACTTCCTTCAAAAGGTAAAATGCACGAACGAATTAGTCCCGCCCGGAGAGACGCTGCCATAAACGTGAATAAAGACCTAAAAATGTCGCCGATTGGGGTGACCAAAACCTGGTCAATTTCAACTGTACCAAAACACAGCTGTTGATTCTTTTCAGATCAAACACCGAGTTCCGAGTTCCCCAAAGATATTTTATTCATTATGTGTGATGAACCAATAGGTGAATGTAAAAGCATTCGTTTATTGGGTGTCACAGTTTCAAATGACCTACTCTGGAACGATCATGTAATGGCCATGGCAAAAAGCGCATCTAAAAAACTCGGCCTCCTAAATAGATGCAAAAAGTTGTTCACATGTTTATAAGTCCTATATTTGTCCCTGTATGGAGTACTGTTGTCAGGTTTGGGGTGCTGCTTCTGTTTCCATCTTGGCCCTCTTGGACTCTGTTCAAGAGCGGGCTATACGAATTGTGGGTGATCGAACTTTGACATCAAAACTTGATTCCCTACAACATCGTCGCACTGTTGCTGACCTCGTTGTTTTTTACAAATATCGTCATCAACAGTGCTCCGATGAAATCAGCAGCATGCCCCAAACTTATTCTTACCCCCGTTCCAGTCGGCAATCGGCTATCGCAACCAGTCAAACGGTCGAGATCCCACGCTGTCATACTGGTAGATCGCAGAAAGACTTCTTTGTTCGAACTGCATACAAATGGAATAGTTTGCCGGAATCCTTAGTCTCAGGTGACCTCAACCCGCAGAGGTTTAAAAAAAGCGTTCATCATGACCTTAGAACGCCAGTTGTTGTGGGACTTAGGTCTAGACCTAGGTCTTAAAAGGTATTTACGTGTTGTTGTGACACATATTGTAAAACCTATAACACAACACATTTTATTCAAAAAAACAAAAAAGTGAAACCCAATTTTCTTCTAGATTTTAACCTACTGATCACGAATATCATATTCATTTTTTTAGGTTAGCTCTTGTTTTTGAGATATTCAATTTTTTCGGTGAACAAAAAGGTAAGTCCGATTTTTGGATCGCATATTTTACAAAACAAACAAATTTATGTATTAATAAAATAAGTGCATAGTTAAGATACCAACACACATTTTGAGGTTTTTTGTAAAAATCCATCAAGGATTCTGGAAGCAACATTCGAAAAAAGTTGAAAAATTTTTTTAAATTTTTCTATATACAACGCCATAAATTTTAAAAAAATTTAATGATTATAAATTTTTTTAATTTCTTGGAGCCTACAGCTAATTCAATATCCTTCCTTTTAAGTTAAAAAACTCGAATTTTGGTGCAGGTTGCATCATGTTATTCAGGTCTTCCCAAAAATAGTCAAAACAAAAAATTTGGAAAAAAAAATGTTTGCTAAGAATAATTGAAATTCTGCAACATAATGGATTTATATATGAAATGTTATACATATTACTTGGGTCTGAAAGACCTAAGTATTACATTCATGAGCTCAAAGTGAAATTCTTACCCCCACTTTTTTTGGCATTTCTCGATGTTTTAGGACCTACTGATTCTAAAAAAGCAAAAAAAAAAAATGTGTGTCTGTCTGTCGGCCGTCCGGCCGTCACAACCGACGAAATCTAGAAAACCGCTGGACGGATTTCAAAATTTTTTTTTAAAAATAGGTTTACTCAATGGGAAGAGCCGAAAGGACGATGTGTTTGATAACTGTACCGGAAGTGTGTCAAAAAAATCGTCAAGTGTGTCAAAACAAGGAAATTTGCATATTTTTTGCTTAAAAAACGTTCATTTTAAGTGAGTACGAGTAGGAACATTAAATTTGGATAAATCTTGATGGTCGGGATTGGTATGTGAGACCAAAATCTAGATTATTGCATTATAAGTTTGTCAAAAAAATGTTGTCAAGTGTGTCAAAAGGAAGATTTTTATTTATTTTTTTACCCAATTTTTTGGAAAAAATATAAAATTAATTGTTTATTTGAAATGAAGTTTTATTCTTATTATTATTGAGAATTATGGCATTATAAGTTTGTCAAAAAAATGTTGTCAAGTGTGTCAAAAGATTTTTATTTAGATTTTTTACCTAATTTTTTGGAAAAAAAAATTGTTTGTTTGAAATGAAATTTTATTACGATTATTGAGAATTATGGCATTATAAGTTTGTCAAAAAATGTTGTCAAGTGTGTCAAAAGAAAGGTTTTTATTTATTTTTTACCCTATTTTCCTAGAAAAAAATAAAATTAATAGTTCGTATGACATGATATTTTATTATTATTATAGAGAATTATGGCATTATAAGTTTGTCAAAAAATAATGTCCAGTGTGTCAAAAAATGATTTCATTTCATATTTTAGCCAATTTTTTGGGAAAAAAAATGTAGCTGTTTTTATGACGTAAATGTAGTTTAAAATGAAATTGGACATGGAAATTTTTGAATTTGTTATAGTTTTTGAAATATTTTTGGAATTTTGAAATAGTTTGTATTTTTGATTTTGTAATAATTTTTGCAATATTTTTAGAATTTTGGAAAAAGTTTTAATTTTTGATTTTGTAAGAATTTTTGGAATATTTTTAGAATTTTGAAAAATTTTAAATTTTTGATTTTATTATAATTTTTGGAATTTTGAAAAATTTTGATTTTATTTAATTTAACAATATTTTTGGAATTTTGATTATAACTTTCCGGCAACGTATTGTGTTAGTTGTGTAATAAATTTTGTTGTTTGTTTCGTGTTAGTTGTGTAATAAATTTTTGTAATTTTTTTTTGTTGTTTGTTTCGTGTTAGTTGTGTAATAAATTTTTAAACATAGATAAAAAATACTTGTACTTTAATAAAGAGTTATGTTTGATATACATCGCTGCCCAAAACTAAAAACCATGTCCTCATAAAAGTTTTTTGCAGAAAACTATGTCAAAATCCTTAACCCAGACCGAAGTCTTGATATCTCAGAGCTGTGAGATTTCAGCCCCTCCATATTTTTTGAGTTAAAATTGCTTGTTATCGCAAAACCAACACAACGTTTAAACGTTAAATGAACATTTTCTCTATTGTACTGTCTTGGATGTGTATAACGAATTGGAATATGTCAAGACACAAACCGATCCATTAAGTTAAATTTCTTTTAGAAATTTTGTTTTTATTTTTTTATTAGCTCCGGCTTGAGCTCAGCCTGGGGTGGATTCTGACTAGCTCAACCTTGGACACTTAATGTCGGCTTCCATGACCACATTATACTTTACTTCATCTTGAACTCATCTAACCACATCAATCCCCAAAAGAAAAATTTTTTTTAAATCATGACAATTTTATCATTTATTGACAATAATTTTAGAAACTGAAACATAATATGTTTGCAAAAAAAACTTTCAAGAAAAAGAAATTAGCAAAAAAAATGATACTTAATTCTGTTAAATTTATACAATAAAAATAATGCTAGCTTACTTGCTTAAGGCACTAACTAACTTTAAACAAATAATCAAATTAATGTTGATATGATCTACAATTTAAAGTTACATATAACCAATAAGTCAGCACACCAATTCTACTACCATATATTGTTTTCACTTAATTCAATTCAGCCGTACTCCCTCCCTCCACAAGCGCTTGCCGAGTCAGAGTGACGTCGCCTTTTCTACTAAAAAAAAGAAGAATTGGTAGCTTTAAATCTAATGACTAAGCTTATTAGTTATAATTAAAAATCTCTATTGCTACAGAAAACATTAAATATAAACAAAATTCAATATGTAATGATAAATGACAGAAATAATGTTAACTGAAATGACCAACATTAAAGAACCTGTAAGCAGTGAACCGGAACGATGATGATCAGTAAACCTGTAGATCTGAACGGTTTTGTTGTTTCAAATTCTACTTTGTACAAACAAGTCTTCTTTTCACCAACCACCCGAATTTGTTTTAAGTACCAATCAATTGAACTGTTACAATATACAGTTGATAATCGAATCCTGTAGATATTAACGGTGTTGTCGCAATAACCTTTAAGCTGCATGTTGTATGAGCAAATCTTCTTTCATCAACCATCCGAATTCATTTTACGTACAAATTTCTTGAATTATAACATTATACAGTTGATGATCAGATCCTGTAGATATTAACGGTGTTGTCGCAATAACTTTTAAGCTGCACGTTGTATGAACAAATCTTCATTCATCAACCATCCGAGTTCATTTTACGTACAAATTACTTTAAGCTGTACGTTGTATGAACAAATCTTCTTTCATCCTTAATGAAAACTAAATATCTACCAGCCGAATCAATTAAAATTAATAATTTCACAACCAAATATTCATTTAATTGTTTTAGTATAATTTTTCTAGTTTTAGTTTATCAAATAAATATCAAATCAATATAAATATCTCGATCTCAAAATTTTCAAGTTAGTATGCACCTTTAATTATTTTTAACATAATTTGTTTCAGTTCTTCAAAATTAAAATTTAACATATAAATTGGTTTAAGTTTGATTTAGTTTTCCGACATGCACAAATATGTAAGAACGATTCCTTAATTAAGAATAAATAACACAATTACAAAATTTTACAAGTAAATATGCACCGTTAATTGTTTGAGTATAATTTTGTTTCAATTCTTCAAAACTAAGAAATAAAAATCACCATTTAAGTTGGTTTACGTTAATTTAGTTCGTCCAACATGCACAAATATAAAATTAAAAAAATATAATATAATCATATTATTTTAAATATAAAATTGATTAATTAATCAAGAGTAAATAACACAATTACAAAATTTTACCAGTAAATATGCACCGTTAATTGTTTGAGTATAATTGTGTTTCAATTCTTCAAAAATAAGAAATAAAATCTTCATTTAAGTTAGTTTAAATTTAATTTAGTTCGTCCAACATGCACAAATATAAAAACGATTAATTAATCAAGAACTAAATTAACTATCACATAATCACATACATTTTTTTTGAAACACTAATGTTCACTTCCATTTAATTTTTTTAATCTTACCACTAACAACAAACAAAATCACAAAACAAATGTCCCGATTTCCGATTTCTTTGGCCTTTATATCTCCAACATTAATTGATTTCCCCAAGTCATAAATGATGTTTTTTTTCGTAAATCAAGTTTCCACTCATGTATAATCAAATTTACACTGTGGTACAAAAAAAAACATTTAACGATCAGTTTGATCGTTACATGTGTTAAGTTGCAGTTGATATAACCATTTTTCGGCATCCACAATTTATTTTCATTCAATTTTATGTCGAAATAATGAAGGTATGAATTATTATATATGGAGTGATTTTTTTAGCAGGATGTATTATACAAATTCCACAAATAAAACAAAATGAATTTGGACCATTTTTACACTTGGAACTTCTTAAAACGCCATATAAATAAATTTAACTGTGCACTTTACTATTTTAAAATAATTCTGAACTGATGTTTGAGTACGACTGAACTTGTAAAATAATATTTACGATGCGGCACAAAAAGAAATAGCAAAATAGCTCGCAGTTTTTATTCGAAAATCTGAATAACAACTTATATTTAAATCAATTATGTTGCAGAATTCTTAGTAAAAAATGTTTTTTCCAAATTTATCGTTTTGGCTTTTTTTTGGGAAAACCTGAATAACTTAGGGCAACCTGCACCAATATTCGTGTTTTCTAACTTAAAAGAAAGGGAATTAAAGTTACCACAGCTCCAAGAAATTAAAAAAATTTACAATCATTGTTTGTTCAAAATTTATGGAGTTGAATTTGGAAAAATTTTAAAAAAACATAAATTTTTTATTTTTTTTACTTTTATCGAATATAACTTTTAGAATCCTCAAAATGTTTATTAGCATCCTTACTATACACTTGTTTCATTAATACATTAGATTTGTTTGTTTTGTAAAATATGCTATCCAAAAACAGCACTTACCTTTTTTTCACCGAAATAATTGGCGAATATCTCAAAAACAAGAGCTAATCTAAAAAATGAATATGATATTCGGGTTCAGCTGTTCAGAATCCACAAGTAAAGTTTGGTTTTAGTCAAGGAGACAAAAACAGATAAAAATTTGTAAACAGTGTTATCTGTAAAACAAAAAAAATGAAGAAAATCCCTTCACGCATTCTCGAGATACATTCAATTTAATATAACGATATTTCCTAAACGCTTGAAACCACATACAACAAAAACAGAAACAGAAACAGAACTCCATACAAATTTTACAGAAACCGAATTTTTATCTGTCAAATTTGTATGAAATTATGTTTCTGTTTCTGTTGTATGTGAATGCTCGGCTTAATTGTTGAAAATCATTTCGTGGAATCATTTTTTTTCGTTTGCAATTCTCCTTTAACGGCTTAGGGTCTCCCTTAACGGTTGTGGTCCTCCCGTTAAGGGAAGACCGCAAACGAAAAAAAAATTGTTACACGAAAAGGTTTTTATATATTCTCTTATATATTTCAGAGAAAATCGAAGAAGGTCGGACCGTAAATTGCCATTTTTTGGTCGTCGGTTTGTGGAAACGCCGTATAAGAAGTAAACTTAATTATTCAAAAAATAAAAATCTTTTTAACTTCGTCATTCGGAGTCAAACGAGGAAGGTGGTCTCCTAAGTTTTAAAAGAAAAAGAACAAAAAAACAAAAATAATTGAAAATAGAAAAATAATAGTGTTATAAGTGTTAATAAGTGTTAATAAGTAGCTAATAAGTGTTATAGTGTTTGTGTTAGTGTTGATAAAAATAAAAGTATTGAAGAACGGACGCGTACAATTATATAATTGGTGAGATTGTTCTTTATTAAAAAATTATTTGGTATTTTGTTTTCACTATTACCAAGAGGTAGGCAGGTAAAATTTTACCTTCTATTGCTTTGATGTAATAAATTTATTTATTATTTTAAAGCATAAATTTGCAGAAAACAAAAAAATTCGTTTTAGTTGTTAGTGATTTTTTTTGGATTGATTGAGATTTTTTTTTGTGAAGTTTTTTGACATGATCTAGCTCTTCCCACCTCGGACTTATTTTAGGAGTTGGAAAATATCAGTTAGTTGATTATGAAATGTCTTTTTTGGTCAAAAGCTAGGAATTTCGAATTTAAACCTTTATTTGTACTCTTCAATTTTGTTAGTGTATTTTGTGCCCCCATTTTTTTTGTTTTTCTCTTATCGTGCTACTGTTGCATGAAATCTGCTATCGTGTTCTTGTGACAGAGATACCCAGTTTTTTTGTACTGTTTAGTGTTGAAATTTAGGCCTGGCCGAATTTCAGTAGCTATGCCTGCAATGTCAAAGGGTAAGTCTTTGTCTCAACAAAATGGCCGCAGGGTGAACCAACAGCTTAGCATTGACTTCACCATCATAAGAGGTCTCAATTCAAATCTAAACGAGGTTCATCACTACATCGAAAAAATAAACCTGACTTACTGTTTCTTACCGAAACAATTGTTAGTGGCAACGCATCGAAGTTGGATCCCGATAAATACTGGATTCCTAGTTACGAATTGGAACATTCCTTTTATAACAAGCATGGTGTCTGTGTATTTGTTCGAGATTCACTTTCATGTATGAGAATTAAGGCCTACGAGTTGAACTCTAAGCACCATAATTCTATAGCACTGAAGATCTCAGGTGTTGATGAAACTATGTTTATAATAGGATAATATAGATCCCCAAATTCTCCCCCAGGATGTCCCTTTTTCGATCAAATATCGGCTAATCTAGACAAGATTACCACGGACTACCCCAAAGCAAGACTGGCCATTCTTGGAGACTTTAACATTCATAATAAAGAATGGATTAAGTATTCATCGCGCACTGACGACGTAGGAAGACAAGCCGAACTGATACTCGCAGATTATCACGGTTTGACGCAAATGATAGAGTGCCCTACTAGAATGTCAGACAATTCACATAATAACAATAATTTGCTGGATCTGTTTTTGGCAAACGAATCAGATACTACGAAGACAAAAGTTGAACAACCCCTCGGAACATCGGACCATCTACTAATATCAGCAATAGTGCAATTTACATCACCGACACAAATTAAAGCAAATCCTCGTCGCGTTTGGAACTATAAACGCGCCAACTGGGAGGGACTGAGAAACTTTTATGATGAAACACCTTGGAAAACTATTTGTTGTATGTATCAAGATCCTAGCACATCGGCAATAAGAATGTCCGAAATCATAAAAGACGGAATGCGGCGGTTTATTCCAAATCGATTAATCACTCCTAAAACTGAGCCTTGGTTCACGCGGGATGTTGATGAGCCAGTGAGGAATAAACGCAAAGCATTTAAGACATATATTGCTAATAAAACACCTGAAACCCATAGCGCCTATAAGAAAGCCAGAAATATTAGTAAATACAAAATAGACTTGGCCAAAGAAGCGTTTATCCAGAAGAAAGCAAAGAAATTCGCCGAGAACCCATCTGGCTCACGCAGTTTCTTTCAGGCAGTTGAATCAGTCCAGAGCAATTTTACTCGATCCTCTATTCCAACCTTAGTATCGAATGACATTCCCGTGAGCGACTCGAAAGAGAAGGCGGATCTTTTGGGTCGTATATTCGCAAAAAACTTAAACATAGTTGAACCTCCCCATTCTACTACACTCATTCCCCCAGTTGTAACGAAAATGAAACTAATTATTTTTCGTTGCATTATTCTACAGAAAATGCTTCTTTCTATTAATATCAACAAATCTGCTGGCCCCGACGGTATTTCACCCCTCATTCTTAAAAACTTTGCTAGGCAACTAGCTCTAATTTTAACAAAAAATTTCTATTTATCTTATAAAACCGGAATATTTCCCGACTCTTGGAAGCGTTCAACCCATACCAAAGAAAGGCAGTAAGATAGATCCTAACAATTATAGACCAATTGCAATTCTGTCGGTTTCAGCTAAAATATTTGAAAAATATGTTAACTACAATTTGATAGATTATTTAGAAGTGTCGCGAATTATTGATGATAAACAGTATGGTTTTCGTAGAAGTCATGCAACAGATGATCTGTTAACCTACGTATCCCATCTCTGGAACAAATCGCTGGAAAACCATGGTGAAAAATTAAGTATTTCACTTGACATTTCTAAAGCATTTGATAAAGTGTGGCATAAAAATCTTATAGCTAAATTAAAATCTTATGGCATAGACCATCTTACTGTCTCATGGATTCATAGTTTTCTTACAGGTCGCCAATTTCATGTTAATATATATGGTATCACATCCAATATTTTCACAACCAATGCTGGGGCTCCCCAAGGTTCTGCACTCTCACCAACCTTGTTTCTTCTATACATTAATGACTTACTTATTTCCACAGTGCACCCAATCCACAGTTTAGCTGATGACAGCACATTGCACGGATCACAAAAATCTCCTAAATTTCGATCTCATACTGCAGTTACCACTGATAGAGAGCTGCTAATTGATTCTATCAACAAAGATGTGGAGCGTATAATGGAATGGGGAGATCGTAATCTTGTTTCATTTAATCCAACCAAAACCAAATTATGCCGTCTTTCATGAATAGAGAGACATAAAAATTTCCCTATTAAAATAAAAAACGAGGAATTGCGTGAGATTGAATCAGTTACACTTCTTGGAGTGGATATTCAAAATACCCTGAAATGGAATAAACATGTGTTCAACCTCGCTAAATCTGCAATGCAAAAATTAGGATTCTTGAGTCGATGTAAAAAGTATTTCAATCCCGAGCAAATTTTTCTAATCTTCAAGTCCTTTATTCGTCCATGTATGGAGTACTGTTGTCTTGTTTGGGGAGGTGCTTGTCAGTCAACAATAAAATTTCTAGACTCTGTACAGAGAAAAGCAATACGGTTGATTGGGAATACCGAACTAACGGACCAGCTTGATTCACTCCAGCACAGAAGAAATGTGGCTGAATTGTCAATCTACTATAAATATAAGTTTAGCGAATTCTCCTCTAAGAAAATTCAAAATATCCTTCCATCGTGTGCAGTATAATCGACAAACAAGAGCTGCCGAGTTATCCCATCCATTTGTTGTACAAATACCTCGTTGTAGAACTGTGTCCTTTCAGAACGTCTTTTTTAATAGAATGGCCAAATTGTGAAACTCAATGCCTCCCTCTGTATTTCCCGATGAATTTTCTCCTCAGGCATTTAAAGAAAATGTCCATAATCATTTAAAGCAATTAGTATAGTTATCCCTATATCCCCATTCCTTCCATTTTCCTCATCTCCTTCCATTATAGTTGACATGGTATCTTCGGATATTAAAAGAGTCTAAATAATGAATATTTCATATTTAGTGTGCTAAACATGTCTAACTAATTAATTAAAAAAAAAAAACTTATAGTAAAACTAATTATCAAAGTGACAAAAGCACACACACAAACCAGTGATAAATATGGACAACCATATTAATACATATATGTCAATATATAATCAAGGTGATTAAATTTCCAAATCAGAATGGGTTTTATTCATCTCCAGAACTTATCGTTTTAGTGTAGCTCTAATGTTTTAGCTCTTTAATTTACTTTTAAAAACAACCGAGAATTCTGTAAATTCTCAACAATTTAACTAAATATTCTTAATTGCGAAAAGAGCGAAACAAACAAAAAAAAAATTAACATAAATATAATTAGAATATGTATTGTTTTACAATAAAAGAAAAGTTATATGGAATACAATTTTAGACTGCGTTTCAATTGATGCTAAATTTTTCTAAACGTACTAAATTAATTTAGTAAACTTTTTTGGAATAAATCGATATTTTGTTTGTAAATGATTGTAAAGAAATAGATGTTTTTATCAATATCCGACAAAACAACCTAATCACTTAAATTTAAAATAAAATTGGGCGATTTTGTTGAATTAAATTTAGACTTTACGGTTTAGTACCATTTTGGAGCCCGTAATAACCCAGTGGTAATATGAATTGAGTTTGAATGAAATTTAAAAGTTTAATTTAACGAGATGAATTTCATCATTTACTTTAAAAGCTTTGTAATTTATTACAATGAACTACGTGCTTTAGAAAAGTAAACACCGAATCCTATCCACGCCTTATAAAAACAAAAATAATTCACGCTATAAAAATATTTGTTTTTATCTATATTTTATGGACATAGGTAAAAAGATAGCATGAGACTTAATTCTTTTACTTTACTTAATTCTTCTCCAAATTTTTAAAAAACTTAAGAAAGTTACTTAAATTTTCTATCATTTCTATCACGAGTTTGGACGAAATAAATAAAGGTCATTACCAAACCTTCGTACATACCTGTTAGAAGATTATATACAAGTACAATGAGGAAATGGGTACGCAAGATGTTGGTACGCTAGTCAAGTTTTAACCCGATAGATACCCCATCCTCCGTGGTGCACTGGATACTTTTTTGATTGGAGATGATGGAAAGATAGCATAACTTGGGAGATTAGGCTAAGGTCCCCACTCCCGTTAGACATGACAATATACAAGAGCTCCGAACTCTAGCTTAAAAAAAATAGACCCATACCCGTTACCCATAGTTACCAAAACCACGCAAAACTTCGACGTGAGGAATAATATTTAGTTTGAGCTTTGATGCATCAGATTTTTGTATCGTAATTTTAACTTTTTGTATCGTAATCGCTTCCTAAGGCCGTGTGTCAATACAGCTAAATCTAAAATAAATTTTGTTACCATATGGTAAAAAAAATTAGCCTATGTTGAATTTATTCCCAAATTTTGCTGTGTGAATTGGCTAAATCTAAATTGTGACATATCGAAATAAATTGTCTTTGCTTTTAACAAAATAATTGATAATTTTTTTGGAAATGAAGCAATAATCCTTTTTTGTTGTGGTTCCATCACAAATAAAATTTATTACTTTAATAAAAAAAACCTTTTAATTGTATGTAAGTTCAATTCAAAACAATAAACAAAAAAAAATCATTTTCGTTTCTTTTCTTTTTTAGATTGACTTGTCAAAATTTATACTAGGTCTAGTGCAGGCTAATTTTTTTTGTGGTGAATATAAACATAAAAAATTAGTTTTAGACTTCAAAAAATTAGATTTAACTGTATTGACACACGGCCTAAATCAATAAAAGCTCTAAGAGGGATACCGTTTAATTTAACTACTTTTATATATTCACTGTCTGGAGATTCAACTCGACGTACACCTTTTGTACGTACAGACATACTAGAACTAGATGTTTTGTTTTTGTCGGCAATTTTAGTAGGACAGTCAACCTCATAATGGCCTTCCTTTTGGTAACATGAGGCAATCAATTTTTTATAATTTGAGGCCATGTGATCAGGGCTTTTGTATTTATAGCAACGACGAAATGAGTTGTCGGTCGGGATCGGCGATGAATGATAATCCCAGTTTCTTTTGTTTTTTCCTGTTTTTGAAATTCTATTACACGAAGTTATATTTTAAAAATCTTTTACAACATTCAAAAGGTCAGAAATTGATTCAATATTTTGAAATGCAAGTGCTGAAAATATATTCCCATTAGAAATACCGGATATAACGTATTTCATAATAATTTGATCATCTAGTTTTATTTCAATAGCAATCTTTCTCATATGGTAAATATAATTAGTATAATATTCATGTGAATTTTTGAACACGTATCTACCTGATTTTGCCTTTTGATTTAGTTGATGAATGGATGCTGATTAAAATTTTCCCTGATGGCGTGTGAACTGTGCATGTTCAGTGTTGGAATGAATGATGGAACATGTGGATTATGATTTTGCAAGGGCGAATTTGTATAACCGTAAGCGCCCGGATGCATCCCTTGTGGAGCTGTCAATAGAAACATTGTTGGTATCATTGGGGTTTGAAAAGTAAATGCTGGTGCAAAACCCGGTGACATAATAGGTTTATTAGTGGAGCCGCTCAAAATTGGTGGGTTGTGAGACTTTGATGGCAAATATGCAGAGCTATCTGATGCACTGCTCACGAACAATCCACATGAACCATTCTTCCGATCGTATTGCGTTGTTCGTATTGCGTTGATCGTATTTCGATAATATCTTCGATTTTCATATTCATCTCTTGATGAACTTAATGAATTGTTACTCGACGAAGCATCATCGTCACCCATTTTGAATTTAACTACAACTTACTGGATGATAAACAATGTGTGGTTGAATCCCACTTTTGATTTATGTAAACGACAATGTAACTTAATTATAGATATCAAGATTACGACGATTTAAGCTGCTTTACTATTATTATTAAAAAAGTTGATTTTATTCAACATTATTTAAAATTGTGTCTTCTGTCGACCATACAACAATTAACTAAAAATCCTCCTATCTCTTTAGTACTACCAATAAAACAAATTAAATTATCTTCATTATATTTAACGTGCGATTACAATTGTAACTAGGTCAATATATTTTAAACAAACAAGGGCACTGAATCTTAAAATTAAAAAAATTTGGATAATCGTTTGTTTTAGGCGCATGAAAAGGTACTAGCAGGTTCTAGTAAACCTATCTTAAGTCTAATAATTCTTTTAATAAATAATTTTATGTGACACAGTTGTTGAACGTATGTTAGTATGTAATACAACTTTGATAAGTGCTTGCAAGATTGAATCCCTTTCGAAATACAAATTAAAGTTATTGGTTTCTGAAGAAAAGTTCAGCAAGGATTTAAAATTAAAAGTTTTGAAAGAAATAAAATAATTACTTGCTGTCATTTACATACAAAAGCTTTCTGTTACAACAAAATGTTATTGAAAGATTAAAGTTTTTCTACAAATCCTTTCGCGTGAGATAAATGCATTAAAGTAATCCCTCTTTCGTTAATCTAATCAACAAGTTGCAAAATATATTCTAAACAAAATATTACATTTATTCTTGTTTTTTTTTTTAATGATATGTACACAATATATTAATATAAATCATAAAGTTTCACATAATACAAAAATCTGTTAACAAAAGTTTGGTAATTCTCTAGTTGTGAAAATAGTATTACTTTCATTTATCCTGGATTCCCAATCAATTAAATTTTAACATTTCAATTAACTTCTGATTGAAAAAACAACAAAAGCAAATAAATTTTCATTCAATTTCATTCGGTTTGAGATCGTTTTAATTCGTTTTATCTCTTTTTGCATTTTCTCTACTTCGGTTGATATAGTGATATACAATAGACCTATTTTCTTGCCTGAAAATTCAAAATAATAAAATTTTCGAATTTTCTCTCTTTCTCTTTAGAAAAACAAGAAAAACTGAATTTATCATTGTGTTTTTGTATGTAGTGTTCGATCGTTGAGACGCAGGTCGCAAATATTGTTAAACATTTTGTTCAATTTTTATATTTCAGTTAGTTTTTAACTTCTTATCAGTTAACAACAGCTATTTTCGGTTGATGTAAAAGTTTCGCTAATTTATTTTCCTATGACTTAAAGCACATAAACATAAGTTTAAACGGTTTTGTATTATAAATTTGAACTATTTGCATAAATATTTTAGAAAATAAAAACAGAAAAAATGACATCTACGAAAAAGTTTTATTAAATTTGTTGTGTGTTTGCTATTTATATTTGGTTTTAATTTAAGAAAAGTGTTTTTGAAAAGAAAATTAAAATGTTTATTTTTTTTCGTTTGATTCTTGGATGAATTTCAATTTTTAAAATCTTAATTGTCACCTATTTATTTACAAGTTTTTTTGTGAAAGTGATTATTTTGTACTACTATGTGGTGGTATATTGTTTGCTTGAGAGATCAAAAAATTAATTTCTTGCATTTTAAAAATTATGTTCGTAAAGTGTAAAACTATGTGAATTTCAATTTAATATTGTACTCGGTTATTTCTTCAAAGGATTTGATTTGATTTTATAACGTAAATGGGTAAGATTTTGTACTTTAGCTAGAGGATGATAATTCGTAATTATTTTTACGAGGTCGATATTAAACTTTAAACATTAAAACTAGTATTAAGTTTTATATATTTTTTAGAATTGAGGAGGAAGTTCGAAAGTCATTGTTCAAATCAATTTAGAAACTTTGTGAAACATTAAAGCTAAATTTGAGAATATTATTTATAATAAACATTTTATTTACAATTTTACTGGCATTTCTTTACTATATACTTATGCAAATACATAACATACTGATGCCAAATAACACGTTTGAAATTGGAATTTCTCAATTTTTGTTTGATTCTATTCAAGTTTTAATTGCCGCAATTTTTTTTGGAACAATAAATAATATTCACTAGAAACTTATGTCAAATTGCCAAACTTGCCCGGTTATACAATTTATATGTATTAAGTTTGAATGAGTTAAAGATGGTTTGTGTTTGAAATAGCAGTTCTTCTATGACATTGAGATGGGTGCACACGGGACAGTCAGTTTGT
Organism: Diogma glabrata; assembly: GCA_963693315.1. NCBI lineage: Eukaryota > Metazoa > Arthropoda > Insecta > Diptera > Cylindrotomidae > Diogma > Diogma glabrata. Next base: position 162,609,244 of record OY856188.1, on the reverse strand, counting down.
TTTTCGTCAAACATATCTTAATAACTAATTTTTAAGTGCATTGTTTATAAAAATATTGAAACAGAGTATAACAATAATAGGAAGTTTCGATAAATATACAATTAAACAAAATAAATTTTAGATGAATAAATAGTGGTCAAAAGAACTTTTAATATGGACCAATCAGGTATGAATATGATGTAGCGATGTCAGCGATGAATGCGATGTAGGAGTTGAAGTTGCAAGACACTCGTAGCTACAATTTTAATGGACCATAATATATTCAAAAAATTCATTGCGTATGAAAATTAATTTAATATCAAACCAATAATGCAGGGATGTTGCGGTATTTATCATAAAGAAATAGTTCAGTATAAAGCAGTTAAAGTACATATTGATAGAAAACTTCCAAGAGACATAATGTTCAAGATCTTTACAGAATTTCTTACTACTTAGACTGATTAGCAGACATATTTTGATTATATCCTGGTATTATTTATTTCCTATTTCAGTTTTTAAATATTTCATAGTATCAAGTAGTCTTAAATCTAAAACTTATGGAATACAATTATTTTTAATCATCTCTTAAAATGACAATTAGAGAGAGAAAAAATGCATCTCATTAGAGGATTGGGTAAATAATTATATGGACTGCTAAGAGGTATTAGAGGTTTACTACCGAGAATGGTAGTAAAACAAAGTTTTCTTATGGCACCTTAGGGGAGATAACCATACTAAGAGTTGACCAACTGTTTTTTTTAATCTGTAAGACTGAAGCGTTAAAAAACTACATCGTATCCAAACCAACTTGCGTCTTCAACGTTTAGAAAAATAACCTTCAGTTGTCGCTTCTAATTAGACTATGATTTCGAAGTCGCACCAATTTATGTCTTCCACTTCTAAAAAAGCTGGGTTAATTAATCCAGCTGCAAAGGTTCTCAGTTTTGTTATTTTGTCAATATTTAAATTAAATAATAATGGCGTGCATAACCACAAACATATCACATAAATACATTTGTATTTAGATGAATTTGAAGTATTTTATGTTTGATTTGTTATTTAAATTAAGAGAATTTTATCTCAAAATATAAGGTGACCAGATTATTTCCAAACTAAAAAATGACAGTTTTTTGTGAAAACATAACTACCCCCCCCCCCCCCCCCCCAACAATCTAGTAAAATAAAAATTCCATGGAAAATTTAAATTAAATTTATTCAAAAAGTATTAATTGCTTCGGTCTGAAAGACCTAAGTATTACATTCATGAGCTCAAAGTGAAATTCTTACCCCCACTTTTTTTGGCATTTCTCGACGTTTTAGGACCTACTGATTCTAAAAAGGCAAAAAAAATATGTATGTCTGCCGGCCGTCGTCATTACCTACGCTGCAGGGAAAACCGCTGGAGGGATTTCAAAATTTTTTTTCTAAAAATAGGTATACTCAAGGGACAGGTCCGAAAGGACGCTGTGTTCGATAACTGTACCGGAAGTGTATCAAAAAAATCATTATGTGTGTCGAAAATTGCAAATTTTCATGGCTTGAAAAACTTGCAAATTTTTGGCTTAAAAAACGTTCATTTTAAGTGATTACGAGTAGGAACATTGAATTTGGAGAAATCTTGATGGTCGGGATCGGTATGTGAGACCAAAAACTAGATTATTGCATTATAAGTTTGTCAAAAAAATGTTGTCAAGTGTGTCAAAAGAAAGATTTTTATTTATTTTTTACCTAATTTTTTGGAAAAAAAATAAAATTAAGTGTTTGTTTGAAATGAAATTTTATTATTATTATTGAGAATTATGGCATTATAAGTTTGTTAAAAAAATGTTGTCAAGTGTGTCAAAAGAAAGATTTTTATTTTTTTTACCCAATTTTTTGGAAAAAAATAAAATTTTTTGTTTGAAATGAAATTTTATTATTATTATTGAGAATTATGGCATTATAAGTTGGTCAGAAAAATGTTGTCAATTGTGTCAAAAGAAAGGGTTTTATTTATATTTTACCAAATTTTTTTAGAAAAAAATAAAATTAATAGTTTGTATGACATGAAATTTTATTATTATTATAGAGAATTATGGCATTATAAGTTTGTCAAAAAAATAATGTCAAGTGTGTCAAAAAATGATTTCATTTATTTTTTTAGCCAATTTTTTGGAAAAAAAAATGTAACTGTTTTTATGACGTATATGTAGTTAAAAATGAAATTGGACATGGAAATTTTTGGTATAGTTTGATATAATTTTTGAAATATTTTTGGAATTTTGAAAAAGTTTGTATATGTGATTTTGTAATAATTTTTGCAATATTTTTAGAATTTCGGAAAAAGTTTTAATTTTTGATTTTGTAAGAATTTTTGGAATATTTTTAAGAATTTTGAAAAATTTAAAATTTTTGATTTTATTATAACTTTTGGAATTTGGAAAAAATTTTCAATTTTTGATTTTGTAATAATTTTGGCAATATTTTTAGAATTTTGGAAAAAGTTTGAATTTTTAAGAATTTTTGGATTATTATTGGAATTTAGAAAAAAGTTTCAATTTTTGATTTTGTTATAATTTTTGCAATATTTTTAGAATTTGAAAAAAATAGAATTTTGGAATTTTATATATATATATATATATATATATATATATATATATATATATATATATATATATATATATATATATATATATATATATATATATATATATATATAGATATATATATATATATATATATATATATATATATATATATATATATATATATATATATATATATATATATATATATATATATATATATATATATATATATATATATATATATATATATATATATATATATATATATATATATATATATATATATATATATTTATATATATTTAGAATTTTGAAAAAAGTTTGATTTTTAGATTTTGTAAGAATTTTTGGAATATTTTTAGAATTCTGAAAAATTTTAAATTTTCGATTTTATTACAATTTTAGAAATTTTGAAAAAAGTTTTAATGTTTGGTTTTGTAATAATTTTTGCAATATTTTAAGAATTTTGGAAAAGATTAAATTTTTGAATTTTTGGAATATTATCGGAATTTAGAAAAAGTTTTAAATATTTGATTTTATTCTAATTTTTGGAATATTTTTGGAATTATGAAAAAGTTTGATTTTATTTAATTTAACAATATTTTGGGAATTTTGATTATAATTTTCCGGCAACGTATTGATGTTTGGTGTCAGTTTTGTAATAAATTTTTAAACAGAGATAAAAAATACTTGTACTTTAACAAAGAGTTATGTTTGATATACATCGCTGCCCAAAACTAAAAACCATGCCCTCATAAAAGTTTTTTGCCGAAAACTATATCAAAATCCCTAACCCAGACCGAAGTCTTGATATCTCAGAGCTGTGATATTTCAGCCCCTCCATATTTTTATTGATTAAAATATTGAAAATGATTTATTTCGCAAAAAAGGACATATTTTCTTATTCATACATAAATTTGGAGGACTTATGGAGTCCTTTCAAGAGGGTTTCATTGGACTCTCGTATAAATGGCGCTTGATTTTTTTCGTTTATTAAAATAAAACAAATTTAATCGAATTTGAGTCTTTTGTAACTGTCCGTATATCATTACTTAATAAATAAAAATACTCTTTCCATGCGTGTGGTCCTAGTACACCAAAAAGAAAATCTAACAAGTTTTGAAATTTAGGAATAAGCAATGCATTAATTATCAAAATGATTGAATATTTTGACCTATCATTGGTCATGCTCAAATTGTTTTTCATTCCCCATTGATAGCTTTTGATAATCATTAATTCATAAGTATGCGATATGATAAAAAGATGTCAAAGATGCTTATTTTTGTAAAAGATGACAAAAATATGGCATAATTTTAAAAGATGGCAATCGTTCGTAAAAGATGACTGTCATCTTCAAAAGATGACGTCTGGTCACCTTACAAAATAGGTGTTATACATATAGGGCTGCCAAAATTATTGAAAGTCCTTGTTGTACACATTGTTGTGACACATATATTGTAATTTGTATTAAGCACATATCATGTTTTATTCAATTCAGAAAGATAAATATGTTACTAGAATTACTCCAATAATCCAATATTCCAAATCAAGAGTCGCGGTAGTGTCTCGCGCGCCATGTTTTGAAAGACACTACTAGTATATATATACTGTGCACCGGATAGGTTTTAAAGGTTAAGTTTTTCATTTTGAAAAGAATTGTACTGTAAAACAGTTGTTTTCAAAATTATGAATGAAAATATATATTAATTAACCAAATGTAACTAATGTTTATCAAAAAAAACTTATATATACTCATTTACGAAAGTTTTTAAAATCAAAATTTTCTCTTCCCAAAATTTTAGTAAAAAGCAAATATTTTAACAAAATTTTATACCACGTTGGTTGGAATTTTATAGACTACATACACGATCCACGATATTTTAAAAGAAACTTTATACATTTTTATTAATATTATTTTTGAACATATTCGTGAATCATAAAAAATGTCAAATTTTTGTAATGAATTTTCGAATTACGACATACGATTATTGCTTATTATTGCCATTGAATTTTTAAAAATTTACTTTTTAATACTAAATTCAAAAATTATCTATATATGTATGTGTCCAGTAAACCCATCAAATGTTTTATTAATATTAAATCGAAGTTGGTAATTGGTATAATTATAAATTTATGAGAAAAAAGAAAATATTTAGAATATGCTTTCTGTGAAAACACCTCATTTCTTCGTAAACATGTGTTTGGTAAAAAGTTCTATTTAATCTATATTAGGTAAATTTGTTATCTGAGAGAACCCAACAAATGTTATATCGGTAGTAAATTTTAATTTTTGTTTAATTTTATTTTAGAATTGGTTAGTAATTTAGTATGCTTTGAAATGTTGTGTTTTTTTTTTGATTTCTTCTGATGAGAAATAAAGAAAAGAGTTTGAGAAAATTTTATTTTATTATTATTTTAAGAGTTCCGTTCTTACAAAAAGTAAAACGAAACCCTTATGGTGAGACTTGATTATTTATTATCCTATATTCTGTACAATGACTTTCTCACTGAAAAATGAAAACCTTAAATATTTGTATTTACGTTTATATTTATGTGGTAAGATAAAGCGAAAATAAAAAAAATGTGCCGATTTCAAGATTGAGGTCATATAAAAGTAAAAATTGAAAATTTTTAAATCTAACTTTCAGTCAATCATAGACAATAAAGTTTATGGAAGACACCAATGGTACTTGGCTGATTATAATTAATAATTTTAAATAGCTAACTCGATCGATTTCAGCTGTTATGCTATCTTCACCCAAAAAAATAATCATGGTAGATCCGACAAAATTGCAGGCAAATTCGAATAAAATGACATTGTTTTGGCTCCGACGTTTTATTTAGTTAAATCGAATGCATTGCTACTTTTAACACAAATGCACAAAACTTTAACTGTCAAATGATTAAGCTTAATGTTATTTCGACAGTCAATGCTGTTGTTATAAACCTCTAGAATATCAAGCATACTACTCTTTTGTAGAATTAACTGCAGTACTTTTGATATGATTATTAAAGTCAACAAAAATGTATTCAATTCAAGTATTTTATATATTGATTTAAAATTCAAAATCAAAAGTAGCTTTCGAATGCAGCATTTTCTTATTTTTGTTAATTTAAGGGCAATTTCTTCAATTTTATATGCAATTTTTTACTTTGTTAAATCGATGTACATACCTCTGTCGATTTAAAATATTGAATTTTTTTTTGGGTGTTCAGGAGCTTTTATAAAACTGTTATGTTATTTTTTAAAAATATTAATCATAGACTATAGTTTTATGTGTGTTTCTCCGATGTATGTAACAATTTTATTTATTTTCTAATGCATTGCGTTTGACTTATTTTCGAATATTTCTATTACTTTTTCATGTGTTGTTCATGTCATGAGTTGGAGACTTGTTAACTTCCCGATATTCCTAACTGTAACCTTCTATAACTTGATAAATCACAAAGAGTTCATAAATGTTTACCATTTACCAAAACCAATAATTAATCTGAATACAGTCAGGGCGTGATCAGAATCTGGTCAGTCCAGAAAGGGCTAGGACTATAAGGGCAATATGATGTGGGCTTGTTACGGGAATATTCTTTCAGGGTTAACTATATTTTAATATTTCTGAACCTCATTTGGTTTTTCGTATATGAACCCCAGTTGGGTTATCATGAGCAGGGCTTGATACGAAATATCTTACTAAGGTTTGCCCTATTTATTTAGTTATATACGGTGAACTTGATTCATTGTATTAAAAGTAAATGCTTTTTGTATCAATCAAGAGACGCGGTAGTGTCTCGCACGCCATGTTTTGAGAGACACTACTAGTATATATACTGTGCACCGGATAGGTTTTAAAGGTTAAAATTTTCATTTCGAATAATTTGCATTTTTTCTACAACTGTATTCAAAGTTATCAATAAAAGTATATATTATTTAACTATATGTTTCTCATTTGTAAAAAGAAAGTCAGCATTCATGCTTTTTTATGAAAGTTTATAAAATCAAAATTTTGCTTTCCCAAACTTTTAGTAAGTGTGTTCCATTTACCACATTTTCCTTTACTTTTGTACTAAATTTCGTTTTCAAGTTAACCATATCAAATGATGGTAAAGC
>OY856188.1:162360118-162602393 GCA_963693315.1 Diogma glabrata | reverse complement strand
GCTGTAAATGCAGCAAGTGAAGTGAAGGCAGAACTCGTGAGGGGTTTGCTAGATTTTGTTCTGGAAATTTTGATGTTAAAGATGCACCACGCCCTGCCCGGCCAGTCATCGAAAAATCAGATGAAATTTTGCAATTGGTCGAGCTAAATCGGCACCCAAGTTGTCAGGAAAAAATCGCTACATCAACCGAAACATCAACCATAAGATAGTTTGGAGTCATTTAAAAAAGCTGGCTACGCAAAGAAGCTGGATGTGTGGGTGTTACATGAATTAACCCTTAACCCAGAAATTTAATTATTTATTAAAGGGATTTCCTCAGTGAAATGCTGCTAAAACGTTACGAAATTAAGCTGTGGGATCTCGTGACGAGGGAGCCGTGACGAACCACAAACGACTCCATAGATTGGATCGACGTGAAATTATGATGCTGTCTCTTCCGTATTAATTACCACGTGATTAGCGTAAGCAATACAAAGAAAGCGTCCTAAATTGATCAAACGAAAAGGCATTGTCTCCAATCATGACATTGGTAAAGTTTTTTTGCCAATAAACATCAGAAGTTCAACACCGATGGAAACATGAAACTTATTTATAAGTATAACTACATTTAATATTTATATTGTAAGTCAATTGTTATAAAATTTATGTACGAACGCTGATGTTCAGTCATTTCAATCATGTTATTCACTTAAACATTATTGGTCATAATTCTAGTTCAAATAAAATATTTTAAGAATCCAGTCCTTTTTCATTTAGTTTGTTATTTCAGAAGGCCTTTTTTGTTTAACAACAAACATTTATTCTTTTAAATCCATTTTTATTCAGTTTGCAGAAACATTTGTTTTCAACGAATATATAAATAAATCGATTTGAATCAAATTTTATGTTCGAACATTTACACAAAAAAGTTTCTCACAAAAAAGGACAAAAATCTTTTTATATATAAAAGTTTTTTGTTTAACGGAATAGTATAAAATTATATACCCTCGATGACTTTTTGTAGCTAATATTAAATTGACTGTTTTCAACAAACCAATAAATCTTTAATTTTTTAATGTATAAATAAATTAAACGTAAAATCAGACGACACGTTGTAATACAACTAGTCCCTGGGCCGGCGCCGATTTCATTTGATGATTACCACATATTTTAAACTTCGTAAAGCACTTGTCCTTAACGAGTCCTACAACTTTTGTACCTGCCATATTCCTTGATTCGGCCGCTTTTTCAATTTTGTAATTTATTAAAGAGGGTGGAAATTTGTTTTTGAAAACAAGAGTAAATTTGTCCGATAAAAAATTATCTGCTATTGTCGAGTCCGACAATCCATATGAAAATCAATTACCACAAAGCCAATTTTCACAGGATTGTTTAACAAAAATTAGTGAAATTGAAGAGGCATATTATCCGACAATTTTCGGCCGCGTTTTTCTAGTCTGACGACTGGAAGTCGAAATCCTGGCGGGGTAGTGTTTATTGATTACCACATGTCTAAATTTTTTTTGTTTCAATTTTAATTAATAGTATAATACTCTGATACAATTTTCCGATAAATTAGTGTCCGCTAACTAGCGAAAAATCGAAAAAATATCACAAATTCATAAACGATAGCATACGCTCATATCATCATCCACGATATATCAACATTAGTCATTAATTTTAGATATTTGTCATTAAATATTACAAATTGCTAAAAATTTTTAATAATAATAATAGATTTTTAAATAATTTCGTAATAGTTTAATGAAACCACTTTTTTTTAAAATAAAATGTGTTGTGTAGTAGGCATTACAATATGTGACACAACAACAAATAAAAACATTTTTTGTATACGCTCCCAAAAATAGCTATTTTACCAACTCATTGCAGTCCGTAAAATGCTTAATTTTCGGCCTAGGCCGTAAAAGTCGTCATAGCAACCATTTTAGGACTATTTTAAATGATTCAGTCGATAATATTTTAAAAATGTTTTAAACCTAAGAATACAGTTATTAAAATACATATTAATTATGCATATCTCTGTGAACTCAACAATATCTAATCTAACAGGTAATAAATATTAAATAAATAATATTATTCGGAAAAATGAAAATGAAATAAACAATTTTGCGCATTTTGAAAACTGTTACCTGCAAACGAAAGACCTTAAATTTCATTCGCAGGTAAGTTAATTTGGGGATTTGTAGAAACCCTTGCGGACGATGTACTTGGTAACATCAGCAGCAAGAGTAGCAGAACTACGTCTGAAACAATGACCTGTGTATTTCTGGGGATCCGGTAGCTTCAAAAATTCGGCCACAATCGAAGGCATCTTACCAAAAGGAATGGATGCCAACGCGTTGAACTGTGCATTTTCCTTTACGGTACGAGATAAAGAAATAATCATGTGGTACATGTGCTGGCCGAAAACGAACATATTTTTGATATAACTCTAATGAGTTGACAACTTTCCCTCCACTCACCACCGGAAACACTCTTTTGATATATGTTTTGGTGTCAGCAAGAGTAACTAAAAGAGTGCTGCTGTCTTTTTGGACAAAATCCTGCATTCGTAGAGAGTGCAATTCTTCTCTTCTGCATGCACCACAAAGGACGATAACAAGACCAACCTAATAAATAGCGTAAAATTAAAATCTACTGCAGAAGCAATCACCACACGCTAACCTTAGTTAACAAATGAGTTGCATCATCAAAATTCTCCAAAAATGCATTGATCTCTACTCTTGATAGCACCTTAGACTTTATAGGCTCGTAATCCACCGAATTCCTCTTCAGAAGAGCGATAACTTTGGGAAACTTGTCAATATAAATATTTTCTTTGACACTCAGAACTGTTTTGAGGATAGAATATTTCTACCATACTGTCGACGGTTTGAACGTTTGTGACTGTAAAAGAGTAATCAAAAATGCTCAACGTATAAATTGCCTAGATACTACTTACTTTTTCGTGAAAATAATTTAATACCACACCTTCGTTTATAACAGCTACGCCAATATTTTCTTTCCTGCTGTTGAAATTTTCATACTCTTTATGATACATGTCACCAGATTTTCGGGGAAGTAAATCCAATACAATTTCTTTTGCCTTCTCAACAATACTTTCTGGATTTCGGAGCATTTTCAAATATGTTTGTATTTTAAATTTTATGATAAATTTCGGATGACAGAATTGATAAATGAATTGATGATTGAATTGATAAAACAAACTTGTTGCTATGGTATAAGATTCAAGGCTTTCTTTTTCATTCGATTAATAATTATTATGGTTTCGAATATTTCGCTGGTATCTAATGGATTAGGTACTCTGGAAAATTTTGGAGAGCTATTACAAAAAAATATTGTTTGCATCACGTTGTTTGCATCACGTATATATTGTTTGCATCACCTCGGCTATCGCCTCGTCCGTAAACAGCAAATATTCGTCCTAAAACACATTATTTTAGGTACTTTATACAAAAATAGCTATTAATTAAGACCAAGGTCGCACAACAACTTGCGTTCTAAGGATGTTAATGGACGCACATCTTTTCTTTTATATTTTTTTGTTAAATAATGGATAACTAAACAATAAATCCTATCACATATAAAATACGACATAGATCAATATTTCATGATAGGATAGGGAAAATAAAAATAAAATTAGAGATAAAAAGCAAATTTGTTTTAAAACTTTGCAGGAACAAAACTAAAATGTGTTTGCCAATAGTCCAGCTAATCCTTGATTATGTGACGCACTATCTTCCTCAATGATTAAAGCTCAGACATATAGTTATATGAAGGCTCGTTTCTTCGAGCAAACTACAGCGTGCCATCATCAAGGAATATTCATTAGCTAAGATTGATAGTGCTACCATTGACTAAATACAGTTCATCTGCCAGCGCCCCTAAGATATCACCTTTAGCTAGTGATATCTCACTGCTATTGCCAGTGGTATGTAATATCTCACGTTAACTCTCATTTGTTCTCATTCGATCAAAAACTTTCTTCCCATACGTATAATTTAATTAAATATTGCAAGTGAAAGAAAGTTAAAATAAATTGATTTCAAAGTGAAAAAAAAAATATAATTAAAATTAAAATTTTAATTTCTGTGTGATAATAGTTTAATTAAAGCTTTCCATTTTTCTGAATTTAATAATTGTTTAATTGTTTTGTATAATTTCAATTAGTTTCTTAAAATGGTGTGCATGAAATGCAATAATAAAATATCTCGAAGTAAAAGAGGTGTAACATTTCACACACGTGTAACAATGAATATCATTTAACATGTGGTGGTATATCTAGTGCTGTCATGTCTGAAATTGAGAATGGATCTCTTCAGTGGCGATGCACTTTATGCAGGGGAAAAGTTTTAGATTCTTCTAGTGTCTTGATTGATTCTGATGATGAGAATTCAAATATTAATGACACACCATCGTCAATTTCCGCTAGAATTAAGCTAATGAAAAAAAATTATGACGAACTTGTATTTATAATTTATTATAATTTTATAATTTTATGTATATTTTATATTATAATTTTATGATTGATAAATTAACTATATTTTATATTATAATTTTATGATTGATAAATTAACTATATTTTATATTATAATTTTATGATTGATAAATTTGAAAAGTTGATGCAGTTATCTGAAATTGTTGATGATCACACACAAAAAATTAAAAGTTTAGAGAACGATAATAAAAAACTTAAATCTGATTTAATATATGTGAGGAAGTCTGTTTAAGTTTTTGAGCAAAATGAGATAGTTAATAATATTATTTTTTGCACGATCAGGCGATTTTGCATGTTTACTGTTTCGCAAATAAACATAGTTAGTGGAGTCATATTAGTAAAAAAAAGTGATATATTTGATGTAAGAGCAAAGTTGAATTTTTTTTTGTTTTATGTTAAGGACATAAAGGTTAGTGGGCATGCAATTATTTAGCAAATTTGGAGGTCCGGAAGTGCCTCAATATAAAATGCTAATATGACTCCACTAAGTAAGTTTCGTTTACAAATCACAGGTCGGTAAGTAATTACTTACCGATCATGCAGGCGGTAAGTAATTACTTATCGGTAAGGGAGATCTCAGGGTGTGATTAAAAACGATTTTTAGTTAAATAATTGTGTACGTTTATTTTCTAGCTTCAAATTTAAATAATATTTTTTTAAAAATATTGCAATTGAAAGATTTAACAGCAATTTATTTAGAAAAAATATTCGATGAAATTAAGTTTTGCAACGAAAAAACCTACAGAATTATGATGAAACGCAAAACTTACTATTTTGAAATGACATTTTAAGAAATTTTCTTTAAAACATTACAACTTAAAAATGAATTTTATTATTTAATTAATTTTAATTGAATTTTTTGATCGTGCAAAAAATGTAATAAGCATTTTGGGCATTAAGAGTATTACCGATCTCGGATATATTAGAGATCTCGACTTCGTCTCGATCTCAAAACATATATCCTCAATCGGTAAAACACTCTTACTGCCCTTAATACTTAAATAACTATTTTGCACGATCAGGCGATTTTTGATGTTTACTGATTTGTAAGCAAACATAGTAAGTTATATATACAAATTAGTAATCGGTAAGTAAATACTTACCGATCATGGAGGCGGTAAGTAATTACTTACCAGTAAGACAGACCTTGGCTGTAATTAAGGTAGATTTTGTTTTAAAATAAGTACATAAGTCAATTTAGTAGCACCGAATTGTAATATAGTCTTATAAAAACATTGAAATTATTATAATTTGGTAATAGATTTGGCACAAAATATTCAAATAAAATAGAACAAACTATTTATATTATTAATAAAACGTTATTCTTTATTGAAAATAAAATTGAAAGTACAATTTGAACAATTATTAAAATTCATTGGCATCTTTGCAGCAGCAGTATTCTCGAAATTATTATCTATGATAGATGCCGTAGTATTTGGGAATAAATTCTACGATACAATATTATTTGCTGTGTTAGATGCCAAAGTAGTTTGGAACGAAGTTGATGCAGTTAGAGTTTTAGTAATGGAGATATTTTCGGGATTTTCAAGTAGAATTTTTCTAGAAAATTTCAATTTGTTTTGAACTGAATCTTCTACATAGCCTCTGAAACAGACGATGAACGCCATCCACCATGCCTTTTGAGACCTAATATATCCACACCCGTGTTGACTAAAAAGGTTGCGGAGCTTCTTCTAAATGCATGACCAGTATACAGATGAGGTTCTGGTAAAATAAGGCATTTCGCTATTTTAGAAGGCCAACTGCCGATGGTATTTCTACCAATCACATTTATTCGAATAATGCCATCTCTCATACACAAAAAAAAGTTCGATGAATTTGAATACTTGCATCTCAGGTTCAAATATGTACGCACAATTTCCACAAAATTAATTTTGTCAATATCATTTTCTTGATTAACAATAATGAATGACCTCGATATATTGGTTTTTGTATCGGGTATATTTACAGTAATATACAAACCATTATCTTCAATATCGTCAACTTTCATATTATAAAGCTCATCTCGCCGACATGCACCAGCAATGCTAAATATCATGGCTATCTTAATATTTAAATAATTTCCATTTTCAAGAAGAAATTTTATTAGATCCTCACGTTTAAAAATTTTTGACTTTTTAGGTTAATGTCCTACATTTTTTCGTTTTAAAAATGCAATTAATGTAGGAAATTTTGAAATATTCACAACGGACTAGAGACTACCTGGTGATTTCAAAACTTTACTTCTTTTTACTATATATGCAAGAACTATTTTTTCAGTTACTGTTTCATTTTTTTTTCATCGTAAAATGACTTGAACGATTTGAATTTATTTTCATATGGTTCTTTTGATTTTTCTGGAATAACTGCTGCCCGTCCAATATTCCATGCATTTTCCAAATCATCGTCTTCGTCAGTACCGGATTTCATATTAAACCGAACATTGAAAAATTATTTGAAATGTATTATGCACTACGCAAAGAACAGTTATGAATTGAAAAAGTTTGCAAAGAAAAACAATATAATTATGATGAAAAGCAAAGCATCCTGTTTTGAAACGGTAATTATGGAAATTATATTTAAAACATGAAAATGGATTTATTAATCTAAATAATTTTAATTTGATTTATATCGATCGTGCAAAAAATATAATAAGCACTTTAAGGCATTAAGAATATTACCGATATCGGATATATTAGAGATCTCGACTTCGTCTCGATCTCTAAACATATATGCATACTCAATCGGTAAAACACTCTTACTGCCCTTAATACTTAAATAACTATTATATCATGTTTTAGGTACTCCTTTTTTATAATTTTTCTATTTGCAATAAAAATTTTCTAATTTTCTTTATACAGTGCCATCTGCAAACGTTGTTTCTTTAAAAAATGTTACGTCATAAATGTATACATTAAATTTGTTCATAAATATTAGCAACTTTAAGAAAGCAACAAATATTATCGTTTTCCTGAAATATTTTTCTCATTTTCTTGTCGAAATAGCCGTACGCGGCTATATTTTTGTCGGACAACTCGATTTTTTATAATAATGAATGGTTTTTTATCATGCTCCATTTTTGTCCAACATGTGTTAATCAATAAACAATGGATTCCAGGATTCCGACTTCTAGGCTAGAAAAACGCGGCCAAAAATTTGTCGGACAATATGACCCTTCAATTTTACTAATTTTTGTTAAACAATCAGGTGAAACTTACCTTTGTGGTAATTGATTTTTAATACCCCGGTATTTTGGCATGTTTGAGTTTTCGGACTCAACAAAAGCAGACAATTTTTTGTCGGACAAAGTTACCTTCGTTTTTCAAAACAAATTTCCCCCACCATTAATAAATAACAAAATGGTGATAATAAATATACAAGACCCCGGGAAATCGCCATGTTTCAGAGTTTTCTGAGGGAAAAAGCGGCCGAATCAAGGAAAATAGTAGATAAAGTTGTAGGACTCGGCAAGGACAAGCGCCTTACGAAGTTTAAAATTTGTGGCAATCATCAAATGGAATAGGTGTAGGCCCAGGGACTAAATATTTGAGATATGAATTGCAGAAAAGACTAATTAACCTCTAAAAGATAATACAAATAGGAAAAGAATATACATATAAATCTAAAAGTCAACATGTTCTTAAATAGAACGGATTCTTATCAAAAGTTAAAATAATCAAAATTCAAAGCTTAACAAATTCTAATTTTAGAATAAACCCTTAAATTATTTCTCTTCTTCCGTTTGAATGGAATCTTCACAGTTTTTTCATCGATTTCTTCCAATAAAAGAGAAAGTAAAAATGCGTATATATAAATAAAATCATTTTATCCATTGAATTATGTGTAGATAAAAAGGCGTGTTTATTTTATAGTTCTTTTTAATGATAAAATTGATGATACATGAAAAATAGAAATATTGTCAAACCTTTTAACTAAAACCTAGATTTGATCTCTGAATCGTATGAAAAAGGACGTAATTTATGAGGCAAAGCTTTAGATTCGCAAATGTAAACATACTAGTGCATATATTACAGAACATTATTATCATTTTTCTTAAAAACATAGCAGATAAGATTTTATGAGAACCAGCCGTTTGAATTTGTTAGACGTTGTAAGCAGGGAATCTGAATAGAAAAAGTACATGCTTTTTATATGAATACAAAACTTAAATTATATAAAATACACAGGATCAGCAATATTTTATAAAGTTGAAGTTTATTTTCAAAACATTAGGTAGTGTGCAAATTTAACGGAATAGTATTCGTATTCAAAAAAACAATGGCGTAGCAATATAAATATTATTAAAGTTTCCGGTAGACTTTATTAGTCCCTGCGCCCACGCCGATTTTATGTGATGATTATTGCATATTTTAAACTTCGTGAGGCGCCTGTCTTTGACGAGTCCGAAAATTTTTGGTTTGCAATTTTTCTCGATTCAGCCGCTTTTTGGTTTGGAAAGCTCCGAAAAGTAACGATTGCCCGGGCTCTTGGAAAATTTTTTTTTTAACTATGGGGGTTGAAAATTTGTTTGAGAACACGAGGGTAACCTTGTGCGACAAAAATTTGTCTGCCATTGTCTAGCCCGACAGCCCAAACACAAAATGTCAGTTGTCGGACTCGACAATAGTAGAAATATATTGGTCGGACAAGCTTACCCTCGTGTTCTAAAACAAATTTCCAACCCCAACAGTTAAAAAAAAATGTGGTGGCAAATTTACAAGATCGTGGGAAATTGGCATTTTTCGGAGCTTGCCGAACGAAAAAGCAGTGGATTTGGAGGAAAATGGCAGAACAAAAGTTTTCGGTCGCGTCAAGGACTAGCGCCTCACGAAGTATAAAGTATGTGGTAATCATCACATGAAATGGTTTTATTTGACAATTTTAGCACATGCAGTACTAACTAGCTTATTATTATGTTGATACATTAATAAAGTAAACCATATATTTTTGATGAAAATATAATTTTACTTTATGCTAAAATTTTTATTATAACATAAAGGTATAATAATAAGTGATTTTGATGTACAACACACATTATAGTATGTATTATATAATATGAATATGAATATATTATAAAAATGAGTAGTGTGTATTTTGTTTTATTTTATTTTTGCATGTGTTCTTTATAGAGACAAAGTAGGGATAAAATAAGACAAAATACACTAAGCATGTGTTAGTGTATATTAAAATAAAAGTGAAGTGAGGATAGAAGACGTACAATTATATAATTGGTGAGATTGTTCTTGATTAAAAAATTATTTGGTATTTTATATTTAATGTTACCAGGCGGTAGACAGGTAAAATCTTACCTTTTATTGCTTCGACGTTATTGCTTTGTTTTATTGCTTTGTTATTATTTTAAAGGATAAATTTGTTTTGTATTGCCTGGTAACAAAAAATGTAAAATTTCATTTTAGTTTTTAGTAGGAATTACGAATTTATCGCTTTATCTGTACTCTTCAATTTTGTTAGTGTGTTTCGGGTTTCCATTTTTTTGCTTTTCTCTTATCGTGCACTGTTGCATGAAACCTGCTATCGTGTTTTTGAGACAGAGATACCCAGTTTTTTTTGTACTGTTTAGTGTTGAAATTTAGGCCTGGCCGAATTCCAGTATCTATACCTGCAATGGCAAAGGGTAAGTCTTTGTCTCAACAAAATGGCAGCAGAGTCAACCATCAGCTTAGCATTGACTTCACCAACATAAGAGGTCTCAATTCGAATCTAAACGAGGTTCATCACTACATGGAAAAAAATAAACCTGACATATTGTTTCTTACCGAAACAATTGTCAGTGGCAAAGCATCGAAATTGGATCTCGATAAATACCGGTAAGTACGTTATGAATTGGAACATTCCTTTTATCACAAGCATGGTGTCTGGTGCATGGTGTGTATTTATTCGAAATTCACTTTCATGTATGAGAATTAAGGCCTACGAGTTGAACTCCAAGCACCATAATTCTTTAACACTGAAGATATCAGGTGTTGATGAAACTATGTTTATAATAGGATTATACAGATTCCCAAATTCCTCCCCAGGATGTCCATTTTTCGATCAAATACCTTCCAATCTAGACAAGATTACCACGGACTACCCCAAAGCAAGACTGGCCATTCTTGGAAACTTTAATATTCATAATAAAGAATGGCTTAAGTATTCATTGCCCACTGACGACGTAGGAAGACAAGCCGAACTTATACTCGCAGATTAACACGGTTTGACGCAAATGATAGAGTGTCCCACTAGAATTCCAGATAATTCACATCATAACAATAATTTGCTGGATCTGTTTTTGACAAACGAACCAGATACTACGAAGACAGAAGTTGAACAACCCCTTGGAACATCGGACCATTTACTAATCCCAGCAATAGTGCAATTTACATCACCGACCCAAATTAAATCAAATCTTCGTCGCGTTTGGAATTATAAACGCGCTGACTGGGAGGGACTGAGAAATTTTTATGATGAAACACCTTGGAAAACTATTTGTTGTGTTGATCAAGATCCTAGCACATCGGCAATAAGAATTTCTGAAATCATAAAAGACGGAATGCGGCGGTCTATTACAAATTGATTAAACACTCCTGAAACTGAGCCTTGGTTCACGCGGGATGTTGACGATGCAGCGAGAAATAAACGCAAAGCATTTAAGACGTATAACTTAAATAAAACATCTGAAAACCATAACGCCTATAAGAAAGCCAGAAATATTAGTAAATACAAAATAGACTTGAACAAAGACGCGTTTATCTAGAAGAATGCAAAGAAATCAGCCGAGCACCCATCTGGCTAACGTTGTTTCTTTCAGGCAGTTAAATCAGTCCAGAGCAATTTTACTCGATGCTCTATTCCAACCTTAGTTCTGAATGACATTCCCGTGAGCAACTTGAAAGAGAAGGCGGATCTTTTGGGTCGTATTTTCGCAGAAAACTCAAACATAGTTGAACCTCTTCATTCTCCCACACTAATTTCCTCAGTTATAACGAAAATGTAACCAATTATTTTTCGTTGCAATATTGTACGGAAAATGCTTCTTTCTATGAATATCAACAAATCTGCTGGCTCCGACGGTATTCCACCCCTCATTCTTAAAAACTTTGCTAGGCAATTAGCTCCAATTTTAACAAAAATATTCTATTTATCTTACAAAACCAGCATATTTCCCGATTCGTGGAAACTGGCCAGCGTTCAAGCCGTATCAAAGAAAGGCAGTAAGATAGACCCTAACAATTATAGACCAATTGCAATTCTGTCGGTTTTGGCTAAAATATTTGAAAAATATATTAACTACAATCTAATAGATTATTTGGAAATGTCGCGAATTATTGATGATAAGCAGTATGGTTTTCGTAGAAGCCATGCAACAGATGATCTGTTAGCCTACGTATCCCATTTCTGGAACAAATCACTGGAAAACCATGGTGAAACATTCAGTATTTCACTTGACATGTCTAAAGCATTTGATAAAGTGTGGCATAAAAATCTTATTGCTAAACTAAAATCTTATGGCATAGACCATCTTACTGTTTCATGGATTCATAGTTTTCTTACAGGTCGCCAATTTCATGTTAATTTAGATGGTATCACATCCAATATTTTCACAACCAGTGCTGGGGTTCCCCAAGGCTCTGTACTCCCACCAACCTTGTTTTTTCCATACATTAATGATTTACTTATTTTCACAGTGCACACCAATCCATAGTTTTGCTGATGATAGCACATTGGATGCATCACATGCATCTCCTAAATTTTGATCTCATGTTGCAGTTACCACTGATAGAGAGCTGCTAATTGTTTCTATCAACAAAGACCTGGATCGCATAATGGAATGGGGAGATCGTAATCTTGTTTCATTTATTCCAACAAAAACCAAACTTTGCGTCTTTCACGAATAGAGCGACATAAAAATTTCCCTTTTAAGATAAACCATGAGACTTCTAGATTTCTTGGAGTGGATATTCAAAATAACCTGAAAAGGAATAAACATGTGTTCAACCTCGCTAAATCTGCAATGCCAAAATTAGGATTCTTGAGTCGATGTAAAAAATATTTCAATCCCGATCAAATTTTGCTAATCTTCAAGTCCTTTATTCGTCCATGTATGGAATACTGCTGTCATGTTTGGGGAGGTGCTTGTGAGTCTACAATAAAATGCCTAGACTCTGTACAGAGAAAAGCAATACGGTTGATTGGTAATACCAAACTAACGGACAGCTTGATTCACCCCAGCACAGAAGAAATGTGGCTGAATTGTCAATTTACTATAAATATAAGTTTAGCGAACTCTCCTCTAAGGAAATTCAAAATATCCTTCCAGCGTGTGTGCAGTATAATCGACAAACAAGAGCTGCCGAGTTATCTCATCCATTTTTTGTACAAATACCTCGTTGTAGAACTGTGTCCTTCCAGAACGAATATTTTAATAGAGTGGCCAAATTGTGGAACTCAATGCCCTCCTCTGTATTTCCCGATGAATTTTCCCCCCAGGCATTTAAAGAAAAAGTACATCGTCATTTAAAACAATTAGTATAGTTGTCCCTTTTTCCTCGTTCCTTCCATTTTCCTCATCTCCTTCCATTATAGTTGACATGGTATCTTCGGATATTCAAAGAGTCTGAATAATGAATATTTCATATTTAGTGTGCTAAACATATCTAACTAATTAATAAAAAAAAAACATATCAAAATCACTTACTATTACAAACTTATTACATAAAATTTCTACAAAATATTGTATTCTAGGATATTAACTTCATATTTAAATAATTTTGATCATTGTCAACTAAAATAAAACCTGGTAGATAATAAATGCAGTCAGAAAATTTGAATCAGTTGCGATCAAATGCTTTTAAAATGTTTAACTGATCCGATAACGTTTTTTCTCAAGTATACTGCAGTAAGTTGTAAGCCACACAAATCATTAGATCGCTTCGAAAACTATTTTAGCAATATCAGCTTCTGCAGCCAAATTCTGTAACTGTGAAGTGGTGAAGTGCTAAAAATTTCTTCATTTGGATTTTATCATTAATTTTTTATCATTGAGCTATTATTTTGAAAACGTACATCGAAAAAAACAGCTACTTTTTAAAAATCTGAAATTTTGATATATTGTTGGTATTGACGAAAGGAAAAAAGCGATTTCTGCTTTTATTTTTTGTGTACTCTGAATCGGAGTTATGCGCGGTTGAATTTTTGAGGCATTTTCACGTAGTTTTGGTAATGGTGTCAATGTTTTGTGAATAGGTGCCACAAATTTCATCCGACTTACGTATATTTTTGCAAGTAAAAAGGAAAATAATTGAATAATTGAAATAAGTAAGTTTAAAACTAATAACTTTTCTCTTTTCCGCTAGACGGCGCGTAAATCCTTGGTCATATCTCATATCTCAAAAAACCCTTTTTTTTTGTTTTTCACAAACTTTAAAGTAAACATATGCAGCTATGAAATAGAGAAATAAAAGTCCGCAATTCAATATGGATTTTTTCTTACGATTTTTTAAAGTTTGGTATATGAAAAATTCACATGTGTTTTTTTATTAAGTTAATAATCCTGTACTAAATGTTAATCTAATAAATTAAACATTTCATATTTTAACACCAGCAATAAATTTGAACCATTATCTGTGCATTAATGGTTAAAAACTTATTAAAAAACTTAAGTGGTAAAATAAAGGAATTTAAATTATTAAAAGGGTCTGTAAAATATTTATTCATTTTAAAAAATGTCTATTCAGCCCCTTTTTACTAATTAAAATCGCATTAGAGACTCATAATTTTAACATTTAAAATTTCTAATGACGCCCACAAACGTTTTTTGGAACAAATTATGCTTGCATCCAATCAAAATATATTAAATTGTACCTACCTAATTTTACCTGATTCTAACTATGTCAAAACTATTTAAAGGGTATATATATTGATGTGATTGCCTTATAGCAAGTATATTCAAAAATATTTAGAAGACATAACGTTTAGAAAAGATAATAATATAAATACCTTTCAAATTGTGCTGTAGCTTGTACGGTCTCAAAAATCATAAGCGGACATCAAAAAATGTGAAACTGGTCACACCAGCTGTTATATAAAAAGCTGCGACCCTAAATTTTACTTTGCGTGAAGACCAGTTTATATGTGAAACATGCCGCACTTATATCTATAAAAATAAGGTAAATTTAATTATTTTATTAAAATGAATGAATGCATATGAATTGCAACTAATATTTTCTATAGCAGCTTTCATGTTCGGAAACTATCGATAGTGAAATTATTTCTTTAAATCAGGATGTTGAAAATGTTCCAACGAACGAAAATATTCAAATACCTCCAGCATCTTTAGATCCATCACCTGTTTCGGTTGATACTATATCTCCACCAGTTCCTGAACTACTTAATGACACTTTAGAAGATATTAACAATGTTCTTGGAAGGTTAGCCGAATCTCCTATCAAACAAAAACATATTACAGCAGGAAGTTATAAAAAAATTGCAAGTGTCACATCGGCAATAAGTCAAAGAATATTTCAACTAGATTCAGTTAAAGTGTTATCACCAAACGAGGAATGTGAATATACATCATGGCTTATGAACCTTAAAAAAGAATTTAAAGATGCCAGCTCTAAATCAAAACAAGCGTTTTTGTTGACAACACTACCACGTAAATTTTGGTCAAATCAACGTATCCAGGATGAATTTAATGCATTAAGACGACCGTTAGAATTTGCCATAGATCTGTTGGAAACAGTAGGTCCTTACAATTGGCCTCAATGCTAACAAGTGCACAGTTTGTCACAAAAGATAGTAAAACAAATTCAAACATACTTCTTATCAGAGGAAATTAGTAGAACAATGCCTGGCCTTAAAGATGTTGTTACTATTACAGAAGGATCAACAAAAATTAGGAAATCAAAGCGGTTGGTGTTATGGACCCTCACCGAGATGTCGGTGAAATGTTCTTGGAAGAAAACCCAGATGTCAAAATCAGCTTCTCAAAGTTTGCTACGTTGCGACCGAAGGAATGTATTTTAGCCGGACCAACCGGAACACACAATGTCTGTATATGCATGATTCATGAAAATGTACGTTTAATGTGTAAGCCGCTCTTAAATTTAGTAAAAAATGAAAAAGATCTGCTTAAGAAACTGAGTTGTTCTAATGATACAGTGGATTGTGCAACAAATATATGCAATGATTGTAAAAATATCGTGGAAGCTTACACAGAAACAATTTTGGAATCTTTCGAATTTTACGAAGAAATACATTATGTGAAATGGTTAATGCAAGATAGATATTCGTTAGAACGCATGGAAAAAAATAAGGAAGAATTTATAGAAGATTTAGTACATACATCGGTAAAAAAATTTAAAATTCATGATTTCATCGCAAGGCAGCAATCAAAGTTTCTTAAGGGAACGAAACTTAAACTACGTCACGGCGAATACGTATTTATTATGGATTTTTCAGAAAACTACTCAATGATAACGCAGAATGAGATACAAGCTGCACATTTCAATAAAGTTCAAGCCACAATCCACACAATCGTAGTTTACTACAAATCATGTAATGATAAACTAGAGGTCTTATCTTTTGTCATTATATCTGATCATTTAATGCATAACACAGTTGCAGTTCATAAATACCAGGAAAGGGGCATTGAATTCATTGAAAAACAGTAAGAAATATATCCAAGTATCAAAAAAATTTTATATTTTACTGATGGTTCAGCAGCTCAATATAAAAATAAGAAGAACTTCATAAATCTCTGCAAACATATTGATGATTTTAAAATACCTGCAGAATGGCATTTCTTTGCAATTGCCCACGGAAAGGGTCCATCCGATGGGATTGGGGGAACACTTAAAAGAGAAGCCCGGAGAGCTTCGCTTAGAGGAGAAAAAATATCAACAGCAAGGGAATTGTTTGAATGTGCGGAAATTTGGTCGAAAAAAACCAACCACGTTATGAAGTTTTCATATGTGTCTTCAGGAGACATCGAACTACAGGAGCAATTTCTTTCGATGCGGTTTTCGGACATTAAAACCATAAGTGGAACTCAAGGGTTCCACTGTTTTTTACCGGATAACACTACACCCGATAAAATAATTGCCAAAATGTTTTCTTTTTCTGATAAACATAAATATTTCAATTTAAAGGCAAAAAGAATTATATAAATTAATTTTTTAATGTATTTATCTATAATATTTAATAAATTATAATGTTTATAGAAAAAATACTATTTTAATGTTTTTTCTAATGTTAGTGTTGGTGATGTTGAAATTATAACAAAATCTTCGATCATTGGGATCTGCCATTCTTATTCTGAATAAAAACCTGTTTCTCAATCAGAAATACACAGAAAATGGTTCAAATTTATTGCAGGTGTTAAAATATGAAATGTTTAATTTATTAGATCCACATTTAGTACAGGATTATTAACTTAATAAAAAAACACATGTGAATTTTTCATATACCAAACTTTAAAAAATCGTAAGAAAAAATCCATATTGAATTGCGGACTTTTTATTTCTCAATTTCATAGCTGCATATGTTTACTTTAAAATTTGTGAAAAACAAAAAAATTGGGGTTTTTTTGAGATATGAGCTTTGAAGTAAACCAAGGTTTTACGCGCCGCCTAGCCGAAAAGAGAAATGTTATTAATTTTACTTATTTCAATTATTCAATTATTTTCCTTTTTACTTGCAAAAATATACTTAAGTCAGATGAAATTTGTGGCACCTATTCACAAAACATGGGCACCATTTTGGTAATGGTAACTACGTGAAAAAGCCTCAAAAATTCAACCTCGCATAACTCCGATTCAGAGTACTCAAAAAATAAAAGCAAAAATCACTGTTTTCTTTTTGTCAATACCAACAATATATCAAAATTTCAGATTTTTTAAAAAGCAAAAATTTAAAAATCAACAAAAAAATGTACGTTTTCAAAATAGTAGCCCTATTTTACCATTTTTGCGATTCTATATGCGATTTGTATGTTAAAAAATTTAATAGCAAGCGCCGCACTAACAAACGTCATAAAATTAAATGTTTATTTTATTTTTTAATACAATTTAAACGTAAAACGTTTATAAATATATCTACATTAAATATATTTTACATATAAATATTTAAAAAAATAAATTTGAAAAATAATCTGTATTTAATTTAGAAATCCAATTTTAAAAAATCAAATCACATTGACGTTTTGGTGTTTTTTGACATAATGTCAATAACAACAAAAGAAACAATTTCATTTTATTGCCAAACAAAAAGTCAGTGCTAACTTTATAATTTTAAAACTTCACTCACCTAGATATTTTTGCGGTGAAGTGGTAAAAAACTTATCACTTCACAGCTTAACAGTTACAGAATTTGGCTGCAGAATTCTAAATCTGTGAAGTGGTGAAGTGGTGTTTATTATCACTTCAGAACAAAAATGTTTTTTTTTAACTATAAGTGAGAAATTTCAATGTTACGGTGAAGTGATAAAAACTCCCTGCTTCACAGTTACATAGTTCAGCTGCAGATATCAAATGATTATCTTCTAAATTTTTTGAAATGTATTATTTAATGTAATACTTCTATTTTTTAAAGAGTACAGCCCTTGGGTTATAATTTAAAGTCAGATTTTGTCTTTAGGATATATATTCTTATATGTTCTTGTCTGTATATTCTTTAAACACGAAGGAAAGTACAATAGTTATAGAATTTGTAGCAAGGTTTAGTTGGGCGCATGCTTTTTTTATAATAATACATAGATGGGGTGAACTTTTGGGCTTCGAAATTGGCTTTCATATAAGGTCTAAAAACTGAATTTGAGGTATTTCTTTGAAAATTTTCAAAACAGTCGGGTTTGCAGCAAAGAACAAAGTAGCCTTCCCCAAGTCGAACTTCAACTACGATTTAAGTATTAGACGTTCTAAAATGAACCTACTTTAGTTCATTTCATCCATATTTGCATGTAAATAAGAACATTTTATTCTGGATAAACTTATTAAATACATCAATGAACTGTTGAAAATAACCGGTAATCCGATAAATAGTTTTGCAGATACATTGAACAAATTGTTCGTCCCCATATCTTCAAACATTCCAGAACAAAGACCGAGTTTCCCAACGATATTTCAATTCATATGTGTGACGACCAGATAGACAAATGTGAAAGCGTTCGTTTATTAGGAGTCACAATTTCTAATGACTTACTCTGGAACGATCATATAATGACCATGGCAAAGAGCGCGTCAAGAAAACTCGGCCTCCTCAATCGATGCAAAAAAATATTATGCTTCGTATCAATTATTCCACATATACAAGTCCTATATTAGTCTTTGCATGGAGTATTGTTGTCAAGTTTAGGGCACTGCATCTGTTACCATCTTTGATCTTTTGGACTCTGTTCAAAAGCGTGCTATACGAATTGTTGGTGATCGAAATTTAACATTAAATCTTGATTCCCTACAACATCGTCGCATTGTTGCTGATTTCATTGTTTTTTATAAATATCGTCACCAGCCGTGCTCAGATGAAATCAGATCCATCTGCATCAAACATTTTATTTTCCCCGTTTTACTCGGTAATCGGTTGGTGCAAATAGTCAAACTATCGAGATTAATCACTGTCATAGTAACAAAATGCAAAGGGACTTCTTTGTGCGTACATCGTGCAAAAGGAATGCTTTGCCTGAATCAATTGTCTCGAGTGCCTTCAATTCACCTCAGAACGCATGTTGTTGTGGGAGTTAGGTCTTAAAAGGTATCTTGGTGTTGTTGTGACACATTTTGTATTTCCTACTACACAACACTTTTTATTAAAAAAAAAACTCGTGAACAATCTAAAAAATATACCATTAAACATCTAATTAGAATCTCAAAAAACTATTTTCAGACTATTGATTCTTAAAATACCACTTTACACCTAAATAAGCATGTATTTACACCTAAATAAGCACTTAGTACTTATCATATCCAAAGAACTTGATAAGTCCTTGATAAGTTAGAACTTAAATATTCTATATATAAAGTAGAAATATGGGATTTTTTTCCGGTAACTCGCTTTTGGAGGTCTAATGTAGAAGTTATTTTTGTATTAAAAATAAGTTGTATTTAAATACTCTTAATTCCAAAAGTAGAATCTGTAAATTTTAAAAAGTAGTTGAATTTCGACTCGGGAAACCACCCTTACCAAAAACGACGACCAGAAATTTAACGCCTTAAACTATCGAGGCCAGAAGGGCTAAGGGAAGGGTTCAAAATTTACAGCCAAATGGGCTACTATAACTACTTAACTACTACATATATTAGAGCAGTTTTAACTACTACATAAATTAGAAAATGTCCAATATATTATTTTCTCAAACTAATCTGACTATATGCTTACCTATAAAGTCATAATGTAGTTGTTAATATTTTAGACTTTAATGTGCAAAGTTATATCCCTCTAGATAATTTCCACCAAATGCAATTGGGCATCAGGACAAATGGGGCATAGCTCAATTCGGAAATCATATATGATTTGTAATATGGGTCTGATAAAAATATCCTATTAGGATTTGCCCTAGTTCATTCTGTAATCAACACGGTTACTTTTAATGTAAAATAATCTAAATGGCGTTTAATTAAAAAACATCGTTAATGAGCTTTTTGTAGTTCTTCTTCTTAAATTTTTTATATCAGCGGTAATAAAATTTTTAAACATAAAACTTTATCTTCAAATATCAAAAGTTTAATTTTATATCAAACAATAAAAAATAAAAAGAGTATATTTGCAAGATTCTTTCCATCATCTTTCATGTGACCATTATTCAGAAATTTAGCTTCGGTTGTTTTTATTTTGCCTTGAAAAACTAACTACATATATATGATATTTTAAGCGTTTTATATGCTTTATTATAGTTTTTATTTTAAAATTTAGTATATAATTGGCTTTCGACTTTAATGTAAAATTAGAATATTAGTATCATTAGTTTTGAAGTTTGTTTAGTATTTAACAAAAGAGTTTGGTATATGACCAATAGTAGTATTTAAGCATACTAGAACTTATTATTAGGGTAGTGAAATCCGAAATTCTACGTCCACGCCGTGCTACCTGGGTAACGCTAACAGAATTAGGTTGGTGTAGTTGAGAGGGGCAGAGTAAATACTGCTTATACTCAATGATTCTGCACCATGGCGAGTCATTGGCGCCACAAAACCAATGCAACTCAAGCGTCTGTTCTCCATGTTAGAGGCGGCTTAGAGCGGGCGTCTGTCTTGAATCAAGCGGCTTGCTATATAAACGTGTAACAAGCGTCTGTTCTCCATGTTAGGGTGGAACGATCTCGGAAACTGTACCCGGACTACGATTTAAAAATGGGAACCTGGAACGCGCTAAGCCTTAGAAGACCAGGAGATCTACTAAAACTTACAAACCAAATCGATAGCTATATGCACTAGATATAGGGGCATTACAAAAACTAAGATGGCCAGGGAGTGGAATCCACAAAACAGCCCAGGGATACACTTTCTACTATTGCGGTCATGAAAACGGAAGACAATTTGGAGTTGGCTTTCATGTTATCGAATGTTATTATCATGCACAATTAATATGCGGATATGCACAATCAGAATCCGTACGCAAAAATTTAATGTAACGATCATCAATGTTCATGCACCTACTGAAGACAAAGCAGATGACATTCAAGACCTGTTCTTTCTAGAACTCGAAGAAGTCATCAATAAAATCCCGCGGCACGATATAAAAATCGTGGTAGGTGACTTCAATGCGAAAATTGGCAGAAGTGCAGAACTTAAAACACATATCGGCCCTAACATCTTGCATCATACTAGTAACAATAACGGCTTTCGCGCAGCTGAACTGGCTATGATGTATGATCTAGCAATTTCTAGCACTTTCTTTCCTCATAAGAGAATCCACAAGGTACAAGTGCAAATTATCATCTACATTTAATAGGCAAGCAAAAAAGACCGCGCGCTGGAATGTCGAAGCATTTAAACACCTGGAAACAATGAGTAGATATCAGAAAACAGTAACCCAAAGCATCGAAGAGCATGACATCCCGTCTGAGATGCCATTAAACATACAAGAAGAATGGCAAACGCTTCAATCAACCATCATATCCGCAGCACAAACAACAATCGGAAAACGACCACCGAAATCACGTAACGAATGGTTTGATGACGAGTGCCGCGAAAGCATTGAGCACAAACAAAAACTGCGAGAAAAATGGTTAACAAGAAATACCTGAAGCTCCCAAACTGATTATCTATGCGCCAGAAAAGCCTCAGCAAAATTCCTACGGACTAAGAAACGCGAACACATGAAGAGCTGTATCGAAAACATCAACCAACATACGGCTAATGGAAATTCGAAAGAGTGCTTTGCCAATGCACGGAATCTGACAAAAGATTTCCACCCAAGATTTACAGCCATCAAAAATGGAAACAACGAGCTTACAACGAGCTTACAACAAGTGAACGTGATGTGCTGGCAGTATTACGATCCCACTTTCAAGACCTACTGAATAGGACGAATGAAGTTCATTCTATTCGAGCAATTGCTCCGCCAAGTGAGGAGATTTTTGTCCCTTACCCAACAATAGAAGAAGTTGAAGCTGCCATCAAAAAATTAAAAAATGGCAAATCACCAGGTATCGATGGAATCTCTGCAGAACTATTTAAGAATGGAGGAGCAGCTCTGGTCTCACGTATATATGATCTGATTCTTGCAATCTGGGACCAAGAAGAACTACCTGCTGAATGGAAAACAGCTCTCATTGTTCCGCTACATTAGAAAGGTGACCGCCTAAAGTGTGCGAATTATCGTGGAATCGCACTGTTGAACACTGCATATAAAATACTAGCTAATGTCGTACTCGCTCGGCTCATCCCGTTTGCCTATCATCGGCGACTATCAGTGTGATTTTCGCCCAACAGTTCAACCACAGATCAATTTTTTACCTTAAGGATGATTCTAGAAAAATGTTGGGAGTACAACATCAGCATTCACCAGCTCTAGGTTGATTTCAAGCAAGCATATGATAGCATCATCCGCGAAAACCTTTGGTCCGCACTCATATGCCTTGGTATTCTAGCGAAACTTGTTTCTCTGTGCAAACTCACAACATCGGGATCAAACTGTAGAATAGTAATCGAAGGGTCAGTTTCTGACTCTTTTGATATAACATCAGGTGTTTGACAAGGTGATGCACTCGCGCAGGTACTATTTAATTTGGCGCTTGAGTACGCGATAAGAAAAAGCCGAATTGAGACACAAAACTGCATATTTAACAAATCTAGTCAAATTCTTGTCTATGCATATGATATTGCGCTTCTCGGACGTAGGCCAAGCGATATTAAGGATAGTCTCTCTCAGCTGGAAAAAAATGCTAAACGAATTGGATTATGCATCAACACCGGCAAGACTAAACTTTTAACAACATCAAGGAATATACCTCCCGGCAATCTGAATACTGGCGACTATGAAGTGGAACGTGTAGAAAACTTCAAATACCTCGGGTCTGTAATAACATCGTCAAATGACATGCAGCCGCAGGCAGATATTAAAGCCCTTGTTTCAGCCGCATACAGAGTTTTCTACATTTTCTTAAAATAACTTTTATTTTTTAATAAATAAAAGCTTTGTTTTAAAAATATTTCTACGCATACTCAAAACTTTTGCGATCAAAACATCTTTCGCAGTTGTGCAAACTCACACTTTACAAATCATTAATCCGACCTGTGCTTACCTATGGAAGTGAAAGCTAGACACTGACCTCCTCCGATTGTAGAATTTTATCAACATTCAAGAGAAAAGTCATACGATAATAGAATATAATAGAATATAATTAGCCAATTTAGCTTGTAATGTTATTTATTATCAGTAGATAGATAATATATGAATTCAGATAGATAACATTTATTATATTATTTACTGTAGACAGCTACATTACACTTAGACAAAGAACCAACGTTCCAAATTATTTAATGACAATTGATTGTATGCAAAACTAATTAAAACTTAATTAAGAAGCATAATTATAAATCTTAAGGCATAAAAGTTAATTTAACAAAACCCACACAAAAGCGATTAAAGCATCGACCATGTTTTGGTAATTCATTCATTCTTAATACTTTTTATTCATTTAAATAAAAAACCGAAATAATTAAACATAATAAACCTTTATAATTGCAGTTATAGCTTAATGCTTGAAATTTATTTTATTCCATAACGAAGCTTTCACGTTTACAAAAATAATTACTTTTCAAGACAGTAAAATCAACTTTTCTTTTAAGTTATTTATTATGTTTTTGTTTTTACTATTTCATTTTCTTATTATTATTTCAGTGAGACGAAGAATGATTTGTGTTGCAAAACAATTAGAATAAGTTTATACTCGTAATTTGCCTTACCTTGGATTATGTAATTGTGACTTGAGCTAAAATGCTAAAAAGGGTATACGACTGAGTTGAAAAATTGAGTTATGTCAATTCACTATTAAAGAGAGTTGTTATTAGCTGCATTTCATGAAACCATGTGATCCGGATCTGCTTAAGTTTTACATACAAAATCAGATCCAACTTTGTTTTTAGACATCAGTTTGCATGTAAAATTTAAGCGGATCCGGATCACACGGTTTCATGAAATGCAGCTATTATTTACTTTAGATAGAACGAATTGTCATTACTTACTTTAAATAGCACAATTTATCGGGATCAGGCATAGATAATGAGGACAAAATCCCAAAGGAATTAGATTTAATATTGCCTCAAACTCGACAGTCTTGGACCCCAAATCTAGAATGTCGCATATAATATGAAGGAATTTCATTTTAAACCCTAACCCCTACCCCTACCCTTTTAAAGCGTTAAAAAACAACTAAGTCTCTCACTATTACATTATGATGCAAGGACGTAAAGCTAAAGATTTTGGACGTACGTGGAGTTTGCAAATCAAGGCGCTAGTCGAGATTTGCACCCACATTAAGTTCAAAATAGCTTACGTCCGTGCATCATATACTATTTTTGTTCCACGCAAGCAAAATATTTAAAAAAAAAAAATGTTTATTCTAAATTAAAATTATAAATTTGCATAAATTTTGAAACAAAATATGTGGAAAAAGTTGCCTTTGACAAAATATTTGTTGTTTTTTCCAAATTGTTGTATAACTATGACAACAAATGATAACAGCTATTTTAATTGGATTATGAAATTTGGAATTTAATGGTTGCTTTGATAAAAATTTTAATTTTTTATAAAATTTAAACAAACACAAATGTTTTTTACTTTTTTAGACGTAGGTATGACAACAAAATATATGCTTGAAAAGTGACACTTTAAGGCCGCAAATCACAGTAATAAA
Source organism: Diogma glabrata (assembly GCA_963693315.1). NCBI lineage: Eukaryota > Metazoa > Arthropoda > Insecta > Diptera > Cylindrotomidae > Diogma > Diogma glabrata. The sequence continues at coordinate 162,577,539 of OY856188.1, read as the reverse complement.
GTAACACTTTAATACATAGGCGAATAAAAAAACATGTTTTTAAAAACAAAACAAAAGATCTCACGCTCAGTTTAACTAAAATTTTCTACAAATCTTATAAATCTGGTATTTTCCCTTCGTGCTGGAAGTTGATCAAAGTCCAGCAAGTCCTCAACAAAGGAACGAAATGTGAAATTTTTAACTATCAACAAATAGTTTTACTTCCAGTCCTATCTGAAATATAAATGCAGTATACTAATTCTCATATAGTATATAAGATACATAAACAAAATATACCATTGCGTCCAATCATATCTACAATTAATTCACCAGCCTATTTCTTATCAAAATTTTGTACTGAATTGTTAAGACCGTTAACTGTTAATAGTATTTTTAACATAAAAAATTCGGATCAACTTAAAGATATACTTGATAATGTAGAATTAGCAGATGATGACATTTTAATATCTTTTGATATAAAATCTTTATTTACCAATATACCATTAGATGTCGCTAAACAGGTAATAATTGATAGGTGGAGAGAAATTGAAGATATTTGAACACATTTGAACATATTTGAACATATATTTAGTTGAACATATTTCTTTAAATGAATTCCTAGAAATGTTTGAAGTTTGTACTATTGATAACAATTATATTCAATATAATAATTTGTTTTATAATCAAAAAATATGGAGGGGCTGAAATCTCACAGCTCTGAGATATAAAGACTTCGGTCTGAATTAAGATCAAATAGCTTTCGGCAAAAAACTTTTATGAGGACATGGTTTTTAGTTTTGGGCAGCGACGTATATCAAACATAACTATTTGTTAAAATACAAGTATTTTTTATCTCTGTTTAAAAATTTATTACAAAACTAGCACGAAACATCAATACGTTGCCGGAAAATTATAATCAAAATTCTAAAAATATTGTTAAATTAAATAAAAGCAAACCTTTTCAAAATTCCAAAAATATTCCAAAAACTAGAATGAAATCAAATATTTAAACTTTTTCTAAATTACGACAATATTCCAAAAATTCTTAAAAATTCAAACTTTTCCAAAATTCTAAAAATATTGCAAAAATTATTACAAAATCAAAAATTAAAACTTTTTTCAAAAGTTTAATAAAATCAAAAATTTATAATTTTTCAAAATTCTAAAAATATTCCAAAAATTCTTACAAAATCAAACAATGAAACTTTTTTCAAAATTCTAAATATATATATATATATAAAATTCAAAAATTCTATTTTTTTCAAAAATCTAAAAATATTGCAAAAATTATAACAAAATCACAAATTGAAACCTTTTTCAAAATTCCAAAAATATTCCAAAAATTAGAATGAAATCAAATATTTCAACTTTTTCTAAATTCCAATAATAATCCAAAAATTCTTAAAAATTCAAACTTTTTCCAAAATTCTAAAAATATTGCAAAAATTATTACAAAATGTAAAATTGAAAATATTTTTAAAATTCTAAAAATATTCCAAAAATGCTTACGAAATCAAAAATGAAAACTTTTTCCGAAATTCTAAAGATAATGCAAAAATTATTACAAAATCAAAAATACAAACTTTTTCAAAATTCCAAAAATATTTCAAAAACTATAACAAATTCAAAAATTTCCATGTTCAATTTCATTTTCAATTACATTTAGGTCATAAAAACAGCTACATATTTTTTCCAAAAAATTGGCTAAAAAATAAATGAAATTATTTTTTGACACACTTGACAACATTTTTTGACAAACTTATAATGCCATAATTCTCAATAATAATAATAAAATTTCATTTCAAACAAACAATTTTATTTTTTCCAAAAAATTGGGTAAAAATAAAAAAAATCTCTCTTTTGACACACTTGACAACATTTTTTTGACAAACTTATAATGCCATAATTCTCAATAATAATAATAAAATCTCATTTCAAACAAACAATTAATTTTATTTTTTTTCCAAAAACTTAGGTAAAAAAATAAATAAAAATCTTTCTTTTGACACACTTGAAAAACATTTTTTTGACAAACTTATAATGCAATAATCTAGTTTTTGATCTCACATACCAATCCCTACCATCAAGATTTTTCCAAATTTAATTTTCCTACTCGTAATCATTTAAAATGAACGTTTTTTAAGCCAAAAATATGAAAATTTGCTATTTTCGACACACATAATGATTTTTTTGACACACTTCTGGTACAGTTATCGAACACAGCGTCCTTTCGGACCTGTATCTTGTGAATACCTATTTTTAGAAAAAAAAATTTGAAATCCCTCCAGCGGTTTTCCCTGCAGCGTAGGTAATGACGGCGGCCGGCAGACAGATATACATTTTTTTTTTTTTGCTTTTTTAGAATCAGGAGGTCCTAAAACGTCGAGAAATGTCAAAAAAAGTGGGGGTAAGCATTTCACTTTGAGCTCATGAATGTAATACTTAGGTCTTTCAGACCGAAGTAATATGGTTTAGCTATGGGAAATTGTTTGTCACAAATTCTTGCTGACATTGTCTTGGAAAAACTGTTATCAGAAAAAATTCCTGAATTATTTAGAAAACTTTCTTTTATTTATAAATATGTTGATGATTTGTATATTATTGAATGGTATATTATTAGTATATTATTGAATTAGGAGCAAAAGTTGTACTTTTTGTGTTGAGTTTATAGTTTAGACAATTATAGACGAAACACAAAGAGTCACTTAAGCTCCGAATCCAATACACTATTTTTTCGGCAAACGTTTAAATTTGTTTAAAGATATGAAATTAATGCATCAAATTTTTTATAAATATGTTTTAGAGCAATTTCACGAAGATTCAACATCGTTTTGACTTGACCCCTTTTAATTTTGATTATTTTTTGTTTATGGATTGTCTTGGATAAATAAAAAATACGAGTTCTCTTAGAATTTTTTTTTTCGACCAGGGGTCTTCACAGGGTACCCCTCAATTTTTTGTTATTTTGTGATGTGAGTGCATTTTGACGAGCGATTGTAGAAAAACCACTGAATCGATTTTCATAAATGATATGTCGTTGAATAGGTATTAGAACAAAGTTTTTAAAAATGTACACTGTTAATTTTTTGAAATAATTTTTAACGGTATAACATAAGAAAAAAACGGTGTAATTGAAAAAAAGATGGCATAGCCTCTTTTTTTTTTTTTAAACAAAATTGAAGCTTATTTTATATCTAACAACTTGTGAAAGTTTAGGACTAGCGATATTTTTTGTTTTAAAGATAAAATTCGTTGTGCATATGACTGTCGGGAATCAGTTTTTTTTGTTCTGAAGGAAAATTATAAAAATGGCGTTATAAACTAGGAGCTTTTTTTATGTTAAATATCAAATATTTTATTATTAGATGAACTTTTAAAATATTATAAAAATTATATATGTAGTACAATAAATAAAATAAATACAATTGTCAAAAATGATTTACTTATTTTACAAACAGAAGTTTCTTTTGAATACGAAAGCACTTCTGCAATTATTTTCTTTGTATTAGATGGCATAAAAAATGAAATGTTTATTTGTCACTTTTAGTAATCACTTGTCACTCTTATAAAAAATAATTTGACAGTCTTGACTGCAAACAAAAAAGCCGTATAAACAACTAAATCTATTTAGGAACTTTTGACTGGAGAAGTATTATGTTCGTATTATGTTATTATGGAATCATAAAGTAAAGGATTGTTTTTCAACATTAAATTACAAATATTTTATTATTGAATAAACTTTTTAAAATATCATACAAATTATATATGTGAAAATAAATACAGTTATTAAAAATTATTTACTTATTTTACATTCAAAAGTTTTTTTTGAGTTGGAAAACATTTTTGCATTTATTGTCTTAGTATCTACTGGTACAAAAGAATGAAATTTTTGAGTTGCACTTATAGTAATCGCATTTTTATATCGATTTTGTAATTTTTCTTTTGTTAATTGATATTCATTTTTATCGGCGTATCCAAAGTTCATGGTAGATTCCCATTTTAAAGCCCATTCGAAAAGTTTTTTTGGTGTATCAATAATATTATCTTCGCTCGCCATACTATAACGGTGTGCAGCACGCTTCAGTGTACCACCAATTCCATCACAAGGTCCCTTTCCATGGCTGGTAGCATGAAAATGCCATTCAGCGTCAACCTTAAAGTCTTCTTTATGGTGGCATAAGTTAATTTGGTTATGTTTATTTTTGTATTGAGAAGGTGCACCGTCAGTGTTATAAATTATTTTTGTAATATTAGAATTTATATGCGTTTTGATGAATTCAATAAGTTTTGTAATGAAAAGATGGACTGTAGTACTGTTGTGATCGTTTATATCCGAAATGAGTATAAAACTTCGGGGCTGTATATATTCACTTGTGGCCCTTTTAAAATAAATGACAAATGGATGAATAGTAGCTTGTGAATTATTATAATAATAGCCTTGAACCGCATTCTGAATTATGAAGCCGTAGTTTTCAGAAAAATCCCCTTGAACGAAGCACTCTCCTGCTTCTAAATTTTTTTTTTTTTTCCTCAATGAATATAGATTGTTGTTTTGCTTTAAAGTTGTGTGGTATCAAAATTTGTAAACGGTAAATAAATTTTTTCATAAATTCTTCTACAGTTTCTATTAAAGTATCCAAATTGCATCGATCAGTGGTATTCCATTGTTGATATTTGACTTGAAGGATTCCTTTAACGTCAAAATCATTTAGTAATTTTTCTTTCAGTTTCAAATTAAATTAAACTTTCACTTTTAAATTAAAATCACCAGCAACCCAATAAATAATTTTTCAGATGATAGTACACTGTACAAGTCATTTGTTTTCCTATCTTTAATAAAGCCCGCCCGGAGAGACTCTGCCATAAATGTAAATGATAGCCTGAAAGTTTCCAATTGGGGTGACTGAAATATGTTCAATCTTAACTCAACCAAACATGACTATTGATTGTTGCCAGATCAACGACCGAGTTTGCCAAAGATATTTCGATTATTGTGTTTCGATTAAAATGTCGCAAAATTTTGCTGAACTTGACTGAAATTGCTTTTTCAAAAGTTCATTTAATAATAAAATATTTGATATTTAACATAAAAAAAAAATCTGAATCTAAAAATCGCCATTTTTATAATTTTCCTTCAGAACAAAAAAAACTGGTTCCCGACAGTCATATGCACAACGAATTTTATTTCTAAAACAAAAAATGACGCTAGTCCTAAACTTTCACAAGTTGTTAGATATAAAATAAGCTTCAATTTTGTTTAAAAAAAAAAAAAAAGAGGCTATGCCATCTTTTTTTCAATTACACCGTTTTTTTCTTATGTTACACCGTTAAAAATTATTTCAAAAAATTAACAGTGTACATTTTTAAAAACTTTGTTTTAATACCTATTCAACGACATATCATTTATGAAAATCGATTCAGTAGTTTTTCTACAATCGCTCGTCAAAATGCACTCACATCACAAAATAACAAAAAATTGAGGGGCACCCTGTGAAGACCCCTGGTCGAAATAAAAAATTCTAAGAGAACTTGTATTTTTTATTTATGAAAGACTATCTATAAACAAAAAATAATCAAAATTAAAAGGGGTCAAGTCAAAATTTCCCAAAAATTTGCTGAACTTGCGTGAAATTGCTCTTTAGGTAATAAGTTTTCTGAAATTAATTTTTATTGATTTTAATTCATTAAAATGAACTGAAATGCGTTCTGTTTGGAACAAATTAATAATACCATGCTATTTTACTTTACTGCCGCCGTAAAAATATGAAAATTACTTTACTGCCGCCGCAAAAATATGAAAATTACTTTACAGCCGCCGTAAAAATATGAAAGTTACTTTACAGCAGCCGGCAGATAAAATAAAAATGGCGTTACTTTTGCAGCCGCCAGCTAAAAAGAAAGACTTTAGCTACTCCCCAGCGGCAGTAAAGTTAAACTTTACACCCGTTTGCCGAAAAAAGATCTTTTTGAGTCTTTTAATGATAATATACACTTTACTATAGAATATGAAAAAGAAGGTTGTTTACTATTCTTAGATCTTTTATTGACCCGAAATAATAAAAAAATCATAACAAATTGGTATTCTAAAGATATAGCTTCTAACAGATTTCTTAATTTCTTATCAAATCATCCTTATATAATGATATAAAATGTAGCCTATTCTTTTATTAGGAGAGTTTTTTACTTAAGTGACAGTTCTTTTAGACAAAAAACATAGATTTAGTTACTAAAATTTTATTAAAAAATAATTATCCTTTTCGACTAGTAAATAAATTAATAAGTAAAGTTTTGTATACATATAAAATTAAACTTAAATCATCTACAGAACAATTGCCACTAACTAAAAAAGTTTTTGTCTCATTATCTTATGTTCCACAATTAACTGAAAAAATCCATTTTTTCATCTTCAGAATGTAATTCTTTTATAGGACAAAATATTTCAAATAAATTAAGTAATTATTGTACACCTTTAAAAGAATCTAACTAAACGGTCAAAATTATAGATTAGCATTAGCTCGTCATTCTGTAGAATGTTTTGATGATTTTGATTTTCAGAATTCTATTGTTCTGGATTATGAAATTAACCATTTAAAGAGAGTATTTAAAGAAATTGCTCACATTTCTTTAGAACCCAATTCAATTAATTATAAAACAGATTGCAATAGTTTACATTCAAATTATATCTCTATTATTTAATCAACAATAAGGTAATATTAAATTTAGTAGTCACATTCAATTTAGAAACTGTTTTTATGCTTCACAATGATATAAAGTTGTTATAATGTCTTGGATACGCGATATATAAACACATTCATAAAAACCAGGGCGTTATGAGAGGGCATTATGAATGCATGATGCCAGCTATTAAGACGCTCAAAAACTAAATAAAATTATTTTTACTGTAGTTTTGTCTACAAAATGTAAATAATTCTTATTCAATTTAAGCTAGTAAAAGATTTTTACATTTGTTTGAAAATGTTTAGCAACATTTTAGTTATTGAATGTTTATTTAGTTTTCCAAAACTATCAAATTGTTTTAAACGTCATACATTGTTTTTGTCATAGGCTACAAAATTTAGGAGAATTTGTTTACATAGCAACGTACAAACAACAAATATTTATTTTAAACTTCAAAATAGTTATTTTCTTGGCATACAAATTAAATTCTTTCTTAGCTTTAACTTATTAAGTGAAGCATAAAATCTTGTATGCACCACTGGCGTTACTGGGTATTACGCCCATCAAGATACATCCATCTCTCACGCCAGAGGCCCTCGGGCTAGATCACGTCGCTTTCCGGGCGCAATAACCTACATAACGCCCTAGGTACATAAATAGCTATTTTATCAAGTTCAAAATTTGATTTTCCGTCATTCAAAAAATTTTTCTTTTCATAGAATTGGTTTTTCTGGTATGACTGAATGATTTTTCAATTGATTTTTATATGAATTAATAACAATAGTGATTCGATTAACATTTTTATAGATAACGTTTGTGTGCAATTTTGTTCTTTTGAACAGTTTATGTTTGTTATCTGTTTTTTAAACTATTTTTTCAAGTATATTTTAAAATTTTTTATATAAATTTTTGATTATGTAAGTTTTATGTTAATTTTTTGATGTTGTTTCCTAATTAATTGTTTTTGTAGGTGATAGTAAATTTAATAAAACATATGTACCCCCCGATGATAATGACTCGAAAAGTCGAAAAAATCAATCAAAACATTTTTTTTAATAATAATATAGTCTATAAATAAGCCGCTATTGAGAAATTTAAATATTAACTTTATATACTACTACAACTACAGTTATATTGGATATAACCCTTTAAATTTTAAATAAACCTCATCCTGTTGTCAGGAAAATGTAAACGTTTAGTTCTCCCAATCACGGTGAAATTGTGCAACGATTTTTTCTTTGTTTTAATAATAAACTGCCAACTTCGAGATGAGGTTATAATAACTTTAATTTTTTGTCAGTGCACTTTAACGAGAGCCAACCCATCAATTATATTAGAAATTTAATTAAATTTTTAATTGAAAAAGCGTCACCTTTTTTCAATTAAAATTCTGTCAATTAAAATTAGGAGCAAAAAATGTTTTTGTAACAAATGCACAAAAATTTGTTATTCTCAAAAACTTAATTTAAACTAAATACCAAGATTTACTAAATACCAAGAATACAATAATAGTAGTTTAATCAATGAGTGAATAATGAAGTAGTTTATTCTCAAGCAAAAGTTTAAAATTTGAGCGAGGCACGAGCGAGAATTTTAATTTGCGAGAGAATAAAATTCATTATTCACGAATCGATCACAATACTTTATTCTCTAACAAAGATTTTATTATAAAAAAGAATTGTGTATTATAAAAAATAAAAACACTTTCTTCAATTAAAACAATAAATCTTTATTGTTTTAATTGATAAATCAAATTTCTTAATAAAAAAACCCTGATGATAAAAAACGCCCTTCTCATACAATCAACCAAGTTCAACTAAACGAAATAAGAGAGTTTAAATTAAAATTTGATTTTTGAACAAAACTTATCAAAGCAATTGTGATTATAATTTGAAAATAATTTTAATGAAATCAAAACAATTTGACCAATTGGAATCATACCAATTGAATAAAATTTTCATTAGGCAATAGGTTAAGTTCATTAGGCTATAGGCATAGAGAAACATATATAGAGAGACGTAACCTCTATTCACACAAATTGTATATAGAATACTGATAATACAAATAAAAGTACAACCAGAGATGAAAGGTTAAGCAATATACAAATTTTACAAATTATACATTGCATTCTTTCTGTCTTATATGAAACAATAAACAAAGCAAATCAAAATAAAAAAAAGGAGAATTTATATTTGAAAGAGAAATATTTCTTTTGCTTTATTTTCTATTTTACTTTTACTTATATACGAAAAAATACGATAATTATAAAATAGAAAATAAAAAAAAAGTACTCGTATGTATGAGTGTTTAAATATATAAGGTGCGTTCGATTTGACTGAAACAACTGAAAAACAACAACAATTGCATTTAATTTTTCAGTTGCTTCAGTTGTTTCAGTCAAATCGAACACGGCTATAATTTAAGGATTGTTTTGGGATGATAATTTTTTATATTTAACAAATATAATTTCATTCATTGATAATTTTTTGTTTTTGTATATTTTCTATTTTACTTTTGCTTAAATACGAAAAAATACGATAATTATAAAATAGAAAAAGTACTCGTATGTATGAGTGTTTAAATATATAATTTAAGGATTGTGTGTGATGATAATTTTTTGTTTTTGTATATTGAAGAAGCAAATGATTGAATTTGTTATTTGGGTTACGAATTGTTTGTTTTGTTGTCAAGATTTTTTATTTATTTTTTCATCTCTTTTTAAATGGATTTGAACTATATTAAGTTTTTATTGTCCTAGGTCGATGACTTTAGATTTTAGAATATATCAATTTAGTTTGGTCAGAGTTTGATTTAAATTGATTCATTTGGTCGTGTTTGATATAATTACTTCGGTCTGAAAGATCTGAGATTACATTCATGAGCTCAAAGTGAAATTCTTACCCATGCTTTTTTGGCATTTCTCGACGTTTTAGGACCTACTGATTCTAAAAAAGCGACAAACAAAAATGTATGTCTGTCTGTCGGCCGGCCGTCCGCCGTCCGTCCGTCACAACCTACGAAATCTAGAAAACCGCTGAACGGATTTGAAATTTTTTTTTCTAAAAATAGGATTACTCAATAGAAAGAGCCGAAAGGACGATGTGTTCGATAGCTGTACCGGAAGCGTGTCAAAAAAATCGTCAAGTGTGTCAAAACAAGGAAATATGCATATTTTTTGCTTAAAAAACGTTCATTTTAAGTGATTACGAGTAGGAACATTGAATTTGGAGAAATCATGATGGTCGGGATTGGTATGGGAGACCAAAATCTAGATTTTTGCATTATAAGTTTGTCAAAAAAATGTTGTCAAGTGTGTAAAAAGAAAGATTTTTATTTATTTTTTTACTCAATTTTTTGGAAAAAAATAAAATTAATAATATGTATGCATGAAAATATATTATTATTATAGAGAATTATGACATTATAAGATTGTCAAAAAAATAATGTCAAGCGTGTCAAAAATGATTTCATTGATTTTTTTAGCCAATTTTTTGGAAAAAAAAATTTATCTGTTTTTATGAATTGGTTTTATTGAATTGGTTATAGTTTTTGAAATAGTTTTGGAATTTTGATAAAAGTTTGTATTTTTGATTTTGTAATAATTTTTACTATATTTTTAGAATTTTGGAAAAACTTTGAATTCTTAAGAATTTTTGGAATTTTATTAGAATTTAGAAAAAGTTTAAATATTTGATTTTATTCTAATTTTTGGAATGTTTTTGGTATTTTTCAATTTTTGATTTTGTTATAATTTTTGCAATATTTTTAGAATTTTGGAAAAAGTTTGGATTTTTAAGAATTTTTGGAATATTAATGGAATTTAAAAAAGTTTAAGTATTTGATTTTATTCTAATTTTTGGAATATTTTTGGAATTTTGAAAAAGTTTGATTTTATTTAAGTTTTACAATATTTTTGGAATTTGAAAGAAATATGAATTTGTGATTTTGTAATATTTTCTCGAAACGCTAAAAGGAGATGATTTTGAGTAGTTTGCTGAGTGTATCATCTTTTCACTAAATTATGTTAATTTTTGATCTGTTATAATTTTCCGGCAACGTATTGATGTTTCGTGTTAGTTTTGAAATAAATTTCTAAACAGAGATAAAAGTACTTATACTTTAACAAATCAAAATAAAAAAAGAGAAACATTTATATGTATTTGAAATTTCTTTTGCTTTATATTCTATTTTACTAATGAGACAACAAAAAATACGATGATAAAATACAATTAATAATAAAAAAAAAACTCGCATGGATTAGTGTTTCGTTTGACATGTTTATATAAATATATAAAGGTTTTTAGAATTCATTGATAATTTTGGTTTGTTTTTGTAAGTTAAAAATGGTCAAAATAATTTTTCAGTTTTTGAAGAATTTGGGTTACGCGTTGTTGTTGTTGGCTACATAGATAGATATTTGATTTATTTTTTATCTTTCAAATGCACTTTAACCATATGTTTAGGTTGTTGACTTTAGCCAATTTTTTTTGGTCAGAAATTGATTTAATTTGATTTGGTTGTGTAGGATAAAAATATTTTTAAATTTCAAAATCTATGTATGAAAATTTGTTTTAATTTAATGTTTTAAATTTGAATACATGAGTTTTAAAAGAATAGATTATGAAATTTAAAAATATTATTTTCCAATAATTTGTCTTATGATAACTTTAAACAAATTGGGTTTAAAGTAGTTATGCGGTTATGTGTTCTAAAAACTTTTTTACTTTATATGGCTCAAAAATACATTTACCTTAAAATTAATGTTTAATCATATCAAAGCGATACAGTAGATCGTTGTTTGTGATATATTTATAACACCTGCAGCCAAATTCTGTGACTGTGAAGTGTTAAAAATTTCTTTATTTCGATTTTATCACCAAATTTTTATCATTTTAACATTTTTTGCGATTCTATATGCAATTTATGTGCGATGTAAGTGTTGAAAAATTATAATTATTTTGACTCTAGTGGGGTCATAATTAAAGTTCTAATCTAACAACAGGAATTTGTTCCTCTATTGTTCAAGAAATATAGATTTTGAAAGAATTCTATAATATCTCATTAGAAGTATGTTATATTACCGTTCTGGATAAAAAGTAATATTTGTAAAAGTACTATTTTCATCACGACTACGATAGCAGACGTCGATCTTTTTAACAATATTCTGAACACACTTCTGCATAAGTGTTCAGATAGAGACAGATGACGTCTTCAATGGTATTGTGCTCTTGCATTATTTGTAATTGCCAGTTTCATTTTCAAAAAACATTAAGTTCAAGAAAACAATACATAAACCTACGACAAACATGAGCGTTTTGATACATGAAATGTAAATCTAGTTGACTGTATATACGTATATACATATAGATATATTAATTCCGAACTACGGTCTAAAACACATAAATACCAATCATTTTGAATAACACAATTTAAACATCAATTTAACTATATTTAAATATTTTCGAAGTTAAATTTGAAAAAAAATTTTTGATGTTATTTTGAAATCTTAAATAAACAAATCACATTGGTGTAATTGTGTTTTTTGACATAATGACGTTAGCAACAAAAGCATTCATTTTATTTTTTCACAAACCAAAAGTCAGTGTTAACTTTTCAGTTTTAACATTTCACTAATTTAGATTTTTTTACGGTGAAGTGATAAAAAATTTATCACTACACCGCTTCACAGTTACAGAATTTGGCTGCTGATGTTCTAAATAATATGATATAAGTTTATCCTTTGAGCTGCTTGTTTTAGGTAGATTTCATATAAAATCTACCTATTGCAATGGGAATTCTTGGAGTTCCGGATAAAATTTTAACAAAATGAATTTATTAGGCGTCGAGGAGAAACATATTTCTAATGCCGGGTGAAAAACACATGAAATCAGCAAGGTCTGGAAATGAGGTTTTAATTTTGTATAACTAGAATTCGTTGACATCAATAAAAAAAAGTTTTCTGCGTTTTTAGTTTTTTTTTAACCCTGTCTTACAGGGTGTTGAAAAATCAAGAAATTGCTCGACCCTGGTGTATTGAAATCAGAGTTGGTTTGTTTTAAACACTTTTGTTTTAAACACTGTTTAAAACAGTGTTTAAAACAAATTGTTTTTTTTGAAAAAAAAACAATGTTTTAAACAAAAATTGTTTTTTTTTTTAATATTGCAATGTTGCTTATTTACTATCCAATAGAACTGTTGTACGTTATCGTGTTTTAACGTTTTTAATACATTTGACCACCTTTTGGCACCTTAAGCGTCATTAAAATTTTAAAAAAATTTTAAAGCTTTCATATGTTTTTTTGTTAATAAAATGCGTTGTAAGGTGTTGATGAACGCAAATCCTTATGTTTTGTTTTTTTTTTTTTCAAAGAAGGAATAACTAAACAATAAATTCTATCACATATAAAATATGACATATCCCATGATGATAGGATAGCATACATAAAATAAAAATAAAATAAGAGATAAAAAGAAAATGTCTTTTAAAAATTTGCAAAATTACAAAATTAAAAGGGGGTTGCCAATAATCCGACTAGTGGTATATTCCTTGATCATGTGACGCACTGTCTTCCTCAATTATTAAAGCCCACACAAAGAGAAATATCAAAGCTCGATTCCTCGAGTAAGCAATAACGTGCCATTACCAAGGAATACTTCTAGATAAAATTTAGGGTTGACTAGGTAGTGATATCTTACTACTATTTCCTGTGGTATGTAATATCTCACGTTCACTCGTTTGTCAATACTAGCCAAACTATTATTAGAAATGTGCTGAAGGATGTGTTATTCGATTCCCGACAGACATTCAATGGAGGATCAAGTGCAATTTGTTTAATTGTTAAATAAAAAAGTGGTAAATATATGCTATTCCTGTGGATCAAAAGGAACATCTCAATTTTGAAAAGGAAATTAAAGATTGGCTTACGTATTTCATATCAGTGATATATATTAACATTTTTTATCAGATACTTAACAAAGGCTTGATAAAATCCGTGAGAACTTTATCAAATTTTAAAACCAGTCGCAAATGCTTTGAACAAATGAATCAAATTTAGAAGCAGTAACGACATGATTTAGATTTTATTTTTGGCCATCAATTGTGATACAAAAAATAATCAAACACGCATATTCAGCATTTTTTAACTCCGTTACATTACGTTATATTTTAAATTTAAATAAAATTATCTTGCTTTAAAAATTCAAATTTAAAATCTTGTTGTTTTCAAATTTTCAATAGATTTTTTGTTAAAGGTACTATATCGTTACAGCGAATATTCTTATATGAATTGTATCAATATCGTAATCTGTGATTTACAATCAGAAACCAAATTTATCTATTTAATCAAATGGTTTACCTGTTTTCCATAATCTTTTCAAGTTGAGCTATTTAGGTGCATCACGACTCGGAAATACGTAGGTCGCAGAATTCTTTTCATAATTCAAATTTCTGAAGTTTACGTTAGCCAATTAATACAACAATGCCATTAGATTGAGGTGTTAACTATTCTTAGTCATCTTGGGACAACTATTTGAGTAGCTACTGAAAATATTCAAGAAATCTTGAGAATCTTAAACGCGATCCTTAAGAATAGCCACAAAATCTTGAGAATCTTTCCGAATATATTGAGCATTTTTAAAGAATCTAAGAACATTTGGACGTACAGATCCTCTTCAGATGAAAATCTTTAGACGACCCTTATTGATCTGAGAATATTTAAAACACTAATTTTCTTTGGAGTTTTTTCACTCCAATTACGTATTTTCATTTAAAACCAAAAAAACGAATCTTTGTAGTAAAAAACATATTTAAAACAAAAAAAACACAAAAAAAACAAAAAAAACTGTTTTAAACAATAAAAAACGCGTTTTAAACAAAAAAAAACAGTTTTTTTTGTTTTTTTTTTAAAAACAGTGTTTTTAACCAACGCTGATTGAAATGGCTCTACAGTCAAAACTACTGGACTGATTTTATGGTTATATAACTCAAAATGTATGTATTAAACAGAGCAAAAGTAATTTTATTGTTTAGTTTTAAGCTTATTTTTTTTTAAATTATTGGATTACGCTTGGAAAGATTTTATGGAACTTTGAAATAAATAATACTTATAAACTTTAAATAACAAAATAAATAAAATATGACCAATGTTAGCAAAAAATTATGTTTTTTTATTAACGTGTTTTGGGTTTATCTACCGGTTTGGTATATATATATATATATATACATATATATATATATATATATATATATATATATATATATATATATATATATATATATATATATTTATATATATATATATATATATATATATATATATATATATATATATATATATATATATATATATATATATATATATATATTATAATTGTTATTGTTTAGTTAAAACACACTTTTTTGATATCTATATGTTTTTTACAACCGATCGATTTCGAAAGCTAAGCTTTCATTTTCAAGGATCGTTCTAAACTTTCTAAACCAGTTAAGAACGATCCTTGAAAATGAAAGCTTAGCTTTCGAAATCGATCGGTTGTAATAAACATATAGATATCAAAAAAGTGTGTTTTAACTAAACAATAACAATTATAATATATTAATGATATCTAGTGCTCTAAATAAATAAAAAATTAACTATATATATATATATTTATATATATATATATATATATATATATATATATATATATATATATATATATATATATATATATATATATATATATATATATATATATATATATATATATATATATATATATATATGTATATAAATATGTATATATTTATGCTATATGGGGACGTCGTTAATAAAAAAACATAATTTTTTGCTAACATTTGTCATATTTTATTTATTTTGTTATTTAAAGTTTATAAGTATTATTTATTTCAAAGTTACATAAAATCTTTCCAAGCGTAATCCAATAATTTAAAAAAAAAATAAGCTTAAAACTAAACAATAAAATTACTTTTGCAGTCTTTCAATTAAGTACAACACTAAATCTTATGTACTTTTCTTTACTTTTCTTGGAAAAGTGTTGTTTTCGAAGTCCTGCTCAACTGATGCATCTTGAATGTTACACGAAGATAAAGTGACAATTTTACTACTCTACTAATATTTCCTAAAGAAGAATGTCTCACATTTAAAATATTATCATGCTTATTCTTTTTTAAATGTCTTCTAAATTTATCTACATTGGAAAAAAATTTTTGCAGCTATCAGCAACACAACAATACTCACTGGTTCTAGAAAGAGTGGGAAAAACGTTTAAATGAGCATCAATGTCTTTTGAAACATCTGAAACAATGAAAAAGTTTTGATACCTTTTTACTTTATACTGCCCGTCACCGATTAAGTGGTTCTTGAAATTTGTGCTGGATTTGATTATTCTCTATTTGTTTAAGGATATGCAGTTCGGAAACTACAGTTATCCTCTATTATCCAATTTCGTTCCGCCCTAGGAAAGATGCCGCCATTATCTCTAATTCCAATGTCTCCTTAATCGGTCAGGGGCATCTTAATATCGAAATATCTAAAATTTCTTACCTGTGCATAGCATATGTCTGCTAAATTTATCATTTATCACTTCCACTATTTATCAATAATGAACCACTAAATTACCACGATTTTAAAAAATTTCTTCGAATTTTTACTTAGACAACAACCAAATTGAAACTGTTTAATATTTTGGTTATAACTTCAATTATGAAATTTTATAAAACGTTTGTAACAGCAAACTGTTTTTTTGTAAAAAATATGTTTGTTTCTTAAATTGCATAAGTCTCTTTGTAAAGTTTAAAAAAAAATCTGCAATATTCGTATTAGGTTTTACAACAAAAATTGTAGAATGTCATTTTTCTGTTAACAAAATTTTACAAAATTTTGTATAATTAATTTTTTATTTTGTTATGTATATATGATTTATGATTTAAAATTGAAAAAAAGCGATATAACCTTAACATTATTTTTGTTTAAACAATGAAAATGAATTGTGCTTAGAACTATTTATGAATTTATACGTTTTTAATCCAAATCACAAAAACAATTAGTAAGTTTACAAATGCTTTTCAGATTTAAAAAAAGGCAAATGGACAACACAAAATTTTATATAAAATGTAACATTTTTTGGTAAATTCACAAAAATATTTTGTTAGCACTTTTACAAACCAATTTTGTAAATTATACCGGTAGCGTTTTTTTGAGTGTATAAAAAAAAAGAAATTTGCGTCCATCAACGTCTTAAAAAGCATTATGTTGTAGAGCCTATATGGTTTATATGTGTTGTTGTGACACATATTGTAATTTCAAATATGTCACATATTTTGAAATTGCACAAACTTTTTTGAACTTCGGGGAAAAAGATGATGAACAATGTCATAGAAGCTACAATTTTGAGTGGAAAATTCGAAGAGGATGCTGCCACGACAGACAGGCCACATATTTCAATGATCCCAACAGATTCAAACGTTTAGTTTCCAGTGCAACTCGCTTTTCCAATTACCATCAACAAAGCACACGGACAGTTACTGCAAACGGAATTTAGTAATGTAAAATTAAATAAATGATAAAAAATGTGTAAAATATTTATTTTGAGTTAAAATTAAAAATTTATTATAAAAACATATATGTAAATCCAAAAAACATTGTTCATTTTTTAACTCCACTTTTTTATGATGAAACATTTTAAGGCGTGTTGCAGTAAAATTAATAAAAAAACAAATCGAATTTGAATATTTTACCGTTATGTTTCTAAAAGAAACTGTTCAAGGTCATATAATGTGAATTATTATTTTGCTCTGTTTAATACATACATTTTGAGTTATATAACCATAAAATCAGTCCAGTAGTTTTGACTGTAGAGCCATTTCAATACACCAGGGTCGAGCAATTTCTTGATTTTTCAACACCCTGTATCTTAGACAGGGTTAAAAAAAAACTAAAAACGCAGACAACTTTTTTTATTGATGTCAACGAATTCTAATTATACAAAATTAAAACCTCATTTCCAGACCTTGCTGATTTCACGTGTTTTTCACCCGGCATTAAAAATATGTTTCTCCTCGACGCCTAATAAATTCATTTTGTTAAAATTTTATCCGGAACTCCAAGAATTCCCATTGCAATAGGTAGATTTTATATGAAATCTACCTAAAACAAGCAGCTCAAAGGATAAACTTATATCATATTATTTAGAACATCAGCAGCCAAATTCTGTAACTGTGAAGCGGTGTAGTGATAAATTTTTTATCACTTCACCGTAAAAAAATCTAAATTAGTGAAATGTTAAAACTGAAAAGTTAACACTGACTTTTGGTTTGTGAAAAAATAAAATGAATGCTTTTGTTGCTAACGTCATTATGTCAAAAAACACAATTACACCAATGTGATTTGTTTATTTAAGATTTCAAAATAACATCAAAAATTTTTTTTCAAATTTAACTTCGAAAATATTTAAATATAGTTAAATTGATGTTTAAATTGTGTTATTCAAAATGATTGGTATTTATGTGTTTTAGACCGTAGTTCGGAATTAATATATCTATATGTATATACGTATATACAGTCAACTAGATTTACATTTCATGTATCAAAACGCTCATGTTTGTCGTAGGTTTATGTATTGTTTTCTTGAACTTAATGTTTTTTGAAAATGAAACTGGCAATTACAAATAATGCAAGAGCACAATACCATTGAAGACGTCATCTGTCTCTATCTGAACACTTATGCAGAAGTGTGTTCAGAATATTGTTAAAAAGATCGACGTCTGTTATCGTAGTCGTGATGAAAATAGTACTTTTACAAATATTACTTTTTATCCAGAACGGTAATATAACATACTTCTAATGAGATATTATAGAATTCTTTCAAAATCTATATTTCTTGAACAATAGAGGAACAAATTCCTGTTGTTAGATTAGAACTTTAGTTATGACCCCACTAGAGTCAAAATAAGTCTTATCTGCAAAAAATAGCAATATACTTAACATTAGGGTTTCTAAATATCCGACCTATTTGATTATCCGGATATCGAATGCATAAAAAATAAATTATCCGGATAATCCGGATATCCGGATAATTAAAACAAATAATAAGACATGCTTTTTATTTTGCGGTATTTAATTCATTTATGCATATTTTTCGTATATCTATATTAATTCATATTTATACATAGTCACAAAATAACAAAAATAGTAACAAATCATAAAATAACAATAAAAAATTGAATTAATCATAAATTTAACGAAGTTATTTATTCATTTTTAAAAACGCATATGTTAGAAAAATTATTGCATTAAATGTTGTTCGAAATTGAGTCGAGTTCTAATTTTTGTCCTGGTGAGACCAGCAATTGAAAATACGCGCTCTGTTGCAGTCCAGATAGGTTAATATATGTTAATAATGCGCGATATGGAATTTTTAAATTGTCTGTCATTTTTTATTATAATTATTTAAATAAACGAAATCTTTTTTCACCAATGTGGAAATTTCTTCATTCTGCTTCTCAACATGATTATAATTGAAGAATTTGCATTCTCAAGTTGTTTCTGCAGTGACGATATCTTACAAACTTCACTACTTAGACTTTCTTCATCCTTACTTTCAATAGTAATTTCTTCAGTGACTTCTTCAGAGTCATCATAATCACAGGTGGATGTATTCTTCTAAAAATTTCTACCGCCAATGCAATAGAGGCACCATTTGTAACATAATGAAAATATTTATTGGAATGTGGCATATTGCCTGTTTGTAAAAAGATCAACATAGTCATAGGGAATTTATCACGACGTTCATCCATTCGACTTTTTATCTGTTTAATTAACTTTTTTGAAAAATTCGTTCCACATTCTTCTAACTTTTTGAAAACAACTTTGTAAACCCCTCCAGCAGTCAAAAGCGTCCCTGAATTTTCGCTTAATTCTTTTACAGCTTTTTCCAGTGGAAATAAGAGATCTAACAACTCTCTTTTTTTATACCATAAAGTTTTAAAATACTTTTCGTTACAGTAGAGAAATTTTTATGCATGACAAAGTCATTACTTCGGACATATCTATGATTCCACTATAGCATTCATTGAAAACTCATCTTCTGTCACACATCGAGACAAAATTTCATACGTTTCATTTTAAGAATTTTAAAATTCCACCCTCATCGGAATCACTTTTAAGTTTTTTTGATGTAGATGGTTCATGAATTTTATCGATTTAAGTTAAAGTTGAAGCTGAATTTCTGATTATTTTATGAACTTTTAAATGATTTATCCTTTACATCCAATTTGTTTACTGCAATGCATAACAGAAAGCAACATCTCTTTTTTTAATTTTTTTTTAAATGATTCCAAACTTCAGAGCGTTTTGACGATGTATAGCCAGTGCTTTTAAAAATTTTAAATCTGTTTGTTGTTAAATAAATTTATTAATATAGTTATAATTTACTGTATTTATGAAGCAGATGCAAAATATATAAATTATTAAAATATTAAAAAATATTAAAAAGAATTCTCTGCTCTAATAATCTTTAAGAAACTAGCGCACTTCAGATTTTATTGGCGGGCTGCATGTATTTAAAACATTAGTTTTTTTTAATCAACATCAAATAAATATTTGTAACAACCCTTTACACTGCAGATTCACGAAGTGTGTCATAAAATATTCAAAGATTACAGTTTTCATAACATTGAAGTTGTAAATAAATTTTTAACTTACTGTCACTTCACTGCACTAATAAACTTTGCAACGCAGTTTAAATATTTATTTTTAACTTTGAAACGCAATTTGATTATTTTCTTTACAAAATAGAGGTTTTTTTAATATCCGGATAGTTACAAAAAAGTATCCGGATAGTCGAATATTGAAAATTGGGTCGAATAATCCGGATAGTTCGATATCCGGATATCCGGATTAGAAATTTATTTACAACTTCAATGTTATGAAAACTGTAATCTTTGAATATTTTATGACACACTTCGTGAATCTGCAGTGTAAAGGGTTGTTACAAATATTTATTTGATGTTGATTAAAAAAAACTAATGTTAAAAATTAATTTCGCTCAACCATTATATTTTGTTCACAAAAAATAATTTATTTTGAAAATAATAAATAAAGGATTTTTTATAATAATTCTATTAAATAAAACAATCAATGAAAATTTTATGCATTGACGTTTGATATTTAGTGAGTCGCCTACTTACTATAAGATTTTTTAACACTTACATCGCACATAAATTGCATATAGAATCGCAAAAAATGTTAAAATGATAAAAATTTGGTGATAAAATCGAAATAAAGAAATGTTTAACACTTCACAGTCACAGAATTTGGCTGCAGGTGTTATAAATATATCACAAACAACGATCTACTGTATCGCTTTGATATGATTAAACATTAATTTTAAGGTAAATGTATTTTTGAGCCATATAAAGTAAAAAAGTTTTTAGAACACATAACCGCATAACTACTTTAAACCCAATTTGTTTAAAGTTATCATAAGACAAATTATTGGAAAATAATATTTTTAAATTTCATAATCTATTCTTTTAAAACTCATGTATTCAAATTTAAAACATTAAATTAAAACAAATTTTCATACATAGATTTTGAAATTTAAAAATATTTTTATCCTACACAACCAAATCAAATTAAATCAATTTCTGACCAAAAAAAATTGGCTAAAGTCAACAACCTAAACATATGGTTAAAGTGCATTTGAAAGATGAAAAATAAATCAAATATCTATCTATGTAGCCAACAACAACAACGCGTAACCCAAATTCTTCAAAAACTGAAAAATTATTTTGACCATTTTTAACTTACAAAAACAAACCAAAATTATCAATGAATTCTAAAAACCTTTATATATTTATATAAACATGTCAAAGGAAACACTAATCCATGCGAGTTTTTTTTTTATTATTAATTGTATTTTATCATCGTATTTTTTGTTGTCTCATTAGTAAAATAGAATATAAAGCAAAAGAAATTTCAAATACATATAAATGTTTCTCTTTTTTTATTTTGATTTGTTAATGTATAAGTACTTTTTATCTCTGTTTAGAAATTTATTTCAAAACTAACACGAAACATCAATACGTTGCCGGAAAATTATAACAGATCAAAAATTAACATAATTTAGTGAAAAGATGATACACTCAGCAAACTACTCAAAATCATCTCCTTTTAGCGTTTCGAGAAAATATTACAAAATCACAAATTCATATTTCTTTCAAATTCCAAAAATATTGTAAAACTTAAATAAAATCAAACTTTTTCAAAATTCCAAAAATATTCCAAAAATTAGAATAAAATCAAATACTTAAACTTTTTTAAATTCCATTAATATTCCAAAAATTCTTAAAAATCCAAACTTTTTCCAAAATTCTAAAAATATTGCAAAAATTATAACAAAATCAAAAATTGAAAAATACCAAAAACATTCCAAAAATTAGAATAAAATCAAATATTTAAACTTTTTCTAAATTCTAATAAAATTCCAAAAATTCTTAAGAATTCAAAGTTTTTCCAAAATTCTAAAAATATAGTAAAAATTATTACAAAATCAAAAATACAAACTTTTATCAAAATTCCAAAACTATTTCAAAAACTATAACCAATTCAATAAAACCAATTCATAAAAACAGATAAATTTTTTTTCCAAAAAATTGGCTAAAAAAATCAATGAAATCATTTTTGACACGCTTGACATTATTTTTTTGACAATCTTATAATGTCATAATTCTCTATAATAATAATATATTTTCATGCATACATATTATTAATTTTATTTTTTTCCAAAAAATTGAGTAAAAAAATAAATAAAAATCTTTCTCTTTACACACTTGACAACATTTTTTTGACAAACTTATAATGCAAAAATCTAGATTTTGGTCTCCCATACCAATCCCGACCATCATGATTTCTCCAAATTCAATGTTCCTACTCGTAATCACTTAAAATGAACGTTTTTTAAGCAAAAAATATGCATATTTCCTTGTTTTGACACACTTGACGATTTTTTTGACACGCTTCCGGTACAGCTATCGAACACATCGTCCTTTCGGCTCTTTCTATTGAGTAATCCTATTTTTAGAAAAAAAAATTTCAAATCCGTTCAGCGGTTTTCTAGATTTCGTAGGTTGTGACGGACGGACGGCGGACGGCCGGCCGACAGACAGACATACATTTTTGTTTGTCGCTTTTTTAGAATCAGTAGGTCCTAAAACGTCGAGAAATGCCAAAAAAGCATGGGTAAGAATTTCACTTTGAGCTCATGAATGTAATCTCAGATCTTTCAGACCGAAGTAATTATATCAAACACGACCAAATGAATCAATTTAAATCAAACTCTGACCAAACTAAATTGATATATTCTAAAATCTAAAGTCATCGACCTAGGACAATAAAAACTTAATATAGTTCAAATCCATTTAAAAAGAGATGAAAAAATAAATAAAAAATCTTGACAACAAAACAAACAATTCGTAACCCAAATAACAAATTCAATCATTTGCTTCCTCAATATACAAAAACAAAAAATTATCATCACACACAATCCTTAAATTATATATTTAAACACTCATACATACGAGTACTTTTTCTATTTTATAATTATCGTATTTTTTCGTATTTAAGTAAAAGTAAAATAGAAAATATACAAAAACAAAAAATTATCAATGAATGAAATTATATTTGTTAAATATAAAAAATTATCATCCCAAAACAATCCTTAAATTATAGCCGTGTTCGATTTGACTGAAACAACTGAAGCAACTGAAAAATTAAATGCAATTGTTGTTGTTTTTCAGTTGTTTCAGTCAAATCGAACGCACCTTATATATTTAAACACTCATACATACGAGTACTTTTTTTTTATTTTCTATTTTATAATTATCGTATTTTTTCGTATTTAAGTAAAAGTAAAATAGAAAATAAAGCAAAAGAAATATTTCTCTTTCAAATATAAATTCTCATTTTTTTATTTTGATTTGCTTTGTTTATTGTTTCATATAAGACAGAAAGAATGCAATGTATAATTTGTAAAATTTGTATATTGCTTAACCTTTCATCTCTGGTTGTACTTTTATTTGTATTATCAGTATTCTATATACAATTTGTGTGAATAGAGGTTACGTCTCTCTATATATGTTTCTCTATGCTATAGGTTAGAAAACAATACAATAATACATACTATTATTATCGAAAAAACATACAAATAAAGCTGATATAATTAAATGGAAGAGAATAAAATATATTTTTTTAGATCAAAGCAACCTATTTTCTGCATGAAATTTGGCGGTTGCTATAGTTAACATATTTTATAAAATTTTCAAATTAACTAACAATGTCGGTATTGAATAAGCTAATATAACAGTGTGTTATTTTCTTACTAAAAATATTTTTCCTAAAAATATTATATCCGTCCAATTATAGTATGTTATCCATTCTAGCCAAATTATTTGAAAAGATAGACGTTTCAAAACTAAAGAAATTTCTCTGAAATAATAATAAACGAACAAAACGGCTTTGCATAGGATAGGGTTGATCTTTTTTAACCAATCATTTTGTATTCTATCAGAATTCAGAACCTAGTAAATTCAATTGACGCTGGTCACAAAGTTGACACTATCTATACCGACTTCGCAAAAACATTCGATCGTGTCAATCACAGGATTCTTCTATATAAACATAAGTGCATTGGCATTAATGGTGGTCTACTTAGTTGGATTGCAATTTATTTAAGGGATCGTACACAAACAGTAAAATCGTGTTCTGTATTTTGTAAACGTGTTAACGTACAATGTAAACGTGCAAATCAGTGAAATAATTTTTGAGAAAATTGTTTAATCGAAGCAGTTTTGATTTTGATATTTATTTTCCTAAATTTCTATAGCAACCAATTTTTTTTTAAATTTCTATATGAAATTATTTGAAACATTTTGTTTTTCAGTTGTATTTGATTTATCGTATTGCTAAGTACATACTTATGTTTTGTAAAATATTTTTTGAGAAAATCGTTAAACTGAAGTAATTTTTATTATCCACGACTACTAAAGAATATATACTTTCCATGTGTATGTCTTCCATTGTAATTTTATACATTCTCTAACTTCTGTATAGAATGTGACGCAATCGTTACATCGTTACATGAAATATGGCAGTACAACCGAAAAAAAATAAGTCTGCAAGTGGTAAAGCAAATTTGCGTAATTCACCCGCCCATAAAGCGGCACGTCCACGGAATTTGCAGGGACAACACATATATGAATCAATAAACAAATTTAAAATACATGCTCAAAACATCTGCGGATTGAACGCTAACCATGACCACGTGCAATATCATCTTGAGCACGACAAACCGAACATTCTATTCCTTACAGAAACACAAGTTTCTGAAGATTTTCTCTTTATAGAATCGCTTAATTCCAAATATAGGCTCGAATCTGCTTTCACACTCCATCAGGACGTTTGCGCATTCATTCATGAGAGTGTTGCGTACGTATACACGCTTTCTAAACTTTGAGCTACACGGTGATGGCTTCAATACAATGGTTTTAAAGATTTGTCTTCCCGAAATTACTTTTTTTACAATAACTTTATACCGGTCCCCTAACAAACGTAACCCAAACTTTTTTAATTCACTAACAAAAATTGTGGACGAGATTAGAGCAAAGTCCCCTAATTGTGAAGTTATCGTTACCGGTGACTTTAACGTCCACAACAAATCATGGTTGGAATTCTCCAAACGACCGACGATGTTGACAATAGTGGAAAACTGGCAGAAATTTTTGCCGCGTCTCAGGGCCTATTCCAAATTGTTAAAAGCCCAACTTTCACTCCCCGCAATGGCGGTGATAATAGTTTTCTTTTAGATCTCTATCTTACCACAATGCCAGATATTACGAGTGTCGATGTAGCGAAAGGTAGTATTGGAAATTCTGATCATTATTTAATTTCATCAGTTATCAAAACTGTTTTACTTAAAACTACAGCTCCGAAATCCCGTAAAATATTTCACTACTCAAAAATGGATAAGAGTGGTCTTCAAAATTTTTCCATGGTTTCCTTTTCGACCGTCATTGTTTTTACACTGACAATGTAAATGTTTCTGCTGGGCCATTCCGCGGTAATCGATACCAAAAAGTAGAAATATAACGTGCAAATATGTATACTTACATAGAAAATTAACAGGCTTTATATTTTAATTTATCATTATCTAAAAGAATTTCTATAATATTTTTGCTGATTTTCGTAATATTTTGTTCAAGCCAAGTGAGCGGGTTTCAAAGTCTAGCATGGAAAAATTTACTAAAATAGCAACATGATTTTCACGTCAATCACATTCAAAAACCCGCCATTCACATTTGCTACCTATACTGCAACTCATTATTATTTGTTGAAAAAAAAATTGAAAGCAATCAGGTAAGTAGTAATCATTTTATTGATGAAATTGTAACGCAGGAATTTCTGTAACGCCCGTCACAAAATGCCTAGAAAAGTTCATCCTACATGAGGCTGACTTGCTTTTATTTGGTATTGACCTTACAAAAGTAAGGTTATAGGATTAAACAATCCTTGAAAAATATTCGTGTGAATTAAAATAGACCTTGCGTTAAAATATAGGCTGATTTATTTGTGTAACGCCCGTCACACCTTGCACCCGTTCCAATTTTCTTTACTAATGTTATAATTTTTTAAGTGCACAATAGGAATATTATACGTTCCTCTATGTGTTCCTCTATGTGTGTCTATGTGTTCCACTTATCCAATATCCCTGTTTGAAAAAATTGATAGCTTTTTCAGACGGATGCCCAGTTCAAAAACAAATTTACTATTTCCAGTGTCTATTACAGTGAGAGACTGGAGGGTGGGCTTTCTTTGTCAATAGTTATGGTAAGGGCGCTGTCGACGGCTGTATGCAACTGCGACGGATAGACTTTGGCGGGCAATAAAGTCTCGGTGAACTTTTATCAACATATTCTGGTAATATTATGAGTCTTCAAATCCAAAGGGCGCGCGTTAAATATCATTTCGTCAATGAAAACGACATTCATGATTTTTAGTAAGTAGGGTACCGATTAGAGAAGTACTGAAGTAGAGTACACGAGTAAAAGAACCGATGGAATAATGGAATACTTTAAAGATGCTACCTCCACTGCAAAAACAGCACTATTTCAGATACTTGACTGGAACTTCCATTTCATATGGTCTTACAGGGAGTTCAAACTCCCAAAAATGCCTTTTGTTTAGAGACAAAAATAATCATAAAAGTCCAAAATAATAAAGAAAGTCTGAAAATTTACTTAAGAATTTGTTTAATTTACATTCGTAACACCCGTCACAAATCTTGTAACACCCGTCACAATCTTCTTTTGTAAAAGAAAAATATAAAAAGTAATATATAGACAAAATACTTATAGTGTAGGAACGGACGATTCTTTAACGCACAACCTAGCTATTAATTTTACGACAAAAATTTCTAGTTTAGCTAAACTCTAATGATTGGTGAACAAGATATCATATTTTGTAAGAGTACTCGTAACACCCGTCACAGGACTTAAATCTATTATTACATGTAAACGCTTGAATGATTCTAAATGTATTTTTGTTTTACTTTAAGAAATCATTGAAATGAATTGAACTGTAGTCAAAACACAGAGACTTTTGTTCTAATTTGGAAATTATATCAGTTTAAATGCGTACAAATGTAACACCCGTCACTGCGGCATGGCCGTGCTCAAAACTTTACAGAAACCATCCAATTTGCTATCAATAAATTCGTCCCTTTTTCCATTTTAAAACCCAAGCAAAAATACTTGTATTCGAAGGCTGCCAAAGCGGCTCTTAGAAACAAACGTAGATCATTTAACATATGGATTCATAACAAAACTCCCGCTAATCGATCCCAATATCTAAAGGCCAACAAAATATTTAACCAGATTATCTCAAACGAAAAGTCTGAAATTGACAGAGCGAAAGCTTCAAAACTTACGTCTTTGTCTATTTCTGACAAGAGTTTCTACAGTGCCATGAATTCTTTAAATTCTGGTACAAAATCTTCTATTCCCCCTATTATTGATGGTGATTTAATCTTCAATGATCCCGCAAGAACAGCTAACTTGTTCAGTGAACGCTTTGCTCTGAACTCCACTGTTTTGGAAACTCCTAAAGAAATACCCCAAATCCAGTCTTC
Source organism: Diogma glabrata (assembly GCA_963693315.1). Taxonomy (NCBI): domain Eukaryota; kingdom Metazoa; phylum Arthropoda; class Insecta; order Diptera; family Cylindrotomidae; genus Diogma; species Diogma glabrata. Next base: position 162,549,699 of record OY856188.1, on the reverse strand, counting down.
AGGAGTTAATATGAATGAACTCCACTTCAAACCCAAAATAGTCGCTAAACTTTTAAAGGGGCTAAACATCAACAAAGCCTCAGGAATGGACAGTGTTCTACCCATCATTTTTAAAACCTTTTCTAAAGAACTTGCACCAACTTTGACTAAAATATTCTACCAATCCTACAAATCTGGAATATTTCCCTCGTGCTGGAAGTTGGCCAATGTCCAGCCCGTCCCCAAAAAGGGACCAAAATCCGATATCTCAAATTATAGGCCAATAGCTTTACTATCGGTCCTATCCAAAGTCTACGAGCATTATATTAATACACACATTTCAAAATTTCTGGAAGTAAATCATTTAATAGCCGACAGACAATACGGTTTTCGAAACAAAAGATCAACCACCGATCTATTAAACTATGTAGCGCATTAATGGAACAGCATACTTGATAGAGGTAGTGAAACATACGTTATCGCTTTAGACATCGAGGCATTCGATCGAGTCTGGCATGCCAACTTAATCAAGAAGCTCGTTGCGTATGGTTTTCATCCCAATATTGTGAAGCTGATTCAAAATTTTCTATCAAACCGATACATTTCGGTCTACTTAGACGGATTTTCTTCTGAGTCTAAACTAGTTAACGCTGGTGTACCTCAAGGCTTAGTATTGTCCCCAACCCTATTTTTGATTTATATCAGCGGATTGTTGAAAATCACCAGCAACCCAATAAATAGTTTTGCAGATGATAGTACTCCTCTGCACAAGTCGTTCGAGCCCCTTCCTTCAAAAGGTAAAATGCACGAACGAATTAATACCGCCCGGAGAGACGCTGCCATAAACGTGAATAAAGACCTAAAAAATGTCGCCGATTGGGGTGACCAAAACCTGGTTAATTTCAACTCTACCAAAACACAGCTGTTGATTGTTTCCAGATCAAAGACCGAGTTCCCCAAAGATATTTTATTCAGTATGTGTGATGAACCAATAGGTGAATGTAATGTATTCGTTTATTGGGTGTCACAGTTTCAAATGACCTACTCTGGAACGATCATGTAATGGCGATAGCAAAAACTAAAAAACTCGGCCTCCTAAATAGATCCAAAAAATTTTTCACTCCATACCAATTGCTCCATGTTTATAAGTCCTATATTCGTCCCTGTATGGAGTACTGTTGTCAAGTTTGGGGTGTTTCTTTTGTTTCCATCTTGGCCGTCTTGGACTCTGTTCAAAAGCGGGCTTTACGAATTGTGGGTGATCAAACTTTGACATCAAAACTTGATTCCCTACAACATCGTCGCACTGTTGCTGACCTCTTTGTTTTTTACAAATACCTTCATCAACAATGCTTAGATGAAATCAGCAGCATCATGTCTCAAACTTATTCTTACCTCCGCTCCACTCGACAATCGGCTACCACAACAAGTCAAACGGTCGAGATCCAACGCTGTCATACTGGCAGATGGCAAAAAGACTTCTTTGTCCGAACTGCATACAAATGGAATAGTTTGCCGGAATCCTTAGTCTCAGGTGACTTCAACTCGCAGAGGTTTAAAAAAAGCGTTAATTTACTCCTTGGAACGCCAGTTGTTGTGGGACCCAGGTCTAGACCTAGGTCTTAAAAGCTATTTATGTGTTGTTGTGACACATATTGTAAACCCTATAACACAACACATTTTATTAAAAAAAAAAATGCAAGAATCTACTATTCTAAATTTCTTTATCAACACTGAAAAAAGTCGGACAAGTGCGAATAAAATTCGCTCGCCAAGGGTTCCGTGAATGTAAAAGAACACAATATCAAAAATAAATGACATAAAGTTATGTTGTAAAGTCTTTATATCGCCAGACTATGGACGCATAACAGAATAAATGTTTAATCGTAAACGTCAATCGTAAATGTCAATCACATCTACATTGATCAAAAATGTTACTTGAGGTTAAATCTTATCCATAGCTGTTTATGTTAGCTAAAGAAAGATTTAACCAGTATTTTAATGGTCTAAATAGGGAATATTTGTTCTATAAATCAGCGTCGAAATATAGGGTGGTATACATACACTTAAAATAGCACATTTTTTATTAATAACTAGAAAACTGTGCATCGCAGAATTCTGAAAAAGGTTGCAATTTTTTAAATTAAGTGTTCTTTCAAATGATACTCGCTTGGTTCCAAAAAAGTTTTTTTTACCCTCCCTACACCCATCCCCTAAACACACAGAAATATAATTATTTAAGAGTTCGCTATAATTTTTGTTAAAATATAGCCAACTTCCTGTCTCTATGAATTTTTTCTGTCAATCAGTGTCGAAACGTAGTGGGGGGGAACGGTCTGGAATTTACACATTTTTTAGAATAACTCCAAAACTGTGTACCGAAAAATTCTAAAAAAAATTGCAATGTTTTGGAAATTTGGTGCTCTTTCAAATGATACCCCACTCGCTTGGGTCAAAAAAAGCTTTTTTTACCCCCCTTACACCCATCCCCTAAACACACAGAAATATAATTATTTGAGAGTTCGCTATAATTTTCGTTCAAAATATAGCAAACTTCCTGTCTCTATGAATTTTTTCAATTTTTTCTGTCAATCAGTGTCGAAACGTAGGGGGGGAACGGTCTGGAATTTGCACATTTTTAAAAATAACTCAAAAACTGTGTACCGGAAAATTCTAAAACAAATTGCAATGTTTTGGAAATTTAGTGCTCTTTCAAATGATACCCCAGTCGCTTGGGTCAAAAAAAGTTTTTTTTTACCCCCCTTACACCCATTACCTAAACACACAGAAATATAATTATTTGAGAGTTCGCTATAATTTTCGTTCAAAATATAGCAAACTTCCTGTCTCTATGAATTTTTTCAATTTTTTCTGTCAATCAGTGTCGAAACGTAGGGAACGGTCTGGAATTTGCACATTTTTAGAATAACTCAAAAACTGTGTAGGTACCGGAAAATTCTAAAAAAAAATTGCAATGTTTTGGAAATTTAGTGCTCTTTCAAATAATACCCCATTCGCTTGGGTCAAAAAAAATTTTTTTTTACCCTCCTTACACCCATCCCCTAAACACACAGAAATATAATTATTTGAGAGTTCGCTATAATTTTCGTTCAAAATATAGCAAATTTCCTATCTCTATGAATTTTTTCAATTTTTTCTGTTTATCAGTGTCAAAACGTAGGGGGGAGAACGGTCTGAAATTTGCACATTTTTTAGAATAATCCAAAAACTGTGTACCGAAGAATTCTAAAAAAAATTGCAAAATTTCTGATATTCGGTTTTCTTTCAAATGACACCCCACTCGCTTGGGTCAAAAAAGTTTTTTTTCACCCTTCCCAAGCCCAATCCCTTAAAAGCACAAAAATATAATTATTTGAGAGTTCGCTATATTTTTCGTTCAGAGTTTATCAAACTTCCTGTCTCTGTGAATTTTTTCAGATTTTTCTGTTAATTAGGCTCGAAATGCAAGGGGGGATCAACTTTTTGTGTCACTTTATTGATAATAATTCAAAAACTATGCATTGCAAAATTCAAAAAAATGGCAATATTTCAAAAATCAAGTCTAAAATCAAATGACACCCCACATGACCTGGTTTTAAATTATGTTTTTACCCCTTAACATTCCCACCCCTTTAATAAATATAGTTATGAGTAGCTGCCAATTTTCTATATTTTTCATTAAAAACCTACTTAATTTTCTATCATTCCAAATATATATCAAGATTTTCGATGAAGTAGGTTCGGAGTTATTCGGGGCAATAAAACATCCAGAAAACGTCATTTTTCGAAATTATACAAAAAATGGTAAGGTGTAAAATTCCAAAATATATTTTTAAATAATGCTGAAATGAAGCCCTTTCATATGATACCCTACTCGTCTCGATAAAAAAATGTATGTTTTCAAAGGCTTTACATCGTACCTCCTTAAAACAAACGAACACAACTTTATTTATTTTTTAACCCACCATCTTGTGTGGATAAGTTAGTTTTATAATAGTTCACGACATAATCGAAATAATGTCAAAAACACGTTGTACTCTCACCAATAGTGTTCCGTATAAAAAACGGAACCCTAAAAACTACAACAACAAACGATGTGTTTATGTTTAAACATTCTCATATAAATGAGAGAGAGAGTATATGCGCCCGTGGCCACACAATAGAACAAGTATTTAATTCGTGAGCACTTATCGTGCTATCGTTATTTATATGTAAAATATTATTCGTTCCATATCAATTTTTATCAGGATAATGATAGATTTTCACCTTAACATAAAAACCTGTATTAAAGAGCAATTAACATAGAAGCCAATGTACAAAATTTATGATCCCTCTTATGTTAACGAATAAGTTAAAATTTAAATTATAAATAATTATTTATTTATGACAATCAGTGTTAAAATTTAATTGTTATTCAAATGATAAATATTGCCATCGGTTTTATAAAATAATGTTATTTTAATCATACTTTATAATGTATATAATATTATTATAAGTATCTTGTGTTTTTTATGGGTAATTCTAAAATTTTCTTTATGATAGACATAAAAGTGACTTTTGAATTTTTGTGAATTTGATATGAATTTTTTTTTTTCGGTGAACTGATTTATTTAATTTTAATTGTATATTACATTACAAACCAAAATAAGCTTAGATTTAACAACTTTCTCAGAATAAAATTTCACAAATCTGTAAATATATGTATGTTTTTTTTGGAATGTATTTTTTATTCGCTTTTATTATTGTTATTTGCGGTCGTAAAGTGTCAATTTGTAATACTATATTTTGTTATAAAAAATAAAAATTTTAATCACAGCAACCTTTCAATTAAAAATTTCATAATCCAATCAAAATATTTGTTAGTTTTTGTTGTCATAGTTATTCAATTTGTGTGAAGAAATAACAAATATTTTGTTCAAAGGTTACATACATATTTTTATCACAAAATTTATGAAAATTTCTAATATGGTTAAATTTAAGGAATTTTATAGTATATGATGACGCATGAACGTAAGCTATTTTGGACTTAATGTGGGTGCAAGTTTTGGCTGGCACCTCGATTTGCAAACACCACATACGTCTAATAACCTTAGTTTAAGCCGTTGCATCGTAATCTACTATTTTTTTCTTTAGAGTTTTGAGCGTGTTTTCTGACATATTTATGCTTTAGGGCGCAAAATAGTAATGTTACGTATTGTTATTTTAATCGGAAGAAATGCTGCTTTACGCCCGATTGTTGAATCGTAGAATTGCATTTTTAGACCAGTGCAGATACCTCTTAAAAAGGCAAAAAATGGTAAAAATTATTAACAGCATTAAAACTGTGGGATAAGGAAGAAAACATTGATAGGAAAAATAAGTTAAAGGTGATCCGAGCTACGAGGGTGAAATGGGGCGGGCTTTTAGAGATAGAAAATGGTTTTTCACGGTTTTCAGCCAAACTAAACCTTCTATCGAAAAAAGTTTAAGGTAAAAGTTGTAGGTAATAAAAAGGTATATAAATTTTGTGTAAGCAATTTCACATAACCTAAAATTTGCCATGAAAAATAGAAAAAACCGAGAAAAGAAGTTTTTTTTGTTTTTAATTTTTATCTCCCACAAAAAAAAAATTTATTCACACTGCAATTTGATGGAAACTTACCTTATTATGTCCCTAATACGCTTTAATATTTTGGAATCAAAACTTTATGTTTAGGTTTAATTTTGATTTTAAACCAAAACAGAGACTTCATTTTCACCCTAAAATTCTCATGTTCTGGAAACAGTTTTTTCAAAAAAACAGTAATCATTATTTTTGTTGAAACGTCTACTTTTAGATGGTGAAATAAAAACATCAACACAGAAACATTTTTCAAGAAATGCGAAAAACTGCATAAACGTGATATTAAATAGTATATTTTCCTACAAGAGATGAAAACATTGTTTTTTTCGTGAGTAAACATTTGTTCACGAGACGCGCTAGCGTCGAGTGAGACATGTTTACGAACGAAAAACGTTTTTATCTCGCGTAGGAAATGCAATTTTTTCTACGATACTAATATATAATCGATATTTACTATAAATTATAAAGATATAAATCGACAACAAAACATTCAAAATTCGTATTCTATTTTTTCATGGCTACGTTGTTTAAAATACTTTGTAAAATTATATGAAAAACCATAGCAACTATAATTTGTTATTTTTTTACACTAGTGAGTTTACTTTTCGCATAGAAAAAAGTTATTTTTCAATCATTTGTTGTTGAAAAAAAAAAATTTTTTTTTCATCATTTGTTAAGGGGTGTGTGAATGGCAGGGGTGTGTGAGACAAGCTCCTCGCGCTACACACTGAATTACACTAAAAGTCGATTCGAATTTGGTAGCCAAATATTGCATTTCGAACTTTTGGCTGTGATACAAAAAATTATGAACATGAACCAAAATCACAATAACAAAGGCACTTTTCAGCACTATAAAAACTTCTTAACTAAAAGACCCGCAATCAAATCGATTGTAAGCCCATTTAATGTTTATTCATGTTTTGTTTTAGGTAGATTTATGTTTTATTTTTATTTTTAATGTGTCACAACAAAAACCATACGCTAAACTAAAAAATCATTTGTTAAAATTTACCCTTGAAATTCTTAAAAAATATAAAGTTTTCCATGGTAACGCTTATTTATTTTTCACCATCTAAAAGTAGACGTTTCAACAAAAATTATGATTACTGTTTTTAGGGTTCCGTTTTTTATACGGAACACTATTGGTGAGAGTAAAACGTGTTTTTCACATTATATCGATTATCTCGTAAACTATAAATGCTATGGACTTGAAATTTGGCATGCGTATAAAACTAACTTGTCCACATGAAATGACGGATACAAATAAAACTAAAGTGGTTTTCGTTTGGTTTACAGGGGTACGATGTGAGACCTTTGAGAAAATACATTTTTTTATAGATTCAAGTAGGGTATCATATGAAAGGGCTTTATTTCAGTATTCTATAAAAATTTATTTTGGAATTTTACACCTTACCGTTTTTTGTATAATTTTGAATAATGACGTTTTTTTCGCGTTTTCTTACCTCGATTAGCTCCGAACCTATCTGATCGAAAATTTTCAAACGTACTTGGAATGATAGAAAAATTAGTACGTTTTTAATAAACAATATAAAAAAAAGTGTCATATTTCCATACTTAGATTTATTAAGGGGGTGGAAATGAGGAGGGGTAAAAACACTATTTAAAATGTGGTCGAGTGGGGTGTCATTTGAAAGAGCACTTAATTTAAAAAACAAAGCAAATTTTTTTAGAATTTTGCGATGCCCAGTTTTTGAGTTATAGTAAAAAAAGTGCGAATTTAGACCGTTCCCCCCCCCCCCCCAACGTTTCGACACTGATTGACAGAAAAATTTGTTAAAATTCACAGAGTTAGGAAATTTGCTAAATTTTGTACGAAAACTATAGCGAAGTCTCCAATAATTATATTTCTGTGTGTTTAGAGGACCGGGGTAGAGGGGGTAAAAAAAAACTTTTTTTGACCCAAGCGATTGGGGAGTCATTTGAAAGAACATCTAATTTAGAATTCGTTGCAATTTTTTTTAGAATTTTTCGGTGCCCAGTTTTTGAGTTATTGTGAAAAAAGTGCAAAAATTCACACCGTTCCCCCCCATACGTTTCGACTCTGGTTGACAGAAAAATTTGTAAAAATTCACAGAGTTAGGTTATTTGGTAAATTTTGTACAAAAACTATAGCGAAGTCTCCAATAATTATATTTCTGTGTGTTTTGAAGACCGGGGTAGAGGGGGTAAAAAAAACTTTTTTTTACCCAAGCGAAAGAACATCTAATTTAGAATTCGTTGCAATTATTTTTAGAATTGTGCGGTGCCCAGGTTTTGAGTTACTGTTGAAAAAGTGCAAAATTCAGACCGTTCCCCCCCTCCATACGTTTCGACACTAAATGACAGAAAAATTTGGAAAATTTCACAGAGTTAGGAAATTTGCTAAGTTTTGTATGAAAACTACAGCACAGTTTTTGAGTTATGGATAAGAAAGGGCTAAATTCAGATCGTGCCGCCGCCTACCTTTCGACGATGACTGACTGAAAAATTTGAAAATATTCACAGAGACAGGAATATTGGTAAATTTTGAATGAAAATCATATTGAAGACTCAAATAATTATATTTCTGTGTGTTTAAGGGATGGGTGTGGGGAGGGAAGAAAAACCATTTTTGACCCAAATGAGTGGGGTGTCATATGAAAGAGCACTTAATTTAAGAAATGTTACAATTTTTTTAGAATTTTGCAATGCAGAGTTTTTGTGTTATTAAAAAAAAAATATTTTTAGTATGTAGCCTTTCCACACCCCTAAATTTCAATACTCGATTGACCGAAAAAATAATCAAATTTAATCCATTTACAAGCTGGTGTAATTGAATCTTTTTTAAGTTACCAAAAACATCTATGGATAATATTTAACCTGAATTAACATTTTTTTTGCCATTTTTGATCAATGTAGATTTGATTGTAATTTACTATTGACATTTACAATTTAACATTTATTTTGTTATGTGTCTGTGGTCTGAAAATATAAGGACATTACAACACAACTTTTTGTCAATAATTTTTGATATTGTGTTCTTTTACATTCACGGAACCCTTGACGAGCGAATTTTTTTCGCACTTGTCTGACTTTTCTTTGAAAAAACTGTTTCCAGGACATGAGAATTTTCGGGTGAAAAGGAGGTCTCTGTTTTGGTTCAAAATCAAAATTAAACGTAAAAATAAATATTCCCGGGTAAAAAAAAGCTAAGGGGCCAAAACCTAGCCATAACTCCTGGGGGTTGGGTGGAGCTTAACATTTTCCACACAAATGTGTAGAAATAGGTTGTGCAAAGAGTAACATATATGAAAATGAAGATAAACATAATATGGTCTGCACATGTTTACACTGCATTAGACTGGCTAATAACGCGTAATATAATAAACTAAGCCTTGGTTCAGTCCGAAACCTGGCCGAAAGCTAACTAGCCAATGCGAGCTAAATAGCTCGCCAATACTGGAACGAGATCAGTCCGTAGTTTAACATTAGCAGCTCGTACCCGGGTAACACAAAAACTGTGCATTCCAAAATTCTAAAAAAAATTGTAATGATTTCTTAAATTAAGTGCTCCTTCATATGACACCCCACTCATTTGGGTCCAAAATGGTTTTTTATGCTCTCCCCACACCCATCCCTAAAACACACAGAAATATAATTATTTGAGACTTCGCTATGATTTTCATACAAAATTTACCAATCTTCCTGTCTTTGTGTATTTTTACAAATTTTTCTGTCAATCATCGTTGAAACGTAGGGGCGGAATGTTCTGAAAGTTGTACTTTTTTGACAATAACTCAAAAACTGTGCACCGCAAAATTCTAAAAAAAATTGTAATGATTTTTAAATTAAGCTGACTCTCCATTAGTCTTTTTCATCTTTTTTCTAGCCAAAATAGAACGGGAAACCATGATTAATTTTCTAAAGAGAGAGTAAGACGAATATCACACTTTTTCATGGAAAAAATATTTTTTCCACTACCCAACTTAAAAAATCTACTTTCGATGCTTGTTCATTGCATCGAAAATTTCTTTTTCGTCACCAGTGATAAAAAACCTATACAAATTACTTTCGTACTTAGTGACGAAAGTAAGTTTTTAAAAGCCATCTATTTTCTAATTTCTTAACTAGAATAAATCGTCCTAGAACACCCGTTAAGAGAATCAATTAATTGAATGAAATAATTTTTTAGTGTTAATTTGTCTTTCTTGGGAAGACGACGTTAATTAATTTTAGAACTTTTTACGGACAATTTACACTAAAAATGTAAAAATATTATAATAGTTAACTATATAAGATTCACATATTCTTTTTAAATAGTATGGTAACAAACAGTTGGTGTTAAGATATTTTTAAAAAAATTATTTCTCCTATTTATTTAAGAAAAACGAAAAAAAATATTTATTTACATAAAATATTTTACGTTGTTTTAAAATTTAAAATATATCAGGAATTTACGTATCGTCATTCCCATCCAAAAACTAAATCAAAACTGTTGTTTTTATTTTAGACTTGACTTTGTATATTAGACAACCGTCTTTAGTTATAAGCCTACTATGTAGACGCAAAATGCAAAAAACAATAAACCTTTAAAGATGTGTTATTATATTTTACGAACTTTATAGACCAAATAGAATAAAATTATAGAATTTTGTAGTGTAAATAGAATAAATATATGTATATGTATACAGTTGACGATTTTTTGTACGAAAGAACAATCAGTCTTGTAACTAAAGATGGTTTTATTTATAACATAGAAATTGGATAATTTATTTATATTGAGTCATCTATATTTTAATAGCAGAAATATAAATTTAAAGATTTTGTTTGGGTGTTTATATGTTTTAAAATTTGAATTGTATGTAATTTTAAATGAAAATGCTTAATAATTAATAATAATTTTTAAAAAAGTAGTAGAAAAAGTACAGTTTTTTACTCGCCGAAAATCATATTTTGAATCTCGCGACCATTACCAAACTCGGCTATCGCCTCGGCTGATAAACTGTCCTCTTGCTTCAAAATATGTTGTTTTCGGCATCGTTGAAAAATATACTATTATAGGATTGGAATTGTGTTATTTCACCATTATTTTTAATAAACATCTAATTTTATTATATATTTTTAACAATGTCGTATCCAACATAGACTGCTAGATAATTTTAAATATTTTTTTTCAGTGTAAAAGTCGTCTTTTTCCATAAAAAAGTCTTGCTCTATAGACTTTTTTATAGTAGAACACTTTTTTATAGTATATTACTTTTTAAAAAAAGTCATGGAAAGTAAAAAAAAGACATGGAATAAATAAAAAGTCTTCATCGTTTTTCCTTTCGCACTTATATGATTTTCATATCTTCTATTTAACAAAATAAAAAAGACGAGAAAAAAAGACTAATTGAGAATGACCTTTAAGTGCTCTTTCAAATGACACCCCACTCGCTTGGGTCAAAAAAAGATTTTTTTTACCCTCTCCACCCCCGTTCCCTAAACATCTAGAAATATAATTATTTGAGACTTCGCTATGATTTTCATTCAAAATTCACCAAACTTCCCAACTCTGTGAATTTGTACAAATTTTTCTGTTAATCACCGGCAAAACGTAGAGGGGGGGACGGTGTGTAAGTTGCGCTTTTTTGACAATAACTCAAAAACTGTGCACCACAAAATTAAAAAAAAAATTGCAATGATTTCTAAATTAGGTGCTCTTTCAAATAACAGCCCACTTGCTTGGGTCAAAAAAAGTTTTTTTTATCCTCTCCACCCCCGTCCTCTAAACACCCAGAAATATTATTATTTGAGACTTCGCTATAATTTTCATACAAAATTTACCAAATTTCCCAACTTTGAATTTTTACAAATGTTTCTATCAATCAGTGTCGAAACCTAGGGAGGGGGTGGGGGTGTCAGGGAGGTTTGGTGTTGGATGGGAGGGGTTAGGGGGAGGTTGGAGTAAATTAGAGATGGGGCTATTAGTAGGAACGGGAAGAGAAGTTTGCTGTTCGATGACTGTAGGTAATCTATTTATTGCGTTTGGTGTTGTTGTTGGGGGATCCATAGAGTGTTGGTACATCCTTTTTTCGAGATATTGGGATGATTCACGTATATGTATCGTGTTGCAGGTTTTTTTTGGAGTTAAATCATTGAGTCTGGTGAAAAATTTTTGGTGCTTCGTATTTTTACACTCCCAAATTTTTTTGGAATTTTGAAAAAAGTTTGTATTTTTGATTTTGTAATAATTTTTGCAATATTTTTAGAATTTTGGAAAAAGTTTTAATTTTTGATTTTGGAATATTTTAAGAATTTTGAAAAAAGTTTGATTTTATTTAATTTTTACAATATTTTTGGAGTGAAAATATTTTAATATTTTTGGAGTGAAAATATTAATCACAAATTCATATGAATTTGTGATTAATATTTTCTCGAAACGCTAAATGGAGAGGTTTTTGAGTAGTTTGCTGAGTGTATCATCTTTTCACTAAATTATGTTAATTTATGATCTGTTATAATTTTCCGGCAACGTATTGATGTTTCGTGTTAGTTTTGTAATACATATCTAAACATAGATATGAAAATATTTGTACTTTAAAAGAGTTTTGTTTGATATTCATCGCTGCCCAAAACTAAAAACCATGTCCTCATAAAAGTTTTTTGCCGAAAACTATATACAAATCCTATACCCAAACCGAAGTCTTGATATCTCAGAGCTGTGAGATTTCAGCCCCTCCATATTTTATTTTATGTTTTACAGGCAAAATTCTTTTATTAATTTTGCAATCTACAATTTCGATTTTACAAAAATTGTAAAAGACATTGATAAGGATATCGGTGATATGGCGACGTCATGCAACAAATCTTTTTGTTTTAAGAAATTCAATTCTGCTTCTACAGAATCTAGACGATCTTCGGTTATTTTTAGTTGTTTGGTTAGTTATTCAATATTGAGGTATGGTTTTTTGCTACTTGTGCTAGATTATCAATTTTTTGTAGTAAATATCATATTTTGCAGCACTTTTATTATGAAAAATGGCCGTTGCTGCCATTAGTTGGGACAACGATGGATTATCCATTTATAGCAAGATTTCTAAAATTGATTCACCAGATGATGTAGAACCATTTCTAGTTATTTGTCCTATTGTATTATTGTGACACTACACTGAATTGCCAACAAAAAGTTAAAATTTAACAACACCACACGAATATAAGAGATTTTTTTCAATTATTTTTGCTTATTTTTAATTATAGTATATAGTTAACACAGATTAGTGCAATTACTAGAATACTAGATGTTTGCAAATACTATAGATGTTTGTTCATTTCTACGCCATCTTAAATTTTATTCACTTCACAACTCGATTACAAATGCTTTTTTCATCTTTTTGCCTATGTTTAACCTGGCAAAAATTCTTGTAGGAAAATTATATAGGAACTTACATGATCATGATCATTTCTTGTAGAGAATTGGGACAAGAAGTTTACAAGATCATACAAGATCCTACAATATTCACATAGGATCTTTTATAGTTCATGTAAGATCCTAACAAAAATTCCTACAAAAATTTTTGTCAGGGTAAGAACTTACATGATCATGATAATTTCTTGTAGAGAATTGAGACAAAAAGTTTACAAGATCATACAAGATTCACATAGGATCTCTTAAAGTTCATGTAAGATCCTAACAAAAATTCCTACAAGAATTTTTGCCAGGGTAATAATCAATAATTATAATATAATATATAGTAATTACAATATAATATATAGTTAATACAGAATAAGTACTTTGCAAATACTATTTTCACTTGAACTAATAATTAAAATTATTGTTTTTATTTTTTTGGTAATTTAAGCGGTTAGAATGATTTCTTTTCATTTATTTTTATTTCGCGACAAAAGATGTTTGTTCATTCGTTCGCCATTTTGAATTTTCTATTAAAGACTATTAAATTAGAAATCGACAAAATAACATTCAAGATTCATAGTATTCTATTTTTTTATGGTTACTTTGATTTTAAAGCCTTATAAAATTTAATGAAAATACCATAGCAACAACAATTTATTATTCTTTTTACACTAGGGGATTAAGCGTCATGAAAATATATTTTTTCTCCGATAGACAGCAAATATAAATTTTGCAGACTTATTTCAGTCAGCAAAGTGGCACTTTTCCTGCCTAGGCAGCAAAGTAAGAACTTTGCTGCCTAGGCAGCAAAATAATTAGACTTCATAGAAATAAACAGATATTTTTCCACGAATCTGGCAGAAATTTTTTAATTTGTCAAACTTTAATTATTATTACATTTCCATAACAACTAAATCTTCCAACAATTGCGATTACTTTTTTCAGTTTTAAAATTTTGCTTTATTTTTAAAGTAATAATTATTAAATTACATATCATTGTAATTAATCGGAGAAAAAATTATATGTTCAACTCGGCAGCAAGGTAGATTGACTGCCTTGGCTGAATTCCTAGCCTCGCTTCGCTCGTCTATGAACTATCAGCCGCGGCAGTCAATCTACTACTTTGCTGCCTAGCTAAACAAATAACTATTTCATATGCCATCATTGAAAAAATATATTTTAAATATAATGAAAACAGAAAACCACAAAAAATTTACAATCCTAGAAATCGAAACATAAAATTTTTTCGAAAATTTCTTCTAATGGAAAACTGGTGAATAAGGTCAAATCGTGAAAGAAAATACTGTGCTCGTATACTTTTTTTAAAAGGTATATTGAATTTAATATATTTAATATAAATAACCAAAAATAAAATCATGAACGGAAAATCCGCAGGAGAAGATGCTCGAACTGAAAATAGTTAGGGCAAGCCTGAATACAGTCAGGGCGTGATCATCTCATGGTCAGTCTAGAAAGGGCAAGCCTTATTATTGCAATCTGATGTGGGCCTGTTCCGGGCCGGATTTACAAAACCCTTTTAGGGTAAACAAAACCCGTTGAATGAACAAAATGAGCAAAAACCCGTTTAACCGGTTTCGGGTAAAACCGGTTTACAAGCCCTAAATATACCATACACATTTGACTATCTGTTGTTTTGAAAAATACTGGATCTCATCTTAATGGTCGACAGAAGATCGACTATGGATATGATGTTCCTGCATAAAGTTATTAACTCTCAAATTTAATTTTCCGAAATTCTGTCTTATATAAATTTCTATGTTTTATAGTTAATTCGAGATCTCGCAGTTTTTCTTCACATAATAACTGGAAAAGACCCAAAAATCCCAAATAACGGTAAAAATGAAAATACTTAATTTATTACAAACAAAACACATAGTTTTCCTAAATCATAATTAATAATATGATATTTGTTAGTTAGTTGATGTTAAACCATTTAAAAAACGGTTTAAAATTACATGGTTGCATTTGCATAGTTATAGGTTTGCTCATAATTAATTTTATTTGTAAAATCAGTACTCGACTACTATTCCCATCAAACCGCATTCAGTTCTGGGAATGTATTACGCCGCTTTCAGGGCGTAAAAACCTATGATACATAACTTTAATACATAAATAACTATTAGGATGCGTTTATGTTGGAGCTTCAATAATAGCGTCGACCATCGATGTGATTCAAGCGAAGTAAATGAAAACATGCTTTCAATTAGGATTGTTTATGTTGAAGCATCGATAAAAGAGTCAAGCATCGAGTCAAGCGTCGATAAACGATTTGTTCTTTTTCGACGCTATACTATCGAAGCCTTTGATCGATGTTCATTTTATTTATTTTATAAAAAAATACATAAAAATAAAAATATTAGTTTTAATTAATTTAAATTTTGAAGTTTATGGAAAATTGATTATTAAATTAATTGAATTTAAGTTTATTGTATATATTTTTGTAAATTTTATTAAAATTCTCGAAGCTCCAACATAACCACTGTAAAAGAATAGCGCTAGTCAACGCTTTTATCACTGCTTGACTCGATGCTTGACTCGTTTATCGAAGCTTCAACATAAACAGACCCTTAAACGTCCTATAAACAGTTTTTATTAAACCGATAGTCATATAGTTTTTCAAAATCTTTAATAAAGATATAATTTGAGTTTTTAAAGAATATTAAAAACGGATACATTTTATAACAATAATTTAAGACTCCATTATTTTGTATTGTTGTGATTTTGTTTATTCTAATATTAAAAGTTTTCTTCTATAATTTAAACTTCGCAAAACATAATATTAAAAATTAGGGAATGAAAAATAAAAAACATAGGCACTAGAAAAGTAGAAATTAAGTAAGTTCATTCATTCATATTTAATTGAAGGCAATTAATTGTAATCAATTTAAAAATAATATTATCCTAATTTTATAAAATAATCCTCAATTGATTTATTTTAAATCTTTTTTAACTTGTTGGTATCTACCAAATATAATTTATGATCAAAAGAGATTTTGACGAACTTAATGTTTTTGATGATTTTAATCAAATTAAATTTATAATTTAATTTACTCACGCGATGTATGTAACTAATTGTTTAATTGGATTAGAAATACGTTAAGGATACATGTTGTTTGCATGACACATTCGTGTTAATATTTCAAATGACTGGCTTAAAAGGGCATTAATTTGTATTTATTTATAGCAAACTAGGTTACATTTTTTGCGAACAATATTATTTGTATGGTTGAACATCCGTTTAAATCAGTAAACATAAGTTGAACAATGTTCAATGTTGTAAAAACAGTAGGAATAAATTGGAATTTTAACAACAGTTTTCGACAAGGTGTTTATTACGAACCAATTTCGTGATTCAAGTGAAGATGATTCATATTAATTCTTAAACACTGGATTTGGAATATTTCTCTTGGAGTTTAGTATATTCTTCAACGATACCGAAAACAACATATTTTGAAACGAGAGGACAGAGGACAGTAAAAATTATTATTAATTATAAAACATTTTCATTTATAAGTACATACAATTCACATTTTAAAATGAGAGCTATCACCAATCCTCACTAAAATTTTCTATTTGTCGTATAAGAAAGGCGTTTTTCCTGAAATCTGGAAAATGGCAGCTGTGCAACCAGTTTCAAAAAAGGGCAGTAAAACTGATCCAAATAATTACAGACCCATTTCAATTTTGTCCGTTGTTGCAAAAATTTTTGAGAAATACATTAATTTTAATATAATGACCTTCTTAGAGTCCTCAAAATTGCTTAATGAAAGACAATACGGGTTCCGTAAAGGAAGGGCGACAGGAGATTTACTCTCTTTTGTCACTCATGTATGGAATAAATCTCTTGAAAACCATGGTGAAACTTTCGGTGTTGCTCTTGATATATCTAAAGCATTTGACAAAGTATGGCACAACAATCTTATTTGCAAATTAGGTTGCTATGGTTTGGACGACTAACTTATTACTTGGGTACAGAGCTTTATTTCAGATCGAAAATTTCGGGTCAATGTTGATGGTTTCTCATCAGAAATTTTTTCAACTAATGCAGGCGTTCCTCAGGGTTCTGCCTTATCACCAACTCTTTTTATTATTTATATTAACGATTTGTTGAATTCAACTGTTAATCCTATTCACAGTTTTGCTGATGATAGCACACTTCATGCATCACATGAAATGTCTAATATACATTCTCCATCAGCGCTTAATAACTGTAGGTCAAATTTGTAAAACAGTAAAACACAGGTTTGCCATTTTTCTAGACTGTCCGCACCTAATCCGTTTCCTTTAAAGTTTGACTCCAAAGATCTAGTGGAGAAAGAATCTGTAAGACTTCTAGGAGTAGAAGTTGAAAACAATATGAAATGGAATTCTCATATTTTTAACCTAGCTAAGAACGCTGTTCAAAAATTGGGATTTTTGGGACGATGTCGTAAGTTTTTCAATAGCGAACAGCTTCTATTAATATATAAATCATTTATACGTCCCTGTATGGAGCACTACTCTCACATCTGGGGTGGCGCATATATTAGTAGCTTAAAGTGTCTTGACTCTGTTCAGCGTAGAGCTGTTAAACTGATTGGCAACTCAACTCTTACTAATGAGCTTGATTCCTTGCAACACAGACGAAATGTTGCTGATCTGACAATTTTCGATAAGTACGTTTAGTCGAGGAAAATTAGGTTTTAACTTCTAAGTCCTCAGGGACAGCTCCGATTTTGATGATTTTTTTTTTAAAATGTGTGTTTTTATATATTATTTGAAATCAGAAACATTACAATGTGCGCAATTAAATATTTATATTGTTTAAATAATAAAAACATAATTTATGGAGAGAAAAAATTTTGTCACGGTATTTTTTAACTTTTAAATAGTATAATTTAAAAAATTTGTTTTGTTTTCTTTTTAATTTTTAAAAGCTTTAAATTATACGAATATTGTAAGAAAAAAATTGTAAACAATTATAAATTATTTTGTATTTATTTTACATTTAAATATGAAAATATATAATTCTAAATTCAGAAAGTGTAAACTATAAATTCAGGAAATTCGATAATTTTAATTCGATGATTAAAGGGCAGAGAAGTCCCCATATAATGAATAAGCATTTCCATAATCCCACAAAAAAAAATAAAGTCCTATTTTCATATAATTTAAATTATATGAGTTGAACATGTATGATTCATAGTAACATAACTTTCTCAATTTTAAAGTTACAACTTCCATTAAAAACTCGATTTATAGATTCTTTCAAAGCTATGATATATATGATATATATTCCAACATGCCTAAACCCTTCACCTTCAAATTGTTAAGGGTTGAACGACTCGAAAGGAGTGATCCGTGCACTATAATGCAAACTTGAAACAGTTATATCTTTGGTATTTTTTATCCCACAGAAAATAAAATAAAACCAATTTTTGGTTAAGAAAAAACCTACGTTTTTGTCTGGAGAATTTTTTTACGTATATTTGTTAGTTTTAGAGTTTTGTTTTAGTCTCTTTTTTTCACAGAGTTCCGGATTCTAGGTCAAAATATTTTTTATTATAGGTTTTAAATATTAATTAAAAACACTATTTGTTATTTTTTAAGGCTTTATTTGCGCCTTAAAAAATAGCAAATAGTGTTTTTAATTAATATTTAAAACCTATAATAAAAAATATTTTGACCTAGAATCCGGAACTCTGTGAAAAAAAGAGACTAAAACAAAACATTAAAATAAACAGGTCGATAAAGACAGAAGTTCTCTCTCTTTTTAAAAGAAAAGTTAGTTTTAGAGTTATTTTGAACAGAAGGTACTTTCTTAGGAAATTTGAAAATTCATTTTTCATTATTATCAAACTTTTTTCGGAAAATACGTATTCTAATCTAGCAAAACTTCTGGATCACATAGGTAACACTAAAATACAGACAGTTGTAAAGGGGCTATGGCCTATGGTCAATATAAATTCTATTAGGAATGACCGAAATTTTAACGCTGAGTTTCTATTTTGAATTCGAGATGCCCGCATCATAGCTTGGTTTTTTTTAATGCAAACGACTTGAACTAGTGCCTATTTTAAACGTCTTTCCAATCATTACAAAAAAGTATGACAGTTTTGTCCGAAAAATGCATTACTTTTCCGTTATTTAACGTTGAATTCTTCGAACCAAGTCGTTAAAAAAATGTCTCGTCATTGAACCATAACTTGCTTCATTTTGGACCTACAACCCTCATAAAAACAACTTGGTTTTTTAAGTTTCATTTTTGTTGATTATCAAATTTTTGAGAGAACGCTAAGTTTAAGAGTTATTTTCGAAAAACTATCAAAAACCATGCGTTTTTCAACGATCAATATAAGTTTTCAATCGCAAATAACTCTATCGAAAAAACCTTATACAACATTCTATACTTCAAATGTGTCCTTTTATCTATTTTTGGGGTTACTTTGAGTGAAAAATGTTCCACCCTCGAGAAGGGTGGGAATCCACCCCAGGATATAAGGGCACATCAGCGCTATGCCACTTTCGTTCCTTGAGCCATTCCTAAACTACTCACCAAATTTCATGTTAATCCGACAAGGGTCAAAGAATTCGGAGCGGAAAACGTGTCTGTTCGTAAAACTCAGCAAAGTCTCTATATTAATGACAAATATATATACAGAAGTTAGACATAGCGTGTACATATTTTGCTACTCTTATAATACCATATTTTTATGTTATTATTAAATGAAATTTTCTATAAATTTGAACATAATAATTCTTTTATTGCATAAATTTTGTTAAAAAAAATAATTTGTTCATAAATTTTGTTTATATTGTTTAAACAATATAAATATTTAATTGCGCACATTGTAATGTTTCTGATTTCAAATAATATATAAAAACACACATTTAAAAAAAAAATCATCAAAATCGGAGCTGTCCCTGAGGACTTAGAAGTTTTACGGATTTTGAAGCTAATTTTCCTCGACTAGTTATGGATGAACAAACTTCCGAAGAGATCAAATCTATTTTCCTGAACTAGCAAACCTATCGCGTAACACCAGAGCAAATGTTGTGGCCCATCCTTTTTCAGTTCATATAAAAAAGTGCAGAACTGTTGCCTTTCAACATGATTTTTTCAACAGAGTCTCTCATTTATGGAATGCCTTACCCTCACGGGTTTTCCCTGATAGCTTTAATACTCAAAATTTCAAAGTTAGCGTCCATAAGTTTCTTAAAGAAACTGAATAAATATTCAAACTTAATCCCAATCCATAGTTGGGCATGGTATCTTCGGATATTCAGAGACGTTAATTTATAATTTATTATAATTAACACTAAACATGCCTAATTTTGAATAAAAAAAAAAATACACTGTTGCAAATTAAAATTTTTAAATGTATATTAAAATTTAAATTAAATATAGCTTGTAGATATTCGTGCTATATAATATAATAATTGGGTATAGCTAGTATATGTTCGCGCTATATGATTCAATCTATATCTAGTATATGTGTTATTATGGTTTTCCATATTATTCACTGTTTGTGTGCTTTTGTCACTTTTGAATTAAAATGCAATATTTAAAAATATACTTTTTACTGTTTATTTTTAAATTTATTTATAATAATAAAACTTCCTTATAGTAACAATTTGATTTTTATTTTTTATTTTTTATTTTAAAGAATATCGATTTCGACTTACGTCATCCTCAGTTCTTAAATTATTATCCGAATAATAATTTAAGAAACTGAGGATGACGTAAGTCGAAATCGATATTCTTTAAAATAAAAAATAAAAAAAAAAAAAAAAAAAAAAAAAAAAAAAAAATAAAAATCAAATTGTTACTATAAGGAAGTTTTATTATTATAAATAAATTTAAAAATAAACAGTAAAAAGTATATTTTTAAATATTACATTTTATATCTAGTAGATTCTCGCTATAGTGAATTTTATGTGCCAGAGGTCATTCGAATTATTTCCAATTAATATTTCTTCAATGCTCTCAAATTGTTTGAAGATAACTCAAGAAGTCGAAATAAATGATTTATATTAGTCAAAACAATAGTTGCCTTTCTATCTTTTGATATCTAAATATCCATTACAGCATTGCGGAATAAAATATAAAATTTGAATAAAACATTTATCAATTATTCAACTTGATCTTCTTATGATAATATATTTATTAAGTTTTCATTAAAATACAACATGATTATATATTTTTAGTAAATTTTAGTTGTTATCACATTAAACTCTAGCTCGCACCATCCATATTCTCAAAAAATGTCAGCTTATAATTCATCTGTAAATAGATTACTTACTAAAACTTATATTAAAACTTCTGTTATTAAAAAATAGATGAATAAATTATCCAATTTCTATGTCATAAACATAGCTGTCTTTAATTACAAGCCTGATTGTTTTTTTCGTGAACCTTTTACATATACATACAAAATCCTATATTTTTATTCTATTTACTCTATAAAGTTCTTAAAATCATTAAATAACACATCTTTGAAGGTTCATTGTTTTTTGCATTTCGCGTCTAATAGGCTTTATAACTAAAGACAGGTTTGTCATAAACAAAATCAAATTCAGATTTCTAAAATAAAAACATCAGTTTTGATTTAGTTTTTGGATGGGGATGACGTAAATTCTTGATATATTTTAAAACTACGTAGATTATTTTATTTAAAATAAATATTTTTTTTTCGTTTTTGTTAAATACATAGGTGATAGAATTTTTTTTAAAATTATCTTAACACCAACTGTTTTTTATCATTTTTTTTTTTTTTTTAAATAAAATGTGATGTGTAGTAGGCATTACAATATGTGTCACAACAACACATAAAAACCTTTTAAGACCAAGGTCCCACAACAACATGCGTTCTAAGGATGTTAATGGACGCAAATCTGGTTTTTTTTGTTTTTTTTTAATATTTTTTTTGTTAAATAATGGATAACTAAACCATAAATCCTATCACATATAAAATATGACATAGGCCAATATTTCGTGATAGGATAGGGAAAATAAAAAATAAAATAAGAGGTAAAAGCAAATTTGTTTTAAAAATTTGCAGGAACAAAACTAAAATTGGTTTGCCAATAGTCCAGCTAATTGCATAATCCTTGATTATGGGACGCAGTATATTTTTCAATGATTAAAGCTCAGATATAAAGTTATATGGAGGCTCGTTTCTTCGAGCAAGCTACAGCGTTCCAGCATCAAGGAACATTCATTAGCTAAGATTGAGAGTGCTACCGTTGACTGAATACAGTTCATCCGCCAGCACCCCTAAGATATCCCCTTGGCTAGTGATATCTCACTGCTATTGCCAGTGGTATGTGATATCTCACGTTAACTCATATGTCAATAGCAGGGACTGAAGTACGCGGGGTTGTCACACCCGTGGATCAAAAAATAGAAAAAAATTAACAAATTAATAAAAACTGATCCCTCCATGCGGAGACTTCATACTATTTAAATAGAATATATATAAATATTATATATTTAACTATTATTATTTTTACAATTTCAATGTATATTATTAATTCAATGAATTATTTGTGATATTACATCACTCCGATGGAAGTTATCATGAATAATAAGACTGAATTTAATAAAATATGGTGTGCAATTTAGGAAATTTTTTGCTATCCACAAAATTGTCGATCGATCTAGTTTCGAACCGATAAGAACTTTTCATTACACCTGAAAAAATGTATATTATTCTCATCAGGGCTAACCGACTGGATACACTACCAAAAAAAGTTAACGCTATATAAACCAAAATTGGTCTACTGCTCTATCGAAGTATAAGAAAACAAAAAACTTTCTTAAACATATATTTATTAGATTTAGGTTTAGTCAATTCATTTCTTTAGTTGATCACTATTGTTGTTATACCCTAACCAAGCTAGAATTGGATAACAAACATAAATCGGCGAGAAGAAGATGACCATCTTCACTTGTGTCTACCGACACATTTCATAAATTGCACACCATATTTTGTTAGATTCAGTATTATTAATGTATATTGTCCGTAAATAATTCAAAAATAAATTAACGTCATCTTCCCAAGAGAGATAAATTAACACTAACCAAATTATTTCATTCAATCAATGAATCGAATCAATTGATTCACTTCATTCACCCACTAGGATGGTTTATTCTAGTTAAGAAATTAGAAAATAGATGGCTTTTAAAAAATTATTTGCGTCACTATGTACGAAAGTCATTCGTATAGGTTTTTTTTGTCACTGGTCACGAAAAAGAAGTTTTCGATGTAATGAACAAACACCGAAAGTAGATTTTTTTTATTTTGGGTAGTAGAAAAAAAGGTTTTAGCGAACTAACCTACTTTTCTTTAGAATTCATTGACGTCTGCCTCCCAATGAAGGGAGTATAGAAGATTTAGTAGAAGAATTGACGAAATAATTTCAATCCAAATTTTTTGTCGAAAATTGACATATTTGTGGTTTTTACCGCATTACCTCTTTTACCTATATTTTATGGCCTTTAATTATTATGATTCAATTTTCCGTCCATTATTTTGAGTCCATATATCATGTTTAAATATTCTGAAATAAATGTTATCGATGTTTAACTATATTGATAACGCTGATGCATAAGCTGAATCATAGTATTTTAAAAATAGAGTGTGCTCTTATCCACTACTCAATCAAGACTTCAACTCATCGCTAACTGTTGCCCTTGCTATACAGTTTCACTTTTAGAAAAAGTAATTAGATGAAATTAAACAAATATTTTTAGCAAAATAGACAAACTGGAAGTCAAAAGGTTGACTAAAAAGCTGGAATGCAGAATTTTTGTGAGTTTTGCAAAAACCTTATAAACAGATGCTCAAGAGATACGACTTATCCCAATATCGCCCAAAAACTAATCAGATTTTTGTCCTTCCAGTCGCCATTCAATTCCATTACCAGTATAAATGTTATAGATCTTTAAAAAAAAACGGGTGCTCTGGAGACCCCCCCAAACCCTCCAACCCTTTGTCCAATGTACCCAAAAGCCTATAAAATCGATTTTAAATCTTTTGCATTAACTTTTATCAACGTTTCATGAAAATCGATTTGTAACTGTAGACTATAGTTAATAAACCCTTTAACCAGAAAAAAATTTTGTTATCGGAAGTGAGTGCGCACAAATATCGGAAACAGTACTAAAACCTATATATCAAGTATCAATAAGATACTTAAGATAGCCAGGATTAAAAGTTATTAAAGTTATTAAACTTACGCGCCTTGGGAGACCTTCCGCCATTTTGTCCAATTTTATCCAATTGTAGATCTAAACCATTCTTAGATCAACCATCTTGCACGTACACTATTTCATAAAAATCAATTTATCCATTTAGGAGGACTTCTGTCACAAACAACCGGATTTTTTTTTATAGTGTGGTTCATCACTTAGTTTATAAACCTCTAATGCTTTATGCACGTGTTAACGAT
Source organism: Diogma glabrata (assembly GCA_963693315.1). Classification (NCBI taxonomy): domain Eukaryota; kingdom Metazoa; phylum Arthropoda; class Insecta; order Diptera; family Cylindrotomidae; genus Diogma; species Diogma glabrata. Next base: position 162,525,292 of record OY856188.1, on the reverse strand, counting down.
TGGAAATTAAAGTTAACTTAAGGACTTAAGATAGGACTGCAGCGATAGTGTTGGTGTACTGCTGATTTAAAAACTTGGGGATTGTATGTAGCAGGGAAAACATTTTATGGCAATCGATTCCACTAGTATACCGAACGTGAAAAGAAGGAGTTATTATAGCTAGATGTTTTCACATTAGAGACCTCTAAGGTATTCTTATGGGATAACAACGATTTTCTAGTGGCTCGTGGAGATCTACTTAATAATGGTATTAAATCATTAACTTCTTTAGAGCATTTACCGTAGCAGTATCTGTAGAATAGTGTAAGAGCTCCAACCACTCATCTATGATGCAGAGAATCCATACTCGATGTTATTATTGGATCATCAATCAGTTTCAAAGCACATCTGTGGACTCTGTCAACAAAATTTAAAGTGGTATCTGGTGCTGCAGACCATAAATGGGAGTCGAGTTCATGAAACTAGAGGCGTTTTACTAAGAAAATTGATTTTTTAAAACCGTTATAACGGCCGTTTTGATATTAATATTTAAAAATATTTAAAAAACTTAAAATCTTTGAAATCTTTTTTATCAATTTCTTTTAAAAATAGACCTCTGCAATTAGAGATTCCTGAATGAGCGGCTCCAACAAAAAAGCTTTTTTGAATCCCTTCGAACAGCCGTTAAGTGAGCGGCTCCAAAAAAAGCTTGTAAAACACAAAATGCTTTTGAAACTACCGGAACTTTAACGGTCGCATTTGGGAAGCCAGATCAAAAAATTGTTTCTACAAAAGTGCGTTTTATCAATATCTTGAAAAAATTCGTAAATCAGCAAAATCCGACACATGTTTAAAAAACTAGAAGCTTTCCACTAGAAAAAACTTGGATTATTTCAACCTTTATAACGGCCGCTTGGATTCTAATATTATTAAAAATTTCCTAAATTTTCTAAATTTTGAACCTTTGGAAACATTCTAATCCGTTTCATTTAAATATAAACCTCTGCAGTTAGAGGTTTTTGACTTGTTGGCTTCAACAAAAAAGATATCAACAATCCCCAACAACGACAATTTGCAAAAACCTTATAACAAAACAATCAATGAAAAAATAAATAAAAAGATTAAAATAGAAGAACTAATTTTTTTTCTTAGAAATAAACTATTATGATACATATTTCGCAGTAATTGCACGACGTATGGGATAGACTATAGAGGTTTGCGGTGTGTTTTTCATATAAAGTGTCATACATTGTCACACATATGTTCTGTTGTACATTTGGTATTTGTTTGTTCGTTCGTAACAACGTTCCAAAATTGCAAAGATGCAGTTCTGCTTATATGTAGCTAATTACTTCGGTTTTGAAAAAACAAAAGTATTGAATTCTCGAGCCAAAAGTGACAACGTACATCGAAAAAAATCGACTATTTTTAAAAAATCTGAAATTTTGATATATTGTTGGTATTGACGAATGAAAACAAGTGTTTTCTGGTTTTATTTTTTGAGGACTCTGAATCGGAGTTATGCACGGTTGAATTTTTGAGGCTTTTTCACGTAGTTTTGGTAATGGTGTAAATGTTTTGTTAATAGGTGCCACAAATTTCATGCGATTTACGTATATTTTTGAAAATAAAGAGAAAAATGGTTGAATAATCGAAATGTGTAAGTTGGAAATTAATAATTTTTCTCTTTTTCGCCAGACGGCGCGTTAAACCTTCGTTTAATATCTCAAAAATCGTCCTTTTTTTTTGTTTTTCACAAGTTTTAAAGTAAACCCACGCAGCTATGAAATTAAAAAAATAAAAAGTGAGAGATTCCATATGGATTTTGTTATACGATTTTTTAAAGTTTAAAGAAAAATTCACATGTTTTTTTTACATCAAATTAATTATGCTTTACTAAATGTTAATCTAATATATTGAAAATTTTTTTTTTAACATCTGTACTAAATATTGAAACATATCCTGTGCATTACTTATTGAAAAATAGGTTTTTTATGAGAATAAGAATTGGAGATTCCAACGATCGAAGATTGTATTTTACTTTTAACATCTCGACACTAACATAAGCATGAGTCGATTATTCATACATTTTTTTTTCATTGAAAATCATAATTTAATAAAACAATTAAAATATTACAAACAAATACATTAAAAAATTAATTTAAATATTTTTTTGCCTCTGAATTGTAATATTTTTGATTATCGGAAAACGGAAACAATTATTTAATCGCGTGTAGGTTAAAAATAAAAAATAAAACCAGAAATGACTTTTTTTCTTTCGTCAATACCAACAATATATCAAAAGTTCAGAATTTTTAAAAATCGACAAAAATATGTGCGTTTTCAAAATAATAGCCTTATTAATAGCCTTAATTTTTGGAATTTTGAAAAAATATTGTTTATTTTGATTTTGTTATAATTTTTGCAATATTTTAAGAATTTTGGAAAAAGTGTGAATTTTTGGAAAATTTTTAAAATTTTGAAAAAAGTTTCAATTGTTGATTTTGTTATAATTTTTGAAATATGTTTAGAATTTTGAAAAAAGTTAGTATTATTGATTTTTTTATAATTTTTGCAATAATTTAAAATTTTTAAAATTTTTTATTTGAATTTTTGATTTTATTATAATTTTTATATAATAATATTATATAATAATATATAATATTTCTAGGTAATATTTCTCGAAACGCTAAATGGAGAGGTTTTTGAGCAGTTTGCTGAGAGTATCATCTTTTCTCTATTTATAATATGATCTGTTATAATTTTCCGGCAATGAAATGATATTTCGTGTTAGTTTTGTGATTAATTTCTAAACAGAGATAAAATACTTGTACTTTTACAAAGAGTTTTATGTTTGATATACATCGTTACCGATAACTAAAAACATTGTCATCATAAAAGTTTTATGCCGAAAACTATATCAAAATCCTTAACCAAAACCAAAGTCTTGATATCTCAGAGCTATGAGATTTCAGCCCCTTCATATTTTTGTTTTAAAATTTGTTCGATATCTGTTTGTAATTAGTGTGTTTTGTTTGAGCTAATCTGATACATCAGATTCTACTTGTAGTTGTACTCAAAACTGTCTGATCTCGAAATTTTTAGCGAACACCCTTCCGCTTGGACTTTTTTTTACAGCACCTTAGTCAAATATAATTAGGTTTATAATCTGTTTCAGCCTTCAGGTAAATTAAGATTTTTAAGTCCTATTTAGTCGCATATTTTTCTCCAAAAGGCATATCGGTACATATTTTATCAAAAACGCAAATTTTCGTAAAATATGAAGTACATATATGTTTTTCTAATTTTGTGATGACAAGAACAAGAAGCACTTTTTCAATGCTTTGTTTTTTATTTAAATTATAAAAATGTTTTGGATTAAAAAAAACTGTAAGAAAATAAAAGGTGATATCTTAAAATTTAGTTTTATCAATTTTTTCCATAGTTTGTTCAATAGTTTTGGCCATTGCTATACATAATTTAAGGCTAAGACTATAGTGTATGGGTTGGTAAATATTTTAAAGTAAATGCTAAACAATACTACAATAAATTTAGTTTTTGTTTGTGTGAAGAACTAACTTTAGAGAGAAACAATAAGTAGGTTTAATTTGAAAAAATTCCTCGTTGGAGTGACGTGAATAATCCATAATATCAAAATTTATATGTTTTTTCTGCATACACCTTATATTATTCAAAAGAATAAGAAATAAAATAATGTTTATTTTTAATTATAAAAGTTAGTTTCAATCTCTGTGAGATCATCAACAGGTATTGAATTGCATATCAATACCTGTTGATGATCTCACAGAGATTGAAAATAATAGTATAATAATAAATAATAAATGATAAATAAAATTTATTTTATTTCTTATTCTTGTCAATAATATAAGGTGTACGCAGAAAAAACATAATTTTGATAATAAGTAGCTTGTTGATAATTTATTACTAAAAAGTAAAACCTTAAAAGCGAGTTGAAAGGCAAAAAAAAATTGTCGTGGCTTCAATGTGGCTTCAACACGAAGGTACCACATGCCATACAGCCCATGAAAAATTCAATTACTACATGAAACATTTCCTGGTCGTGTTCTCTCTCGTTTCGGTGATCATAATTGGGCACCTATATCGTGTGATTAAACACCATCTGATTTTTTTTATGGTGTCATTTTGAAGTAAAAAGTCTATCTCAACAAACCCACAACCACCCTTGCATTAAAGGAGGAAATTAAATGCTGGATAAACGAAATTCAACCACATTTATGCAAAAAGCCAGCAAAGCCGAAGAGGCCATTTGCCCGATGAAATAATGTAAAAAACTTACGCCTCAACGGCGTAATCGATAGCGTGTCTGCCTAAGGATTCGAGCCAGGCACCGACGAGGAAGGTTCGAATTCATCCGAAGCACGAAAAATGTGAAGTGGAGTTTTATTGATCTCAAAAATCCCCAATAAAAAACTGTGTTTTCTATTTAATTCAAATCTTGCTTTAATTTTGGGACACTGTTTATAACAACCATCTAACGAGGACAATTATATGCTAGCCAAGCCATGTTATCAATGAAACGAATATGTAAATGAGGATGATACGCGGTGTACTACTTTACTTTATTTATAACAATTAACAGTATATATGATACTAAAGAGGTATTATATTTGTGAAAAGAATTTATTTTTATTACATCCAAAATTTGATATCCCTATCAATTATTTCTTCCGCATTCCTTTTGTTGGCTAAATGGTTTAATTAATTCATGAAAATAAATCTTCAAAAAGGTTAGCATATATAAATAAAATCTCTCTAAACTAATTGATCAAAACGGGAGCATAAATTATATAGATCAAAATAAAAAATAAACTTAATTAACGAAACGTTATCTTTGTTTAGAAAACGTGATAGAGAAATGATATTAATAAGATTTACCAAAAAATCCTAAAACAATATCTAAAGGCAAATAAATTTTCTAAAATCTAAGGCATATCCCAGTATTAAAATTCTTTATTGTTGATTTTGAAAATATTGTTTCGTCGTTTTTAATAAAGTGGGGTTGTTTGAAAAGGGGTAGAAATTTATTGATTATAGCTTTGTTAAACCAACATTGAAATTTATAGTAGAGAAAGATAAAATTGGTTAAGGCAGTAGGCAAAGGTCATATAAGGTTTCACACCAGATATTTAGTATCGTATAGATATGATTGAGTATATATACACTGAAAAAAAAATTGAAGTAATGACAACCTCATCTCGAAGTTGGCAGTTGATTATTCATGCAAAGAAAAATTATTTGCAAACAATTTCACTGTGATTGGGACAACTACACGATAACATTTTCCTAACAACAGAATGAGGTTTATTTAAAATATAAATTGTTATATCCAATTTAACAGTAGTTGAATAAAGATAATAACTATTTACCTGAAAAAAATTTTCTTTGGCCTTATATCATGAATTTTTCATTTTAAAGTTTAAGTATTTGAGATTAATTGAACTATATTTTATTTTCACATAAATATTTCGTGTGATTGTTTCAACTTCATCGATTTATAATTGTGGAGTTGTTGAAGCAATTTCGTAGTTTGATTCGCCATATGTGACCGCACGGTGAGGTTGAGACAATTGCATTTCGATTGGAAATAGGACATGTTTTTTTCAGTGTATGATTAGGAAAACATTTAATATTACAACATTTATGACTAATAAGTATCAAAATACTTATTAGAGCTTAAGTATTCTATCTACAAAATCCATTTCAGTTTTGTTCCCACAAATTTTTAAAACAAAGTTGCTTTGTTTCTCTTATGTGGTCGCAATCGATGTGTCTTGGCGTAACTTAGAGTCCAGTCCTTTGCTAGTGAAATTAAATCATTTGTTTTTTAGTGGTTTCCAGAAAACTGAAAATCATCTCTTGCAAATATCATGAGATTAAATAATGCTATCAAGGTCATGAAGTTTCCATATTGTTTGTCATCATGTCAGAAATTTATAATGAGATTTGTATAAACAATTGCTATCTTAGTTTTTGAGACTTTTAACAATATGTGAAAAATCTACGTGTTATTTTCTTTATGCAAACGCATGATATCTGGGTGAAACTTTGGTATGTAAATGAGCTGCAAACGCATCCTGGTTTACTTGAATATCAAAAACCTGAGTTGTTTTCTAAATTTGACAAAAAGGTCAGAAGTGCGAGAGTAGATTGCTTGGTCAACTGTTTATTAACTTCCCGATATGAGAAGTTATTGTTTTCGGGGCGATTTTCGAAATTGGAATTTTTATGATAGTTTTACGTTTCAAGACCTTCTGAAACTTTAGGTTATTTTTAGCTGGCAATTTGTATGTGTATGTGTGTATTGTCGTATGTGGACAAAAATTTGTCCAACGCTTTCTCAACAACGGATGATCCCAATTCAACTTCAACGGTCACAATCGATATATCTTTGCGTAACTACAGCGCAGTATTTTTTTAACGAAAACAGTTCGTTTGTTTTTTAGTGGTTTTCAAAAACCTGAAAATCATCTCATTGCAAATATTGCGAGAATAAATAATCCTATCCAGACCATTTACCTCCCATTTAGTCTGTCATCATATCAGCAATTTATAATGAGAGTTGTATAAACAATTGCTATCTTACTTTCGTAGTTGTTTAAGAAAATTTGAAAAATAGGTGTTATTTTTGTTACACAAACGCATGAGATCCTGATGAAACTTTTGAATTAAATGAGCTGCAAACGCATCCGGGTTTATTTGAATATGGAAAAAATGCTATTTTCAATAAGCTGTTTTCAAAATTTGGCAAAGGAGTCGGGGAGGATGTGGTTCGTTGAACAACTGTTTTTTTAAAACTTCAATAACACTCAGTCCAGACATTTAATTTTGTTGAAACTTAGAGCATAAGGTTTTTATAATGTTTTTAGTAGTTTTGCAACTTGTCACTTTCGGTTAAATAGCTTTATCTAATTCTTTTAAATATATCAAATATATATTATATTAAATATATATTATTTATATGAGGCATTCTTTGTGAACGAATGACCTCTCCTTGTCCAAAATTGGTTTGATTTATTATAGTTTTGTAGGTAGTTAAATGAAAAGTGTGGACCTCTAGTTTTTAATACCGAGTGCCATATGTAGTGAATCCCCATTTCGAATCTTGTGTGGGTGCCTAAACCAGGTGACCTTTACTTTTTTTTCACTAAAACTATTACAAAACTCATTGTATGAACTTGAATATGGTTTACAATAGCTCAAATGATAGGTTTGAAACCCTCCTTTTAAAATCCGCATGGAAAAAAAAGTTGTTAGCCATAAAAGTCAAAATGGTAGCCAAAAACATGCGACATTCACAAAAAAACGAGGAAAAACCACTATTTTAGTCCCATTCAGGCATCAAAGATGGCATTAATGAATGATTCTTAGATAAACCTCATCAATATATAATTTTTGTACTTTTGCACACAAAATGGTGAATTTAATCACGTGACAATAGCGCGTTTTCATCAAGATAGCTAAAAAAGTACTTTTCGAGTCGCGCATCAATAAGAGACATACTGGGAACTATTTTTTCTACAATTATAGTGTACTATTATTGTTCTTGATCCTACAAAGTTCCTACATGGCGGCTTAAACACGTAATACTAGTATTTTCGTACTTAAATGTATAAACATAAATTATTAATCAATTATTAATCGAGTTCTATAAAGGCAGATGTGGAATATTTCATACTACACTTATTGGTAAGAAGCATTTAAATCTTTTTCAAGCAAAATATGTATATATATATATACAAAATATGTATGTATAAATATAAATATGTATATATGTATATATATATATATATATATATATATATATATATATATATATATATATATATATATATATATATATATTCATACATATATATATATGTATATATATATATATATATATATATATATATATATATATATATATATATATATATATATATATATATATATATATATATATATATATATATATATATATATATATATATATATATATATATATATATATATATATATATATATATATATATATATATATATGTATATATATATATATATATATATATATTATAATGTTTGATTATTTAGATTTTTTTTGATATCCAAAATCGAACTAACCAGCAATGTGCAAAATGCATTCTATAAATATTCTAAACGTGTGGGTGTGAGGGAGATGATCTTTAAAGGTATTCGTATATTCTTCTCCGTGGTAATTTCATTTTCCGTTTATAAAGTTGGAGATCAACCATATTCATCACCATGTTATTTTTTAAAAATTGCAGTACGAAAACTTGTTTAGGATTACATTCTATTTCATTTAATTATTGTCCATCATAAATAGAAAGAATCAACCACATATAATGTGTTTGTTTTTGTTTCAGTTATTAATATTATAAAGAAAAATGAAACAGCAAGGATGACAAGAAATCGTTAATAATTTATGAGGTAAATAAGACTGTTAACTAACACAACTACAACTTCAAACAATTTAATATCAGATCGTATCAGAGAATATTAACGAAAACGTAAAAGAAATACAATTATGTAGATTTTACTTATGTTTGCTTTAACAGAATCAATATAAAAGAAATTGATAATGTTATGATGAGCGAGAAACAATACGATTATGAGAATCGTACTGTTGGAGAATCGATTAATAGATTCTTTATATTGTTGTTAATTGTATGGACTCTGAACAATGTAATGTTGTTGCTATGCGTATTTGTAGATGTTGATATTAAAAATACCAAGTAGTCATATTATAAGGAAGAAAAATAGAACAGTGTGGCGATTGGATGAAAATATATCTTTGACTGTTCGTTGGTTATTCAGCCTCAACTACCAAAGCATACATTTCCTCCAATCCACCAGTACAGAAGCTGAACTCGTTCTGGAGGGGGAGGGGGGGGGGGTAGATTCTCTTATAAATGGTACTGGTTCTAACTTACGTCGGATTGTGGCATAACAAAAATATAAAAGGTAATTTTTTCATATATTCTTCGGGATGGTATTAGAAGTCACGTCACCCATTGCCAGACACTTACTATCGTGGTAACCCCCTGCCAGACACTTATCAATTTTTTAAAGCTTAAGGGTGTCTGGCAGGGGGTTACCACGATAGTAAGTGTCTGGCAATGGGTGACGTGACTTCTAATACCATCCCGAAGAATATATAAAAAATGAGCTTTTATTCTTTCACGAAACTTTGGAGGCCCCTCTGTTACCTGCTCCCTGCCAAAGGTACCATGATCCAAACTTCATATGTCGCTAATCGTTCCTACCTGAGTAGGGGGTATGACAAAGAAACTTTCAGTTTTTATAAAATAACGAAGGTCTGGCCGTCAAGGGCTCTTGCTCTATAAGACTTATGGAATCGAATGTTATGTGAAAAATTGTTTGTTGAACAAATGTAAAACTGTTTGTAAGTCTGCGTCTACTGATGTGGAGATAATAGTTATTAACTTAGAAGGAACTTTAATCGGTAATGTTTATAAACCACCTAATCAAGTTTGGTCTATGTTTCCGTTACCAGTTTATATTCAACCAATTATCTGGGGTGGAGAGTTTAATAGTCATAACCAATGCTGGGGATATGATCACAATGACAATAATGGTAATGCTATACAAAAATGGATATCCCTTAACGATATGCAACTGATTTATAGTCCAAAAGACCGGCGTACTTTCAAATCTGCAAGATGGAACACAGAAACTAATCCAGATTTGACCATTATATCTAGGAACGCTGCTTGTACATCCAACAAAAGAATTATGCTTCCATCGTTTCCCCACAGTCAACATCATCCAATAATATTTGAATATGGTCTAGTGATCCCAATATCAACATCTATAGAAAAACCCAGATGGAATTTTGGATTAAAAAATTAGGAATAGTTTTCCAAAGATTTAGAAAATATTGAACAATTTATTCCATGCAATCAATTTGATTATCAGCGGTTTGTTGGTACTATCAAGAGTTCTGCCAAAAAGAATGTTCCAAGAGGTTTTAGAAAACCTGGTTGGAATAAAACATGTAACAAACTGAATAAACAATACAATAGAACTAACGATTCGCATGTAGCCACTGAACTTCTTGATGAACTTGATTTACATAGACGTTAAACTTGGCGTGATACAGTAGCTAGGACAAGTTTCAAGAAGTCTAGTCGTAAGCCATGGAATTTTTTTCGTAAACTTAATGAAGCTTCATCTCCAACTTCCTCATCAAATAGCAATATTACTGCAAATAATATTGCTTCTCGTTTGGTTAATGTTACTGAAGTGCAAGTTCAATCTGATAAATACAAAGAAGTACAAAGAAAACATAAAATTGAAAAACAACGATTAACTGCAGATCCTTCTCTTTCCTCAACTTTTACGTTGTCTGGAGCTTGAGGAAGCAATTAAATGCATTAAAATGGGTAAGGCTGCAGGACTAGATAGTATTTGTCCAGAATTTATATCACATTTCGGACCAAGAACTAAGAATTGGATTCTGGAACTCATTAACAAAATCTTGAATTCAGCTCAACTATCACCTTTATTTAAAAAAGCAAAAGTCTTAGCTGTAGTAAAACCGGGAAAGAATAGGTCTGATGTTTCTCACTTTAGACCTATCTCCTTGTTGAGTACATAGTTTAAACTATTTGAAAGGATGATTTTACATCGTATTGAACCAATCACAGATGAAAAAATTCCTAAAACTAAAGCTGGTTTTAGGAAAAACAGGAGTTGAACTGATCAAGCTTTAGCTTTGTCTTGTTTTATTGATGCTGGGCTTCAAAAGAAATTGAAAACTGGGGTAGCGTTTGTAGATTTGTCTACTGCATATGACACTGTTCGGAGACATGGATTACTTCAAAAACTTGCAATAACCTTACGCTGTTCCTGTATGATAAATCTCATCGATTCGATGTTAAGTAACCGGTTTATTCAGGTCTCATTAAATGGAAGTAGCAGTAGTCGTCTTAACAATGGTCTCGTTCAAGGAAGCGTTCTTTCTCCAACTTTGTTCGGTTTATATGTAACTGATTTACCATCAGGACTTAATCAAAGTTGTTCCAATTTGCCGATGATATTGCTATAGCTATTCAAACAACTACTTTAGAAGAATGTGAAATTGTTTTGGAGAGTGATTTATCAATATTGGCCAATTACTTTCGTAACTGGATACTAACACCTAATCCTTCTAAATCTTTGTATGTGCTTTTCATTTGAACAACAAAGAAGCTCATAAAGAATTAAAAGTGAAGTTTGATGGGATTTCAGTTCGTTTTAATTCTACTCCTAAATACCTACGAGTCACACTTGACAGAACATTGTCTTTTAAGGCGCATTTAGACTGGCCAAAAAATTAAGTTCCAGATTGAATATCATTACAAAAATTGACGGAACTAATTGGGGTTGGAGTTCATTTTTGATATTGACATTTTAATAACATCTTCCTACCTCTCAATGCCTTCACAATCGGTCCAGGCAACTTATTTTATTTTTATTTTTGTTGGCAGTCTGAGTGTTAGATTGTATTAAATTTAAATATATGATTGCACACACACATTCAAATTCTATTTAAATTATTACAATTGATGTGTCGTATAATAATAAATCTTAATTTTGCGTATTTTAGGCTTTCAAAACCCTAATTGAATTCACTTTTTGTTGACTTTTTTCAAATTTGTTCTAATATTTGTTTTGTAATTTTTCGGTTTTTATTTGTATTTATGGTCTATAAAACATATTTTTAAACAATGCAGTTAAATTATATCGTATTATTTTTTTTTTGTTTGGTATTTTAATATACCTTATCCAGTAACTGGATAGTTTTTAATCTTAAGAACGCATATTTTTGTGGAACCTTGGTCTTAAAGAAATTTTATGTGTTGTTGTGACACATATTGTAAGGTCTACTACACAACACATTTTATAATACTAAATATATATCAAATGAGCTTGATACAACATACTTGTTACTTGTTTATATATTTCCACAAACAAAATTTACAAAAACACCTTTTTTCTATTATTAAACTTTATTAGTGAAAAAGCAATTGCACTCTTAAGTAATGTTTTTTTAAATAAATCTCTGGAACAACATACAAGAGAAAGAAAAACAAAGAATGAAAAACTTGAAAAAACCTTCTTTATTGTGCATCTTATAATTAAAAAGTACTTCTAGTATTTTTAAATAATTTAATGTAAAAAGTCGGTACAACAATCTAATAAGTAATTCAAAATTATTCTTTATTTAAAATGTGGTTTTATATATTATTTACAAGTATATTTGGTCAAGTTTATTATTTTATTTAAATTACTTCATCACTTCAAGATTTAATAAAAGAAAAATAATATAATTTTTAAAATTTAAAATTTCATTAAAATGTGTTTTTAAAATTTTTAAAATACACATTCAAAATATTTGTGGATTAAATGCCAACCGGGACGCCGTGCAACATCATCTCGAGCACGACCAACCGCATATTCTTTTTCTTACAGAAACACAAGTTTCTGAAAACTATCCCTATGACGTAACACTAAATCCCAAATATAGGCTTGAATCAGTTTTTAAATTCCATTTAATTTCCATTATATCCAACACTCTCAGGTGTATGTGCATCCATTCATGAGAGTGTTGGATATAAACGCTTTCCAAATTATGAAGTACATGGTGATGGCTACAGCACAGTAGTATTAAAGGTTTGTCTACCTGAAATTTCTTTTTTCACAATAGCTCTATACCGGTCCCCAAACAAACATAATCCCAATTTTTTTAATGACTTGACTAATGTTGTTGACGAAATTAGAGCACAATTTCAAAGTTGTAAGGTTATCGTTACCGGTGACTTCAACGTCCACAACAAATCGTGGTTGGAATTTTCCAAAATGACCGACGACGACAACAATGGAAGGCAGGCAGAAATATCTGCTGCATCGCACGACCTGACGCAGATTGTAAAAAGCCCAACTTTCACTCCTCGTAATGGCGGTGATAAAAGTTTTCTCTTAGACCTTTATCTCACATCTATGCCAGATATTACGAGTGTCGATGTCGATAAGGGTAGTATTGGAAATTCTAACCATTATCTAATCACATCAGTTATCAAAACTGATTTGCTACAAACTAGAGCTCCCAAATCCCGTAAAATATTTCACTTTTCAAAAATGGACACCAATGGTCTCCGAAGTTTTTTTTCAAGGTTTCCCTTTTGATCGTCATTGTTTTTTTACTGACGATGTAAGTGTTTCTGCTCAAAACTTTACTGAAACCATTCAATTCGGTATTTACAAATTCGTTCCCTTTTCAATAATGAAACCCCAACAAAAATATTTATTTTCGAAAGCAGCCAAATTGGCTCTTAGAAACAAACGTAGATTATTTGATATTTGGATTCATAAAAAGAACTCTGTTAATCGATCCCAATATTTAAAGGCTAATAAAATATCAAACCAGATAATTGAAAACGAAAAAGCAGAGATTTAAAGAGCGAAAGCGGCAAAGCTTTCGAGTATGTCAATTTCTGACAAAAGCTTTTACAGTGCCATTAATTCTTTAAATTGTGGTACCAAGTCTTCTATCCCTCCTATCATTGATGGTGACTCAAACATTACTGACCCTGCAAGGAAAGCTACATTGTTCGCGGAACGCTTTGCTTCAAATTCAACAGTTTTAGAAACTCCTAAAGAAATACCCCAAATCCAGTCTTCAGGAGTTAATATGAAAAAATTACATTTCAAACCCAAAATTGTCGAAAAACTTTTAAGGGGGTTAAACAACAACATTCTGGTCTGGTCTGGACAACATTCCTCCTGTTATTCTAAAAACATTTTCAAAAGAACTTGTACTAACCCTCACCAAAATATTTTATAAATCCTATAAATCTGGTATTTATCCATCCTGCTGGAAGTTGGCCAATGTCCAGCCTGTCCCAAAAAAAGGAACGAAATGTGATATTTCAAATTATAGACCAATAGCCTTACTCCCAGTCATGTCTAAAATATACGAGCACTATATTAATTCACACATATCCACATTTTTGGAAAACAACCATTTGATATCTGACAGCCAATACGGTTTTAGAAACAAAAGATCAACAACCGATCTATTGAACTATATGGCACATCTTTGGAATAGCATACTTGAGAAAGGTGGTGAAACGTACGTGATCGCATTAGACATCTCAAAAGCATTTGATCGAATTTGGCATGCCAACTTGATCAACAAGCTCGTTGCGTACGGTTTTAATCCCGCAGTCGTGAAGTTGATTCAAAATTTTCTGTCTAACCGATACATCTTGGTATCTATAGATGGCTTTTCTTCTGAGTCTAAATTAATAACCGCTGGTGTACCCCAAGGCTCAGTTTTATCTCCCACTTTATTTTTAATTTATATCAACGAACTGTTGCAAATCACCAGTAACCCAATAAATAGTTTTGCAGATGATAGTACACTGCACAAGTCATTAGTCCCCCTATCTTCAAAGGGTAAAATGCATGAACGAAAAAATCCCGTCCGGAGAGACGCTGCCATAAATGTAAACGAGGACCTAAAAAAAGTCGCCGATTGGGGTGACAAAAATTTGGTCAATTTTAATTCCACCAAAACACAGCTATTGATTGTTTCCAGATCAAAGACCGAGTTTCCCAACGATATTTTAATTAATATGTGTGACGACCAAATAGACGAATGTGAAAGCATTCGTTTATTGGGAGTCACAATATCCAACGACTTACTCTGGAATGATCATATAATGGCCATGGTAAAGAGCGCGTCAAGAAAACTCGGCCTCCTCAATAGATGTAAAAAATATTTTACTTCGCATCAATTACTCCACATTTATAAGTCCTATACTCGTCCCTGTATGGAGTATTGTTGTCAAGTTTGGGGCGCTGCATCTATCCTGGCTCTTTTGGACTCTGTTCAAAAGCAAGCTGTACGAATTGTTGGTGATCGAGATTTAACATTAGATCTTGATTCCCTGCAACATCGTCGCACTATTGCTGATCTCGTTGTTTTTTATAAATATCGTCACCAGCAGTGCTCAGATGAAATCAGGTCCATAATGCCTCAGACATATGTTTTTCCCCGTTTTACTCGTCAATCGGTTTGTGCGGGCGGTTGAACTGTCGAGATTACTCACTGTCATAGTAACAGAATGCAAAGAGATTTCTTTGTGCGTACATCGTACACATGGAATGCTTTGCCTGAATCAATAGTCTCGAGTGCCTTCAATCCACAAAGATTTAAAAAAAGCGTCCACCTATACCTCAAGACGCATGTTGTTGTGGGACCTACGTGTTAAAAGGTATCTATGTATTGTTGTGACACATTTTGTGATTCCTACTAGACAACACTTCTTATTAAAAAAAAAAAAAAAAAAAATAATCCAAAGTAAAATTTCCTTTTCTATTTCATGCTCATTTCATATTTATTTCATTATAATTTCTAAGTTTTCCTTACTTTTATTTTCTTTAAGATTGATCTATGTAAAATAATCTTTATGGTTACCTTCTTCAATCATATTTTAAATAACATCTCCTTCTCCGGTAAATATGAGATCTAGAGAAATTTGTGAATAAAAGATATTTGATTGGAACATCTCTTCTGATCTTCGTGGTTCTTAATATTGTTTTTTTATATCCTAAAATGCAGATCTACGTAGATCAAATAATCCAATAATGAAGAAACGAGATCTCCATATGGCATATATCTCTCAAAATACATACTATTTTTGCAATTAAATCGAAAATCCGTAAAATGGACTATTGAAATATAATGGAATTTTGTATTTTTATTCCCACTTATCACACAAGAGTGTGCTTTTTTCAGAGTTTACAATTTTATTTTATTCGAGCACTCATTTCACTCCTTAAAATAGTATTCATAAGTTAAATGAACACTAGAATAAATCGTTTTTCCTCGAAGAGTAAAATATTTAGTTTTTGCGATTTCACTCCCTTAGAGTTTTTATTTTGTTTCTTTTCTTTTCATTTCATTATCAAAAGAAGAAAATTCGTACCTCTTCGTCATCTTTTTGGAAAGCATAAATTTGGAAGCAAAAATAAAATGTTTGATTGTTTGAACTAAAATATTTATTTCAATTTAGAAGTAGAACGATATTTTTTTTATTTTCACGGCTGTATTTGGGAGTTTTATGTTATTTGTTATTCTTTCTATAAGAACGGAGTAAAGCAATGATATAAGGATCGTTTTAAACTTTGGGTTTTTCCTATATGGGTCATTCTTTTATAAAACGAACACCTTTCTGACCGACACATTTTTGATTTGGCTGACATTTTTTTTACAGGTTTTATATCAAAAAAAGATATACGTGCTCGATAATCTTTTTTCTTTTTTTTTGGAAAATATAGCAATTCTTAATTTCGAGAATTTCGTGATTTTTAGCTTGATGAGTTATTTTCAAAAATTCATAACTTTGATTCTATTAAAGATAGAAACTTCTGTTTTATATTATTTTAAAGTTAAAAGATGCAAGTTTTAGAACCAAAATAAAATCAATAAAAGTTATTAACAAATTTCTATTATTATAAACAAATAAAATGTTCAAATCGATCTTTAGTCATTGCCCCACCCACGATATGAGTTTTTAGTATGACCATCGTATTCTACGTTCAATTTTCTATAAAATACGTATTTTTAATTATTGGAAAACCGATTTTTACTATTAGAAATAAATTAATTTATCGAGCGCGGGACAAAAAAAAATTTCATAAATTTTTGTCGTTCCGCGCTGAAAAAATTAATTTATTTGTAACAGTAAAACTTATTTCTCCATTATTTAAATATACGTTTTTTATAGAAACTTAAATATAGAATACGATGGTCATACTCATACACTCTTTATTTTTGTGACTAAAGATCGGTTTGAACATTTTATTTGTTTATAACAATAGGAATTTGTTAATAACTTTTATTGATTTTATTTTTTTTAAACTTGCATCTTAACTTTAAAATAAGCAACACTTAACTTAACTTTAAATAACTTTAACTTTTAAATAAGCAACAATTTGCTAACAACACCAAGAAAACATATTTATTGAAAATGAAAGTTGCTGAAGGGTCTTAACAGGAAGATGTTAAGATGAATGGAGGTTACAGGTCGTTTTAATTATAGTACTTTTTATTTTTATATTTTTTGAGATAAATCTTTTTTTAATGTTCTCTTTAATCTTTATTATAATGTTTTCTATTTTCTATAAGATATTTTAATTCACCCATATATTCATATATATTATATAGTATTAATCAAATAGGCTAAATATTAAAGTTTTAACATAATTGGTTTTTAACCTTTTTTTTTAACCTTTCTCTAATTATATTTTTTTAATTTTAAATCTTCATATATTTTTATTTGCACTTGCCGCCGTGCTGAAATAATTTTTATTGCAATTATTGTATACTTAAAATTAAATTTTAAATTATTTTAAACGAATAAAATTGTGGAAATTCCTTGTATGAGCTTATGCTCAGTTGGATGTTTTTGATATTAATAAAAAAAAAAAAAAAAAAAAAAAAAAAAAAAAAAAAACTTTAAAATAAACCAAAACAGAAGTTTCTATCTTTAATAGAACCGTTATGAATTTTTGAAAATAACTCATCAAGCCAAAAATCATGAAATTCTCGAAATTGAGAACCGCTATATTTTCCAAAAAAAATTAAAAAAAAAATCCTCGAACACGTAAATCTTTTTTATCTATATAAAACCCATAAAAAAATTAAAGCCAAATCAAAAATGTGTCGGTAAGATTTTGTCCAAATCTGTTGGATTTGTAAAAGAATGCCCATACCGGAGAGGTAAGACAGATATTTGAATTTGTTTTTAATCGAAACTTTACCTACAAATTTTTAAACTTTTCCTTTGTACGATGACTTCAAGACGGATAAATAAAAAATATCTGTAAAAGTTTTCAGAGAGAAAAGATAGGATCTGATATAAAGGATATGATATGATTAAAATATGTGATCTTTATATCCGAGAATAAACTAGGTAACCAATGCAAAATGCAATTGATAAAAAGGAGTGAAGCAAGCAATTTTACCAATTTTCCTATTGAAAGTCTATGGAAACCGTTTTTCGGTGATTATTCCTCCGTAGTATGTCTAATTTTCAATATTCTTTTTGTAAACCATCTATGGCTCAAAATTTCATTTTGATATCTTTAATAGTTTGAGAGGAGTATGCGGACAATCGAAAATCCGAACCGTGGAAAAATGGAGTTTCACTACGCTTCACTCCAATTAGTATTTAGCTGTGTTGAGAGATTTATGTAGATGATATTCGAGAAAATAATGCTTTGATTCTCGTAGATACAGTAATGTTAAGGAATTCCCCTATCCTTCAAAAAACAGATTTCAAAACGAACCAAAGAATTGGATTTGTACACATATTGTTTTCTAGAGGTTGGTAGAATTTGTACAGAAAATGTAAATTGTAAATGTCAACAAATCAAATGTAAATGTCAAAATCCTGATCCATGAGATTTCTCAATAGACTTGCATATTTGTTAGCATCAAAACAATCAACAAATGTCAAATCACAAATGACGCATTAGAAAAAATATAAACAAAATTCCACATACTGACAACCTATAGATGTAAAAAATTGAAACGGTGCGCAGTTGGTGATGAACACGCGAACTGAACCGCTATTCCAGATTTTAAAAACCAACAATTTGTGAGTTTTGACATTTTGGAATTGGATACATGTAATTGTTAGTGTAATTTGGCAAATAAAACACGCCTATCGTATTTCAATTATTCGCATTTCATAACGTAGTTTAGTGGTCATAAAAAATTTAGGTTACAAAAAACACAAAGTTTGTACGTTAGAACTCGAGAAATTAACGTTTCAAAATCGAAATTCTCCCCATAGAATTTGCATTGCAACGAAAAGTTCTTATATTTCTGCAAATACAGTACTGATTTAGACTTACCTTATATTTTTCGGTAGATTATATGTTCAAGAATATTTATTGTATAAAAACTTTCACAGTAATTCGTTAAATCACAAGATATTCGTGCAATTTGTTTAAAATTTATAAATATGTAACATTTATTTCAGATTGACTTGAATAAGACATTATAGAATTATAGTTTAATTGTATTTGTCTAACGATCAGAAAATTAATTTTGATTGAGTACATCATGAAAACATCTATAATTACCATAAATGCAGATTCGGCTTACTAAGTTAAAATGGATAAAATTTTGGTAATCGCTTTGTATTTCTACCGCATGGATATGTTAATAAAAACAGCATATAAGAATATGGTTTTTGTTAATTTGTTTAAGTATTGTGAAAAGATGAATGTATATTTCGGTGATTATTCCTTGATGGTAAGACCGATTACTGATTTTGTGATTTTTCTGGCAGCTAGATTATTATGACCTTGACCAAATCAGGAAATTTCCTGTGCGTGCACAGCTCCAAATAGAAGTTATGGCAATTTTCCCAATTTTCCTATTGGAAGTCTATGGGAACCGTTTTTCGGTGATTATGGTATGTCTCCGTGGTATGTCTAATTTTCAAAATATTTTTTTTGTAAACCATCTTTGGCTAGATGTCGTCTTACATTTTGATATCTTTAATAGTTTGGGAGGAGTATGGGGACAATCGAAAAGCCGGATCGGGGAAGAATGGAGCTTCGCTCCAAAAAACACAGATAATTTGAGTGAGGAAAATTTTTTTCACATTTTTGAAAATGTGTAAATCGAAAACTGTGCTTTCGAAAACTATAAAAACTAGAACTACAGAACTAAAAAAAAAATTTTGTTTTGAACAAGAAAAAAAAATCACTTTTCAAACGACACTCGTCAAGGTTAAAAATATTTTTTTTTCAAAATGTCTACTCCCAACCAACGCCACAAAACCATCATATTAATAGCCTGCAATTGATTGACGCCATACGCAAAAAACAATGAACATTGCCATACGCAAAAAATGGACTAGTATTTTTGATTAATTATTTTTATAATATGGAGTTTTATAGTTCAAGATAAATGTATTTCCAATTCAGGGGGTTGACCCTCCAAATAAATCATTTGAAATTA
Source organism: Diogma glabrata (assembly GCA_963693315.1). Lineage (NCBI taxonomy): Eukaryota > Metazoa > Arthropoda > Insecta > Diptera > Cylindrotomidae > Diogma > Diogma glabrata. The sequence continues at coordinate 162,505,224 of OY856188.1, read as the reverse complement.
TAAGCTGACCAGTGAAACTTTTCATTTTTTCGTTTCAACTTTCTTACAATTTTTTCAAATTTTTTCCTTTATAATGTTCAAAATTAAAAGATAATTCATTGAAATTTTTTTTTTAAATATGTCGATCTTTTTCGGTTTTTCTAAAAAAAACTCGATTAATAACAAAAACTGTTGTTTTAGGTTCTCCTTATATATGTCCATTAAATATACATAAAAACAAATACTTGCAATTTTGGCAAACACATTTAATAACTGTAGAAAATTTCAAGTTGATAGCACTTTTAGTTAGTGAAACAATCGATTATATAGAAATTTGGACGGACACCGACGCTTCGGACGGTCACCGGTTGCTGCTGCAAACATACGCTTGAGTTCGACACTTGTTATTCGTATGGTAAGTAATTTATTTTCTGAAAGCTTTCGCTAAACATTTGCCACGAATGCTTTGTTCTTGCAAAAAGTCAATTTAATTTTTAATAATGTATGTGAATGCCTTACGTCAGACATGTCAAAGTCGCGGCCCGCGGGCCGCTTGCGGCCCGCTGCACGGATTATTGTGGCCCGCAACGCTTTTTCTCGTTTCGTGTTTTAATTAAAAAATTCAAAAAAATGAATTCATTAAAAATACAAACAAAATACAGACAGTTCAAAAAATAAATACAGTTTTAAGAACGTTCGTTGTATTATTATGTGAGTTCCATTTATCATATTTTCCCTTACTTTTGTCCTAAATTTTGTTTTCAAGTTAAGCATATCGAATGATGGTACAGCTACATGGCAAACATATGCCTCCATTCACCACCATAGTTTTTGTCAGTTAAGAGAATCATGTCTAATATGTTGGCACACAATTTAAATTTTTGGAATTCTTTTGATATTGAATTCATTTTCTTAAATGTAACAAATTTCCAAATAATATTTATATGTAAAATTTTACCTCACCAATAATTTTCTTATAAATTTTTAACAATATTCTGGAACCGCTAAATTGTTCCATTTTTTCACCATCCAGTGAACGAACGTAAAAAAGAAATTGAGTTGTAGTAGAAAAAAAATCTAGGACGCCTCACATTTTTGTCGTTCTATTTAAAATTTTAATTTAAATAGATTTACTTTACCTAAAAGGGACACGGGTATAATTCAAAACAAAAATTTCTTAATTCTGAAAATCTTAACGAAGAAAGTTAATATATTCTCAGTAACATGTTTTGAATTCAAACGGATTTGTGCCGTGAATTTCTCTTAAACGCATCTTTTTTATTTGTTTCTTAGCAAGTCGCAACTATTATTAGTTTCTATTCAGCAAAATCTTCTAACAAAAATTTCTGCGACTATATTTTGATGAAATTTTATTTTCCCGTTATAAAATTTCATAAAAAAATAGCAGAAACTATTCCGATTTTACTAAATAAATCTCATTATATAGTTAATATTAGCGAGCGCTAGTCCAATTCCGTTGTAATTTTATTTTTGAATATTGGTGTGTGGTTTTCTCGATTGTTTGCATTCTTTTTATGAAAAAAGTGCGGTATTCCGGTAAGTTTTATTAGCATTTTCCTTCATAGGAGAGAATAAACAGTTTTATTTAGTATTAAATTATTAAAGACTTGGCATTTGTATATGAATCCAAACACGAGTACAAAACGATCGGTTGAAAGTGAACATCGTTTGATTCAAGAAAAATGGGAGCTTCAATATTTTTTTTGTTCAAGAAAAAACTAAAATATTCTGTTTGATATGTGGTCAAACTATTGTGGTGTGCAAGGAATACAATATAAAAAGACATTACGATACCATTCACAATGAAGAATACAAAAACATCGTAGGAAAAATGCGGGAAAAGAAGTTATTCGAATTAAAGAAAGCTCTTTGAAAACAACATAACATTTTCATTAGGCCAATCGCAGAAAACGTTGCCGCTGTTGAAGCTAGTTATCGGTTATCGCATGCAATTGCAAAAAAATCAAAACCCTTTATGGAAGGTGAGTTCATTATTGAATGTTTAGTAATAGCAGCAGAAGAGTTATGCCCAGATATGATAAAAAAATTTAAAGGCATAAGCTTATCGCGAAATACAGTTGCGAATAGAATCACCGATATGGCTTCTAATTAAAGCGGTCAACTTCGCTCAGTTGTATTGAATTTTGAAATGTTTTCAATTGCAATCGACGAGAGTACTGATTTATTAGATATGGCTCAGTTAGCCATTTTTATTTGAGGATGTGATAGTAATATGACAATAACCGAAGAACTGTTAAAAGTAATTTCAATGACTGGTACCACAACTGGAGATGATATTTTCGATGTACTTATGATTGCTATTATAAAATATGATCTTCCAATGCAGAAGCTGATGTCTTTGGCAACTGATGGGCCCCTTCTATGAAAGGAGCTACACGTGGTGTCGTCGGCAGGCTAAAAGATTATGTTAAAACCCAACATAATACGTCTTTTCAACACTTACATTGCATTATCCACCAGCAAGTTTTATGTTCAAAAGTAATCAAAATTGATCATGTATTTAAAAAAGTTACTAAAATCGTTAATTTTATTCGAGCACGTGGCTTAAATCATCGGGAATTTACGTCATTTCTAAAAGATGTGGAATGTGATTACGAAGATTTGTCATATTATACTGAAGTCCATTGGCTTTCGAGTCATAAGGTTTTAAGAAGATTTTTGCAGCTGTTGGACGAAATCGTGCTCTTTTTAGAAATTAAAGATTGTGACTGCACTGAATTGAAAAAAGTTGATTGGATACAAGATTTGGCTTTTTCAGTTGATATTACTGGCCATCTCAGTCAACTCAATCTTAATCTTCAGGGTGAAAACATGTTCATAACCTCGTTGTATGACCAAATAAATTCATTCAAACAAAAGATACACTTGTGGAAAGCACAATTGAAAAAAGAAAATTTGTACAATTTTTCTAGTTGTAAGACTCTTTTGCTTAAACATCCAGAGTTGAAATTTGAAAACTATGAAAAACAACTGAAAATGGTGGTAGACGATTTCGAAAAGAGGTTTTCAGATTTTTAAAATAGTCATTTCAATATTTTTTGCTCTCCGATGTCTGTTGACATTGACAATATTGAGGAAAATTTGCAAATGGAATTTATAGAACTACGATGCGACACGTTATTGAACCAAAAATATAAGGAAATTGGTATTCCAGAGTATTATGAGTATTTCCCTGCAGGCCGTTTCCCTGGTATTCGAAATTTTGTTATACGCATATTATCCATGTTTGGTAGCACGTATATTTGTGAACAACTTTTTTCACAAATGAAGATAAATCAAACTTCGCAGCGAACCAGATTGACTGAAGAACATTTAGCATCAATATTAAAAATTACATTAAGCCAAAAACTAATGCCAGATTTTGATGAATTGAAAAATGAAAAGCTGTGCATTCTATCAACCAAAAAAACCTGAATTAAAAGAATTAATAAATATATTTCTATGAGAATTAATGAATTTCTATATAAAATTTTTGTTTTGTTTTCTTTATGGTCGATTATATTCAATCAACCCAAAAATTTAAAATTTTTAAAAAAACCAAATTCAGTGTGGCCCGCTTAAGGATTTGGAAAACAATTTTCAAAAAATTTGGCCCGAGTACCGAAATGAGTTTGACATGCCTGCCTTACGTCATTCTTCAGTATTGCTTTCTACAAAATGTTTTTTCAAAATTCCAAAAATATTCCAAAAATTAAAATTAAATGAAATATTTAAACTTTTTCTAAATTCCAATAATATTCCAAAAATTCTTAGAAATTCAAACTTTTTTCAAAATTCTAAAAATATTGCAAAAATTATTACAAAATCAAAAATTGAAACTTTTTTCAAAATTCCAAAAATTGTGATTTTATTTTGATTAATTTGAAATTTTTCATCATTGTAAAAATATTCCAAAAATTCTTACAAAATCAAAAATTAAAACTTTTTCCAAAATTCTAAAAATATTGTAAAAATTATTACAAAATCAAATATACAAACTTTTTTAAAAATTCCAAAAATATTTCAAAAACTGTAACAAATTCAAAAATTTCCATGTCCAATTTCATTTTCAATTACATTTACGTCATAAAAACAGCTACATTTTTTTTTCCAAAAAATTGGCTAAAAAAATAAATGAAATCAATTATTGACACACTTTTTTTTTGTTTTTTTTTTTAATAAAATGCGTTGCGTATAAACCATACGATTTGAACGTTTGACAAAGCATTGTGAAATATTAAAAACGTATGGTCGATTGTACTAAATTTTGGTTGATGGTACAAATTAAATTCACTTCACTAAGACTCACACTTTATAATCTAATGAGATCATGTTTAAATTAAAGTCATACAGTTTTGAATAATCTAAAGCTTAAGTTTTTAAATCAATACTGAAACGGTTTAGATCCAAAAGCCTTTCCGAAGTTAAAGTATAGTAGAATTTTTTACCAATGGTTTTTTGACAGATAAAAGATGAAAAAAAAAGTCTGTTTTACTTTATTTTGGGATAAATGATGCGTGATTTATTTTGGGATAAATTTGTTTTGAAAACATTTACATTAGTTAAATTTCGACTTCTAGTTCGTACCATTTGTTTGTTATGACATTTGATTACATAGGCGTCGTTATTTTTATTATAATTACTTTTGATTATTAAAATTTGGTAATACTACCTACAAAATCATTAATATTTTTACTAGTTTTTGGTTTTCTATTACAATTGGTTGAATTTCAATAGTAATTTATTAATTTTATGCGTTTTTTTGTCCGTTTCAATGGGGGTCCCAGTTTTCCACAGTTTTTTTAAAATTTTAATTTGAGACACTGAATATTCGCACATGCGCATATGCATATGCGCACAACAACCAATTTTCGTATTTGCTGGTAAAAAAATTCTACTATAGATAATTTTAAAACTAAAACATTTAACTAAAATTTAATTTTTGGTTTTGGAGTGCGGTAAAATCACTATAGTATAACAAATTGGTTTTTGTATATAGTTGCAAGTTTCCTTTTTGATTTTACATTAAAAATCTAGTTTTGAAAATTCAAAACAAATATATTTTTATTTTATTTTAAATATATATTTTAATCTAACTTCTAAAAAACAATTTTAATTTTCTTATTTCTCTTACACGTGTTTCAATCTTTCGATCATCCTCAGAGAGAAAATATTTACAACTAAATCTAAAAATTCCTTCCTTGACAACGAAACTTCCGTAAGCTAATTAAATTAATGTGGGAAAACCCGAAATTTGAACATGGACCGAAGTAATATATGTAATTTTAAAAAAATCAAAACAATCAAATTTATAAAATGAATAATATATTATTCTAATGTTGAAAGTAAAATGGTATAGATATGAAATTTTAATTTCAATTCGAAAACTTCGATCGGCCAAGATTTTTAAAAACATTAAAGTACAATTACAAATCAATTTGTATTTTTATTACTATATAAATATATCACTTTATCCATTGTATTAAAACATCTTAAATGGTATTCAACATCAACAGAAATTTGTTTAAGTTCCAAAATAAATTTGTATCCTAAACCAAAATCACTTAAGGCAGTTTAAATCTTTAACTGTTGGTCGCTGTATAATTTTCTTTATATTTTCGTTTTAAATGTTAATAAGCTTATTTTTGCTAACCAATAAATTAAGGTTCAAAGTAGGGGAGTCTTGTAAACACTTAAATTATATCCAAAACATTATACCAGTAAGCTCAGTGCGAATTTGATGATAAAGTATTTTGTTGAGATCTTGTTTATTGTTGTTCTCGTTTTCGTTAAATTCATACAATTTATTTATGATACTTTAATTGCGTTGCTCAGAGCATAGATTTAGGAGATTTTGGTGGTTTTTAATGACATAATAATATGATAATGTGATTATTTAGATTGAAATCAAATTTTTGCATCAAAATTGATGGCTAGAAAGATATAAAATAAAGAATTATAATTTAATAGTTGTATTAAATAATTTGAAATTTTAGGGTAAGATACTAATACTATATAATATATATGTACTTGTTTTGCAAGCATTGGTAACATTTTACATCAAATTTGTGTTTCGTGTATTTAAAGTAGAATGTTTACAAAATCGTATTACATATAACTATTATACAGTTCTCATCTCACCTTCGACAAAAAAGATTTGGTTGAACGAATTGTCGTCAAATTTGAATAAACCATATAATAAGAACATTTTGATATGAACTTTTTTGGTTTAAATTTCTTCTTTCTTTAAAAAACTCATTAAAAAATGCCATATTATTGTTGCTACAGAATTGTTTTGTTTACTGTTTTTCATTTATAAGAACGAAGGGTATAACGTTTTAAATCTCTTATAAAGAGTTTATTAGAACCAACTCAATTGATGTTAAAAAATTAATAGTTTTGAAATCTTTTGAAAATAGTACTTACCGAGGTTCTTTACTGAATAACCCATATTTAGGAATCAAACTCAGTGTTAGCAACCCAAATGTTTCCAAATAATATGTTTTACTGAAAATGCAGAAACTCGGTAACAAAAGGAGACTAAAAGCATCTAATATCCCGGAGAGACGCTGCCATAAACGTGAATAAAGACCTAAAAAAAGTCACCGATTGAGGTGACCAAAACCTGGTCAATTTCAACTCTACCAAAACACAGCTGTTGATTGTTTCCAGATCAAAGACCGAGTTCCCCAAAGATATTTTATTCAGTATGTGTGATGAACCAATAGGTCAATGTAAAAACATTCGTTTATTGGGTGTCACAGTTTCAAGTGACCTAATCTGGAACGATCATGTAATCGCGATGGCAAAAAGCGCGTCTAGAAAACTCAGCCTCCTAAATAGATGCAAAAAAATTTTCACACTATACCAATTGCTCCATGTTTATAAGTCCTATATTTGTCCCTGCATGGAGTACTGTTGTCAAGTTTGGGATGCTGCTTCTGTTTCCATCTTGGTTCTCTTGAACTCTGTTCAAAAGTGGGCTAAACGAATTGTGGGTGTTCGAGATTTGACATCAAAACTTGATTCTCTACAACATCGTCGCAGTGTTGCTCACCTCATTGTTTTTTACAAATATCGTCATCACCAGTGCTCAGATGAAATCAGCAGCATCATGCCTCAAACTTATTCTTACTCTCGTTCCACTCGGCAATCGGCTAGCGCAACCAGTTAAACGGTCGAGATCTCACGCTGTCATACTGGCAGATCGCAAAAATACTTCTTTGTCCGAACTGCATACAAATGGAATAGTTTGCCAGAATCCATAGTCTCAGGTGGTTTCAATCCGCAGAGGTTTAAAAAAGCGTTAATCAACACCGTAGAGCGCAAGTTGTTGTGGGACCCAGGTCTAGACCTAGGTCTTAAAAGGTATTTATGTGTTGTTGTGACACATATTGTAAACCCTATAACACAACATTTCATTAAAAAAAATATACCCACTTCTCCGGAAAAATAGCCAAATGATTTTGAATGAGGTAAATAAACTCCCCTGTTGTGGACCCCGTCCGCCAGGTATGTTTTATGCTAAATTTAAGTAATGATTTTTATTAATTTATTTCATCAAAACATTGTAACGATTTAAGTGTTTTAAATTTCGCATGTACGAAATTTAACGTGTTAATATGGTCCGAACTGCCTGGAAGGCTAAACTTCTCAGTCGGAAGGAGAGTTCCAAAAAAACTGTGGACCATCACTACCTTTTCACGGGAAAAACAAAATTAAAGTGCGAGCGAGAACACCAAGTAGCCAGAACGTAGAATGTGAAGCCTAACCAGAAACTGTTTATACCTGAAAATGTTTTCTATATGAAATAGAGAAAAAAAAAATTTTATATTTGATTGATCAGAAGATAAACTAAAGCCATGTTGTTTTTATTTACTCATATATAGTATATGTATGGTAGACCTATGTTTGACCACATTTCAACTTATTAAAAAATGATATTGGGGTGTAGTATTCGTGATTACTATGTGTATCGAGTTTGTGCGTATATATTTAAGATATTGAAGTCTGGCGAACCTAGTTATTTAAAAGACAAATTGCAAAAACTTCGTTTTACCAGGGCGAACAGTATAATGATTCCGCGGCACTCGTCACTGCTCCTTAATGGCTCCTTCTTTGTCAGGGGTGTCAGCTGTTGGAATTCGTTGCCTTCTGAGCTGAAGTCATCCAATACACCAGCTAGTTTCATGCAAAGTTATTTTAGGCAGTTCGATTATGTGTGAAAATTTTCGTCCATTCTTCTGTCTTATAATTTAAATGATATTTATTCATAGTTATAACTTATATTAGTCTATTACTGTAAACGAACTATTAAGTTTTAGTTTATAGTCTATTCCCAGTATTCATCATTCACTTACAAATTAAAAAATTTAACAATATTATACAGTGTCAACCCATTACTAATTTAATTGATATTGACACATATATATTCAAAAGTGTAAACTTACATATATGTAAATGATAAATAAATAAATAAATAAATAAATAAAATAAATAAATAAAATATATAGAGCAAGAGCTCGTGACAGCCAGACCTTCGTTATTTTATAAAAGCTGAAAGTTTCTCTGCGCATACCCCCTACTCAGGTAGGAACGATTAGCAACATATGAAGTTTGGATCATATTAGCTTTGGCAGGGAGCAGATTACAAAGACGCCTCCAAAGTTTCGTGAAAGTATAAAAGCTAATTTTTTTATACATTCTTCGGGATGGTATTAGAAGTCACGTCACCCATTGCCAGACACTTACTATCGTGGAAACCCCCTGCCAGACACCCTTAAACTTTAAAGTTTAAGGGTGTCTGGCAGGAATTTTTCCACGATAGTAAGTGTCTGGCAAAGGGTGACGTGACTTCTAATACCATCCCGAAGAATATATAAAAAAATTTGCTATTATACTTTCACGAAACTTTGGAGACCCTTTGTAACCTGCTGCCTGCCAAAGCTACTATGATCCAAACTTTATATGTCGCTAATCGTTCCTACCTGAGTAGGGGGTATGCGCAGAGAAACTTTCAGCTTTTAGAAAATAACGAAGGTCTGGCCGTCGCGAGCTCTTAGTCTAACAGTATGATTATAGGATTCACACTGTTTGCCGTTGGCACTTGGCGTAAGTTTTCAAATAACATAATGTCAATCTCTTGTAACTTTACGCAAGTAACTTATTTAATAAGTTTAATAGAAAAATAAAGATACCAAAGTTTTTTATAATTTAGTAATGCATTACTCCAGAAGATGGCCTAACAAGCTGAAATATATATAGAGTAACGGTAAAATTATAAAAAAACTTTGTTTTCTTTATTTTTCTATTAAACTTATTAAATAAGTTATTTGCGTAGAGTAACAAGAGATTGACATTATGTCATATGATTATAGAGAATAATTAGCCAGAAAAAAATGAGCTCAATAAATATATTCTCATTGAACTAATTAAACTGGTTTGCAGAATTCGGTAATAAATGTAGTCCCGTTATGAGCAACCTGATTTCGGTAATCGCCAACCGTTGTGGCGGTGTGCAAACCCGAATCTTCAAGGGCACAAATTTGTAAATTAAAACCATTATCTTTGGCTGATCCTTCAAACTTTCCATAAACATCTTGGCTTTGAATCCGTAAGGCTTCACCAATCTGAAATTTCTACCCTACTGTTTCACCAACCTGTTCAAGGTTAGTATCACAATAATATGGGCCATTTAAACATCGGGATTCGCCCCAGAGAGCTCCACTCAAGAAAAAAAATTCACACCATTTCGACAAGAAAGCTTATTAATTCAAAAAAATATAAACCCAAAACCTGCACTCATCCGGAGAGGACTAGCAGGCCCAGACGGCGTCCTCCCGAATCCCAGTCACGGTCACACTCTTTTGACGCGCAATTTTTACCAAAATACTTTATTTTTTTATAAATCTACAAATTATTAATTGAATTTCCAACATTAACAAATTAACACTATGTATATAGCACTTGTTACTGTACGCAGAATAACGTAAAAGGTAATTAATAAAAAAAACACAAAGTTGATTTTTAGATTCTCTATTTCTTTGTTTATATTAATTATATTGGACTCAACATGAGTTGTTGACAAGTCTTTATTAGAGATTTTCCCTGGGACAAAGTCCCCATGTAATTCGTTGTTCGTAAACTGTAAACCCCGGTATAAAACTATTCTTAGTTTCAAAATTATTAATAGTTTTATTACAATTATTCTATTTTTCATACAAATTTGAACCACCATTAGCTAGTTCTGGGAGGGAAGAATTCTCATTAACGATAATTCTACACCCAGTTTTGTCTATCAACATCTTCTCCATGATCATTTGTATCATTCCGTTCAATATCCTAAACAACACATTGTGTATTGGTAAAAAATATTTTGGTAAAAAATAATAAAATTCAGCTTATCCCAAACGCTGCTCACTCGGCATGAATTTACTTTTGTTCACTTTACTTAAATACAAGCTTAATGATATATACCCGGGTAGTTGAGTATGCTAAAAAACCCAAAAATACCCTGATACCCGGGTACTCGATAATCGGCATTGAAAACTCTAATTCCTTTGTCACTCGGATTAGAGAATAGAATAAAACAACTTCAACCAACAACGTTTCAAAACAAAAGTTGCTAGTAAAAGTTCCGACTAATAAATTTGATTTATTTTTTTACGAATGAAAATATGGGATTCGATATTGTATGATTTACTGAATCGAGATAAGTGCGGAACAATACCGAAATCTCAGTGAGAGCTAAAGCTTTTATTTAATATATATGAAGAAATGGTAGCAAGCTAACATTATACACAGCCCATTTTATTAAAAAAAAAGTAGGGATGTGAAAAAATAATCGATTATGGAACAAATCGATTAAAAATCGATTTTTTCGATTAAATCAATTTTAATAAGCGAGTTTAAAATTACAAAAAATCGATTAACAATCGATTTTATTTCACTGACGATTTTTTAAATTTATCTAGTAAAACACAGTCAGAAAGCCGAGTTAAACCTGTACTATTATTAAAGTCTTATTTATGTTGATTATCCAAAGACTTAAACTTTAATTTAATTTGTGTTGTTTATTTCAAAACTTATAATTTCTGTTGTGTATTTTGAAATTAAAAAAGCTGTGAAATATAATATTTAATATTTATTTATTTATTTATTTATTTTAAGTTGGACAACAAACAGACTAAGTCCAGTTATATGTTGCCACATGCTACAAAAAAATTTACATTTAACGTTTAACCAATTTCTTATAATTAACATTTTAAGTTAAGTTAGGTGTATTAATATCATTATATTTCATCTATACAATAAAGCGCAAAATAGTTTATTCTTAATAAATCAATACCAATAAAAATCAACTATATACCTAAAATGTTCCTTCAAAAAATCAATTAAAAAAAAAAAAAAAAAAAATATATAAATATATAGAAATATATTAGAAATATACCAAATAATTGAAGACAAAAGGAAATAAAGGAAAAAAAAAAAAAAAATGAAAAATTGAAGAACATTTAACAACAGTTAATAGATAAAAAGCAATTTAATATAAATTAAATCATATTTTGGTTTTAAATAATAACTCTTAAAGTTTTAATATAAAATGATTAGTTAGAAGACTAAATTCAAACTTATTAATATCTAACAGAAATCCATGATTGATCGAGAGCACACTAATTATTACTCGTAGTTTAAAACAAAATATTCAGGATTATCGCGTTTATATCTTAGTAATAATCTATGACCACTGTCCTTTAGTTGACTGAGTGATAATAAAAATAAATCCGTTGAGTTAAATATATCATTATGACGTAACTGTAGCCGGTATAATGTCGAAGCTATTCCAGTGTTAGTTCTTGGAATCTGAGTGAGAAACAACTGGTTGAGGCGGGTTCTATAGGCTGGTGCATAGAAATTTACAAAACCCAGAACTTCCGTATCTATAAGTGAATTAACAATCTTATATAATAAGTATTCATCCAAGAGAATTCTTCTTAATTCCAATGATAGAATGTTGAGTTTATCAAGTCTAATACTATATGGTAATGGTTCTACGGAAGGAAACGAATTTCTACAAACAAATTTAGAAAACTTTCTTAGCACTCTTTCAATCTGGTTACATTGTATATCATAATAAGGATGCCAAATTTGACAACCGTATTCTAAAATACTGCGAACCATACTGTTAAACAGAATAGTTAAAACTCTAGGATTTCGAAATTCCTTACATCTACGCCAAATAAAACCTACTAATTTAAATGCTCTGAGACAGATCGAGTTAATATGTTCATGAAAGCGAAATTTACTATCAAATATTACACCTAAATCTTTGATAACTGACACTTCTTTTAGTACTTCATTTCCTATTGAATAACCAAAAACAACTTTATTTATTTTTTTGGTGTAGGAAACTGACATACATTTCTTTATGTTTAACTGTAATCCATTTTCAAGGCACCAACTGTTTACGACGTTTAAATCGTTTTGTAATCTCAAACAATCGAACACATTTTTAATAACTAAGAAAATTTTCAAATCATCAGCATATAAGAGATAGTAGCAATTTAGTATGTCAGAAATATCGTTTATGAACAATAGAAATAAAAGTGGACCCAATATTGAGCTTTGAGGCACTCCAGATGTGGGACTAAATCCTTCAGATTTATGACCATTAAATTGTACGTACTGCATTCGATTTATCAAGTAAGATAACAGCCACTTTAATAAATAAAAAGGTATGTCAAACGATCTTAATTTTGCTATCAGAATATGATGCTGAACTTTATCAAAGGCCTTTGAAAAATCTGTATAAATACAATCGACCTGTAAGTTTTTATCAAGTGCCCTAGATATGTATTCCGAAAATTCTAACAAATTGGATAAGGTAGAACGTTTTGGATAGAAGCCATGTTGTTTTGAACTAATTTTACTCTTTACTTTGTCGAAAATCAATTTATATACTAATTTCTCAAAAATTTTGGCAAACGCATTTAAAATAGAGATTGGTCTATAATTTGTGATGTCTGCAGCATCACCATTTTTAAATATGGGCCTAATAAAAGATTCTTTCCATTTAGATGGAAATACACCTTGATCTAATGATTTATTATATAAAATGGTTAAAGGTTGCACCAAATGATTTTTCAAATTCTTTATTAATAAATTAGAAATCATGTCCGGTCCTGCTCCTTTGTTAGTTTCTAGATTTTGTATTATATGCATTACTTCATTCTCAGTAATTTGGGCGATATTCTGGCTGCAGAAGTTAGGGTTTAGTGGCAAAAAAATAGGAACACTAGGAGAATATACTGATTTAAAATTTTCAGCAAATAATTCACAAATTTCAGTAGGTTTATTTGATCGTTTTTCATCTAGGTGCATAACAGAAGGATATTCGGATTTAGACTGAAGAGCTTTATTGTAATTCCAAAAGGAGTTAGGCATTTTAGATAAATTATCTTCCATATTACTTGTGTATGTGTTAAAGCAAATTCTTATTTCATCCTTAACCTTCGTCCTTAAAATTGCGAAAAGATTCTGATCAACACAATTGTTATAAATTTTATATTTCTGTCTTACTTTTTCCTTCAGTTTAATGAGATGTTTTAAGTAACTAGAATACCATATTGGAAATTTTCTGACTTTTATTTTTGGCCCCGTCATATGTGGTTTCAGTATTAGAAATAGACATTCGTAAAATACTTCAAGAGCTTCTTCTACATGTAAATCACATAATAAACTCTCCCAGTTATATGTGTTGAATTTCAGACTGACCAAATCGTAATCGATATTATTGCAATTAATCCCCGGAAATGTGTAGTTATATTGTTTTTTAATTTGAATAGTGTTCATACGAAAGCATAACGGGGGATGGTACTGATCTATTTTAGAGAGAAAAGAGATACTTTTATGGACATCAACGTTAACATAAGAGAGATTCGTAAGTGCCAGGTCTAAAAGTTTATCTTGTAAGTTGGTTATATGATTTATTTGAGTAAGTCCTGTAAGTTCTAACATTTCAACTAAACATTCCGCTGAACGGCCTTCATAATTTAAAGGAATTGTTCTATTATAAGCATCTTTGGCCCATACTATACTAGATAAATTAAAATCTCCAATAATTAAGAATTGAGAGTTCATACCTGAATTATTAATCATGTTTGATAAATAATCGAAGAAATGTTTATAGTCCTCAAATTTTGCACCGCAATTGAAGTAGATAGTGCACAGAAACAAACAAGAACCATTTGCTAAATAAATTTTTACCCAAACATCGTCAAATGAAGGAGAATTCAATCCAGGAATTTCTACGAATTTAAAACTCCTATGCACAGCTATCAAAGCACCACCACCATCCATTTTATTACTCATACTTAAATCGCGATCTTTTCTCATTACGAGATATCTATCATCAAAAGCTTCACAAGAGTTTATCGAGTTATTTAGCCACGTTTCAGTCAAGCATATAATTTCAAAGTTATTAATTTGAACTTCCGTTTTGAAATCCTTTAATTTAGTCTTCAAACCTCGAGAATTTTGATAATAAAGTTCTGTAAATTTCATCTTAGTTTACTAAAAAAAAAAAAAGTAAATATAGTATAAGAATTAAACAAAAAGAAAAATATTGAATAAGTAGATTATAAGTTGAAAAAGTTTAATTAGTTTAAACTTAAAATAAACTGCTGGGTAAAAATATGTTTCAGAAGTTAATTATGTAGATTATTTTCGGCAATTATTTTATTTAAATCAACCGAAGAAGAAATTTTAATGACATCATCTGAATCCGACTTTTTACAATACACGTTGCCATGATTGGCCCACACATATTTGAATATATGCTGATTGACATCTTTAGTAGGTTGGAGTGCTATCTTAGTGTCAAACCATAGCGCTTTTTTGTGTGGAGATAAGTAGTCCGTCAAGAATATTTTTGTTTCCTGTTGATATTTAATCTCCGTTGCCTTAAATGCTTTTTTAATTTTTGCTGCTAGTAGAATTTCTCGCTTTTTGTATTTATTGTGTAATTCAACGGTAATTGGTTTAATATCAGATCTCGCTTTATTACGATGAACGTATTTTATTTCCCTTTCATCAAAGTCACATCCAACATACTTAAAAATATTTGTAACCACTTGTATCAAATTTTCAGATTTAATTATTGGAACACCATAAATTTGCAAATATGCCGAAAAACAATTTTTTTCTAGTATGTCATATCTCGCAATAGTAGCTTGTAAATTCACTTTTATATCCAGATTTTCATTTTTTAAGGCATCGATTTGGTTGACGTTATTATTTATTTTAGATTCAAGTGACATAATATGATCAAGTTTTGCATGAATATTTGTTAACGAATCACCAAACGTTAATTGCTGTTGCTCAATTAATTTTAAGAATTAATTATGTTTATTTTTTATGATATCTATATCCTGTTTTAAGGAAGTTATAGTTTCACTTATATTAGGAGATAGTTGGCTGGAAGAGGTCATATTATCACTTTTAGCTAATAAACTTTTGACACAAGACTGGCATTTCCAATTATTTTTATTATTCACGTCATTAACACCTTCACAATGAACATGAAAAATGTGACTACACTGAGAACACGATATTGATTTATTTTTTATGGATCTATCGACCTTATCACCACATGTAAAACAGCTACTCATAATGTTATAATCAGGTTGATCGTAAACAACGGTATGGAATTTAAAACAATTTCTTAATCGATTAATTTATTTCAGATTTTAGAAATTCATTTTTTATGTTTACTTTTGTTCACTTTTTTAATTTGTAAAATATGCACAACAAGACAGATTTATTTGGTAGTAAAGTAGTAATGCACAACACTTCAATTTAAACAAAGACTACAGTACTAATAATATGAGGTACACGAAATCTCTTTTAATCCGTTAATTAACTTTCTAGTTAATATTCAGTATGATTTCCTATTATTTATATTTTTCAATTTTTTTTCTTTATAAATCAATAAATTCTTTTATTTTCCTTTGATCTATATTTATTGTCAACAATGATATGCTTTTTAACTATATATGTATATAGGATAAAATTTTAAATTGATGTTTAGTCTTTGAAATCAGATAAACGAATTATATTAAATATACAAGACAAAATATAAGAGCAGCATCTTTATTTATAAGCGTAGCTCGTCGGCACCTGCTAGCATGCTTGATTTAAACGGTAGTTCAAATGAAAATTTTAATGAAAATCGATTAATCCCATTCTATGAATTCACACAAAGTAATGTCTAGAAATTCACATATAATGTAAAAACATTTCTATATGTAATAGGTAGTCTAATGACAGTGGAAAAATTCAACTTAAGTAAATAAATAAGTGATGATGAAGTTTCAACTTTGAAATAGTCATCGCTTCAGTGGCGTGTCTGTCAAATTATTCAAATATGGTATTGAAGAGGAAGGTTCGAATTCATCCGATACATGTAAAATGAGAAGTGGAGTTTTTATCTGAGAAACTCGCCAAATATATGTGAATTTATTGTTAGATATTATGTTTCTCAGAAAGGAGGAAGAAAAGAAGAAAGAAAAAAAGTTTCTTAAAGAGTTGTTATAATTTTTTATAAACTAAAATGTGTAGTGTATATTAGGTATATTACATGCGTTCTGTGGTGTTGACGGAAGAAGCTGTTCGCTATTGAAAAACTTACGACATCGCCCTAAAAATCCT
This sequence comes from Diogma glabrata, assembly GCA_963693315.1. Taxonomy (NCBI): domain Eukaryota; kingdom Metazoa; phylum Arthropoda; class Insecta; order Diptera; family Cylindrotomidae; genus Diogma; species Diogma glabrata. The sequence goes on along the minus strand of OY856188.1, from coordinate 162,488,517 downwards.
AACTTTTGAACAGCATTCTTAGCCAGATTAAAAATATGAGAATTCCACTTCATATTATTTTCAATCTCAACTCCTAAAAGTCTGGCAGTCTCATTCTCTAAAAGATTTTTGGGGCCAAACGTTAATGGAAAAGGATTTTTTTTTTTTTTTTTTTAATAAGATGTGTTGTGTAGTAGGAATTACAATATGTGTCACAACAACACATAAAAACCTTTTAAGACCAAGGTCCCACAACAACATACGTTCAAAAGTGTTGATGGACGTAAATCTTTCTTTTTTTGTTTTTTTTTATATTTTTTGTTAAAGAATGGATAACTAAACAAAAAATCCTATCACTGATAAAATATGACATATGCCTATATTTTATGATAGAATAGAGAAAACAAAAGTAAATTAAAAAGTAAATAGCAAATTTTTACAAACATTTGCTGAAACAAAACAAAAATGTAGTTGCCAATAATCCAGCCGGTTGCATATTCCTTGATCCTGTGACGCACTGTCTTTCTTAAAGATTAAAGCCCACACATAGTTATATGAAGGCTCGTTTCTTTAAGGAAGCAAAAGCGTCTCATCATCAAGGATTATTTCACAGCTAAGATTGAGGGTGTCACCGTTGACTGAATACAGTTTATCCGCCACCGCCCCTAAGATGTCACCTTGGCTAGTGATATCTCACTGCTATTGCCAGTGGTATGTGATATCTCACGTCAACTCGTATGTCAATAGCAGGGACTGGAGTACGCGGGGTTGTCACACCCGTAGATCAAAAATAAAAAAAAATAAAAAAAAACAATAAAAACTGATCCCTCCATGCGGAAGGTTAGGTGTCGTTATTCTAGAAAAATGACAAACCTGTGTTTTGCTTGTGTTGAATTCAACACTCTTAACAATACCCCAATTCTCAATTGTTTTAAGATCAGTGTTAAGGGCATCTATAACTTTTGATCTACAGTCACTAAGCGCTAAGGGTGTATATAATTTAGGTGCGTCATGAGACGTATGAAGCGTGCTATCATCAGCAAAACTATGTACAGGATGAACCGTTGAGTCTAACAAATCATTAATATAGATAAGAAAAAGAGTTGGTGACCAAGCGTAACCTTGAGGAACTCCTGCATTAGTTGAAAGATTACTCGATGATACTCCGTCAGCATTGACCCCTCTGTGTCCAAGATATAAGCTGCTCGTCTAAACCATAGGATCTCAATTTGCATATCAGGTTGTTATGCCATACTTTGTCAAACGCTTTGGAAATATCAAGAGCAACACCGAGTGTTTCTCTAAAGTTCTCAAGCGACTTGTTCCAGATATGAGTGACAAAAGACAGTAAATCTCCAGTCGCTCTTCCTTTTCGAAATCCATATTGTCTCTTATTAAGTAAATTGGGAGACTCTAAGAAGCTCATTAACTTAAAATTTACATATTTCTCAAAAATTTTAGCAACTACCGATAAAATTGAAATGGGTTTGTTAATTTGTAGGATCAGTCTTTCTGCCCTTTTCTAAACTGGCTGTACACTAGCCATTTTAAATATTTCAGGAAAAATTCCTTTCTTATATGACAAATAGAAGATTTTAGTGAGGATTGGTGCTAGCTCCCTAGCAAATGTTTTAAGAATAATAGGAGGAATAAAATCAGGGCATGTTGCTTTATTAGTATTGATTTGTAAAAGCATTTTTCGAATAGTGTTTTTTTGAAAAATTATCCGCCTCATTTTATAAGAAACTTTTGAAATAGGTTTGGGTTGGAAATTAGGTTCTTTTAAAGTAAAATTTATAGAGAAATAATGTCCAAGCAAATTAGCTTTCTCTTTTGGATCAATGATAGGTATATCTCTATCAATAAGAGGTGGTAGGGAAGATTTACAAAAATTACTTTGGACAGCTTTTGCGGCTTTATAGAAATTACGTGAACCAGTCAGATGTTCAGCGAATTTAGATGCTTTTTTTCTATTAAATAGATGTTTCTCTTCATCTATTAGCTTTCGACATAAATTTCTCTCTTTGCAGTACTGTAAGGTTTGCATCAGTTTTGTTTTGATTAAACTTTCGAAAAGCCTTTAATAACTTTTTTGCATTTTTAGAAAATCATAGATCAGTTTTCGGAATAATCAATTTATTAGGAATAAATCTGCGCATACCATCAATTATAGTTTCAGAAAAATTTGATGCAGCTATGTCTGGGTCTTGGTCGGTAAGGCAATAGCGTTTCCAAGGAAACCATTTAAAAAAACTTTTAAGTCCTTGCCAATTCGCAGCTTTGTAATCCCAAACATTGTGAGGATTCGCTTTAAATTGTTTTGTAATTTGCATATTTAGTTGAGTGGAGATCTCTGATATTTTAAATTGAACCATATATGGATCGCTTGTCAAAAACAAATCAAGTTAGCTACTACTTTGTCCAGAAATGTCAGGAACTCTTGTTGGCTGGTCTATTATTTGAGTAAAATTGTGATAAAGAGCGAACAACTCAGCCTGTCTACCAACCTCAACAGTGTTAGAGCTGTGTGTAAGCCATTCTTTATTGTGGACATTAAAATCTCCAAGAACTATAAACTTAGCATTAGGATACTCAATCAACCTATCTATCTTTTCAGATAAGTCATGAAATAAATTAAAGTTCTCAGGTGAATTAGGCGAACGGTAAAGTCCAAAGATAAACAACGGTTGACTTGGGCATCAAATTTTTAGTGACACCATATTGTGGAATTTTGTATTCAATTCAAATTTACTTAATCTCCCGTATGTGAGTATTATAGTATTCCTAATATAAGCACAAACTCCATGCTTAATGTAGAAAGAGGATTCCAGTTCATAATTTTTTTTTTTTTTATTAGTTATGTTTTATTTCCCAAAAATTTTCAATACAGGAAAATATAGATTTAAAATTTTCAGCTAATTAACGAAAATTATAGATATGATTTTAAAAGAAACAAATAATACTAGTGTATATTAAAATTAATAATTAATTCTTAACATTACAAGATTATTATTAGTATTTTCTGTTTCTCATAAATTTTTCGAATATTTTGTTTAAATTTTTTTTATTTGATTTGACAAAAGTAATCAACAACTTTTTTCGTTTTTGGATTTTCATAATAATTTTTATGTTTATTTTAATTTAACATTTTTATTATGTAAGTTTTTCTTTAAATTTATCCATTATATTATAATCTATTGTAAGTTTTTGATAAAATTTTTTGTATTTATATAGAAAATATTGCCCTGAGGATGATTGTAATTAACAATTGAAATATAGGTATATATTTTTAATAAAAGTAGTTGTTTTATTAAAATATTACATTTCGACTATAATACTTCAGCTAATACAAATCAAAAAATTAAATAATATATAAAAGTCGAAAAGATTATAAAACTTGATTATTTCTAATCAAAAAATTTAAAATATATATATATATATATATATATATATATATATATATATATATATATATATATATATATATATATATATCAGGCACGAAGCTTGGTTTGTTTCTCGACGGAAGCAGTAAATGGTAGAAACGTTTTTTCTTAATATATTGTTTAAGAATAGCGAATATACCTATATTATATGTGTTTTTGTTGTTGTTGTTGTTAATGTTTCTTAGTTGGTTTTCTTACATGTTTTTATTTAACTTGTAGTTTGACTAGTGGTTGTTAAAATCTAGTCATGGTTTTAGCAATGAAATTAGTTTCAAATTAAAAAAGGTTTTTTAACCTTATACATGTTTCAAAAAGGTTTAGAATTAAGATCATAACACCTTATACAACTAAAAAACCATTTTCAATTTTTGAATTATTTTTTTCCGTTCTATAAAAACTGCATCAACTACATCAGAATCCATAAAAATTCAAGCTATTAGGGGTGCGTTCCACTAAGCACTCAAAACAATCACGCTCACGACCTCTGTGTTCCCGTTCCACTTTCTTCTGAACGTTACAATTGTATAATCAAGTGGAATGAATTATGTGATCAGTTTAGGCGTTGACGAAAAAACACAAATGGCCAGTTTGAACAAATAGAATACAAGCTAGAGGTTAGGTTACAATTGCATAGTCTTAACAATAAACATTAATAATTAGGATACACGCACAATAAAAAAACTTTTACTCATGAGATCCAAGTTTGTATGAAAATTATTTTGCGAAAAAAAAGATTTATTTTTAAAATACGTACTATGAAAAAATTAAAGAATTTTTAACTTTTTCCTCGTGATTAATAGAGATTGACATTTAAATAATCTTGTTTCCACTAGAATATCACTTCCTGCATCATACAAATTGACATTTGTTCGCGACATCTTTATATTTTAAAAATGGCGCTGAACTTATCAACACTCACTTCAGCCCACCTTTTAAGATTGGTCGTTGTGAGCTTGACGTGAGCAAAAATTGTGACGTCATTAGTGACGTTTTAACTGCAATCGCCACGACCGTCGTTGTCAAGTGGAACGGAGGAAAGGTCATTTTGAGCGTTGTAAACGCTTAGTGGAACGCACCTTAGTTCATACGACGCTATAATCAGTTTTGCAATTATTTCAAAACCATATTAACAAACCATATGTATTGTTTAATTAAAATTTAGTGAACAAAAATAAAAAATTTGAATGAACATCAAATAATAGATTGATGCTATAGAATACTTATTGAAATAATCCAGTTTTCAATACATAGTTGATCTATTTTTTAATTTGGTCTGATATAGAAAGCAAAATTAGATAACATTTTACTTATCATGTCAGTTGGTAGAAAGCACCATAAGGCGAGTTTTCTGTTTACATTCTTGCCGCATCGTAGAGACCAATAAAGATAATAGAAAATATTTCAAAAATTTACATAAGATTTTATGTAAGCTCCACTAAAAACTTTTTATAAAATTATCATATATAATATCACGAGTCGTCAAATAATAGTCGATTATTTTTCATAATCATTATTATGAATGTCATTTGAGGTCAATTTTAACCTCAAATGGCATGAGTGGTAATGTTGAAAAATAATCTACTAATAATTTGGTGACGAGTTGTATTTAGCAGACAATTTAACGAACAGAAATAGTAACATTATTTCATACAACATAATCCTTTGTTGTCATTTTTTCTTCTAACAAAATTAAATATTATTTTATCTTAGTAGGCGCATAAATGTTATAAATTTGTAATTTATTTTTGACAAATAAACAAAAACATGCAATCATTTATGAAAGAAAACGGACATTTTTATTATTAGCAAATTGCATTTTTACATAATTTTGTATTATTGAATAATTTGTAGAAAAAAATTTATTTAGAAACTAATAATTATCTTTTAAACAAAATTATAAATAAAAAAAAATTATCTCATTAAGAAAAAAAAATTATCTCAATATCTCTAGTTTTAAATTAATATATTAAGTAGGCCGAAAATAGTCACTATAATTCGCTGTTCCTTCCCATCAGAGAAAAATAATCCATATAATTCGTTTTGATTTGTTAAAAAATAGTAAATGAAGCGTTTTTATTGGACCTTATCGAAACTTTATTTAGTGAGTTGAATTGTCAATAAAATTTCATATTTTACTGCAGTTAAATAATTAAAATTAGCTTATGAAGTATTGATCACTACATATCAAGCCTATTGTTTTGCTTGAAAACTTATTAGGCTTTATATGGTTCGAAGACTTATTTTCAATGATTCATATAACTTCTGTTCTGGTAAAGATAGACACTTTTCCTGTTTAATTTTAAAGTGAAAAGATGGACTTTAAAAAATCTGTTATCTATAAAAATTATTAACAAATTCCTATTGTTATAAACAAATAAAGTGTTAAAATGATTTTTAGTCACTGCACAACAAACATACAAAGTGGTTAGTGTAACCATCGTATGCTACGGTCAATTTTTTCTAACAAACGTATATTTATTTAATGGAGAAATGAGTTTTAATGTTACAAATAAATTAATTTATCAATAAAAAATTCGTATTTTATAGAAAATATAACGTAGAATACAATGGTTATGCTAAACACTCTTTATTTTTGTTGGGCCGTGACTAAAATAAATATATTAATTTAAAAAATATAAAACTTTAACTGTAAACTAAAACAAAAAAAGTGTCTATCTTTACAAGAACCGAAGTTATGAATCTTTGAAAATAAGTCTTCAAGCCGAAATGATCGAAATTTAGATCCGCTCTATTTCACCCCAGTCCCCCCTCCCACCACAAAAAAAGAACAATTCCTCGAAGACGATATATTTTAACATATAGAACCCGCAAAAAAATTTAAGCTTAATCAAAAACGTCTTGGCCAGATTTTGTCCTAATCTGTTCGGTATGTAAAAGAATGACCCATCTATGAAATTTTTTGTCGTCCCACGCTCGAAAAATTTATTTATTTACGAATACGATGGCCATACTAAAAACTCATTAGTTGGGTAAAGAGTTTTTGGGGCTATGACAAGGGGTCTATGACTAAAAATCGATTTTAACATTTATTTGTTTATAACAATTGGAATTTGTCACTAATTTTATTGAATTTATTTTTTTTTAAAACCATCTTTTAACTTTAATCATGCGTGAAAATAAAAAGGTAACCAACAACATCACGTTAGCCTTGCATGAATATTACGGTGACCATACTTTGTCGACTTAAGTCAAGAAAGCCTCCCCACAAACACTACCAACAACCTGTTGGCAACTAATTTTAATATCTTGGATGCCAGGGGCTCCTCCTGGAATCATTATAACATACCTGGTCTTTTTATTACGAACCCGACTTCCCCTCAACCCGGTTTTTATCTGCCGCGTCATACCTGAACTACACTAAACCGAATAAAAACAAATCATGGACGTTGTACTGACTCTTTCTACAAGTGGGGCATTTCAGAGTCCACTCAATGTTACTGCGGAGCACCACAACATACCATAAAACACATTGCAACTGTGTATCCAATTAACGATACAATGGCGACATCTCAGACATCCATTTGGCAGCCCCCGGTGTAGTAGCATGGATAGACTCAATCGATGTAAACATCTAATGTGCAAATGTACTGCCCATGTCCAATGTTTAAATATTTTACTTTTTGAGTTTTAACTAATCAAATCGATCAAATTGGTGTAAGCTCATTTAATGTCTATTCTTATTTTGTTTTAGGGAGATTTCATAGAAAAAATTTACCTATTTTAAGTTTTATTGGTCTTAATTTGTTGTGTTTATGTGTCACGAGAAAAAACCGTACGCTAAATAAAATAAATAAAAATCTTTAAAATAAAACAAAACAGAAGTTTCTATCTTTAATAGAACCGAAGTTATGAATTTTTGAAAATAAGTCTTCAAGTCAAAAATTAAGAAATTCTCGAAATTTAGAACCCTAAAAAGAGCTCCCAAAAAAATCTCGAACATGTATATTTTTTCTTTCGATTAAAACCCCTAAAAAATAGTCAGCCAAATCAAAAATGTGTCGGTCAGATTTTGTCCAAATCTGTTCGATTTGTAAAAGATATGTGCGTAATGTACGTAAAAGATTTTTCTAAATCGCTTAAACCAAAATCACCTTATCTCGAACAAATTCAAATTTGAAATGTATTTAATTTTACATCAAAATATCTCTTAGTTTTAACTTTTAAGAATTAACCATAAAGAAAAATAAAATGAGATCTAAAATAAATTAAAACAATATTCTCTCAAACAAAAGAAATTTAAAACCAAAATTCTCTAGGAATGATTTTTTCAATTCATTATTTTTCTCAAATTTTATATGAATATTTTAAGAGGAAATATACAATATTTGTTATTCTTGTATTTTATTTTGTATGAATAGATGAATGAATTTAGCGAGCGCATTATTTTGCATTTATAAGAACTGTTTAGTGTTGTTGTGCGATTGTTGATTGCGAATGCGTTGCGTGTTTGTTGAAATCATATAAGTATGGTAGCAAAATAGCAAAAGATATGTAAATGTAATTTCAAATTAAGCGAAATTCTAAATTTTTAATTGTTTCAAATAAAACATGAAATGATTACGGAAGCACTCATTCCAATCAATATATGGAGGACTCGTGCCTGATATATATATATATATATATATATATATATATATATATATATATATATATATATATATATATAAATATATATATATATATATATATATATATATATATATATATATATATATATATATATATATATATATATATATATATATATATATATATGTATATATATATATATATATATATATATATATATATATATATATATATATATATATATATATATATATATATATATATATATATATATTTATATATATATATATTAGACTGGTCGTTAAAAACTAAATTTTCCGAGACGCCCCCCAGAAAAATTCTTTATGGTCAAAAAACCATAACGGCTTCATTTTTTTTTTTTTTAAGTGAAAAGAACACGTGCCGCAAAATCATCGAAGTTTATTTTTTGATAAAATTGTTAATATCTCATAAAATATGCAGATGTTAAAAAAATCATATAATCATTTTTGCAGGAAATATAATTCTCTACAAAAAAGGTCCAAGTCATTTTTTTCCTAAAACCTATATTTCTGATGATATTTTGAAATAAAACTTGAAATTCTTCGAAACTCGTAAAACCAAATGATGAAAATTTCGACGAAAAAGTACTAATTTTGATTTTTTTTGTCACGATTATTTTTTATACATTTCATTCTATAGCATAAGAAGAAAATTAGGAGTTTTTCGTCATCTTTATTTTTTATGTTTTTTAAAAATTACGAAAACTTACAAGTTCATTTTCAAAATATCATGAGAACTATACGTTTTCGGGAAAAAATGACTTGCATCTTTTTTGTAGAAAATTAAATTTCCTACAAAAATGATTACGTGATTTTTTTTGACATCTGCATATTTTATGAGATATTTGAAAAAATCTACGAATTTTTCAAAAAATCAACTTCAACGATTTTGCGGCACGTGTTCTTTTGGTTTAAAAAAAAAAAAAATTATGCCGTTGTGGTTTTTTGACCACAAAGAATTTTTCTAGGGGGCGTCTCGGAAAATTTAGTTTTTAACGACCAGTCTAATATATATATATATATATATATATATATATATATATATATATATATATATATATATATATATATATATATACATATATAGATAAATATATATATATATATATATATATATATATATATATATATATATATATATATATATATATATATATATATATATATATGCATATATATATATATATATATATATATATATATATATATATATATATATATATATATATATATATATATATATATATATATATATATATATATATATATATATATATATATATATATATATATGTATATATATATATATATATATATATATATATATATATATATATATATATATCTATATATATATATATATATATATAGATATATATATATATATATATATATATATATATATATATATATATATATATATATATATATATATATATATATGTATATGTATATTTATATATATACAGTAAAACTCGTGCACCACTCGTACACCATATATAAAGTACACTTGGTCTATAAAGTACAGCAAATTTTTTTCTTACATCTATAAAAATTTTACGAACAAATTGTCCTTCTTATAAGGTACTTCGGCTTATAAGGTTATAACGTACATACGTTTAGTCCCGTGAACTATTTTTCTGTGTAATTTGCCCAGTTTATAAAGTACGAATAGAAAATAAAAATACAAAATAAACATAAAAATTTAAAAGTCGTAAGTATTCGATGCTTTACGATATTTATTATTTTTCTACGAAATGTTTCTGCTTCCTTTCATTAATTTGTTGTGGTTCATGGGTTAATTCGCAAGCAAGTGTTGAGAAAATATTTGCTAATTTATCAGTTCGAATTCTTTAATGCTTTCATGTTTTATAAAAATGCTAAAGGTGCGATCGGGCCCCAAATCAAATTTAAATGCAAGTGATCACTTTGGCCAATAAATTAAAATGTTTGGCGGCAGTCGATCAAAAGACGTCTTTCTCAAGTTAGGTTAAGGTTTGGATTGTGGAAAAATTTCTTCGATTGTGCGCAATCGGTTAGAAATTGAAGCAGTTTGTTTGTTCATTGAAACGTAAAAAAATTAGATATGTTAAATTTCACAAAGTAGAGGAAGCCGTTAAAAATGGATCAATATAATGAGCTCTTAAAATGTTTCTCTTAAAAATATTGCTCTACAGGCTACACTATAAAGTTAAAATTTAGGATTTTGTAAACTCTAGTGTATTGAACTTTAAAGATAGAGCGAAAACACTCATAAGGCTTGAAGCCACATACAACAGAAACAGAAACAGATTTTCATACAAATTTTACAGAAACAGAATTTTTCTGTCAAATTTGTATGAAATTCTGTGTCTGTTGTATGTGATTGCCCGGCTTTAGATGTCGTTCATTTTATTTCGAAGTCGTGATAAAAAGTTAAAGCAACTACCACAAGCTATTGTCTCAAAACACCTGAGATAACTACGATCGTATACTTCGACAGTAACTGATAAAAGGGAGTTTATTAGACGCCTCATACTAAATAGAATCTAAGTATGAGGATTTATAGAAATTCGAACAAATTTTTATTTTTGGTCTACGGGAGTGACGATAATGCCTACTCCAGTCCCTGCTATTGACATATATATGAGCTAAAGTTAGATATCACATATCACTGACCACAGCAGTGAGATATTATTAGCCAATGTGTTATCTTAAGGGTGCTGCCAGATGAACTCTATTGTTATGGAATATATCTCGATGATGGCACTCTATTGTGTTTTTTAAATAAAAAGTGTTATGTTATAAGAGTTACAATATGTGTGACAAAAGCACATAGATACCTGATAAGATCTAATTAGCACAACAATATGCGTTCTGAGGTGTCAAGAACGCTTTTTTTCAAACCTTAGTGGATCGAAGGCACTCGTGACTATTGGTTCGGGCAAAACATTCCATTTGTACGATGTATGGACAAAGAAATCCCTCTTCATTTTATCACTATGGCAATAAAACACCATTGACAATTGACAGGTAAAACAGGGTAAAAAATATGGTTGACGCATGATGGATCCGATTTTATCCGAGCACTGCTGGTGAAGATATTTATAAAAAACACCGAGATCACAAAATTAAGATTTGAAGTTAAGTTTCAATCACTCGTGTAGCACGTTTTTGAACAGAGTTCAAAAGAGTCAGGATGGAAACAGATGCAACACCCCAAGCTTGACAACAATACTCCATACAAGGACGAATGTAGGACTTACAAATGTGGAGTAATTAATATGGAGTGAAATATTTTTTATATCTATTGAGGACTGAGTTTTCTTAGCGCGCTCTTTACTTTCACCATTATCATTCTAGAGTAAGCCGATAGAAATTTTGACGACCAATAAAATTTTTCTCATTCGTCTATTTGTTTGTCACACAAACTAATCAAAATATCTTTGGCAAACTCGGTCGTTGATCTGGCAACAATCAATAGCCATGTTTTGGAGGAGTTAAAATTGAACATATTTCAGCCACCCCAATTGGAAACTTTTGCCAGGCTATCATTAACATTTATGGCAGCGTCTTGCCGAGCGGGCTTTATTCGTTCATGCATTTTCCCAAGATAGAAAAACGAACGAATTGTGCAGTGTACTATCATTTGCAAAATTATTAATTGGGTTACTGATGATTTTCATTTCATATAAATTAAAAATAAAGTAGTGAAAAAACTAAGCCTTGGGGTAAATCAGCGTTAATTAATTTAGACGCAGAAGAAAAGCCATCGATGGATACCGAAATGTATCTGTCGGTCGGTGAGAAAGTTTTGAAAAAACTACACAGCAACGGGGTTAAATCCGTACGCTACGCGCTTGCTGATCAGGATTGCAGCCCGGATTTGATCAAATGCAAATTGGCGACCAAATTGTAATTAAAGTGGAAAATATTATTCAACTTTGCCTTAAACAACAGAAAATTACTGATTATTTTTCAGTAAAAAAATTGTCCATCGAAGCTTAATCTGGGTAGCCATATATTCGTATGAGTAGATGAGTATATTCAAACATTCTCATTCGAAAATATTAACATACATATGTTTATGTAGCATCGGTTTGATTAGCTTTAACATAACTATTTTATGATAATGAATTGTTTTTAAACTGTATGTTGCTATTTTTTGTGATCGTTTTTATATTAACTAACATGTAGCAAATAATGAAATATGAAATACAATGATATAATGAGCGTAACAGGCAGTGGCGTCATTTCATCAAAATCTTGGGGGGGCGAGAATTTAGATGACATAAAAAGATTTTTTTCGTAAAACATAACATACACATTTTTATACACACATATATTTAAAAGCATTTAAATGCATCGACTTAGAAATAAAAAAAAATGCTTTTGAGCTACATTGGTTACTCTGCTAGTCTTCTGGTGTTGTTTCATCGAAGCAAATGCCGCAAAGTTCTGCAAAATCCCTTCATTTGCTAAAAATAATTTTAAATTTAGTATCATCTCTGCATTTTTTAAGCATCAAAAAAGTAATCAATTCAGTAAATTATTTGTGATGTAACATCACCCCGATGGAAAATCTCCCATCAAGAATAATATAAGAACTGAATCTAAAAAATTATGGTGCAAATTATGAAACATTTTGCAATCCATACAATTTTAGAGCGATCTAGTTTCGAACCAATGAGAAAATTTTTAAACTTTAAAAAAGTTTATCATTCTCATCAGGGCTAGCCGACTAGATAAACTCTACCAAAAAATGTTAACGCTAATGATTATAAACCAAAAATTAGGTTACAACTCTAGCGAAGTGTAAAAACAAAAAATTTACATAAACATACATTTAATAAATTCAGGTTTAGTCAATTAATTTCTCTGGTGATCACTGTTTTGTTATACTCTAGATTTTCTAGTATTGAATAACAAAATTGTATCTGTGAGAAGAAGATGACTAGTCTTCACTTGTGTCTATTGACACATGATCAACAATTAATTCTGTAAATTATTTGTGATGTAACATCACCCCGATGGAAAATCTCCCATCAAGAATAATATAAGAACTGAATATAAAAAATTATGGTGCAAATTATGAAATTTTTTGCAATCCATACAGTTTTAGAGCGATCTAGTTTCGAACCAATGAGAAAATTTTTAAACTTTAAAAAAGTTTATCATTCTCATCAGGGCTAGCCGACTAGATAAACTCTACCAAAAAATGTTAACGCTAATGATTATAAACCAAAAATTAGGTTACAACTCTAGCGAAGTGTAAAAACAAAAAATTTACATAAACATACATTTAATAAATTCAGGTTTAGTCAATTAATTTCTCTGGTGATCACTGTTTTGTTATACTCTAGATTTTCTAGTATTGAATAACAAAATTGTATCTGTGAGAAGAAGATGACTAGTCTTCACTTGTGTCTATTGACACATGATCAACAATTAATTCAGTAAATTATTTGTGATGTAACATCACCCCGATGGAAAATCTCCCATCAAGAATAATATAAGAACTGAATCTAAAAAATTATGGTGCAAATTATGAACCTTTTTGCAATCCATACAATTTTAGAGCGATCTAGTTTCGAACCAATGAGAAAATTTTTAAACTTTAAAAAAGTTTATCATGATTTGTAAACGACAGCAGATCGTGCAGCATAGAAAAAAAGGATGGTTTTTCTATACGGTTTTTTAGATCCCGGGCATCCCGGGATTTAAAATTTATGAGTCACATAGTCCCAGGATTCATAAAACAAAACGGGATTGCAATCCCTACGTGACTCCTCTTATGTCGAATCGTTTTTTGTTTGTTTGTTTTTCTTTATTTGTCTCAGAGAGAAAGAGTTATGTCAACCCTAAACTGAACAGAGCCAAATCGTTAAAATGTGGGACAAAATACAAACATTCTTCCAAATACTAACTAATTAGAATTTCTATTGCAATAAAGTGGAACGGTGAAACCGTGCTAACTAGATTGTGCATAAATTTACTATTTAATGCTTTCCTTTACTATTTGTTTACTATTTAATTCTTCAAAAAATTCTTTTATTTTAATTGGACATTCAACCGTTAGTAAATGTGCTTGCAGTGGTTCGTACATTTTCTAAATTCTTTCTAGTGCTGGCATTATCGCCAGCCAGCGAGTTTCACTGTATCCAATAAGTTGGTTATGTTCGACATTACTTTTGCCGCAGAACTCCTTCAACGTCTCCAGTAAAGACAGTAAAATATCCAAATATTTTTAACCCTGCCATTTAAATCAGCAGCATTTTTTATTGCATTATTTAGAATATGGGCTGCTAATCCAATACCCAATACACTGTGGTTCAAATTCGAGTTTAGCTTGTTTTTAAATTTTCACCCCTTGACGTGACACCACTAAAATTGGTATTCGTGTTATCAGCGCAAATTGCAACTAACTTTTTGTCAATGTTAAATAACAACAAGAAAACAAAATAACAACAAAACTTGTTCAAGCTACTGGAGCTGGCGGCTTATAGCAACGCTTTTTTATGTTTATCTGTATCTATATGTCTTTTAATATCATAATGTCCACTGTTAATTTGCAAATTCACTCCGACTGGTAATACAATAAACTTTTGCGTCGTTATATTTTGGAATTTACGAATTCCTTTTATAGGAATTTACGTAAACGTTTTCTATCCGTCTTGATTTGCAGGAGAACTTTTTAAATATAATTTTAAAAATTAGTATAAATTTACCTTTTATAGTAGCTTAAAACTTTTGTTACACAAGTAAAGACTGCAAAACAATTGAAACAATTCATTTTAATTTTACTAAATAATTAATATCTTTTCTGTATTCTGTAAGTATAAGAGGTATACAGTATACCTCCCGTTCTATCTTTTGCAAATCTATACCATTTATCAAGTTTTTATGCTGTTTGCTTTGTTTGTTCTTTATGGAGAAAAAAAAATTATGTATCAGAAAATAATAATTTTACTTTTGAGCTACCTAGTTAAAGTGTGTTTTAAACAGAGTTTGAACCGACTCTTATACCACTCCTTTACTTTGTTCTTTCAGAGTGCGTAGCTTAAAAAAAATATAACACTCTCACATAAAGGAGTAAAAATAATAAAATATCAATAAACAAATATCTTGCCACTAAATTGAAATAAATATTTTCTTTCAAATACTCAAAACTTTTATTTTTGCGTCAAATTTGATGCTTTCCCACGTAAAATGCTTCGAATGATTCGTTCAATTATTCATGTATTGTTAGAAAAATGAATATAAAGGATGACGTAGAGTGCCTAATTTTCTTCTTTTGCAAATCGAATGAAAGAACAGGAAAATCTAATCTGCTCCAAAGGAGTAAAATCGAAAAAACAAAAATTTTACTGTTACGAGTAAGAACGATATTCAAATTATGAACATTTTAATTTTTGAATATTATTTCAAGGATTGAAATGAGTGCTAGAATAAAGGAAAATTGTAAACTCTGGTTTAAAAATTTAAATTTTTATGAATTTATACGGAAAACTGCGTCTTTTTAAGTAAAATATTTTGTATTTTATTTTTCATAATATACTTTCGATCTCTCGTATGTACACCGGGGAGATGTTTCTATAAACAAAGAAACCTTTTTGCTGAGGTAGATCTGTTAGAAATTAAAAGATATGTAAATTATTGAAGTGAAATAACTGAGCTTAGTATTTCTAAGAAAATTATAGTTAAAACACTATTTTAGTAAAAAAATATTGCACTGGTTTGTTCTCTCAATATGGTTAAATCAACATATACATAACATTATACAAACTGCAAAAAAAAAAAACTATGAAACCATTGCTTTGACTAAGATATTGCGCAAACTGTACGTAAGTAGATATAAGGTTTTTTGATTATTTCGATAGTGCGGGCAAATGTGGTGGAAATATTTGTTTCGTGGGACGCTTCGTGGGACAAATTTCTCCGTGGGACAATGCAATGAAATGTGTGACATTTCCACGCAGCGTGGGACGTCTGGTCAGTTTACTACCCATAAACGTGCGTAAATTTTTCATTTGATTCAAAATTGCACAATTATTGTGAGCTTCTTTTAAATAGAAAAGAAAAACTTACCAAAAAAAAAAATAATAGTTTCTCCCTCCCTGTGACTGTATAAAAAAAATGAACAAAGATTGACGTTTAGGATACGTTTTGGATTTTATTATAACCAACCAAACATATAACTTTTGCTATTTTATGAATTAAAATTATGGTTGATATAGCGAAAAGAATTTCTCAGCAAGTTTTCATAACATACTTTGAAAATATTTACATAACTTAAATATTTGTTTGTGTCGTTAGAAAATATTGCTTGTCCATTATAAAACATTCACTATTATAAAATCACTGGAAATAACCCAATAAATTTAAATTACTCCCGTAATTATTGTCATTCATGTTATAAAAATTAGCACAACTATCAAGAAAACTTTTGATATGTTATAGGATTTAACATTTTAGAATTGTTTTTAATTTATTGTTTTTAAAAAAGTCTTGTAAAGTTTGTATAATATGATATAGATAAAAAACAAAGCCAAACAGTCAGGGTTCTCCAAATAAAAGGGGTATAATTAGGTTGTGTTCTCCTGCATGTACTCACTTTTAAGTTTATAAAAATTACCAATAACAATTGAAATTTGAATGTTAAATACTGCACTATGAATTCTCGAGGAACCCTATACTAATGAAATATTTTGTTTCCTCTGGCTCAGACACGAATATCTTATAAACAAAACACAATCGTTCTTCTAAAAGCGGTGATGCCGCGCACCTTATAGTACGATAGAATTTTGTAAAAATACGCACCCACAGCGTTTTTGGAAGAACGATCGTGTTTTGTTTATAAAACTGATTTCATCAGAAGATTAGAAGCAATACTTACCGCCTTTCGTATCGGTGGCGCTCTAGTCGTTGATACAAAGAACGATAACGGTTTGAATATTGCGGTGAACTGTACTTTAGTCGGGCCAAAATAATATGTAACGTAATAATTATATTATCAGATATATTTCAATTAATAGTATGCGATAAAAGTGGTATATTAGTTAAGTAAATCTTCTAAAGTTTAGACGAATTTACAAAATAACAGTGCATTGAAATTTTTATAGTGTATAATTCTATCACGATTGGATGGTTTTATTGAATCGATGTATTGATAGTATCAGATCCTTGGGGGGGGGGGGGGCAATGCCCCCCCAGCCCTACCCAATTGACGCCTCTTGTAACAGGCAAATTTGCTTATGCTTTTTCAATTTTTGTGGATATAACGTACCATGGTGTATAACGTACGCTTACGTCGGTCCCTTGACCGTACTTTATAAACGAGTTTTACTGTATATATATATATATATATATATATATATATATATATATATATATATATATATATATATATATATATATATATATATATATATATATATATATATATATATATATATATATATATATATATATATATATATATATATATATATATTTATATATAACAGGTCGTTCAATAAGTCCGTAGGATAAGTAAGAAAAAAACAACATTTTGACAAAACTCGATTTTTTTATTCAACATAGTTGCCTTCTAGGGCGATACAACGAGTATAGCGATTTTCCAACTTTTCTATACCACTTTTATAGTACGATTTCTCTTTCTCGTCAAAATAGGCCTCAGTTTCAGCGATTACTTCATCATTGGACTTAAATTTCTTTCCAGCAAGCATTCTCTTGAGATCTGAAAACAGGAAAAAGTCGGTGGGGGCTAAATCTGGAGAATATGGTGGGTGGGTAAGCAATTCAAAGCCCAATTCATTCAATTTTGCCATCGTTTTCATCGATCTGTGACACGGTGCATTATCTTGGTGAAACAACACTTTTTTCTTTTGCAAATGTGGCCGTTTCTTTGCGATTTCAGCCTTCAATCGATCCAAAAGTTCACAGTAATACTCGCTGTTGATGGTGGTTCCTTTTTGGAGATAGTCGATGAATATTATTCCGTTCGTATCCCAAAATACAGACGCCATCACCTTACCGGCCGACTGTTGCGTCTTTGCTCGCTTTGGATTCGGTTCGTCGACTGCTGTCCACTCAGCTGACTGTCTTTTGGATTCTGGTGTGTAATTGTGAAGCCATGTCTCATCCATTGTCACATATCTACGATAGAATTCCCTTTTATTGCGGTTTAACAGTGCCAAAGACTCCTCCGAAGCATCGATTCGTTGTTGTTTTTGGTCGACTGTGAGCTCACGCGGCACCCAATTTGCACAGAGCTTTCGCATACCCAAATGTTCATGTAAAATGGTAAAAACACTACCATCTGCTACCTTTACAATGTCAGCTATTTCGTGCACCTTCAATTTGCGATCGTCCATAACCAATTTGTGGATTTTTTTTATGTTTTCTGGAATAACAGCCTCATTTGGGCTTCCACTGCGCTCTGCATCTTTTGTGCTGGTACGACCACATTTAAATTCAGCCATCCACTTCTCTACCATTTGTCTCGATGGAGCAGAGTTTGGATAATGTTTATCAAGCCATTGTTTGGTTTCCACTGTATTTTTTTTCATCAAAAAGCAATGCTTTATTAAAATTCGAAATTCACTTTTTTCCATTTTTTTTCAAAAACAAAAGTTGCTTCACACAAAATGCTATAACTCACGAATAAATAGTCAGATTGCTGTCAAATTTATACACGTATCGTTTGAAGGTTAGTACTAAATAAAAATCATATGGAAAAAATTCTAGTAACGCCATCTATGTGTCATCCTCCGGACTTATTGAATGACCTAGGTGTCACGATGTTTGTCCGCGATGAACTCCGTAACAACGTAACCAATCTTAATGAAATGTTGTACAATGTGTGTATGATGGTCCAGCTTGAGAGATAGGGTAGTTATTATCTTGATTAAATGCCTAAATATTTTTTAATTGTAAATTAAATGTTAAATATGGATTGTTCATATGCCAACTTTCAGATGGCAGCGTAAATCAATTTAATCAATTGATAGTAAACTTCAGGCTTGCTATACACCTGAGCTAAACTATGCGAAATATGCGAACTATGTTTTTAAAAAGGTAATGTTTTAATGCGAATAAAGCTTTTCAAAAAAATGTAATGTTTCCGTTTTTCTTTTCTTTTTTAAATATTTGTTTTGGTAATGTTTTTTTCTATAATTACGTTATATACATTATTTTTTAAAAACATAGTTCGCATATTTTGCATAGTTTAGCTCAGGTGTATAGCGCGCCTTAACTTCATATAAGGCCATTATTAGACTATCAAATATGTTTTAGTAAAAAAGTTTTGTTTTATATTTGATAATAAACGAAAAGCATATCATGCTATGTCAAATACGTTACCAAAGATTATTAACAATTTTGTGGAGGTTATATATTAATTATAGTAGTGCTATAAAGTATCGAAATCTGTAAAAAATTAGTGTATTGGTTTTTATAAAGTTTGAATAAAAATAAGAGTAAAAATAAAGAAAACAATAATTTAAATTTATTTTATTTTTTTAAATTTTTCATTGGTCTTCAATGTTAATTTACAAAAATCAATATCAAATTGAAAAATACTCTTATAGGTATTGCTAATTAAAATAGAACGATTAGAGGTAAAAAAATTGTCATCAAAACTGGATGAAAAACTAGCGAAGTTTATTTTACAACCTTTATGCTTGATTTATAGTCGGTAACTTTAACTTAACGTCAAGTACAAATGTATGAAAATGCACTAGCACATATATAGTCGGTACGTAAACTTAACGTTAACTTAACGTAAAGTTCATTTCATTCTATCTTAAGGATTTTTTGACGTTTAGTATAAAAACTGAAGAAAACTAATATTTAATTACAAGTGTCCATAAAAATAAAATTTTATTTATTAAAAAATGCAAAAGATATAAAAAGAGCAACTTTAATTAAAACCAAATATTAGCATGAAATTAATATGAAAATAAAGTTTTTTATTTTTAAATTTTGTATCAAATGTTTATTTCGAATTTTATTATTTTAAATTTTGATTGTGAAATCAGTTTGTTACTTTTAAAGCATTGATTGATTTATAAAATTGATTACAAAACCAAAATTAATATCAAATCAAACGTCAAAGAATACGTAATTTCTTACCGACCTTAAATCAAAATTTTTTATAGAGTCTTAAGTTACGGTTAAGTTAAAGATAACGTCAACTCTTCAATTTCATGTCAAATTTTTTTTATTGACCAATATATTTGATAGTATGATATACGCCCCATAAATTTGGGTTAGCCAATAGATGGTGCCGTATTTGTATTTAAAAAATTGGTTTTAATGTTAAAGTTTTCCAAATACACAACGCTTGCTTTTTCCAATTGTCGTGTATTATTTTTTCATTGGTGATTGGTGATAATTATTTTGATTGGTTTTTTTTTAAATATCGGTTTATGCGCGTAGCTTGCTTTGATCAATGTTTTTTTTCGTTGAATATAATTTTATGAAATAGAAAAATGAATGTATAATTTTTTATTAAAATAATATGTCAAATATTTTGAAATAGCACAATTTTTTGGAAATTTTAGGTGAAAACGATGATGAACAATGTCGTTGAAGCTACAATTTTGAATGGAAAATTCAAAGTGGAAGATGTACTGTTGCTACGTATTTCAATGATCGCAACAGATATGGTATTTGAATTCAAACGTTTAGTTTCCAGTGCGACTCGCTTTTGCAATGACCCTCAACCACTCAAAACGACTTTTCTTAAATTTTCTTTCTTATGAGATACCGACAATATGCGACGGGTATAATGTTACATAAACAAAAGTTTTACACTATTTGGTGTAAAATAAATAAAGTTTTTAGAGTGATTAAGCTAAAGTAATTATTTTAATTCACATGAGTTTTGCAATTTTAAAGCATTTTTTATTTTCTCTCAGAAAAACTTCTTTAAAACAGTTTTTGTGTGTTTCGTGTCGGGAACAAATTCAATTTACAATTGTATAATCACAGATGAAGAATTCAATTTAAATAAATATGCGATAATGAAGTTTCCATTTAGAAATTATCTGAACATGAAAATTGAAATATGTTTCATTGTTGTTTCATCCACAGTGGCTGAGTCTGTAAGATGGCTTTGAACTATGATGTCTCTGATGAGTGTGAGTTCAATCCCGACAATAATTACTTATTATCGGGAATAATACTTTTAATAATTACTTTGAGCAATAATTACTCACAAAATCGCTTAAAAATTAATATTCCATTAATGTTGTCTATATATGGAACATATATGCCAATATATTGACCGTGTGTAAGATATTAGTTTCGCATTGATTTGCAACATTCAATAATAATGACTTTAAAATGACTTAGAATGTTGACTAAATAGAAATATTTCTCATCCTATGAATTCAAATCCTATAAATTCATATACAAAAACTTCCAAATAATTTTGATTTTTTTTGCATCACTTCTTTTATTCCTTTTTGCATCACTTCTTCTATACCTTCATCGAATGTATAGTCGCTATTCTTACTGCCCTTGCTGACCATAAAATCATATACCGATCAAAATTTTTTGCAACGTTTTTAGTAACCTACCGGTAAAGAAAGCGTATACTAAACCGCATGAGCCCTGTGAAAATTTGTGAATCGATTTTTGTTCCGTATAATGTTCTAAATAGATTACACACCTGAAAACTTATTTGATCGCGTATTTTTTATATATCCTTTGTTTTATATATAATACTATTTTCTTATATTTTACTGATCAACTAGAGTGCTGATCCTTCCTTTTACATTCATATTAAAAAAAAAAATAGAAAACCATTTCTCATTACTACTCTTTGAAATTATTGGTACGTCAACAAAATGTATACACACAAACTTTAATTATAGGTAGCAAAGCACGCCGGGTCCCGCTAGTATATATATATATTAGGGTGGCCCAAAAAAAAAGGAATTTTTTTTTTCGAGTCTCGTACCAAAATATGTAAGTTTATAATGTTTAAAGAGTCCCCTCCAAATGGCAGGTCAAAAAAAAAATTTTTTAAGGGTCACTCAAAGTTTTCAAAAATTTCTAAAATCGTCCAAAATCGAATTTTTTTTTTTTAACATTTTTCTCATTGTTTTATTTTATGCTACAAAAAAAATGATAAAGATCCTGAAAATCTCAAGTCAAAATTTTAATGTATAAAGGTTGCTCCAAATTTTTCAAAGTTTCCAAGACAAGTACTTTCTATCTTTTCGAGCTACTTCTAAACATAAATATCAACGAACTTGATATTTTTTTCTTGAATTTGACATACTAAAGAATGGAATTAAAGCACGAGAAACAAAAAAAAATTAAATTAACATATTTCACTGTTGTAGCGTAAATGTCATAAAATTCGGAAACTTTGAAAAATTTGGAGCAACCTTTATACATTAAAATTTTGACTTGAGATTTTCAGGATCTTTATCATTTTTTTTGTAGCATAAAATAAAACAATGAGAAAAATGTTAAAAAAAAAAAAATTCGATTTTGGATGATTTTAGAAGTTTTTGAAAATTTTGAGTGACCCTTAAAAAATTTTTATTGACCTGCCATTTGGAGGGGACTCTTTAAACATTATAAACTTACATATTTTGGTACGAGACTCGAAAAAAAAAATTTCTTTTTTTTTGGGCCACCCTAATATATATACATACTAGCGGGACCCGGCGTGCTTTGCTACGCCTTTAAATAAAGTTTGTGTGTATACATTTTGTTGACGTAGTAGCAATAATTTCAAAGAGTAGTAATGAAAAAATGATTTTCTATTTTTTTTGAAAATATGAATGTAAAACGATCAGCACTCTAGTTGATCAATAAAATATAAAAAATAGTATTATATATAAAACAAAGGATATATAAAAAATACGCGATCAAATAAGCTTTCAGGTGTGTAATGTTTCAGGTGTGTCTCTATATAGAACATTATACGGAACAAAAAATGATTCACAAATCTTCACAGTGCTCATACGGTTTAATATACGCTTTCTTTACCGGTAGATTACTAAAAAAGTTGCAAAAAATTTTGATCGTTATGTCATTTTATGATCAGCAAGGGCAGTAAGAATAGCGACAATACATTCGATGAAGGTATAGATTAGAAGAAGTGATGCAAAAAAGGAATAGAAGAAGTGATGCAAAAAAATCAAAATTCTTTGGAAGTTTTTGTATTAGAATTCATAGATTGTGAATTCATAGAATGAGAAATATTTCTATTTAGTCAACATCCTAAGTCATTTTAAAGTCATTATGGATTGTTGCAAATAAATGCGAAACTAATATCTTACACACGGTCAATATATCGGCATATATGTTCCATATATAGACAACATTAATGGAATATTAATTTTTGTGCGATTTTGTGAGCATAATTATTGCTCAAAGTAATTAGTGAAAGTATCATTCCCGATAATAAGTAATTATTGTTGCGATTGAACTCACACTGATCAGAGACATCATAGTTCAAAGCCACCTTACAGACTCACCCACAGTGGATGAAACAACAATGAAACATATTTTAATTTTCATGTTCAGATAATTACTAAATTGAAACTTCATTATCTCATATTTTTATTGAAATTGAATTCTCCATCTGTGATTATACAATTGTAAATTGTATTTGTTTCCGACACGAAACACACAAAAACTGTTTTAAAGAAGTTTATCTGAGAGAAAATAAAAAATGCTATAACATTGCAAAATTAATGTGAATTTAAATAATTACTTTGCGCTTAATCACTATAAAAATCTCTCAAAACTTTATTTATTTTACACCAAATAGTGTAAAACTTTTGTTTATTTAACATTATACCCGTCGCATATTGTCGGAAAGAAAATTTAAGAAAACTCGTTTTGATAACAGCCGTGCTCGATTTGACTGAAGCATTTGAAACAACGAAAAATTTAATACAATTGTTGTTGTTTTTTCAGTTGTCTCAGTCAAACTAAACGTACCTAACATGCAATTTACATTGTATAATTTTTATTGCAACAATTATTTATTTTAATAAGGAAAAAGTTTCAAAATGTCGTTTTAATTCTATTTCTTTATTCGTGTGCTTGTGGGCACACATTATATTTTGTGTTTTTCCGTCATCTAGACGGACGCGTACACGAATAAATCAGAAGGTATTCCGACGTTAGCTGGCCACACACAGTTGTCCAGATGTGAGAAGTACAGATTCTCAAAATCTACCTAGTCCACATCCTTGCTGCAATTGTCCTTGTGCTTTGTTGATGCTCATTGCAACAGCGAGTCGCACTGGAAACTAAACGTTTGAATTAAAATGCCATATCTGTTGGGATCATTGAAACGCGTGGAAACAGTACGCATCTTCAACAGTTCATCAGTTTATTCTTGAAAAAAATATACAAAAATAAAAAATTTGCGTCCATCAACACCTTAGAAAGCATGTTGTTGTGGGACCTTATTCTTCAAAGGTTGTTATTTTTTGTTATTGCACACATTGTAATTCGTACAACCCAACACACTTTATTTTTAAAAAAATAGCGTGTCATCATCATCATCAAAGAATATTAATACCATAACTAAGACTAAGGGTGCTATCGTTGATTGAAAAAAGTTCATTCGCCGAAACTCCTAAGATATCACTTTGGCTAGTAATATCTCACTGCTTTTGCCAGTGGTATACGATATCTCAAGCTTACTCATATGCAAATAGCAGGGACCTAAGTACGCCTTGTTGTCACACCCATAGATCAAAAATTTTAAATTTTAGAAATCTTCCTGCGGGTGTATCTAATTAATTCATTAATGAATTGTTGCCGCTTAAAAATTACTATTGCATACGTGTTGCCAGCTAAGTCCCACCATTTTTAATTAGTTTGTTCATCATGATTGCCATCCGTGTTTGATCAACTATGCTTCTCTGTATAGTATTTGTGCGGCTCCCATTTCGTAATTTTGAGCTTTAAATCTATTTAATCGATTGTAAAGTCAGTGTTTATGAACTATCTTGTGGTGATACTATAAAAATATTATGCGGGCAGACGCGTAGGGTTTTGAAGAAACGCTTTAAGGCAAGTTCTGTATACATTAAAATAGACCAACCAAATAAAACCCTAATAGCAAAACATGTTTTGGAAAATAACATGATTATTTAAATTTTTCAAAAGATAATATGAGGTTAGAGAAAGAGGTGCACGATAGCAATAAATTGGATGCATTTGAATCCCTTTACATTCATAAGAACATAAACGCAATTAATATCGACAAAGGCAACATAAATTTAAATTTATTTAATTTATTTACTAACCACACACGACAATTGGACAAAGCAAGTGTAGTGAATTTTCAAAACTTTGACATTAAAAACAACATTTTAAATACAAATACGGCACCATCTATTGGCTAACCCAAATCATGAGGAGTATATCACACTATCAAATATATTGGTCAATAAAAAAAATCGACATTGGAGAGTTTAAAGCATTGGAGAGTTTAAAGCATTGAATAAATATATAAGGAAGAATAATTACGTGTGGCTACGCGAATATTTTTTGAAGTATGTAATTTGTATATCTGTGCGTTCTTCATCCATGACATTTGACATATTTCGTTTTGTATTTTAAAATAAAATGATAGCTTTTATCCGAAATTCTACTTTAAGATATTCAAATTCAAGAAAATTTATAAAAATTTAAGTTTGAATTAATGTTTTACAAAACAATTATCAGTATTTGTGCAGTAGTTTATTCATACAATTGAGGTTGCATTAAAATATGTACAAATAATCTTAAATACACTGAAATTTGATCATTGAATATCATATCAATGATTAGAATACTTTTACTAATACTACGCATAAAAAGGGCTTAGTTCGAATGATGTTTTAACAAAAACATAAAGTATTTGCTTACATTTTTTACCCTACATAAATGTAATTTTTTTTAATCCATCGTTGTCAAACCATATTTCAAACGCTATCACAGTCGAACATAAGCTGTTCTTAAAGTAATTCAATATGATTAAAATGGTTGTGTTGTATGGACAATTAAAAATATTTATATTTGGAAATATAAGGAAATATTTTATTCAAACATATTAGGCTTTTAAATTTATATGTAACATTTATTATTTCTTTTGTTTGTTTTGAAAATATGAATATGCAAATTGTATACAGCACCACCCAGCTAGAATGCAAACACTATCAAACTTCACCAATACTAAAAATTAGAAGCTTCACTCAAAATGTCTAGTTACTCTTCCTTAGATTTATCAATGGTGTAAAGGTTGTAAAATAAACTTCGCTAGTTTTTCATCCAGTTTTGATGACAATTTTTTTTACCTCTAATCGTTCTATTTTAATAAGCAATACAAATAAGAGTATTTTTCAATTTGATATTGATTTTTATAAATTAATATTGAAGATCAATGAAAAATTTAAAAAAATAAATTTAAATTATTGTTTTCTTTAATTTTTACTCTTATTTTTATTCAAACTTTATAAAAACCAATAAATAATTTTTTTTACAGTTTTCGATATTTTCTAACACTTCTATAATTAACATATAACCTCCACAAAATTATCAATAATCTTTGGTAACGTATTTGACTTAGCATAATATGCTTTTCGTTTATTATCAAATAAAACAAAACTTTCTTTACTAAAACATATTTGATAGTCTAACAATGGCCTTATACAGATGTTGAAGTTTACTATCAATTGAATAAATTGATTTACGCTGCCATCTGAAAGTTGGCATATGAACCATTCATATTTAACATTTAATTTGTAATCAAAAATAATTTAGGCATTTAATCAAGATAATAACTATCCTATCTCTCAAGCTGAACCATCATACATACATTCTACAAAACTTCATTAAGATTGGTTACGTTTTTGCGGAGTTTATCGCGGACAAACATCGTGACACGTGATTTTTATATATATAAGATTTATATATATATATATATATATATATATATATATATATATATATATATATATATATATATATATATATATATATATATATATATATATATATATATATATATATATATATATATATATATATATATATATATATATATATATATATATATATATATATATATATATATATATATATATATATATATATATATATGTATACATATAGTATAAATAAATCTTTTTTTCAATTATAATAAATATAAATTTTATTTTCATTTTGATTTTCCGTCTCCGCTTATCATATATTCATATATAGTCGTTTGGCACCAAAATTTTTACGAAAATCCGAGATGAGCACGTTGTAATAGGTAGATTTTTATGTGAAATCTTCCTAAAAAAATAAAACCAAATCATCTAAAAACAAAATACATATTTCCACCCACTAAATACAGAGAAAAATGAAGTATATACATTGTACAATGTACATACATAACAATAAGTTCTTTAATGCTTTAATTTTTTTGTTTACCGCTAAGTAATCCAAACAAACATAAAACAATTTATAAAAAATCATATATTGGCTTAAGTAAATTGACGTGGGAGTATTATTTTTGAATGCGTGGTAAAAATTTATTGGTTTTTAATGTGCTATAAATGAGATAACACTAAAAAAGGGTTTTTTGTATATTTCTTCCACCAAATTTACTGAAAACTTATATGGATTTGATACATTATTTTTGATGTTTTTATAATATGAAGCATTTATAAAACCATTTTTTCTTGCAGATACTCAAATGTTGAATTGATACTTCAAACAAGATGTCTAATCACCATAAAATATTAGGGTAAATAAACTTTATATTATTAATTCTGCTATGTTCAGTATATAATTTCAGTTATTCGATTTCGAGCTGCAATTTTTATTATATACATATTAATAATAATAATAATAGTTTTGTTGGCATATATAGTTCTGGATGTACATATTAAGTATCAGTTATAATAAATAAATCAGTATTAAATAAATCAATTATCGTATTTACGACAGTCGTTTTGTGTTACAGCATACCGATTAGTGTAAAATACGATAGAATCGTCAAAAGTTATGTTACAACATCTTGCCACTAGGATCAGTTTCGAGCTTCAGTTTACAGCAAATTGCGGATCTAATAACTAAGTTTTTATATTAATATTTATAAGTTTTATGGGTAGAGTACAAGCCTGCCCTTATTCTATATAAACTAACTTAAACCAAATTAACTAAATTAATCTAACTTTAAAAAAACAGAACAACAGAAGAAAGATTGTATATTATAAATTAAGTCAGTTGGCTTATTAGACTATTACTAATAGAAGGTAGGTTAGTTAAATATCTCGTCCGAGCTTCACTTGCATATTGCCAGACAAGTTTCATATTGGTTCTTTCATGCAAGTTTACTGTTCTTTATTTAACTTTTTTTTAAGAATTAATTAAAGGAATTTGTTTTGTACTATTTGTAAACGCTTTTTGTGGTTTAATACGCAATGTAAAATTACAAAACCAAAAAATGATACGTTTTGTCTAGCAAATTGAATACTGTTATAGTAAAAACATATCATTTATCTATTTAAACTAAAATTTGCAGTAAAACTACCAAGTGACATGTATTTAAACATATCATGTTTAATTTTTTCTTTCAATTTTATCAATGATAATATGGTATAAATTTATTTCCCATCGGCACCCAAATGTACAATACATTATTTGATGGGTAATCTGAAACGAGAGAAGTACAAAACAAAACGGAAGAAACTGTCTGCCTTCAAAGAGTTTTCGCGTTTGTTTTGTACTTCTCTCGTTTCAGATTACCTATCAAATAATGCATTGTACATTTGGGTGCCGATGGGAAATAAATTTATACTCTGTAAACATAGCTGTATCGATTACCGAGACTTAGCCAAACATTTTTAAGACATTTTTTTTGATTAGACATTTGCTTTTCCACATATATTATCATTGATAAAATTGAAAGAAAAAATTAAACATGACATGTTTAAATACATTTCTGTCACTTGGTAGTTTTACTGCAAATTTTAGTTTGAATAGATAAATGGTATGTTTTTACTATAACAGTATTCAATTTGCTAGACAAAACGTATCATTTTTTGGTTTTGTAATTTTACGTTGCGTATTAAACCCGAATAAGAAACTGCTAAATTTATGTATTTGTTATTTTTCCGCAGCCAAATGCGTCACATAAGATATCATTTCTTTTAATTGGTTTTGTTTTTGTACATTGTGTATTAAACATCTTTAAAAAACTGCTGAATTTACATTTTTGATGTTTTTTTCGGCAGATATCATTTCTTTTGGTTGGTCTATATAAAAAATATAACATCACTATCCAATCAATATCCGATTTTTAATCCATTACTAATCCATATTCAATCCATATCTAATCCATATCCCATCCATATGCATGCCATATCCAATCCATATCCAATTCAATCTAACCCTTATTCATATCCAAAACCATATCCATTCCATATCAAATAAATATCCATTCCATATTTAATACGTATCCAATCCATATCCAATCCATATCCAATCCATATCCAATCCATATCCAATCCATATCCAATCTTTATCCAATCCATATCCAATCCATATCCAATCCATATCCAATCCATATCCAATCCATATCCAATCCATATCCAATCCATATCCAATCCATATCCAATCCATATCCAATCCATATCCAATCCATATCCAATCCATATCCAATCCATATCCAATCCATATCCAATCCATATCCAATCCATATCCAATCCATATCCAATCCATATCCAATGCATATTCAATCCATATCCAATCCATTTCCAATCCATATCCAATCCATATCCAATCCATATCCAATCCATATCCAATCCATATCCAATCCATATCCAATCCATATCTAATCCATATCCAATCCATATCCAATCCATATTCAATCCATATCCACTCCATATCCAATCCATACGCAATCCATATCCAATCCATATCCAATCCTTATCCAATCCATATCCAATCCATATCCAATCCATATCCAATCCATATCCAATCCATATCCAATCCATATCCAATCCATATCCAATTCATATTCAATCCATATCCATGGGTATCCACGTCATACCCATACCATATTTAATCCATATCCATATCATAATCCATATCTATATCTATATCTATATCTATATCTATATCTATATCTATATCTATATCTATATCTATATCTATATCTATATCTATATCTATATCTATATCTATATCTATATCTATATCTATATCTATATCTATATCTATATCTATATCTATATCTATATCTATATCTATATCTATATCTATATCTATATCTATATCTATATCTATATCTATATCTATATCTATATCTATATCTATATCTATATCTATATCTATATCTATATCTATATCTATATCTATATCTATATCTATATCTATATCTATATCTATATCTATATCTATATCTATATCTATATCTATATCTATATCTATATCTATATCTATATCTATATCTATATCTATTTCTATATCTATATCTATATCTATATCTATATCTATATCTATATCTATATCTATATCTATATCTATATCTATATCTATATCTATATCTATATCTATATCTATATCTATATCTATATCTATATCTATATCTATATCTATATCTATATCTATATCTATATCTATATCTATATCTATATCTATATCTATATCTATATCTATATCTATATCTATATCTATATCTATATCTATATCTATATCTATATCTATATCTATATCTATATCTATATCTATATCTATATCTATATCTATATCTATATCTATATCTATATCTATATCTATATCTATATCTATATCTATATCTATATCTATATCTATATCTATATCTATATCTATATCTATATCTATATCTATATCTATATCTATATCTATATCTATATCTATATCTATATCTATATCTATATCTATATCTATATCTATATCTATATCTATATCTATATCTATATCTATATCTATATCTATATCTGTATCTATATCTATATCTATATCTATATCTATATCTATATCTATATCTATATCTATATCTATATCTATATCTATATCTATATCTATATCTATATCTATATCTATATCTATATCTATATCTATATCTATATCTATATCTATATCTATATCTATATCTATATCTATATCTATATCTATATCTATATCTATATCTATATCTATATCTATATCTATATCTATATCTATATCTATATCTATATCTATATCTATATCTATATCTATATCTATATCTATATCTATATCTATATCTATATCTATATCTATATCTATATCTATATCTATATCTATATCTATATCTATATCTATATCTATATCTATATCTATATCTATATCTATATCTATATCTATATCTATATCTATATCTATATCTATATCTATATCTATATCTATATCTATATCTATATCTATATCTATATCTATATCTATATCTATATCTATATCTATATCTATATCTATATCTATATCTATATCTATATCTATATCTATATCTATATCTTTATCTTTATCTTTATCTATATCTATACTCTACATACATCTATCGAAATTTATGATTTGCACAAATAAAACAGCATGAAACATCAAACTTGGACATTGCATCAATCGCCATTTTATTTAAAATAATTACCAATATATATATCTTGTTTTATCATTTTGATACAAACTAAAATAAAATGGAGATAATTATTATAAATTTTATAACAATTACATAAATCATTCATAATTAACATTTTATCGTTTATTAATATAATTTTTGATACAAGAATTCAAATAAAAAAATATGAAACGTTAAATTGTGACGCATAAGATGACCATGTTTGCTGGCCTTAAGTTAAGAGGTTATTTTTTGAAATCTCACAGTTGTGACTACATACAGATCTGCATTTAAGAGGTTTTAGTCTTAGCTAAAAGAAAACTCTGTGATATGACTACGCATTTTTACATCTTTGAGGGTATGTCAGAATCAGCGTGTTAGCTTAATTTAAATATATATCTTAAACTAGAATTTCGAGGAAAACTTTAAAATACAAAATGGAATATTTAAAAAACAAACATTTGTTTTGGCTTTAGTGACATTAGTATTTCAGGGTTATGATTTTATTGCAAAATGTATTTTCTACAAAAGCGCGCCAACCGTATAACTTCCAAATTTTTGAGATAAAATAAGACTTTTAATATTTAACAAAATATATTCGTTCTTTTTTCAGCTTTTTACAATAATGGTACAATGGTCAAATAATGTTTTACAAAATTTAATTTTCTCATGGTTAGGTGTAAGATAAGTGATCGTCAAAATTTTAGTTTGATCTGTTTTTTTTGAGTAATTTTTTTTTGTTATATTAAAAAACTCGGAAATTTCTACCGAAATTTATGATTAAACTTTATTAAATAAAAGAAACTTATTCTAAAGTTTTATTGATATTATTGAATTGAAAATTTTGTAAAACCATTCCTCGCGGGCACAACATATTCGAATCAATGCAGCAATATTGTCGCTCTTATCAGTTTTAGTAACAGGTGTTACAGGTTTTACAATCTTATCAGTTTTACTATCTTATCAGTCTTATCTTTTACTATCTTACCAGTTTTTGTAACAGGTACGAATGGAATGGATACGATTCTGGCCTCAATAATAGTAGATGATAGATCAGTTATCAGTTGGTCAATTTGTTGAGTTGAAGAACATATGTTTTTTTTATTCGATCATATATCAATACAAATTTATTAATTCTGTTACATCAGAGTTTTAATACTTATAATATAGTCAACTTTTCGTTTAATAATTAATACAATTTAACAGTTTAACAAAGATAACTTTAATTAAGTTAAGTATAAGATTGTGATAACGAAAAAATATTACTGTATTTGATATACAATGACATAGATCTATCCTATGTCATTGTATATCAAATACAGTAATGTAATATGGATTATAATTTACTATATTTCAGCAAACATTTTTTTTAACTTTCTTTTTTGGAATTCTAATTATTAATTAATTCACCAGCTAACAAAAAATTTACTTTACTTAGTATGACTGATAATTTAGCGTCTATCTCAAATTATGAATAATTTTTATAATTAATTACTTTCTTTAATATTTCTATATTCAAACAAAAAATTTAATTTATTATTTCAATTATTGATTATTAATTCCCACGCTAACTTAAAATTTATTATACTTAGTATGTCTGATAATTCAACGTATAAATCAAATTAAAATAATAAATTCAAAACTAGGTATTAATACTAAAATGTGTTATTACCTAAAGATACATAATTAACAATTAATCGGAGACTATTAGCAAGCGTACATATTAATTATTCAATCGCTTAGTAAAAGTATTTATTTATTTTGAAGTATTTATTTATTTATTTCTTAATTTATTTATTTATTTATTTAAAATATTCTTTTAAATATTTTTTGAACACTCCCAAGCCATGAAGTTTTTTTTTTTTTTCGGAAGTGAATTGAAATTTTTTAAGCCATGGTAGAATAGATTTGACTGCCCGAGATTGCTTCTTAAGAATTCAATAAAGAAATTATTATTATTTCTAGTTTTGTATCCACGTATATCGGCAGTTTGAAGTAGATTGAATTTATATTTTATAAAGTTATTTTTTATTTTCAAGATTAATAAAATAGACTTATATCCACCGAGCACTTCGATCGACAAAAAAATTTTATGCAGGTATGAGATAGATTGTGTAAAATGAACATTCTAAACGGATCTTAGCGCTTTATGTTGTAAATATTGTAGTTGTTTTAATTTGTATTTTGGTGCTGTTTTCCATATCAGGTGTAGATAAATTAAATGAGAGTTTACAAAGGCGTAATAAATATTAATAAGAAAAGGTTTTGCTACTACGTCTTTGAGTCGTCTGGGAACGCCCACATATGGCGCTACCTTTTTACAAACCTTGTCTATATGGTCGTTGCAAGACAATCTTTTGTTAATGTAAAGTCCTAAATATTTGGTGCCAAATACCTCCTTTATTATGTTCTCTCCATATTTCAATGGCTGAGGTAGAGAAGCGGATTTTCTAAAAACAATAAAGTTGGTTTTTTTTGTGTTCAATTCCATTTGCATATGATCACACCAGTCCAGCAAGATATTAAGGTCGTGTTGCATATTTGAATGAAGATCTAGTAGTGAGTTACAACTGTAAACAATCGCTGAATCGTCGGCATACATCTGAAATGTTCCTTTAAAGTTAAGTGAAAATAGACTATTTACATAAATTAGAAATATCAGTGGTCCCACAATTGATCCTTGGGGTACCCCTAAATTTATTTTTAGGGTTGTACTTCTACATTCAAAGCCAATATCAACATATTGCCGGCGATCTTTTAAATAGCTTTCAATTAATTTTAATGGAATAGTTTCCAATCCTAGTTTCACTAGTATCTCTATAGGTGACATATTTTATCGATATATTAATTTGGTGACATATTTTATCGAACACTTTTTTAGAATCAATAAATACACAGGCAGTAAATAGTCGTTTATCTAGACTTTTTTGAATTTTGGTTATTAGGTTAATGCATGCTGATAACGTTCCCGAGTTCTTTAAGAACCCATATTGATGGTTATCAAAAAACTGCACTTCAGATAGATGATTATATAGTTGTAAGTAAATAGTTCATTCGAAGATTTTCTAAATGTTCGGCAGTATTGACGTACTGGTCTATAGTTTGTTATATCAGCTTTTTTGCCCCCTTATAGATTGATTTCACTTTGGCCAATTTAAGCGAATTGGGAAATTCGGATTTTGCAAGAGCAATATTAATTAATCTAGCAATTTGAGGTACTAATTGGATTGAGTGAGTTTTGAGTAATTCAGAAGAAAGTTTTTGAGGTCCTGGAGAAATTCTAAGTTCTAGTTTCGCAATTATATCAACAAGCTCATCATTTTTGATTTCCGAGAATTTGAAAAGTTTTAACGTTTCTGGTTTTAAACCTAAATCTATACTGTTAAGTCCCCTAATATGAGAGTTTTTGTCTACGGCAACAAAGAAAGTATTAAATATGTCCGCTATTTTCATGGGGCTATCTATTTTCGCCTGGTTAATTTTTACTTCAATAGGAGTACAAGCTTTTGTATTGTGTTTATTATATATCACTTGTTTTAAAATATCCCAAAGCCTTTTCCTGATAACACCGTAATATGAGATTGGCCAGACAAGTCTTCAAGATATTGAAGGAAATCGGATATCGTACCTATATCAGGGAACCTTTATACTCCTATAGTTCTGATTTTAAGTATCATAATATCCACCCCAATGACATTAAAGGTAACGGTAGTCATTATCTTTTAATTTGGAGGATCGCTCAATGAATTCACGGTAAAGAGCCATGTCGGCCTAAAACTAATTATAAGTTTTACGAACAAAATTGGAAGTTTGTGACCGAAAATTAGTTGTGATAGTAACTGGAAAGTGATCATTTTTTAACACTTCCTCAGTTTCCACTGTTACGTGGCCTCTGAAAGTTTAGTTAGAAAAAAGTCAAAAGTGCTTGGAAGTGACGTCTTGCACTATAATGTGTGTGTTTATCTGGAGCTATAACTGAGCTCCTTGGCCCACAGAGATAGTTATATAGAGCTCTGCCTCCAGAGTTACTTCTGAGACAATTCCATGATTGATGACGACAGTTTAGATCTCCACCTAAAATGAACGCCACAGATCGGTTAATTATTTTATTACGAAAGTTAACATTGTTAGATCTAGGACAATAAGCTACAAACAGTTTTATTGGAATGTTGTTTAAATCATGAATTAGGATGCCAAGGCCAGGTCAATAGCTTCAAAATTAAAAACTGGTAAGATAGCATGTTTTATAGAACATTTGACTATGATGACGACACCTCCTCTACGTTGATACAGTCTGTCATTTCTATACATGTTATAGTCCGGAATATGCAATAAGATATTTGGTTTAAGTGAAGTTTCCGTAAGAAGAATTACGTCTATGTCATTATCAACTAGGAATTTAATTAGTTCGTGTTTCTTATTTCTACAGCTATTGGAATTCCATGTGGAAATTTTAAGTTTGGTATTTCTATGGACCGGCGACATGCTTTATGGCAATATCTGTGATGGCTTGAATTTGCTAACTTTTAGTAGTACACTCACAGTTTACTCACAATTTCCGAAAATATAGAAAAAAGTTCATTAAAGTTATATAAATTATTTAAATTCAGGGTAATAATCCTGACTTGTTGAAAATTTTTGTTGCAAGCAGCTAGAGAATGTTGGTTTAGAGGCATATGTATTTTGGTTGAGGTCTTGCTTGTTGAATGTTGTTCTGGTTAGTTCCGAAAACCCTCATGTTGAAACATGTACACCCTGGCGTATGCTTTTTGAGTTAAAACTTCGAGTTAGCAAAAGTTTTCATGTTGATATATTCATCCTTATATTCACATTTTGGGGAATTTGCTTGATGATCTTTAGGACAGTTTACACATTTATGTTTGGCAGTTATTTCTTTGACAGGACATTCATCATCTTCCTGATTTAGTGAACAATATACACTTTGGTTTCATATTTCAGTAATTAATAGAGTGGCCAAACATAAAACATCGATGGCATTGGATGGGCCCTTTCTTTTATTATACACAAAATCCCATTTGCATATCATATGACCAAAACATGTAAAACAGCGAAGTTTATTTAGGGAAATAACCCCTCTATTGAAGTTAACAAAATAGACTGCGTAGTGCGTCATCAACATGGCGTTTACTCTTAGTTGGAATCTTTTTCGCTTGCAATGGATTGAGCCCCACGTAAACTAAATCCTTAAGTACTTTGCTTTCCAGTTTGTTGCATAATTCATATAATGCAAACCTCGATACTTTGTTTTTCTCTTGAGGAAATGAATAATATTCATTATCAGCTTGCGATAAAATTTCTTTCACTTTAGTAAAATCATTGGTGTTGTACAGAAAGATTTTAACTACAATGCTTATTGTTTTTAAATTATAGTTTACAATATTATTTACCTTCATTAATTTGTGTAACTCGTTTTGATTATATTGCGAAATAATTGGAGGTAGTTTAATTTTTTTTTGATGATAGTAAATTTATTTCGTCACTAGCATTATCCGTTATGTTTATATTTTTAGCATTTGTACTGTTAATGGAATTGTTTCAAACTCTTATTTAAGTTATGCGAATTCAGAATTTCAAGTCCATTCTAAGTTGGTGCAGCTGGGTAATTATTTTTATTAAAATGCAATAATTAAAAATATACTTTTTATATGTTTATTTTTAATTTTTTATTTTATTAATATAATAAGATTACTCCTTATAGTAACAATTATATTTGATTTTTATTTTTATTTTTTTTTATTGAAAATCGATTTCGACTACCGTCATTATCAGTTCTTAAATTATTATTCTATTCTATTTCTATTCAATATTCTATTATTATTCAATAATAATTTAAGAACTGATGATGACGGTAATTGAAATCGATTTTCAATAAAAAAAAAAATATAAATCAAATACAATTGCTACTATAAGAAAGTAATGTTATTATTAATAAAGTAAAAAATAAAAAATAAACATATAAAAAGTATATTTTTAATTATTGCATTTTAATTCAAAAGTGACAAAAGCACACAAACAGTGAAAAATATGGAAAACCATAATAACACATATAAACATATTTAGTTTTTTGTTCATTGTAGGATCAGAAAAATTACTAGATACGATTCCAGATCTTTTTCCACAAGGTGCTGCTACAGATGAATTATTAGAATTACACGGCCATTACACCACATTGACCGTGAAATTATCGTTTTCACAATCACTATCAATTGCTAAGTTTGGTCCTGTTAGTCAATTCACTATTCACAGCAGATATTCAATTTATTTATGTGTAAATATTAAGAATTTTTATCACAATTATAATTTAAAAATTTTAATTGCAATTTACAAAAAATTATTTTAATTACTTGTGTACACTCAACAAGTTCACAAACGAGCTATACATATTAATATAAATTGTGCGGGTGACTTTATCTTGTTTGTCTTTTCGTACAATAGTATATATTAACGATACTAATTATAACTCATATTAGAAATTGACAACCTTTTTCATATTCGAGCAAAAAATTTTTTAATGTTGTTGAATTTTAACATTGGTTGTGATTTAAAATTTTAAAATAAAAACCGTTTAAATTTTTTGGCTTGTTTTATTGTACTTATGGTGTTAAAAGACGTAAAACGTCATCTTTCTCATTTGGGTGACTGTTCATAAAAATAAACTTTTCATATACTATCGTAGGAAAATGTTTAAATCAATAAAATGGGTTAGATCAGTCAGTACAAATGTCTCTTTATACTGAAATCCATTCAACTGTAATATTATTTTGGTTCCTTTTTAATAATCAAATATAATATCAAATTTTTCAGACGTGTGAGTAGAAATAAATCATCGGAAATGAATTATATAGTAGCCGCAATATATTGAAACGCAGTCAATTGAATTCGGTTCGATAGATATGATAGTATTTATATATAATATACATAAAACACAGTTTTCGTGTGTTAAAGTCCATAAAATGTGATGAGATATGGAGATATTTTTATGATTTTTTAACAGTCATCAATAAATGTCATTCGAGTTAGATTTAAATGCTGTAAAATTAAGAATTTAAAAGAAACCACACAGAAATTGCACTTGCAAGCAGAAATGGAAAAAATATTGTTAGGGTCACATTTTTAGTTTTATTTAATTAAAAATCTTTTGGTAAAATTAATATAAAGGACTTATTATTCTTACAAATAGGAGTTTATAAAGTATTGAACAAAGGTATACCAGTTAATAACTATTATATTTATTAATTTCACGAATTCATTTATGAATTCTGGTTGAATTTCATTTCATTTCATATTCATTATTCATTTCATTTCATTTTCTGTTCATTTCATACATTCAAAAATACTTTTATTAAATACACAAACTACCAAAAAATGTACGATTATTGTTTTATAAATGCTGTTTTATAATCTTCTTCTTTTTATTTTTTATATATTAATACGCTAGATTAAAACTTTGTGGAGCATTAGGCTTTTTTATTCGCAGATGGATTCATTTGAAATTTTCACAGCTAACTGATATTAGTGTAACCTATAGTCGGATCCGGATTCAAACAAATCGGATCATAAATAAAAAAGTTATTATATACGGAAAACTTTTTCTATACATATGCATTATAAGTTTACATACATCTTTCTTTTTGCTTTAAAACAATGCTTTAAAATTTTTCTTTTTTATATATTAGCTATCGAACCGAACAACGAATAACAAAAACGAAAATTTTTATATTTATTTTATATCATTTCAGTCGTCGTATTTATTTTATATTTTAGTCGTCTTTTATCTTTCAAGAAGGACGGTTTTCGATATTTTTCGATTATTTTGTTTTTTATTGATATAAAGATTTTTGAGATATTTTGATATTTGAGTTATTTCATATTTGATATTTTGATATTTTTTATTTTTTATCATTCATTTCAGTCGTCTTTTGTCTTTGAACAAAGGACGGTTTTCGAGTCGTCGGAATAAAAGAGATTATATGCGTAATTTTGTTTATTGATATAAAGATATTTACGTAATATTTTTCTTTGTTTTCTTATTATAGGAGGGCTATTATATTGAAAACGTACATTTTTTTGTTGATTTTTAAATTTTTGATTTTTAAAAAATCTGAAATTTTGATATTTTGTTGGTATTGACGAAAGGAAAAAAGTTGTTTCTGCTTTTATTTTTTGTGTACTCTGAATCGGCGTTATGCGCGGTTGAATTTTTGAGGCTTTTTTACGTAGTTTTGGTAATGGTTTAAAACTTAAAACTTTTTTTTCTTTTTTTATATTTATTTTCTCTTAGTTAGTTTATACATTTCCTTTGAAGTTTAGAGAATTTAGTTTATGAATTGATTTAGGGGTCGATAGACGTAATATTTTTCTTTTTTTTTTATTATAGGAGAACTATTATTTTGAAAACGTACATTTTTTGTTGATTTTTAAATTTTTGATTTTTAAAAAATCTGCAATTTTGTTATTTTGTTGGTATTGACGAAAGAAAAAAAGATGTTTCTGCTTTTATTTTTTGTGTACTCTGAATCGGAGTTATGCGCGGTTGAATTTTTGAGGCTTTTTCACGTAGTTTTGGTATTGATGTCAATGTTTTGTGAATAGGTGCCACAAATTTCATCCGACTTAAGTATATTTTTGCGAGCAAAAAGAAAAAAAACTGAATAATTGAAACTAGGAGGGCCCGGCGTGCTTCGCTACGCTGATAAATAAAGTTTTTGCGTAGACATTTTGTTGACGTAGAAGCAATGATTTCAAAAAGTGGTAATGAGAAATGCTAGCATATAATTTTTAATTTTTCTTTTTAAATATATGAATGAAAAATAATCAAAACTCTAGCTGATCAGTTCGGATATATGAAAAATTAGCGATCAAATAAGTTTTCAAGTAAGCTTATTTGATCACTAACTTATTTGATCGCTAATTTTTCATATATCCGAACTGATCAGCTAGAGTTTTGATTATTTTTCATTCATATATGTAAAAAGAAAAATTAAAAATTATATGCTAGCATTTCTCATTACCACTTTTTGAAATCATTGCTTCTACGTCAACAAAATGTCTACGCAAAAACTTTATTTATCAGCGTAGCGAAGCACGCTGGGCCCTCCTAGTATACATTAATGAGTTATCGAACGAACGATAAACAGATGTTATAAATATTTCGTATGTTATAAATATTTGTGAAAAAATTTGTAGATTTCACGAATAATTTGGTTATAAAATTTCATGAACAGCGTTTATTGAAGCTTTAATAATTTTTTTTAGTGTAGTCTCGAGGACGTTCAATTCACAAAGTTTTAAAAATCCCGTTCACCGACACCTCAGAACGCATGAGAACTGTATTATCAAAACTGATTATTCCAGCAATCCATTATGTACAACATTCTGTTTAATAATCGCTTTCATTTGTTTTTGTCCATAAACATACATTTTCATATCCCATAATCAATTTATTAAATATTTTATTAAATTAAAATTTCATTTTTATAGCAAACAAAAGCTATTGGTTTAACATTGATAGACTATTATTTTATAATAAAGCAATAAAAATAAAGATTTATATACAAAGCTTAACCTGTAATTTAGTTTATTCAAATAATCAAGCAAAAGCTTTAATTAAAATTTTACATTTCGGTGAAAGCTTCTCACTACAAAGATATGTCTGAAATAATTTTTCAATCAATAAAAATCTTTTTAAGAAATGCTTCATATAAATTGAATCTATCACACCCCTCACTGTTTAGTGTTGACATAAAATGGATTAGCATAAAAAAGTTTATAAATTTTTTTCCACAATAGACAAATCAAAAATATGAAGAGGCTAAAATCTCACAGCTATGAGATATCAAGACTTTGGTCTGAGTTAACGATTTTGATATCGTTTTCGGCAAAAAACTTTTATGAGGACATTGTTT
The DNA here is from genome assembly GCA_963693315.1 of Diogma glabrata. Taxonomy (NCBI): domain Eukaryota; kingdom Metazoa; phylum Arthropoda; class Insecta; order Diptera; family Cylindrotomidae; genus Diogma; species Diogma glabrata. The sequence continues at coordinate 162,446,942 of OY856188.1, read as the reverse complement.
TTAGTTTTGGCAGCGATGTATATATGTCAAACATAAAACTCTGAGTAAAAGTAAAAGTATTTTATCTCTGTTTAGAAATTTATTACAAAACTAAAACGAAACATCAATATGTTACCGAAAAATTATAACAGATCAAAAATTTACATAACGTAAGGTGACCAGACGTCCCGCTTTTGACGGGACAGTCCCGATTTTTAACAATTTGTCCCGCGTCCCGCGGCATTTTAAAAATGACCCGATTTTTCAAAAGAAAACAGAATTTCGTTATTCAAATGAAAAAAATTCATTATTCAAAATTAAATTTGGGCAATTTATTTATGCTAAATAAATCATTTTCTTTAGTTTAATTATATACAAGTAAATTAAAAGTATATGACAATCAATATCAATATTGTCGTAAACACTAAACATAAATTGAGCTACACTTTGTTTTCTATTGAAATTGTAATTAAAATTATATATAAAATTCCCGAGCAGAAATTTGTCAGGGCTCAAATAAGGTCCTGATCAGGTTTACCCTAGTCCGGATCGGGCATTGGTAGGGCAACCTGATTGGGCTCTGATCATGAGTGTAACGCTTTTGCCCTATCAGGTCCTGATTGGGATTACCAGATCGGACCCTGATTGGGATAATCGGATCAAACTTTGATTGGGATAGTCGAATCAGGCGCTGATTGGGATTTTCAGACCAGACCCTGATATATATTTATATATTATATACATAAATTAATTAAATTAAAACAAAAAAATTACAGTTGGAAAAATTAAAACAAACAAGAAATGGATCCTTAAAAAAATAATAAATCAACTAAATGCATATAATTTTATTGGGGATTTTGAGATCAATTAAACTCAAGAAAGTAACCAAGCAATTGGAATTTTTTCAATTCAAAGGTATGGTTGGAAGTATCTCAGAAAAAAACTCCACTTCTCATTTTACTTGTTTCGGATGAATTCGAACCTTCCTCTTCAGTGCTTTGTTCGAATCCTTAGACAGACACATATGAATTTGTATATTCAATAAATAAAAGAATTCAAGATGCATTAAATAATATATATGTTTCAAATTATTTAAGTTAATTAAATTAGTTGTTTTTAAAAAAATATACATATCTCATTGCATATAGAATAAAAATAATATTTAAATTTAATTTTTTCAATTTAAAAAACTTAAAACTTATATTGAATTTTTGCATTTTAAAAATTTTTACAACAAAAGTCTAGCGATTTTGTCACTCAGTCTAGAGATTTATCATTCAATCGTACTCTCCGTTTACTGCAAAAATTTCCAGATAAAGAAACATTTCTCTCGGTTTTAAATGGATGTCCATAGGATTTATCAAAATTAGAGCGTTTCTTAGAAGTTTCAAATTGATATTCATTTCCTTGGATGTGAGAGGTAGATTGTATTTCAAATAACAATTTGGAGTTTACATATATCTGAATTATTTTTCCGGAGGGATTTGAATAGAAATTTTAGGATTCCTTCTGCAGATAATAATGAGACATCCTGACTGTTGAGAGCTTTTATTGATTTTATGGCTATTTGAATTGCACTCAAAATATTTGAGCAACTTCAAGCAACTTCAATCAAGCAACACACAGAGAGAAAAAAAGGGTTAAAATTGATAAAAAAATCATCAAATTGATGATTTTTGTATATCAATATATGGACGAGAATATGAGTTCTCAAATTGACATAAAATGTTGCATCAGATTGAACTCTGGTTTATTTTTTTGAGTTGATGTAAATCTACTGATTATGATAAACAAATTTCTTATTTTGATATTATATTCTCGATATTATTCTCAAAGCTTATAAACTTGTTGTATCAAATCAATACTAAAAGTTTCAATTTAAGATGGAGTTGTATTTCTTCAAGATTTTGAGCAGAAGAAGTTGAGAAACCAAAAGATCATTTTAAGAATTTTTTTGATCGACATGATCGTATGTTACTTTTGGTATTGATCCGATATATTTCATTTTGAATCAATTCATTATCATTTTAAGAAAAATGTTTTCTCAAATCGAAGATGACAATATTTAGTTTGACAAAAGATTTTTCTCAATTTTAGTGGCTTATACGGGCGGGAATGCGGTACGTTCAGCGACACCCACAAAAGCAAATAAAAAACTGCCTGTCAGGGTTTTTAAACCCGCGGGAAGATTTTTATATGCTTCGGTATTGCCAAATGTATCGGACATGCACTCGATGTTGTACGGCTATTTAGATTGGCTTATGGCTGCCAGAGTTGTTTCTTATCACATAGACCTTTAAGAAACATCACTGTCTCAGTTATCAATCGTAAAATAGCAACCATGAAAAAACAAGGCACTGGAATAAAACTCTCAATCCACCGATGTTCCATTAATCTTAAACGGGATAAAAAAATCACTATTTTTAAAAAATATTCATTTATTTTAAATAGATAATTTAAAAATAAATAAATTATAATTTTCAATTTTTTTTGTAATGCATTTCGTACAAATGAGCTAATCGAATTGAGAATAGTCGGCTTCCATATTCCTTTCTTATTTGTTGCAGGAATTCTTGTATTTGGTCTCGTAGCGTAGTGAATTAATTTGAACAGTTTTAAGTGTCGTAATTCTGTAAAAATTTAAGTAAAAAACAAAATTAAATTACTATTGAAGTGAATCAGATAAATAAATTAAAGTTTGCTGCAATAAGTGACTTCTATTGAGGGAAAAAAAATCAATCCACTGGAACCATGCGTGTCGTAAGCGGCGACTGAAATGGGGAATTGTAGCGTGGGCCTAGTGATTGTAAATTTCATGAAATTTATATTTTTGAAATATTTCATGAAATGTTTCAGAAATGTTTCATGAAATATTTCAAAAAGTTTTGTATAGGTTTTATTTTGGATTGCCAAAAACTCGAAATAAGTGATATATAAAAACAAATTGTTCGAGGTAGTGTAGAATAAAGTAAATTTGAACACGGTTGATCTTCAATGGAAGGCGCCTAATTTTGAGAGTAAAATTGTGCTTAATGTGTGAATAAATAAATAACCAGCTGAAATGGCTCTCTTTATTGAAATTTAAATATTATAATTAACATAGTGTATGTTTTATATATATTCATAGATATATTGTTCAGTTTTGACTAGGGATTGCAATTCTAGGATTTTTTGCTTCCAGAATCCCGGGATCCCGGGATTCGTCAAGTAAAAAATCCCGGGATTGCAATCCCTAATTTTGACATGTGTAATATTACTAAAGTTAAATCCTTTTCTTAATTACAGAGAAAAATTAATGAAATCGCAAAACAGTATTTTTTGAAATTATGACTAAGGACGACGTTAGTTGTGTGAAATTGTGCTGAGTAATTTTTCACATTGCAGCGGGTGGTCACTGGCATTAGCATTACTATAGAGTGGCCAGTCATTAAAAAATATGTTTAAAATTTTTCCCTTGCTTCTTTAAACTCTCTTAGACGACCCTCACAACTCCATATCCAATAACTTTCTATAGTCAGCAACGGCTCTTGAATGACAGATAAGGTTTGCTTCAGCTCTTGAAATTCATTTTGAGCATATTAAGTAAGATCAACCGTCGAAGAACCTAATAGTAAAAATAATATAAAAACGAAGTTTAGTGCGATGCATTTGTCTAATTGTAAGAAGTCTTACCAAACACTTGTAATCCTGAAGTTGTTGGAGTATCCAATCGAATTTTTTTCGGTGTAATCATGCAACCTGCACCATTTAATTTGGTCGAAGAACTTTTATACAAATTGTTTAACTTCCTTTTTGGAATTTTGCCATCACAATAGTAATAGTTCTTAAAACAAAAAAAAACTGTTAAATTTAAAACTTATTTTAAATGTTGTTAAAACTTTTCATGCAACTTTTAACAATTTTTCATGCAAGTATTTAGTACGTTATACTTAAGTTAGAGCTCAGAAATCGACAATATCGGTTGATTTCGCAATTTTAATAAATTTCGACAAGAAACCATAATGTATGTATTTGGGCACCCAGAAATTTTTGTCCCCGTTTTGCTTCAGGCCAATTGTTTAAAATATCCCGATTTTGTGTGTGATGTAATTTAACTCAGTAATTTAAGCACCAATAGTGGCAAGTACATGCATCAAATAAACTGAACCCAGAACTCCCAGCAAACTGAATAAGCCAAACCTCGTTCTGTGCACGCAAGTTTACTTTAATGAACGCAGAAATTTAGAAAAACATGCAACTTACCTTTTGAACTCCTATTATTGCTGGTTTTATGCACAGCAGGATGAATTCTTGCACGGACACAAACTTTTTATTTCAGAAGATATAAGACGATCTACTGAAAAATTCTCTCACTGAATAATGTCGTATCGTAGTTTTTTCTTCGAAAGTATTATATAAAAAAAAATTATTATCATTTCGATCTTATACGTTCAATTTGAGAGAAAAAGTATAAAATCGAGAAATTTTTTTCTCAATTTAATCTATGTAAGATCAAATCGAGAGTAATCGAATATTAATTATTTTCATATCAATCTCATAAGTTCAATTTGAGAGAAAATAATAAAACTGAGAACTTTTTTTTCTCAATTTTATATACGTTGATCAAACCGAGAATAATCGAGTATTAGTTAGTTTCATTTCGATCTCATAAGTTCAATTTGAGAGAAAAGGTATAAAATCGGAAATTTTTTTTTCTTAATTTTATCTACGTGGATAAAATTGAGAATACTCACGTATAACTTATTATGATTTTGATCTTCAAGTTTCAAAAAGAAACAAAAAGGATTAAAATGAAAATATTTTACTCCCATTTTGACATTTGTGAATCAAATAAATGATGGGGAAGTAACAAAGTGATGTGTACTTCTCTGTTTAATTTGAAAAATAGAAATCTTATTCTGATTCAAAAATTTCTTGTATTTATACAGAAAAAATGAAAACGATCTTTATTTACTCAAAACAAGAATAAATGTATTTCCTATTGTTGAACAAAAACAATTATCATCTTCAGTGTTTCATTCTCCTGTAGGATGGTCGAATTGATAGTTTTTTCTCACTTTTAAGGTTTTGTTGTATCAAAATGATGTAAATTTACTCGAAATGAGAATAAATATATCTTCTGTTTTTAATCATATATAATTCTCAATAATAGTATTTCATTCACTTTTATGTGTGATCGAATTGATAGTTTTTATCTCAGTTTTAAATTTCGGAGCATTAAAATGATTTAAATTTTCTCAAATTAGGAAGAAACTGAATTTTCTATTTTCAATCATACACAATTCTCAAATCTAGAATTTTTTTTCTCTCTGTGCAGCAACTTCATCAATTTTTTTTTATTCTATAAATGATTTAAATTAAGATAATTTAAAGTTTTTACATCTGCTGCTTTGACTCGCAAAAACCGGTCTATCATGGTTTCAAAAGATTTAATCTAGTATTGCAGTTCAGGAGTCTTTGCAACTCGTTTCTCTCCTTAATCGATTGTGGCCAGTTTTTTAATAATTCTAAAACTACTCTTTTTTGGAAATTGTTACTCGTATTTTCATATTTTGATTTTTAATTCAATAGTAAATTGTCATGTGAGATCCCACGTTTCTCAATTTCCATTTCCCAATCATTAATTCTATATACAACAACCTTATTTCCAAATATATACAAACTCGTCAAAATTCAGCAGAAGCATTTTTATGCTTGCATATACCAATTATTTTAAATAAAGTAATTGATTTGGAAATGTATGAATTTTTACAAATAATAATTTTTAATTATATAAAATTAACACTGTTGGCCGTTGGAACTTAATAAATAATTTGATTAACGTGCCCTCTTCTTTTATTACCCCAAATAATAAATTAAATAAATTAATATATTTATATACTAACACTCCCCTCCAAAATAGAATTACTTTATCTTTAAGAATACTTTTGGTAAAACTAAGAGACTCCGATTTAGACCGTCAACGGGTTAAGTGAAAAAGAACTTCTTATTGTTAAAATTAATATCAAATAAAATAAAGTTGATTCCAAATTAAAACGTTTAAGTTTTTTATTCGTAAAAGTTGTAAGCAGTATGTATACCAGGACGTTCATTTTGTTGTAGATGGATGTTCATTTTGTTGTAGATTTGAATCGTATTTATGGTGATTTGTTAAATTTCAAGATTCTTGACAGTATTTCTCGAGAAATGAGAATCTCCAAAAATGTGGAAATAATTCTTCGAGATTTGAGAGTTCAAGATAACAGATCTTTCTCGAGAATTTCGATACGAGATTTTTTAAGCAGAAACTCTAATTGAAATTTTGTAAGCCATTTTATGTGTGCAATATAATTTAACAAATTCTTGTGGAATATTTCATGACCTTAAACAACATTAATACACCCCAAGTAATACACCCCAAAAAATTTTTACGTAAATAAGAAATATTCCGAAGAATGAAATAATACTATACATAATTTTTTTATTTATTATATTTGTACGTTGCACTTATCATGAAATTAAAAAAATATATTGCAATATAATTTTTCGTTTTACAAAAATTTTTATTGCTTCATATAGGCATACCATTCTTAAAAAATCAAAAATGAAAACTTTTTTCAAAATTCTAAAAACAAAAAATTTCAAAATTCACAAATTCAAACTATTTCCAAAATTCTACAAATATGACAAAAATTAAAACAAAAACATAAATACAAACTTTTTTTCAAAATTCTAAAAATATTCCAAAAATTATTACAAAATCAAAAATATCTATGCCCAATTTCATGTTCAAATACATTTCATGACATACAAATTATTAATTTTATTTATTTCTCAAAAATTGGGAAAAAATAAAGGAAAATCATTCTTTTGACACACTGGATAATATTTTTTGACAAGCTTTTAATGCAATAATCTAGTTTTTGGTCTCACATACCAATCCCGATCATCGAAATTTCTCCACATTCAATGTTACTACTCATTATTATCACATAAAAAAATATGCAAAAATTCTTGTTTTGATACACTTGACAATATTTTGACACACTTCCGGTACAAATAAAATTAATTATTTGTATGACATGGAATTTTATTTATTTATTTATTTTCATATGGATTATTATTATTGAGAATTATGGCATTTGAAGTTTGTCAAAAAAATAATGTCAAGTGTGTCAAAAGAATGATTTTCATTTATTTTTTTAGAAAAAAATAAAATTAGTTATTTGTATGTGTACACTCAACTTGTGTACACTCAACAAGTTCACAAACGAGCTATACATATTAATATAAATTGTGCGGGTGACTTTATCTTGTTTGTCTTTTCGTACAATAGTATATATTAACGATACTAATTATAACTCATATTAGAAATTGACAACCTTTTTCATATTCGAGCAAAAAATTTTTTAATGTTGTTGAATTTTAACATTGGTTGTGATTTAAAATTTTAAAATAAAAACCGTTTAAATTTTTTGGCTTGTTTTATTGTACTTATGGTGTTAAAAGACGTAAAACGTCATCTTTCTCATTTGGGTGACTGTTCATAAAAATAAACTTTTCATATACTATCGTAGGAAAATGTTTAAATCAATAAAATGGGTTAGATCAGTCAGTACAAATGTCTCTTTATACTGAAATCCATTCAACTGTAATATTATTTTGGTTCCTTTTTAATAATCAAATATAATATCAAATTTTTCAGACGTGTGAGTAGAAATAAATCATCGGAAATGAATTATATAGTAGCCGCAATATATTGAAACGCAGTCAATTGAATTCGGTTCGATAGATATGATAGTATTTATATATAATATACATAAAACACAGTTTTCGTGTGTTAAAGTCCATAAAATGTGATGAGATATGGAGATATTTTTATGATTTTTTAACAGTCATCAATAAATGTCATTCGAGTTAGATTTAAATGCTGTAAAATTAAGAATTTAAAAGAAACCACACAGAAATTGCACTTGCAAGCAGAAATGGAAAAAATATTGTTAGGGTCACATTTTTAGTTTTATTTAATTAAAAATCTTTTGGTAAAATTAATATAAAGGACTTATTATTCTTACAAATAGGAGTTTATAAAGTATTGAACAAAGGTATACCAGTTAATAACTATTATATTTATTAATTTCACGAATTCATTTATGAATTCTGGTTGAATTTCATTTCATTTCATATTCATTATTCATTTCATTTCATTTTCTGTTCATTTCATACATTCAAAAATACTTTTATTAAATACACAAACTACCAAAAAATGTACGATTATTGTTTTATAAATGCTGTTTTATAATCTTCTTCTTTTTATTTTTTATATATTAATACGCTAGATTAAAACTTTGTGGAGCATTAGGCTTTTTTATTCGCAGATGGATTCATTTGAAATTTTCACAGCTAACTGATATTAGTGTAACCTATAGTCGGATCCGGATTCAAACAAATCGGATCATAAATAAAAAAGTTATTATATACGGAAAACTTTTTCTATACATATGCATTATAAGTTTACATACATCTTTCTTTTTGCTTTAAAACAATGCTTTAAAATTTTTCTTTTTTATATATTAGCTATCGAACCGAACAACGAATAACAAAAACGAAAATTTTTATATTTATTTTATATCATTTCAGTCGTCGTATTTATTTTATATTTTAGTCGTCTTTTATCTTTCAAGAAGGACGGTTTTCGATATTTTTCGATTATTTTGTTTTTTATTGATATAAAGATTTTTGAGATATTTTGATATTTGAGTTATTTCATATTTGATATTTTGATATTTTTTATTTTTTATCATTCATTTCAGTCGTCTTTTGTCTTTGAACAAAGGACGGTTTTCGAGTCGTCGGAATAAAAGAGATTATATGCGTAATTTTGTTTATTGATATAAAGATATTTACGTAATATTTTTCTTTGTTTTCTTATTATAGGAGGGCTATTATATTGAAAACGTACATTTTTTTGTTGATTTTTAAATTTTTGATTTTTAAAAAATCTGAAATTTTGATATTTTGTTGGTATTGACGAAAGGAAAAAAGTTGTTTCTGCTTTTATTTTTTGTGTACTCTGAATCGGCGTTATGCGCGGTTGAATTTTTGAGGCTTTTTTACGTAGTTTTGGTAATGGTTTAAAACTTAAAACTTTTTTTTCTTTTTTTATATTTATTTTCTCTTAGTTAGTTTATACATTTCCTTTGAAGTTTAGAGAATTTAGTTTATGAATTGATTTAGGGGTCGATAGACGTAATATTTTTCTTTTTTTTTTATTATAGGAGAACTATTATTTTGAAAACGTACATTTTTTGTTGATTTTTAAATTTTTGATTTTTAAAAAATCTGCAATTTTGTTATTTTGTTGGTATTGACGAAAGAAAAAAAGATGTTTCTGCTTTTATTTTTTGTGTACTCTGAATCGGAGTTATGCGCGGTTGAATTTTTGAGGCTTTTTCACGTAGTTTTGGTATTGATGTCAATGTTTTGTGAATAGGTGCCACAAATTTCATCCGACTTAAGTATATTTTTGCGAGCAAAAAGAAAAAAAACTGAATAATTGAAACTAGGAGGGCCCGGCGTGCTTCGCTACGCTGATAAATAAAGTTTTTGCGTAGACATTTTGTTGACGTAGAAGCAATGATTTCAAAAAGTGGTAATGAGAAATGCTAGCATATAATTTTTAATTTTTCTTTTTAAATATATGAATGAAAAATAATCAAAACTCTAGCTGATCAGTTCGGATATATGAAAAATTAGCGATCAAATAAGTTTTCAAGTAAGCTTATTTGATCACTAACTTATTTGATCGCTAATTTTTCATATATCCGAACTGATCAGCTAGAGTTTTGATTATTTTTCATTCATATATGTAAAAAGAAAAATTAAAAATTATATGCTAGCATTTCTCATTACCACTTTTTGAAATCATTGCTTCTACGTCAACAAAATGTCTACGCAAAAACTTTATTTATCAGCGTAGCGAAGCACGCTGGGCCCTCCTAGTATACATTAATGAGTTATCGAACGAACGATAAACAGATGTTATAAATATTTCGTATGTTATAAATATTTGTGAAAAAATTTGTAGATTTCACGAATAATTTGGTTATAAAATTTCATGAACAGCGTTTATTGAAGCTTTAATAATTTTTTTTAGTGTAGTCTCGAGGACGTTCAATTCACAAAGTTTTAAAAATCCCGTTCACCGACACCTCAGAACGCATGAGAACTGTATTATCAAAACTGATTATTCCAGCAATCCATTATGTACAACATTCTGTTTAATAATCGCTTTCATTTGTTTTTATCCATAAACATACATTTTCATATCCCATAATCAATTTATTAAATATTTTATTAAATTAAAATTTCATTTTTATAGCAAACAAAAGCTATTGGTTTAACATTGATAGACTATTATTTTATAATAAAGCAATAAAAATAAAGATTTATATACAAAGCTTAACCTGTAATTTAGTTTATTCAAATAATCAAGCAAAAGCTTTAATTAAAATTTTACATTTCGGTGAAAGCTTCTCACTACAAAGATATGTCTGAAATAATTTTTCAATCAATAAAAATCTTTTTAAGAAATGCTTCATATAAATTGAATCTATCACACCCCTCACTGTTTAGTGTTGACATAAAATGGATTAGCATAAAAAAGTTTATAAATTTTTTTCCACAATAGACAAATCAAAAATATGAAGAGGCTAAAATCTCACAGCTATGAGATATCAAGACTTTGGTCTGAGTTAACGATTTTGATATCGTTTTCGGCAAAAAACTTTTATGAGGACATTGTTTTTAGTTTTGGCAGCGATGTATATATGTCAAACATAAAACTCTGAGTAAAAGTAAAAGTATTTTATCTCTGTTTAGAAATTTATTACAAAACTAAAACGAAACATCAATATGTTACCGAAAAATTATAACAGATCAAAAATTTACATAACGTAAGGTGACCAGACGTCCCGCTTTTGACGGGACAGTCCCGATTTTTAACAATTTGTCCCGCGTCCCGCGGCATTTTAAAAATGACCCGATTTTTCAAAAGAAAACAGAATTTCGTTATTCAAATGAAAAAAATTCATTATTCAAAATTAAATTTGGGCAATTTATTTATGCTAAATAAATCATTTTCTTTAGTTTAATTATATACAAGTAAATTAAAAGTATATGACAATCAATATCAATATTGTCGTAAACACTAAACATAAATTGAGCTACACTTTGTTTTCTATTGAAATTGTAATTAAAATTATATATAAAATTCCCGAGCAGAAATTTGTCAGGGCTCAAATAAGGTCCTGATCAGGTTTACCCTAGTCCGGATCGGGCATTGGTAGGGCAACCTGATTGGGCTCTGATCATGAGTGTAACGCTTTTGCCCTATCAGGTCCTGATTGGGATTACCAGATCGGACCCTGATTGGGATAATCGGATCAAACTTTGATTGGGATAGTCGAATCAGGCGCTGATTGGGATTTTCAGACCAGACCCTGATATATATTTATATATTATATACATAAATTAATTAAATTAAAACAAAAAAATTACAGTTGGAAAAATTAAAACAAACAAGAAATGGATCCTTAAAAAAATAATAAATCAACTAAATGCATATAATTTTATTGGGGATTTTGAGATCAATTAAACTCAAGAAAGTAACCAAGCAATTGGAATTTTTTCAATTCAAAGGTATGGTTGGAAGTATCTCAGAAAAAAACTCCACTTCTCATTTTACTTGTTTCGGATGAATTCGAACCTTCCTCTTCAGTGCTTTGTTCGAATCCTTAGACAGACACATATGAATTTGTATATTCAATAAATAAAAGAATTCAAGATGCATTAAATAATATATATGTTTCAAATTATTTAAGTTAATTAAATTAGTTGTTTTTAAAAAAATATACATATCTCATTGCATATAGAATAAAAATAATATTTAAATTTAATTTTTTCAATTTAAAAAACTTAAAACTTATATTGAATTTTTGCATTTTAAAAATTTTTACAACAAAAGTCTAGCGATTTTGTCACTCAGTCTAGAGATTTATCATTCAATCGTACTCTCCGTTTACTGCAAAAATTTCCAGATAAAGAAACATTTCTCTCGGTTTTAAATGGATGTCCATAGGATTTATCAAAATTAGAGCGTTTCTTAGAAGTTTCAAATTGATATTCATTTCCTTGGATGTGAGAGGTAGATTGTATTTCAAATAACAATTTGGAGTTTACATATATCTGAATTATTTTTCCGGAGGGATTTGAATAGAAATTTTAGGATTCCTTCTGCAGATAATAATGAGACATCCTGACTGTTGAGAGCTTTTATTGATTTTATGGCTATTTGAATTGCACTCAAAATATTTGAGCAACTTCAAGCAACTTCAATCAAGCAACACACAGAGAGAAAAAAAGGGTTAAAATTGATAAAAAAATCATCAAATTGATGATTTTTGTATATCAATATATGGACGAGAATATGAGTTCTCAAATTGACATAAAATGTTGCATCAGATTGAACTCTGGTTTATTTTTTTGAGTTGATGTAAATCTACTGATTATGATAAACAAATTTCTTATTTTGATATTATATTCTCGATATTATTCTCAAAGCTTATAAACTTGTTGTATCAAATCAATACTAAAAGTTTCAATTTAAGATGGAGTTGTATTTCTTCAAGATTTTGAGCAGAAGAAGTTGAGAAACCAAAAGATCATTTTAAGAATTTTTTTGATCGACATGATCGTATGTTACTTTTGGTATTGATCCGATATATTTCATTTTGAATCAATTCATTATCATTTTAAGAAAAATGTTTTCTCAAATCGAAGATGACAATATTTAGTTTGACAAAAGATTTTTCTCAATTTTAGTGGCTTATACGGGCGGGAATGCGGTACGTTCAGCGACACCCACAAAAGCAAATAAAAAACTGCCTGTCAGGGTTTTTAAACCCGCGGGAAGATTTTTATATGCTTCGGTATTGCCAAATGTATCGGACATGCACTCGATGTTGTACGGCTATTTAGATTGGCTTATGGCTGCCAGAGTTGTTTCTTATCACATAGACCTTTAAGAAACATCACTGTCTCAGTTATCAATCGTAAAATAGCAACCATGAAAAAACAAGGCACTGGAATAAAACTCTCAATCCACCGATGTTCCATTAATCTTAAACGGGATAAAAAAATCACTATTTTTAAAAAATATTCATTTATTTTAAATAGATAATTTAAAAATAAATAAATTATAATTTTCAATTTTTTTTGTAATGCATTTCGTACAAATGAGCTAATCGAATTGAGAATAGTCGGCTTCCATATTCCTTTCTTATTTGTTGCAGGAATTCTTGTATTTGGTCTCGTAGCGTAGTGAATTAATTTGAACAGTTTTAAGTGTCGTAATTCTGTAAAAATTTAAGTAAAAAACAAAATTAAATTACTATTGAAGTGAATCAGATAAATAAATTAAAGTTTGCTGCAATAAGTGACTTCTATTGAGGGAAAAAAAATCAATCCACTGGAACCATGCGTGTCGTAAGCGGCGACTGAAATGGGGAATTGTAGCGTGGGCCTAGTGATTGTAAATTTCATGAAATTTATATTTTTGAAATATTTCATGAAATGTTTCAGAAATGTTTCATGAAATATTTCAAAAAGTTTTGTATAGGTTTTATTTTGGATTGCCAAAAACTCGAAATAAGTGATATATAAAAACAAATTGTTCGAGGTAGTGTAGAATAAAGTAAATTTGAACACGGTTGATCTTCAATGGAAGGCGCCTAATTTTGAGAGTAAAATTGTGCTTAATGTGTGAATAAATAAATAACCAGCTGAAATGGCTCTCTTTATTGAAATTTAAATATTATAATTAACATAGTGTATGTTTTATATATATTCATAGATATATTGTTCAGTTTTGACTAGGGATTGCAATTCTAGGATTTTTTGCTTCCAGAATCCCGGGATCCCGGGATTCGTCAAGTAAAAAATCCCGGGATTGCAATCCCTAATTTTGACATGTGTAATATTACTAAAGTTAAATCCTTTTCTTAATTACAGAGAAAAATTAATGAAATCGCAAAACAGTATTTTTTGAAATTATGACTAAGGACGACGTTAGTTGTGTGAAATTGTGCTGAGTAATTTTTCACATTGCAGCGGGTGGTCACTGGCATTAGCATTACTATAGAGTGGCCAGTCATTAAAAAATATGTTTAAAATTTTTCCCTTGCTTCTTTAAACTCTCTTAGACGACCCTCACAACTCCATATCCAATAACTTTCTATAGTCAGCAACGGCTCTTGAATGACAGATAAGGTTTGCTTCAGCTCTTGAAATTCATTTTGAGCATATTAAGTAAGATCAACCGTCGAAGAACCTAATAGTAAAAATAATATAAAAACGAAGTTTAGTGCGATGCATTTGTCTAATTGTAAGAAGTCTTACCAAACACTTGTAATCCTGAAGTTGTTGGAGTATCCAATCGAATTTTTTTCGGTGTAATCATGCAACCTGCACCATTTAATTTGGTCGAAGAACTTTTATACAAATTGTTTAACTTCCTTTTTGGAATTTTGCCATCACAATAGTAATAGTTCTTAAAACAAAAAAAAACTGTTAAATTTAAAACTTATTTTAAATGTTGTTAAAACTTTTCATGCAACTTTTAACAATTTTTCATGCAAGTATTTAGTACGTTATACTTAAGTTAGAGCTCAGAAATCGACAATATCGGTTGATTTCGCAATTTTAATAAATTTCGACAAGAAACCATAATGTATGTATTTGGGCACCCAGAAATTTTTGTCCCCGTTTTGCTTCAGGCCAATTGTTTAAAATATCCCGATTTTGTGTGTGATGTAATTTAACTCAGTAATTTAAGCACCAATAGTGGCAAGTACATGCATCAAATAAACTGAACCCAGAACTCCCAGCAAACTGAATAAGCCAAACCTCGTTCTGTGCACGCAAGTTTACTTTAATGAACGCAGAAATTTAGAAAAACATGCAACTTACCTTTTGAACTCCTATTATTGCTGGTTTTATGCACAGCAGGATGAATTCTTGCACGGACACAAACTTTTTATTTCAGAAGATATAAGACGATCTACTGAAAAATTCTCTCACTGAATAATGTCGTATCGTAGTTTTTTCTTCGAAAGTATTATATAAAAAAAAATTATTATCATTTCGATCTTATACGTTCAATTTGAGAGAAAAAGTATAAAATCGAGAAATTTTTTTCTCAATTTAATCTATGTAAGATCAAATCGAGAGTAATCGAATATTAATTATTTTCATATCAATCTCATAAGTTCAATTTGAGAGAAAATAATAAAACTGAGAACTTTTTTTTCTCAATTTTATATACGTTGATCAAACCGAGAATAATCGAGTATTAGTTAGTTTCATTTCGATCTCATAAGTTCAATTTGAGAGAAAAGGTATAAAATCGGAAATTTTTTTTTCTTAATTTTATCTACGTGGATCTTCAAGTTTCAAAAAGAAACAAAAAGGATTAAAATGAAAATATTTTACTCCCATTTTGACATTTGTGAATCAAATAAATGATGGGGAAGTAACAAAGTGATGTGTACTTCTCTGTTTAATTTGAAAAATAGAAATCTTATTCTGATTCAAAAATTTCTTGTATTTATACAGAAAAAATGAAAACGATCTTTATTTACTCAAAACAAGAATAAATGTATTTCCTATTGTTGAACAAAAACAATTATCATCTTCAGTGTTTCATTCTCCTGTAGGATGGTCGAATTGATAGTTTTTTCTCACTTTTAAGGTTTTGTTGTATCAAAATGATGTAAATTTACTCGAAATGAGAATAAATATATCTTCTGTTTTTAATCATATATAATTCTCAATAATAGTATTTCATTCACTTTTATGTGTGATCGAATTGATAGTTTTTATCTCAGTTTTAAATTTCGGAGCATTAAAATGATTTAAATTTTCTCAAATTAGGAAGAAACTGAATTTTCTATTTTCAATCATACACAATTCTCAAATCTAGAATTTTTTTTCTCTCTGTGCAGCAACTTCATCAATTTTTTTTTATTCTATAAATGATTTAAATTAAGATAATTTAAAGTTTTTACATCTGCTGCTTTGACTCGCAAAAACCGGTCTATCATGGTTTCAAAAGATTTAATCTAGTATTGCAGTTCAGGAGTCTTTGCAACTCGTTTCTCTCCTTAATCGATTGTGGCCAGTTTTTTAATAATTCTAAAACTACTCTTTTTTGGAAATTGTTACTCGTATTTTCATATTTTGATTTTTAATTCAATAGTAAATTGTCATGTGAGATCCCACGTTTCTCAATTTCCATTTCCCAATCATTAATTCTATATACAACAACCTTATTTCCAAATATATACAAACTCGTCAAAATTCAGCAGAAGCATTTTTATGCTTGCATATACCAATTATTTTAAATAAAGTAATTGATTTGGAAATGTATGAATTTTTACAAATAATAATTTTTAATTATATAAAATTAACACTGTTGGCCGTTGGAACTTAATAAATAATTTGATTAACGTGCCCTCTTCTTTTATTACCCCAAATAATAAATTAAATAAATTAATATATTTATATACTAACACTCCCCTCCAAAATAGAATTACTTTATCTTTAAGAATACTTTTGGTAAAACTAAGAGACTCCGATTTAGACCGTCAACGGGTTAAGTGAAAAAGAACTTCTTATTGTTAAAATTAATATCAAATAAAATAAAGTTGATTCCAAATTAAAACGTTTAAGTTTTTTATTCGTAAAAGTTGTAAGCAGTATGTATACCAGGACGTTCATTTTGTTGTAGATGGATGTTCATTTTGTTGTAGATTTGAATCGTATTTATGGTGATTTGTTAAATTTCAAGATTCTTGACAGTATTTCTCGAGAAATGAGAATCTCCAAAAATGTGGAAATAATTCTTCGAGATTTGAGAGTTCAAGATAACAGATCTTTCTCGAGAATTTCGATACGAGATTTTTTAAGCAGAAACTCTAATTGAAATTTTGTAAGCCATTTTATGTGTGCAATATAATTTAACAAATTCTTGTGGAATATTTCATGACCTTAAACAACATTAATACACCCCAAGTAATACACCCCAAAAAATTTTTACGTAAATAAGAAATATTCCGAAGAATGAAATAATACTATACATAATTTTTTTATTTATTATATTTGTACGTTGCACTTATCATGAAATTAAAAAAATATATTGCAATATAATTTTTCGTTTTACAAAAATTTTTATTGCTTCATATAGGCATACCATTCTTAAAAAATCAAAAATGAAAACTTTTTTCAAAATTCTAAAAACAAAAAATTTCAAAATTCACAAATTCAAACTATTTCCAAAATTCTACAAATATGACAAAAATTAAAACAAAAACATAAATACAAACTTTTTTTCAAAATTCTAAAAATATTCCAAAAATTATTACAAAATCAAAAATATCTATGCCCAATTTCATGTTCAAATACATTTCATGACATACAAATTATTAATTTTATTTATTTCTCAAAAATTGGGAAAAAATAAAGGAAAAT
The DNA here is from genome assembly GCA_963693315.1 of Diogma glabrata. NCBI lineage: Eukaryota > Metazoa > Arthropoda > Insecta > Diptera > Cylindrotomidae > Diogma > Diogma glabrata. The sequence goes on along the minus strand of OY856188.1, from coordinate 162,429,398 downwards.
CATTCTTTTGACACACTGGATAATATTTTTTGACAAGCTTTTAATGCAATAATCTAGTTTTTGGTCTCACATACCAATCCCGATCATCGAAATTTCTCCACATTCAATGTTACTACTCATTATTATCACATAAAAAAATATGCAAAAATTCTTGTTTTGATACACTTGACAATATTTTGACACACTTCCGGTACAAATAAAATTAATTATTTGTATGACATGGAATTTTATTTATTTATTTATTTTCATATGGATTATTATTATTGAGAATTATGGCATTTGAAGTTTGTCAAAAAAATAATGTCAAGTGTGTCAAAAGAATGATTTTCATTTATTTCTTTAGAAAAAAATAAAATTAGTTATTTGTATGAAATGAAATGTATAATGAACATGAAATTATTATTATAGAGAATTTTATTGCATTATTATTTTGTCAAAAAAATATTGTCAAGTGTGTCAAAAAATTGATTTAATTTATTTTTTTAGCCAATTTTTTGGAAAAAAAAATTAAGCTGTTTGCATGACGTAAATATAATTGAACATGAAATTGGACATGGAAATTTTTGAATTTGTTATAGTTTTTAAATTTTTTTTGGAATTTTGAAAACAGTTTTTATTTTTGATATTGTAATAATTTTTGCAATATTTTTAGAATTTTGGAAAAAGTTTTAATTTTTGATTTTGTTATAATTTTTGCAATATTTTTAGAATTCTGAAAAAAAATAGAATTTGTGAATATTATATATATTTTTAGAAATTTGAAAAAAGTTTCAATTTTTGATTTTGTAAGAATTTTTGGAATATTTTTAGAATTTTGAAAAATTTTAAATTATTGATTTTATTATAATTTTATAATTTTGGAAAGGTTTCAATTTTTGATATTGTTATCATTTTTGCAATATTTTTAGAATTTTGGAAAAAGTTTGAATTTTTGATTTTTTAAGATTTTTGGAATATTATTAATATTTAGAAAAAGTTTAACTATTTGATTTTATTCTAATTTTTGGAATATTTTTGGAATTTTGGAAAAGTTACAATTTTTGATTTTGTTATAATAATTTTGCAGTATTTTTAGAATTTTTGAAAAAAGTTTAATCTTTGATTTTGTAATAATTTTTGGAATATTTTTAGAATTTTGTTTGAAAAAATTTAAATTTTTGATTTTATTTAAGTTTTACAATATTTTTGGAATTTTGAAAGAAATATGAATTTGTGATTTTGAAATATTTTCTCGAAACGCTAAATGGAGAGGTTTTTGAGTAGTTTGCTGAGTGTATCATCTTTCACTAAATTATGTTATTATATGATCTGTTATAATTTTCCGCCAACGTATTGATGTTTCTTGTTAGTTTTGTAATAAATTTATAAACAGAGATAAAAATACATGTACTTCAACAAAGAATTTTTAATTTGATATACTTCGCTGACCAAAACTAAAAACGATCTCCTCATAAAAGTGTTTTGCCGAAAACTATATAAACATCCTTAACCCAGACCAAAGTCTTGATATCTCAGAGCTTTGAGATTTCAGCCCCTTAATATTTTATGTTTATGTTTAAAGCTTATGATAACTAAGCCTTGAGAATCAAAGCTCAGATTTTGAAATAAGCTGCCAAATAAATTCCAATTAGATATCACAAATAGTGTTTTATTTACAGTTACATAATTCAATGAAGTGAGTTGTGATATAACACCACTCCGAAGGAAAACTAGATAATTGAAATCTAAAAAATCATGGTGCAGATGATAGTTTTTTTTTGCAATTTAAACAATCGTCGATCGATCGATCGTTTCGTTACGAAACAATAAGAACATTTCAAACTTTAAACATGTCTATGTAATTTTTTGTTTTCTTTACAATTCGTTATAACAATAGACTATTTTTTTAGTCAGCAGGCCCTGGCCCAGGTTTTATTTGACATCATTACCGAATATTTTACATTTCGTGAGGCGCCTGTCCTTGACTAGTCGGAAAACTTTGTATCTGACAGTTTTTTTTCGGCAAACGCCTGCACATTACGATTTACCGAGGATCTTGGAAATTTTCTACCACAATTTTTTTCATCCCATAAAAAAAATTGAAATTTGTTTTAGAAAACAAGGGTAACCTTGTTTGACAATAATTTGTCTCCTATTGTCGAATCCCGCAATTGACATTTTGGCATGTTTGTCGGACTCGATGATAGAAGACAATTTTTTGTCGGGCAAGGTTAACCTCGTTTCCTAAAACAAATTTCCACCACCATTAATATAAAAAAAACCATTAATATAAAAAAAAATTGTGGTAGCAAATTTACAAGATGCTAGGGTAATTGTAAGGTCTCGGCATATTCCGAACGAAAAAGCGGCTGAATCGAAAATAATGGCAGATACAAAGGTTGTCGGACTCGTCAAGGACAGGCGCCTCACCAAGTATAAAATAGGTGGTAATCATCAAATAAAACCGGCGAGGGCCTTGGATTATGAGCTTTAACATATTTTGATAGTTTTCTAGTTGACTGATGTCTAGCCCTGGTGAGAATGATAAACTTTTTTAAAGGGTAAAATTTTCTTATTGGTTCGAAACCTAGTTTGATCGAGAATTGTATGGATTGCAAAAAAACATTTCATAATTTATATTTTATACACACCATGATTTGTTAGATTCAGTTCCTATTAGTGTTTTATTTCTCTCAAATTAATTACTTCGGTTTCCGTATTAAATTTAATTTACGATATCTATAAATGCTTGAAAGCAAATTATTTGAACTGTAAACAAAGTGCCGAAAATAATATTTCTGCACTGGAGTACCACAATACGACATATATCGAAACTCGTTTGAGTGCGGAAACTGCACTCTGCTTTTTCATTTCCGCACTGCTGCCAATTTAAAACATAAAATAATTGTCATTTTTGCACTTTAAAAGAGCTCGGAAATTGTTGAATTTTGAGATATCGATGTTGTCCTTCACGTTCAACGTGGATTTTAACATTCAGTAAATGCTCCATGTAGTTGACGATTGAAATTGTTTCATCTCGGTATCGAAATAAGCAAGCAACTTATTTTCCTCAATCACTTTAATTTTTTTTCACTGCACCATTGTTTGAACGCTCGATACGTTTTTTCGTATTTTTCTTTGGATATTACCGGCAATAAACCTTGCAAAGCTCTTTCTGCTGCTCCTTCCAAATCGGAATCCTCCCCTGAGCTCATTTTTTGCAGTTTCTCAATAAAATACACGCGAAATGAAAACACGTTGCTTTTATCCACCCGTACCTGTCGGTTGTTCGTTCCAAATTTTAATTTTAATTTATTTCCCGTTTAATGTTTGTTTTTTTTATCTCTCAGACGTATTACAATTTTATGTTGTATTTTATTTTGTTAATTAATTTCTTGACGTGTACAATCAAATGTTGTATTAAATAGTATAGTGCAGTTTTAAAAAGTGTTTCGTTCATTAAAGTTTAAATTAAAGTTTAAAAATTATAATCTATAACAAAATCTAAAACAATCAATTTATAAAAAGTGAAATTTAACGGCATTCCTTTTATTCCGCTTCCTACTATACATATGCACATTCAACATTACACAAATTCACTTGATTGATATCCAAATTGCTTTCCCGTTTTTTTATCTTTTGTAATTTTATTGACTCAAATTTTTGCTGTATTAATATAGAGTAATTTAGTATATCATATTCATAATAAATACCGTATCAGCAATTCAATTAATTAAACTCATTACAACAACAATTTTCAATTATAGGCTTCTCTTTCTTGTCTGTTTACCATTGCCGATAGGATAGTGAGAACTCACAGAGCTGCGAAATTTTTTATGGCCTATGCCAATCTTATCTTTGCGGTCTTTGTTGTGCTCATATATCTGTCCCTTTTGGTTTTGGCTTTTACTATTTCCTCTTTAACTAAACCATTATCAATTTCAATAAAATGCCTACTCCTTATTCCAACTTCGTAATCGATTCCACTAACATTCAGGGTCTCTCAAAAAACTTTCTTAGCATTCAATACCATCTTAACCACAAGAAACCGCATTTACTTGCGCTAGGTGAAACACAAGTTTCAAATATAGATAATGCACGATTCAGTTGTAACAATTATTCTCCTGAATTTGAATTTTTTGAACACCTGGGTGTAATGATATATATACGTAATGATGTTAAATATACAAGGCTTTTCCAGTACGAAACAAGTAGTATTTCTGAATTCTGCTTTATTTGGCTCAAAATCATAGTAAATAAACACGATCTCTATCTCTGTTATTTATATCGTAGTCCTTCATACCACCATAATCAAACCTTGGAAGCATTTAATTCTCTTACAAACACAATCGACGAAATCTTCATTAGCGCGCCTAATGCAAAGATTGTATTAGCAGGTGATTATAATGTTCATCACAAAGATTGGCTACGTTTCTCAACCAAAACATCTTTAGAAGGTCAATATGCTAAATTTCTTGCTGATTCCAATCAGCTTACACAGTTAGTTGATAGGCCCACCCATATTCCAAATATTGCAAGCCATTCTTCTAAGGATCTTTTCATGACAACTCATTCTGCTAAATATACCTGCTCAGTCGATGCTCCTCTTGGCAGATCTGACCATTTTGTAGTTTCGGCCTATTTTGAAACAAGTTCTCAAGCTCCAAGTCCAAAATTGTCTCCTCCTCGTAAGGTTTGGCATTACAATAGATGTAATTGGCTGAACCTCAACAAATTCTACAATGAAATCGACTGGCGGCTATTTTTGCAGGATAAAAATGTTGATCAAGCTACTGCATTGATCACATTCATTATTCTACTAGGAATGAATATTTTTATACCAACCAGTATTGTGAAAATTAGAAATAAATCCAAATCCTGGTTCTCTGATGAATGTTATATAGCTAAAATTAACAAAATGTTAGCGTTTGACAAATACCAGAGTGATAAATCTCCCAGTAGTAGATCACTTTATATCAGGGCTAGAAACAACTGTCATAGTATATTCAAAAAAGCTAAATTTCTTTTCAACTCCAATGCTAAGCGAAAAATTTTACGTGCTACTAAAGGCAGCCGGTCATACTGGAATTTTATCCGAGAGGTTGGCAACAACTTTATCAAATCTTCTATACCACCATTGATTGATAAGCATGGCAACCCTGTAATCGAAACCATAGCGAAGGCAGATCTACTTGCTGCAAATTTTGCTGCAAACTCTGTCGTTGATGATGCCGGTATATATCCGCCGATCATTCCACCTGTCCAATCATCAATGAATAAAATTTACTTTCGTCCTAGAATTGTGCGGTCAACATTGCTTAATCTAGATCTTAGCAAATCTGCTGGTCCGGACGGAATACCACCTATAGTATTAAAACGTTGCGCTGATACCCTGGTGTATCCACTTATTAGTCTCTTTTATTTATCCCTAAGCTCTGGTCTTTGTCCATCAATGTGGAAGCTGACCAATGTTCAACCAGTCCCGAAAAAGGGCAATAAGTCTGACCCATCAAACTATCGTCCCATTGCAATAACTTCGATACTTGCTAAAGTCATGGAAAAAATTATCAATCACAAACTAATGGCATATAAAACACGGTCTACTGGTGACATTATGTCAGTCCTCACGGAGAAATGGGGTAAAGCAATCCATGACTTTGGTGAGTCTCATATCATTTCTCTGGACATATCCAAAGCGTTTGACAGAGTTTGGCATCGGGCCCTTAACAACAAATTAATTTCATTTGGAGTCTGTAAGACCTTGATATGCTGGTTAGAAAATTTTTTATCTCAAAGATCTATCAGAGTAGTGCTAGATGGTGCTATATCGTCTAAATTCCCAATTCAAGCCGGTGTTCCTCAGGGTTCGGTCCTATCACCAACCCTTTTTCTGATCTTTATCAACGATTTGTTATCTATCACCACAAATCCAATATATAGCTTTGCCGACGACAGTACTATCTTCCACTCCTATTCTTTCAAAAAACAGCCATCCAGTTTATCTTCTAATTGTCAACGTAGAAAAACGATTGAATCTTTGGATTTAGATCTTGAATTAATCCTGGACTGGGGTAAACGGAATCTTGTGATATTTAATTCTATGAAGACGAAGTCGTGCGTTTTGTCCCATAAAACCTCACTTTATAACGGCAATGTAACGTTTTTCAGGCAACCTTTATTAAACTCACCCACACTTAAACTATTGGGTACTAATATCAATCACAAACTGAAATGGCATGATCATATTCTTTCCGTGGCAAAATTGGGATCCCAACGACTTGGCTTCCTACGTCGCTGTAAAAGCTTCATCTCTCCATCGGAAATTACTACGATCTACAAAGCTTATATACGACCGATCCTTGAGTTCGACTCCCATTTATGGGTTGCAGCACCAGAAACCTCTTTAGATTTTGTCGATAGAGTCCACAGGCGTGCTTTGAAATTGATTGATGATCCAATATTAACATCGGGTATGGATTCGCTGCATCATAGAAGAGCGGTTGGAGCTCTTACACTGTTTTACAGATACTACTACGGTAAATGCTCTAAGGAAATTAATAACCTAATACCTCCACTACGAAGATCTTCACGAGCCACAAGACAATCTTCGCATCCCCATAAGCATACCTTAGAGGTCTCTTATGTGAGAACATCTAGCTATAATAACTATTTCCTTTCACGCTCCGTATACTGGTGGAATTGATTACCAAATAATGTTTTCCCTGCTTCGTACAATCCCCAAGCTTTTAAATCCGCAATACACCAACACTATCGCTCTAATCCTATCCCAAGTCCCTAAATCCTAACCTTCTAACTTTCCTTTCCCGACGTTAACACGTGCATCAAGCATTAGAGGTTTATAACCTAAGTGATTAACCTGAACTATAAAAAAAAAAAAAAAAAAAAAAAACGTTTGTAGTGTGGGAACAATCAAGAAAAAATTACGTTTTTTTCTTGCATATAATCCAACTTGCATATGTCAAGGCATTGAAAGCTTAGGACTAGTGCTGAAAAAATATTCATTTCAAAACTTGTAGCACAAACTACTATTTAAAGGTTTAGTTATTTATATTTTTATTTATTAAAAAGTAGAAACTATTATTAAATAAATAAATTTATTTATTTTACAGAATTTATGCTTAGTTTAATTTCAAACAAAAAAGTATCATGACTTATTTTAGAATTGTTTGTTTTTGTAAAAAATTGTAATTAAATTAGATTGAAAAGGGTTGTAACTTTCAAGATTTTATTATGAGATATCATGATTACCCTTAAACAAATAAAATATCAAAAAAAAACTTGTTTCTTTTCATCGAAATGTATTAGCATGCCTTTTACCGACAGACGCTAATGCTACGGTAATTAGTGTTTGCTATAAAATTGTTTGAAAGGAAATTTAAATTTCTTTCATGACAATGACAGAATGGTTTTGGAACGGTTTTGTTCGTTGAAAACAAAAAACGAAATCTTAAATGGATGATCAGTCTATATTCGTTTTACGAAACTCATATAGATAATATCGCAAAAAATTACATTGCTTATTTTTAGCACTCATTTTAATATAAAAAGTATTGTATACTGTTATATTGTTTTATTGTATAAGTATAAGAAGTATGTATCCAAGCAACCAAATTTTTATAATCCACATAATTGATTATTAGTAGCGGTAATGACAATGTCATCCGCGTACCCAAGACATTTAATTCTCGGGTTACCTAATACAACTCGAATTTCATCCACCACTAGACTCCAAATGCCAAAGCTGATTTTACAATCACAAGTCTTGGTTTTTGTTACTCTAGTTCTCAGCATCTCACACATCCAGTAAGTTGTGGTGCTGTCAACCTTTTTTCCGATTAGAGCCTTCTTGACTGCTCCATGCGAAGTGTTATCGAAAGCTCCTTCAATGTCCAAAAAGGCACAGACAGCAACTTTTTCGTTGTCAACTGCCTCCTCTAATCCGTCAACATGAACAGCGCGGTTTCCGTTGATCTGTCCGTTCTCTACGCATGTTAACTCTCTTGCAAAGGTTAATCTCACCAAGATATTGGTCCGTATATGGTTGTCGATCACATTTCCATCGTTCTTAACATGAAAGATGTTAAACGATGGGTCTATGAGACTTTGGCTGGGTGACATCTTTCTTACCTAAATTTAGAATAAATATCACTTTTGCCATGGTTCTGGAATAAGCCCAATTACCAAACTGCTCCTGATGATGCTCAGGAGGTGCGGTAAAAGTCACTTCTGCCCCTTCTGCAGAAGAGCTGGAACTATTTCGCCCACTTGTGGTGATTTGTATGGCTGGAAAGTGCCAATGGTCCACTTGATACGGTCCTCCATAAACAGTGAGGCAGCCACCCTCCAGTCCTCTGGGCTTGGTCTTTTACTTTTCTTCTTACTCGGGTCTTCTGCACACGCGCGTATACCTTCCGGAAAGTGTCTTTCTAGAAGAAGAACACCTCTCTGTTACTCATCCGCCGTATGCGTTCCATCCAGCCTTCTTAACGAAGTTTTAATCTCGAAACCGTCCTTGGCCAAAGCTTTATGAAGCCAAGCCGCTACAGGCGTTACAGAAATATTATCACAGAAGGTTCTAAAGCTGCCCCTCTTTGCCCTCTTTTTTTCCTTATTGTAGGTGGTAAGCACCCTAGTATACTCTTCCCAGTTTTTTTATTGTTTTGCTCTATTAAAGAGCCTCCGTACTTTTGTTCTTAATTTTGACCACTTCTTGCTCCACCAAAACGCGTCCCTCTGCTCTTTTGCCTTAGTAATTGGGCAACTGGGCTCGAAGGCCTTGGTGATTGCCAGATTTACCTCCGTTACAGCTTGTTCCAGCGCGGCATAGTATTTTACTGTCCCTCTAAACGTTGCTAGTTGTAGACCTTCTTTTAGATTCGTCTAAATTTGATCCCACCTTTTGTATTCCTGGAGTTCCGTATTGTATTCCTCTTCCATACTATCGAGTTCAAACAGAATCATTCTATAAGATAGCGCCTAAATCGGGGCACTATCTTAGAATGATTAGGTGACGATGTTGTGTAACTCTCATATCAATTTATATAGATCTTACGGTGTCATAACAAAGTTTTATATATCACTCTTTTAATTCAATTTACACAATGATCTTTCTGGGATCAAAAAATGATCGAGAATATGTAGAATTTTACAGTTTTTTCTGTATCTTTTCTTCTGTCTCTTTCATCGTATAAAAGTTATACATTTAAACTTCTATATATCATCATCTCACGAAACAACTTCTTTATAAACAAAACAAATTGAACAGTTGCATTCATCTACATATAATAGACCCAAACAATATTATTAATTAGTATATTATTATTAGTAGTAATGAACTAAAAAAAACGTTAAAATATTATTGACTAACTTGTAGCATACATAAAAACTTTTATGTCTATTTCCTTCTAGAAAAAAAGCCCGAGTTGAAACAAATTGGCAAATTATGGATCATGAATTCAATTCTTTGGTTTTTTCAAAACCGAAGTAATTAAGAATTTACTATTGTTATAACATCATAATTAATGATTGGATAACAACAAATCTAAAACAATCATTTTACAAATATTACCGATTTATTGATATTTAATAAAAAATAATATTTATAATTAGTAAAACATTAATTTGCACTCACAAATTTTTTTTTTACCGTAATTATAAATAAAATATAAAACTAGCAAGTATATATTATTATATAAATAGAATTTAGAAATATAACTTTTCGTATAAAAATATAGATGAATCTCAGCCTTGGTTAAAATTTCAATTCAAAATTTTTGGAATTTGTTACCTTAGAACTGGAATAATTAGATGGGTTAATAATTGACTAAGAAATAATTTGACAAAATTATTTTTCTTTTGTTTGAGTTTTTAAACTGATAACATCAGAATTAATATATTATTAAGGCTTAAAATTGTGATCTTTAAGTAAAACCACATTAACAAGAAGAAATTGTTTAGAATTAAATATTTTGGAATTTTATTTATTTAACATTATTTTCAACAAGTTTGCTTAAATTATGAATAGCTAGCAGTCCGCTTAAACATTGGTCCTTTAAGCCGGATAACGGTCAGCATTTTGGTTAATTTAAAAAAAATTTATGGCAACCAAGGAACGCCATTTCACAGAGTCGATAAGTATAGTTTTTTATCGTATTTTTCGATTTGTTAGACATTTACCTTTTACATTTGTTAGACATTTTTATAAAAACATTTAAATCCATTAGTATACAGTGTTTTATTTAAATTTTATTTATTAATTATATATTGAAAAATTCTACAAAAATTTAATTTAAAACTAAAATTGCATTTTTTTCTCAGCCTGTTTTTATTTTATTTTATTCTTTAATTTTTATTTAATAAAATATTTTTTAATTATTTACACGACATTTCGCCAAATTGTGACATTATCAAGTGTATCTTATAAGTTTTTAAAAAATATTTAAAAATAAGTTTTTCACAAATATTTAAACATACTAACAAAATAATTTAAATTTAAATATAATTTTTTGGAAATAACAATGAAAAAATTGTTTGTTTAAAAGGTAACTAGTAACTACAAATTGATAAATTTAATTATTTTTTCTTTTTGAATTTAAAAGTATTTAAAAGGTGAATGTAAGTTTTCATTAAATTTTCTGTATCCGTCTTAAAATTTATTGAGCTAGGTTTATCCAAATGAATATATACTGATTTAATCATTTCTCTCTTTTTCGTGTTTTTTTCTGAAGAAAGAATAGAAGGACCTTCCATTTTCCAAATATGAAGATTGTCAATTGCATGTTGGGCGAGAGCTGTAGTATTATCTTTTAATTTAACATTACTTTTGTGACCATAAATTCTCTCTTCTAATCTTTGACTTGTTTGTCCAATATATGTTTTTCCACAACAACAATTAATTTTGTAAACAATATCACATTTTTTCTTTTTGTTAATTTTGTCTTTAAGATTTGTAAAAATAGTTTGTTGTGATTTGTTTATAATTTTTGTGGATATTTTCATTAAATAATTTGGTTAATTTAAATGTTTTTGATACTATCTGTTAAATTTGGAATATATGTTAAAGAACCAAAAAGATGTCAATTGTGAAGTTGAAGAATGTTGAACAAACTTTATTTTTGTGTGTTTGTTTTCAATAATTAATTTTTTAATTAGTTCTAAGGAATAATTGTTATTTACCAAAATAGTTACCATTTCATTTATGTTATTGTTTATAAATTTAGGATGCGTTAGTGAATAAACTCTATTTGTGAAAGATTTCACTACTGGGTCATTCCATTGTGACATACGTAACATTTTTAACCTTTTCAACTCATACTTTTGCCTATTATTCATAAAAAACATTATTATTTTATGAAATTTATGTTATTTTATGCTATTATGCAGGTAGGAAATACACTATCAATGAAAAACAGTAGCAAATTAAATATATATCAAGTAATAATAACAAAATTCAGTGCTGTGACCAACGTAACAAAAAAAGTACCACAGTAAAACTTACTCACACTTTCAAAGCAATTTCTCTGAATATATGCCTTCAATAAATTCAAATTTTGGTTTTTATAAAGCACAAGTTATCTGTTTTTAAATAAGCATATGTTTTTCACAAATGCTACATACAGTAGAGGTTCCCTTTAAAAAATATTGCGACGCTGATGCATAGGCTGACTTCACCACAGCTCTGGAAACATAGTGTTCTGGATATATAATGAGCTAATATCCATCAAATGCTTTAATTAAAAGCTAACCAATATTATGGATTCCGTTCTAATAATAAAAATGTTAAAGCAAGCAGCAGTATCCCAACAAACATAAATTCTGTTGTACGAGAAAAAGTAAAAAAAAAAATTTTATCGGAAGTGGCAAATCGGAAGTTAGGATGCAGAACTGTTGTAAACCGTACTAAATGTGTGTGTGTCAAATTTCATCCAAATCTAATATCAGGTACAGAAGTTATTGAGCTTCCAAAATAACAGGTGCTTGGAGGACCCCCTACCACTTTGTTCACTATCACTAAAAAAAATAATCAGTTCCTTGCCATACATAATTGCATCTTTTTGCAAGTGTAATCAAAATTACTTAACGAACGAATGTTGTATGCTCCCAACAAACATTGAAACAATAAACAGATGTTCGGGAGGACCCCACCACTTATCCCAATATTGTCCAAAAACTAATCAATTCTTTTTCATTAAAGTCTTCATCATTTTCAAAGTGAAAAGTCTGCAGTTGTATGGTAGACCCCCCGCCACTTTGATCAATGTGTCCCAAAAGATGATAATTATCTTCTTACACTAATTGAAACCTTTTCCATAAGTTTTATCATAATCATTTCGTTATTGTAGGCTGTAGTGTGCATAAAGATCATGAAAAAACTGCCAACAATTAAAAAAAATTTTTTTTACCGGAAGTAAAAAACCGGAAGATGGGATGCAGAACTGTTGAAAATCATACAAAATGCTTATGTACCAAGTTTCATCCCAATTTGATTATCAGGTACAGAAGTTATAGAGCTTTAAAAAAAAACAGGGGTACGGGACACCTCGCTCACTATCGCTCAAAAACTAATCAATTCTTTGCCATACGTGTTTGCATCTTTTTCCAAAGTGTCATCGAAATTCGTTCACGAGCGAATTCTGTGTGCTCCCAACAAACATTGAAAAAATGATGACACAGTAAACCGGTGTTCGGGAGGCCCCGTATTACTTATCCCAATATTGTCCAAAAACTAATCAGTTTTTTTTTTTTTTTAATAAAATGTGTTGTGTAGTAGGAATTACAATATGTATCACAATAACACATAAAAACCTTTTAAGACCAAGGTCTCACAACAACATACGTTCAAAGGTGTTGATGGACGTTAATCTTTCTTTTTTTGTTTTTTTTTATTTTTTGTTAAAGAATGAATAACTAAACAAAAAATCCTATCACTGACAAAATATGACATAGGCCAATATTTTATGATAGAATAGAGAAAATAAAAGTAAATTAAAAAGTAAATAGCAAATTTTTACAAAAATTTGCTGATACAAAACAAAAATATAGTTGCCAATAATCCAGCCGGTTGCATATTCCTTGATCCTGTAACGCACTGTCTTTCTTAAAGATTAAAGCTCATACGTAGTTATATGAATGCTCGTTTCTTCGAGGAAGCACTAGCGTCTCATCATCAAGGATTATTTCACAGCTAAGATTGAGGGTGCTACCGTTGACTGAATACAGTTCATCCGCCACCACCCCTAAGATGTCACCTTGGCTAGTGATATCTCACTGCTATTGCCAGTGGTATGTGATATCTTACGTTAACTCGTATGTCAATAGCAGGGACTGGAGTACGCGGGGTTGTCACACTCGTAGATCAAAAATAAAAAAAAAAATTCAAAACAATAAAAACTGATCCCTCCATGCGGAGGTCCCTTGTCATTTAAGTCTACATCTTTTCCCAAAGTGTCATTAGAATTGATTAATGACTGAAGTCTGTATGCTCCCAACAAACTTTAAAAACAAAGTATGAAAAGTCAGCAGTTGTATGGTAGACCCCGCCACTTTGATCAATGTGGCCCAAAAGATGATAATTCTCTTCTCACAATAATTGCAACCTTTTCCATAAGTTTCATCATAATCACTTGATTATTGTAGGCTGTAGTGTGCATTGCAAAAAAATTTACCGGAAGTAAAAAACCGGAAGTTGGGATGCAGAACTGTTGTGAACCGTACTAAATGCTCATGTACCAAGTTTCATCCAATTCGATTATCAGGTACAGATGTTATTGAGCTTTAAAAAAAACAGGTGTATGGGACACCCCCCCACCACTTTGTTCACTATCGCTCAAAAACTAATCAGCTCCTTGCCATTCATGTTTGCATCTTTTTCCAAAGTGTCATCAAAAATCGTTCACGAACGAATGCTGTGTGCTCACAACAAACATTGAAAAAAGTGTGACACATTAAACAGGTGTTCGGGAGGACTCCCACCACTTATTCCAATATTATCCAAAAACTAATCAGTTCTTTGTTACTTAAGTCTCCATCTTTTTTCAATGTGTCATTAAAATTAATTAATGAATGAAGTCTGTATGCTCCCAACAAACTTAAAAAACAAAGTGTGAAAAGACAGCATTTGTATGGTAGACCCCCCTATCACTTTGATCAATGTTTCTCAAAAGATGATAATTATCTTCTCACATTAATTGGAACCCTTTTCATAAGCTTCATCATAATCACTTCAATATTGTAGGCTGTAGTGTGCATAAAGACACTGAAAAAACTTCAAAAAAGCACAAAACAAATTTTTTTACCGGAAGTGAAAAACCGGAAGTTGGGATGCAGGACTATTATGAACCGTACTACATACTGATGTACCAAGTTTCATCAAATTCGCTTATCAGGTACAGTTGTTATAGAGCTTTTAAAAAAACAGGTGCTTTAGGGACCCCACACCATATTGTTCACTATCGCTCAGTGGCGTCATTTCACCAAAATCTTAGAGGGGGGGGGGGGGGGGGCGAGAATTTAAATGACATAAAAAGATTTTTTTCGTAAAACATAACATGCACATTTTTATACACACATGTATTTAAAAGCATTTAAATGCATGGACTTAGAAATGAAAATAAAATGCTTTTGAGCTACTTTGGTTTTTATGCTAGATCTTTGTCTTCTAGTGTTGTTTCATCGAAGCGAATGCCGCAAAGTTCTGCAAAATCCCTTCATTTGTTAAAAATAATTTTAAATTTAGTATCATCTCTGCATTGTTTAAGCATCAAAAAAGTAGTTTTAATTATAGCGGTTGTGCTAGAAATTATTATATCTTTGCTTTGTAACTGTTCAGAGAGTGAATTTGTAAACGGCAGCAGATCGTGCAGCATAAAAAAAAGGATGGTTTTTCTATACGATTTTTTAGATCTCGGGCATCACGGGATTTAAAATTTATGAGTCACGTAGTCCCAGGATCCATAAAACACCACGGGATTGCAATCCCTACGTGACTCCTCTTATGTCGAATCGTTTTTTTGTTTTCCTTTATTTGTCTCAGACAGAAAGAGTTATGTCTACCCTAAACTGATCAGAGCCAAATCGTTAAAATGTGGGACGAAATGCAAACATTCTTCCAAATACTAACTAATTAGAATTTCTATTGCGAGAAAGTGAGACGGTGAAAACGTGCTAACTAGATTGTGCATAAATTTACTATTTAATGCTTTCCTTTACTATTTGTTTACTATTTAATTTTTCGAAAAATTCTTTTATTTTAATTGGACATTTTTCAACCGTTAGGAAATGTGCTTTCAGTGGTTTGTACATTTTCAAAATTCTTTCTAGTGCTGGCATTACCGCCAGCCAGCGAGTTTCACTGTATCCAATAAGTTGGTTATGTTCGACATTACTTTTGCCGCAGAACTCCTTCAACGTCTCCAGTAAAGACAGTAAAATATCCAAATTTTTTTAACCCTGCCATTTAAATTAGCAGCACTTCTTATTGTACTATTTAGAATATGAGCTGCGAATCCAATACCCAATACATTCTGGTTCAAATTCGAGCTAAGCTTGCTTTTAAATTTTCACTTCTTGACGTGAAACCACACTAAAATTGGTGTTCGTGTTATCAGCGCAAATTGCAACTAACTTTTTGTCAATGTTAAATAACAACAAGAAAACAAAATAACAACAAAACTTGTTCAAGCTACTGTAGCTGGCGGCTTATAGCAACTATTTTTTTTGTTTATCTGTATCTGTATGTCTTTTAATATCATAATGTCCACTGTTAATTTGCAAATTCACTCCGACTGGTAATACAATAAACTTTTGCGTCGTTATATTTTGATTATAAAAGGATAGTCCAATTCAATATCGTATGAGAATTTACGTAAAGGTTTTCTATCCATCTTGATTTGCAGGAGATCTTTTTATATATAATTTTAAAAATTAGTATAAATTTACCTTTTTTAGTAGCTTAAAACTTTTGTTACACAAGTAAAGACTGCAAAACAATTGAAACAATTTTTTTTTTTTTTTTTATTCAATGTTAGGCATGTTTAGTGTTAACCAATGTAGATCAACGTCTCTGAATATCCAAAGATACCATGCTAACTAGGGAACCAGGGGCTCGAAAGTATTATTCAAATTTCTTTGAGGAATTTATTAACGTTAATCTTAAAGTTTTGAGGATTAAAATTATCAGGAAAGACCCACGCCGGTAAGGCATTCCAGAGATGAGAAACTCTCTTAAAAAAAATCGCGTTGAAAAGCGACAGTTCTACACCTTGTCACTTGAACCGTAAAAGGATGGGCTGCTATTGATGCTCTGGTGTAACGTGCGAAGTTTGCTGGTTCAGGCAAAATCGATTTGATCCCCGAAGACGTCCGTTCGTCCATAATATACTTGTAAAAGACCGTCAAATCAGCGACGTCTCTTCTATGTTGCAAGGAATCAAGATCGTTAGTAAGAGTTGAGTTGCCGATCAATTTAACAGCTCTCCGCTGTATAGAATCAAGACATTTCAAGCTACTTATGTAGGCTCCACCCCATATGTGAGAACAATACTCCATGCAGGGACGAATAAATGATTTATATATTAAAAGAAGCTGCTCGCTATTAAAAACCTTACGACAACGACCCAAGAATCCTAATTTTTGAACAGCGTTCTAAGCTAGGTTAAAAATATGAGAATTCCATTTCATATTATTTTCAATCTCAACTCCTAGAAGTCTAACAGATTCTTGCTCTTCAAGATCATTTGAATCAAACTTTAATAAAAACGGATTAGGTGTTGATAATCTAGAAAAATGACAAACTTGAGTTTTACTTGTGTTGAATTCAACACTGTTAGCAACTCCCCAATCTAAGATGGTTTTTAAATCAATATTTAATGACTCTATCAAGTTTGATCTAGCGACATTAAGATTTGATGGTGCATACAAATTTGGCATTTCATGTGAAGCATGAAGTGTGCTATCATCAGCAAAACTATGGATGGGATTAATTGTTGAATCTAGCAAGTCATTAATATAGAGAAGAAAAAGAGTAGGTGACAAAGCGGAACCTTGAGGAACACCAGCATTAGTTGAAAAGATATTCGATGAAACACCATCAACATTGACCCGAAATTTGCGCTCGGAAATAAAGCTTTGTAACCAAGAAATAAGTTGTTCATCTAAGCCGTAGCATCTTAATTTGCAAATAAGATTATTGTGCCATACTTTATCAAATGCTTTGGAAATATCAAGCGCAACGCCAAAAGTCTCACCATGGTTTTCAAGCGATTTGTTCCAGATATGCGTGACAAAAGAAAGTAAATCTCTACCTTTACGGAATCCGTATTGTCTTTCATTAAGTAATATTGAAGACTCTAAGAAGCTCATAATATTAAAATTAACATATTTCTCAAATACTTTAGAAACAACCGACAAAATTGATATTGGTCTGTAGTTTCTTGGATCCGTTTTAGTACCTTTCTTTGGAACTGGTTGTACACTAGCCATTTTCCATATATCAGGAAAAATCCCTTTCTTATATGACAAATAGAAAATTTTAGTTAGGATTGGTGCTAACTCCTTAGCAAAAGTTTTAAGGATAATTGGAGGAATGCTATCAGGTCCAGATGCCTTATTAGTATTGATTTGTAAGAGCATTTTCCGAATGACATTTTTACGAAAAATTATCCGCCCCATTTTGTTAGAAACTCTAGGAATTTGTATAGGCAGGAAATTGGGTTCTACTAATGTAGAATTTAACGAGAAACAGTTACCCAATAAATTAGCCTTTTCCTTTGGGTCAATAACAGGTATATCCCTATCAATTAGAGGAGGTATAGAAGACTTACAAAAATTTCCTTGAACAGCCTTGGTGGCCTTATAAAAATTTCGTGAACCAGTAGGGTGCTCAGCAAATTAATTAGCTTTTTTCCTAATAAATAGATGTTTCTCTGCATCCATCAATTTTCTACATGAATTTCTTTCTATTCGGTAAATCTAAGGTTTTCATCCGATTTGTTTTGAATAAACTTTTGAAAAGCCTTTTTTTTAATTTTTATTGCTTTTTTACATTTACTTGAAAACCATCGATCAACCTTCGGAACAATCAAACTATTTGGAACAAACCTACGCATACCCATTATTAAAATGTTTGAAAAATTAGAAGCAACAATGTTTGGATCTTGGCTGGAAAGACAATTGCGTTTCCAGGGAAACCATTTAAAAAAATCTCTAAGTCCCTGCCAATTTGCAGCTTTATAATCCCAAACAAGACGAGGACTAGTTTTAAACTGTTCAGGTACTTGTATATTTAAATGTGTGGAGATCAAATTATGATCAGATCCACCCAAAGGCTCTGATACTTTAAATTGAACCAACGAAGGATCATTTATCAAAAACAAATCGAGCAAGTTACTGCTTTGGCCAAGAATGTCAGGAACTCTGGTAGGCTGATCTATTATCTGAGTGAAATTATGATAAAGAGCAAAAAGTTCAGCTTCTTTATCTAATTCATCAGTTTTAGAGCTATGTGTAAGCCATTCTTTATTATGAACATTGAAATCACCAAGAACTATAATTTTAGCGTTAGGATATACAGTCAACCCATCTATCTTTTCAGAAAGGTCATGAAATAAATTTATGTTCTCCGGTGAGTTTGGCGAGCGATACAATCCAAAGACAAACAGAGTTTGATTAGAGCAGGTAATCTTAAGGGAAACCATATTATGAAATTTTGAATTCAATTCAAAATTATTTATTCTCACATATGGTACAGAATTTCTAATGAACGCACAAACACCATGCTTCAGGTAGAATGAAGATTCAAGCTCATAGTTAGGAGAAACATATTTAGTTTTGTCTAACGATACAGCTCTCGCGCTGATAATCGTTTCCGTTAAAAAAAGAATATCAGGCTTAAGATTCTCAAGATAGAGGTGCACTGCATTTAGATTGACGTTCAATCCTCTTATATTAGCAAAATCGATAGACAAGTTCGCCATTTTAAATTATAGTTAAATCTCAAAATAAATCTAAAAAACAATCCTCAAAATAAATTCCAACAAACAACCAAATAAAAGATCAAAATTGATATCTAAATTGACAACTTTAACAGCTGGATAACTTGATCCTAAGTCTAAGTTTAACTGTCGAAATTGTCAATCCAAACAAAGGATAATTAGTTAATGGTTCAAAGACATCAACAATGGTGCAACAAATCAACAACAAACAACAATAAACAATTGTTGTATCTTACCGTCT
The DNA here is from genome assembly GCA_963693315.1 of Diogma glabrata. Taxonomy (NCBI): domain Eukaryota; kingdom Metazoa; phylum Arthropoda; class Insecta; order Diptera; family Cylindrotomidae; genus Diogma; species Diogma glabrata. Next base: position 162,410,168 of record OY856188.1, on the reverse strand, counting down.
ACGAATATTTCGAATTGTTTATTATATTATGTTTACAATAAACAAACAATTCAAATTCAACAGATTATGTACAATAATTATATACTAAATTGTTAATATATGAATACGATTAAATAAGATATTAAAAAGCTTATCTGATTTTTATTTAGATTCCAGTTTTACTTCTCATTGATATTTTTCAAGTTTTCTTAAATTTTTCCTTTAAATTACTTAAATTTATTTTAATTTTACTAAATAATTAATATCTTTTCTGTATTCTGTAAGTATAAGAGGTATACAGTATACCTCTCGTTCTATCTTTTGCAAATCTATACCATTTATCAAGTTTTTATGCTCTCTACTTTGTTTGTTCTTTATTGAGAAAAAAAATTATAAATTAGAAAATAATAATAAAGATAACTTAAAGACCTAAGTATTACATTCATGAGCTCAAAGTGAAATTCTTACCCCCACTTTTTTTGACATTTCTCGACGTTTTAGGACCTCCTGATTCTAAAAAAGCAAAAAAAAAAATGTATGTCTGTCTGCCGGCCGGCCGTCATTACCTACGCTGCAGGGAAAACCGCTTAAGGGATTTCAAAATTTTTTTTTCTAAAAATAGGTATACTCAAGGGACAGGTTCGAAAGGACGCTGTGTTTGATAACTGTACCGGAAGTGTGTCAAAAAAATCATTATGTGTGTCAAAAATAGCAAATTTTCAAATTTGTGGCTTAAAAAACGTTCATTTTAAGTGATTACGAGTAGGAACATTAAATTTGGGGAAATCTCGATGGTCGGGATTGGTATGTGAGATCAAAAACAAGATTATTGCATTACAAGTTTGTCAAAAAAAAGTTGTCAAGTGTGTCAAAAGAAAGATTTTTATTTATTTTTTTACCTAATTTTTTGGAAAAAAATAAAATTAATTCTTTGTTTGAAATGAAGTTTTATTATTATTATTTTTTTGAGAAACTTTTTCCGTTACAACTGTGATAGAAAACTAACAAAAATTTTTTTATATTTTTTTGATTTTAATTTTTGTTTTTATTTTTATTTTTATTTTTATTTTAAATTTTCGAATTTTCGAAGCTTTTGTGCTTCATCATCAAAGAATTTGTTTCTATACCAAGAAAGCAAAATAAAATTGAATTTAAGTAATTGATATAATAGTTAGAAAAAAGATTTGATTCTTATAAAGTTTAAAAAATTTTTAAATACTTTTTAAAAAATTCGGAAACTAATTACGTTAAAAGAAAAATTATCTAATCAATAATAATACTAATACAATAATAATACCTTACAATAATAATAATAATACCTTATTTTTTTCAAATTACAAACGTAGAACCATCATATTTTTAAAAAAGGAAAAAAGAGAAAAACATAACTATGTAATATAACATTAAACAATTAAAAACAAATTAAAAATTAAACAATGATCAAACATGATGCACACATTACTACTGAAACAATGAAATTAATTTTCTTTCTTTATTGAGAGAAGAAGAGAAAACACAGATTAAAAAATAAAAAAATAAAAATAAAATTAAAACAAAAATTAAAATCAAAAAAATATAAGGAAAAAGTTTCTCAAAAAAACTAGAAAAAGAAAACAGCTTCTTACCAAATATTTAATTATTATTATTGAGAATTATGGCATTATAAGTTTGTCAAAAAAGTGTTGTCAAGTGTGTCAAAAGAAAGATTTTTATTTATTTTTTTACCCAATTTTTTGGAAAAAATAAAATTGTTTGAAATGAGATTTAATTATTATTATTGAGAATTATGGCATTATAAGTTTGTCAAAAAAATGTTGTCAAGTGTGTCAAGAGATTTTTATTTAGTATTTTACCTAATTTTTTGCAAAAAAAATAAAAGTGTTTGTTTGAAATGAAATTTTATTATAATTATTCAGAATTATGGCATTATAAGTTTGTCAAAAAATGTTGTCAAGTGTGTCAAAAGAAAGCTTTTTATTTATTTTTTACCCAATTTTTTTAGAATAAAATAAAATTAATAGTTCGTATGACATGATATATTATTATTATTATTGAGAATTATGGCATTATAAGTTTGTCAAAAAATAATGTCAAGTGTGTCAAAAAATGATTTCATTTATTTTTTTAGCCAATTTTTTGGGAAAAAAATGTAGCTGTTTTTATGACGTAAATGTAATTTAAAATGAGATTGGACATGGAAATTTTTGAATTTGTTATAGTTTTTGAAATATTTTTGGAATTTTGAAAAAGTTTGTATGTTTGATTTTGTAATAAATTTTGCAATATTTTTAGAATTTCGGCAAAAGTTTTAATTTTTGATTTTGTAAGAATTTTTGGAATATTTTTAGAATTTTGAAAAATTTTTAATTTTTGATATTACAATAATTTTTGGAATTTAGAAAAAAGTTTCAATTTTTGATTTTGTAATAATTTTTGCAATGTTTTTAGAATTTTGCAAAAATTTTGAATTTTTAAGAATTTTTGAAATATTATTGGAATTTAGAAAATATTTAAATATTTGATTTTATTCTAATATTTGTAATATTTTTGGCATTTTGAAAAAGTTTGATTTTATTTAATTTAACAATATTTTCGGAATTTTGATTATAATTTTCCGGCAACGTATTGATGTTTCGTGTTAGTTTTGTAATAAATTTTTAAACAGAGATAAAAAATACTTGTACTTTAACAAAGAGTTATGTTTGATGTACATCGCTGCCCAAAACTAAAAACCATGTTCTCATAAAAGTTTTTTGCCGAAAACTATATCAAAATCCTTAACCCAGACCGAAGTCTTGATATCTCAGAGCTGTGAGATTTTCAGCCCCCCCCCCCATATTTTTACTTTTGAGCTACCTAGTTAAAGTGTGTTTTAAACAGAGTTTGAAACGCTACTTATATCACTCCTTTACTTTGTTCTTTCAGAGTGCGTAGCTTAAAAAAAATATAACACTCCCACATACAGGAGTGAAAATAATAAAATATCATTCTTGCTACTAAATTGAAATAAATATTTTCTTTCAAAACTTTTATTTTTGCTTCAAATTTGATGCTTTCCAAAGTAAAATTCTTCGAATGATTCGTGCAATTATTCATGTATTGTTAGAAAAATGAATAAAAAGGATGACGTAGAGGGACCCTTTTTGTTCTCTTGCAAATCAAATAAAAACAGTAAAATGTAATCTGCTCCAAAAGAGCGAAATCGAAAAAACAAAAATTTTACTGTTATGATTAAGAACGATATTCAAATTATGAACATTTTAATTTTTGAATATTATTTCAAAGGATTGAAATGAGTGCTCGAATAAAGTAAAACTCTGGTTTGAAAATTTAAATGTTTATGAATTTATACGGAAAACTGCGTCTTTTTAAGTAAAATATTTTGTATTTTATTTTTCATAATATACTTTCGATCTCTCGTATATACACCGGGGAGATGTTTCTATAAACAAAGAAACCTTTTCAACGAGGTAGATCTGTTAGCCATCAAAAGATATTCGCAAAACAAAATGTAAATTATTGAAGTGAAAAAACTGAGTTTAGTATTTCTAATAAAACTATAGTTAAAACACTATTTTAGTAAAAAAATATTGCACTGGTTTGTTCTCTCAATATAGTTAAATCAACATATACATAACATTACACAAACTGCTAGAAAAAACTGTGAAGCCATTGCTTTGACTAAGATATTGCGCAAACTGTAAGTAGGTAGATATAAGGTTTTTTGATTATTTCGATAATGCGGGCAAATGTGGTGGAAATATTTGTTTCGTGGTACGCTTCGTGGGACAAATTTCTCCGTGGGACAACGCAATGAAATGTGGGACATTTCCACGCAGCGTGGGACGTCTGGTCAGTTTACTACCCATAAACGTGCGTAAATTTTTCATTTGATTCAAAATTGTACAATTATTGCGAGCTTCTTTTAAATCTATAAGAAAAACTTACCACAAAAAAATAATAGTTTCTCCCTCCCTGTGACTGTATAAAAAAATGAACAAAGATTGACGTTTAGGATACGTTTCGGATTTTATTATAATCAACCAAACATATGATTTTTGCTATTTTATAAATTAAAAATTATAGTCCATATAGCAAAAAGAATTTGTCAGCAAGTTTTCATAACATACTTTGAAAATATTTACATAGCTTAAATATTTATTCGTGTTGTTAGAAAATATTGCTTGTCCATTATAAAACATTCACTATTATAAAATCACTGGAAATAACACAAAAATTTAAATTACTCTCGTAATTATTTTCATTCATTTTATAAAAATTAGCACAACTATCAAGAAAACCGTTGATATGTTATAGGATTTTACATTTAGAATTGTTTTTAATTTATTGTTTTTAAAAAAGTCTTGTAAAGTTTGGACAAGATATAGATAAAATGATGATATAGATAAAAAACAGGGCCAAACAGTCAGGGTTCTCCAAATAAGTGGGATATAATAAGGTTGTGTTCTAAACATAAAAACTTTGTGGAAAACCAAACCCTTTATCCCATGTGTTCTAGAAGCTGACAAAATCTTTTTCGTGTTATTTAAAAGCTTTTGCCAACGTTTCATGAAAATCGATCGGTAATTGTAGGCTACAGTAGGGTTAAACCCCTGAAAAAAACTTTTTAACCGGAAGTGATAAACCGGAAATTGGTATGCAGAAATATTGGAAACAGTACTAAAACCTTATATACTAAGTTTCAATAAAATTATTTTCCGGGTTCAGAAGTTATTTAAGATTTAAACTTAGAGGTGTTCGGGAGACCCCCCGCCATTTTGTCCAAATTTAAAATGAATCCAGATCTTCCATTTTTAAGTGAACCTGTATCATTTGCCTAAGTTTCATCAAGATCCTATGCAGAAAACTCCACCAACCAACCAATCTCAGTTTAATCTCAGTTTTGACAGTAAGTTTTGTTGGAAATTAAATTAGTTTTACATATTTAATTTTTAGTTATTTTTTAATTAAAAATTAAGTTGAAAATGTTTTTGCCTTAGTTTTATTTTAATTTAAACCAATGAAATTCTCTAAAATGTAATGAAATCATTCAATTTCACCAATAAAATTTGAATTATACTAATAAAAATATTTATACGTCTGGCTTACTGTGATATTAAAAATTATCATTCTCATGTTGAAATAATTCACTGTTATCAAAGTAGGCCAACGTATTATTCATAAAAAATATATAAATAAATAAAAAATGGCAAAAAATTTTCTAAACGAATTCCCCTCGTTCGTTGATAAATTCTCATAATTTTTTGAAAAACTCCTCAAGCAAGTGGTGGTACTTGCTTTCGAAGTTTTTGGCAAAAAATTATTTCGAATTATCACCGCCCTCGGAAAATTACAACTGATAAATTACAAAACATGTTAGTAAATATATTATATTTCGTGTGCAAATTAAAGAAAGTATTTATATGTTTTTTATATTAAATTTTGTTTTAAAGAAAACAATAATTTACAGGTTATGACATCAGTATATTTTTTTAAACGTTTTCAATATCAGAACAATAGAAACTTGAGCAGGGACTACAAAATGTAAAAAACGGCATGTTTTATGTTTTTAAATTTCTTGGCAAAATTGTTGTTTAAAATTTATGTAACTTGTAATAGACTAAGAGCCCGCGACGGCCAGACCTTCGTTATTTTATAAAAGCTGAAAGTTTCTCTGCGCATACCCCCTACTCAGGTAGGATCGATTAGCGACAAATGAAGTTTGGATCATGGTAGCCTTGGAAGGAAGTAGGTAACAAAGGGGCCTCCAAAGTTTCGTGAAAGTATAAAAGGTAATTTTTTATATATTCTTCTGGATAGTATTAGAAGTCACGTCACCCATTGCCAGACACTTACTATCGTGGCAACCTCCTGCCAGACAGGGGGTTGCCACGATAGCAAGTTATATGATTATCAATTTGTAAAAGTTTAAGGGCGTCTGGCAGGGGGTTACCACGTTAGTAAGTGTCTGGCAATGGGTGACGTGACTTCAAATACTATCCTGAAGATTATTTAAAAAAATTATCTTTCATACTTTCACGAAACTTTGGAGGCCCCTTTGTTACCTGCTCCCTGCCAAAGCTACTATGATCCAAACTTTGTATGTCGCTAATGGTTCCTACCTGAGTAGGCGTTATGCGCAGACAAACTTTCAGCTTTTATAAAATAACGAAGGTCTGGCTGTCGCGGGCTCTTGCTCTATAACCAATGTTTTTAATTTTTGAATGAAAAATGTAAAATTTTTAATATAATCTTATTAGTCCCTGGGCCCACGCCGATATAATGTGATGATTACCACATATTTTATACTTCGTGAGGCGCCTGTCCTTGATGAGCCCGAAAATTTTTGTTCTGCGATTTTCCTCAAATCGGCCGCTTTTTCGTTCGGCAAGCTCCGAAAAATGCCGATTGCCCGCGATCTTGTAAATTTGCTACCACATTTTTTTTAACTGTGGGGATTCTAAATTTGTTTTGGAGCTCGAGAGTTAGCTTGTCCGACCAAAAATGTCTACTATTGTCGAGTCCGACAACTGACATTTTGGTATGTTTGGGTTGTCGGACTAGATGATAGCAGACAAATGTTTGTCGGACAAAGTTACACTCGTGTTCTAAATCAAATTTCCAACCCTCATAGTTAAAAAAACAAAAAATATTTACAAGATTGCTGGCAATCGGTCTTTTTGGAACTTGCCGAACGAAAAAGCTTCCGATTTGAGGAAAATCGTAGAACAAAAGTTTTCGGGCTCGTCAAGGACAGGCGCTTCACGAAGTATAAAATATGTGGTAATCATCACATAAAATCGACGTTGGGCCAGGGACTATATATGTGCGTATACATATTTCTTAAAATAAAATTTTGTATTTTTCATTTTATTATGGTTTTGAAAATAATGAAAAGTCATGTTTTGATTTGAATCCAGAAAGCAAAGTTTGGATATACGGAGTAGTACTGACAAAGTGACAAGTAATTACTAAACAGAAAATAGCAAATACTCAGTAGTAATATTAAATAGCAGAAATGAAACAAAATTCAGGAATTAGAGGATATAAATTGTATTTTCAGAGTGTGTACATCGTACAAGATGTACATCGATTTTTCCGACTATTTTTAAAAAATCTGTAATTTGGGATTGATATAAGTTTAAATAAAAGGAAAACTGAATTCAGGACTTTTATTTTAATTGCTCTGAAATGTAGTTATGAATTTTGGTCAGTTTTTATGCGTTTTTGGTATGACGTCGGTGTTTTGATAATAACTCTCACAAATTTCATTGAATTAATATACATTTTTTCAAGTGAGTGTAGAAATAGTTATGTATATTCAAAAACGCTTGTTTCAAACTACTAATTTATTTCATGTCCGCTGTGTTTTGTGTTGAAACCCTTTTTTTTAACTGAAAAGCCCTTATCACAAAATAGCACTTTTTTCACAAATTTTACAGACTTGTGAAAAAAGTTCTGAAATTTCCCAGTTATGTCATGGTTTAAGGTTTTTCGGTGTGGTGTTTTACTTATAACTCTCAGAAATTTGATTGCATTGAAATACATTTTTACAAGTGAGTAACTGGTTTTTTTATCAAAAAATGCCAGTGAACATTTGATAATTTATTCGATTTTCGCCACACAGCGCGCGGTGGTGCGCTTGAACTCTTTTACCTAAAAGCTCATATCTCGATATAGCAGTTTTATTTTATAATTTTTTTCACAAATCTTACAGATAATACATGCAACTTTTAAATTCGAAAAAAACTTAAAGATTCATATATGAATTGATTTTACCGAATTTTTAAAGAGTGCTTCATATATGTTTACATATTTTTAAATATTTAAAAAATCTATATATGGATCCTTAAATTTTCCCTTCAAAATTTTTTGGTAGCTGCATGTTTTATAAGACTTGTTAAAAGAATTACAAAATAAAACTAATATTTTGATTTATGAGCGTTTTTTAGTAAAAGGTAGCCTGCAGAAATCCAAAAAATTATAAATATTCAAATAGCACTTTTCGATACAACTATTATTCCTCTCACTTGTAAACATTTATAACGACGCAATGAAATTTGTGAGAGGTGCTAGCAAAACACCGACTCCATACGGAAAAACCTTAAAAAAGGACCAATAATTCATAACTCCATTTCAGAAACCAAAAAATCCTTAACTAAGGTTTTTTTCCTTTCGTCAATTAGTATAAAACGCCTAATAACGCTTTTCCGTTGTTAAACTTACAACGCTTATACAAAACCAATATATATTTATTTATCATTGTTGGCTCATTACAATTTTACTGATAGAACGCTAAGTTTTGGAGTTACATATTTTCGAACATGTATGATTTCAATCGCGAATAACTCGAAAAATATCGAAAATCCTATGGAGCACTTTTACTTTCGGGGTTATTTTGAGTAAGAAAAATCTACCCCCGAGATGTGGTGGCACTCAACCCCAGGATAAAACACAGATTATCGCTTTGTCGCTTTTGTTCCTTGACCAACTTTCACACCAATCGGTCAAGCTTCAAAGAATTCCGAGCGGAACACCTTAAGTTTTTTTTAAAATAAAATAAGACATGTTTAGTGTTAATTATAATAAATTATAAATTAGCGTCTCTGAATATCCGAAGAAACCATGCCAACTGGGGACTAGGATTTTGTTTAAATAAAGTATAGGTTTCTTTATGAAACTTATGAATGCTAACTTTAAATTTTTGAGAATTAAAGCTATCGGAGAAAATCCATGAAGGTAAGGCATTCCAGAGATGAGAGAGTCTGTTGAAAAAGTCACGTTGAAAAGCAACAGTTCTGCATTTTTTATTTAAACCGTAAAAGGAATGGCAGTAGCTCTGGTGAAACGTGAGAAGTTTGCAGTTCAGGTAAAATTGATTTAATCTCTGCGGAAGTTCGTTTATCCATAATATATTTGTAGAAAATTGTCATATCAGCAACATTTCGTCTGTGATGTAAGGAATCAAGCTCATTAGTAAGAGTGGAGTTGCCAATCAATTTAACAGCTGTGCGCTGAACAGAATCAAGGCACTTCAAACTACTATAATAAGCTCCACTCCATATGTGAGAACAGTACTCCGTGCGACGTATAAATGATCTGTATATTAATAAAAGCTATTCGCAATTTAAAAACTTACGGCATCGTCCCAAAAAGCCTAATTTCTTAACAGTGTTCTTAGCGAGGTTAAAAATATGAGAATTTCATTTCATATTATTTCCAACTTCTACTAGAGTCGAACTTTAATTGAAACGGATTTAATTTGGATAATCTAGGAAAATAATAAACCTGTGCTTTATTCGTATTGAATTCAACACAATTAGCAAACCCCCAACATAATCAGCAAACCCCCAAAGGTCATTGTTTAATGAATCTATAATATTTAATCTACAGTTATTAAGCGCTAATGGTGAATATAATTTAGGGTTTTCACGAGACGCATGAAGAGTGCTATCATCAGCAAAACCATGAATAGGACTAACTGGTGGAATCCAACAAACAAACCAAACATAAATAAGAAAGAGAGTTTGTGACCAAGTAGAACCCTGAGGAACTACTGTATTAGTTGAGAATATTTCCGAAGAGACACCATCAACGTTGACCCGAAATTTCCGCTCGGAAATAAAGCTTTGTATCCAAGTGTCTTTGTATCCTTTGTAAACCATAACATCTTAATTTGCAAATAAGATTGTTGTGTCAAACTTTGTCAAATGCTTTGGGTATATCAAGGGCAACCCCGAAAGTTTCACCATTATTTTCAAGCGATTTTTTCCAGACATGAGTAACAAAGGAAAGTGATTCTCCCGTCGCTTTTCCTTTTCGAAAGCCGTACTGTCTTTCATTGAGTAGTTTTAAGGACTTTAAGAAACTCATTAGATTAAAATTAATGTATATCTCAAAATTTTTAGAAACAACCGATAAAATTGAAATGGGTCTGTATTTTGTAGGATCAGTTTTACTGGTTGTACGCTTGCCATTTTCCACAAAAAACTATACGTCCCATTAAGAATAAAACTCTTTGAACCGGGCTTCGCAAAGAAATTGTTATCATTTTTAGAGAAATTGAGAAATAACTTTTTCTTAATTTTAATCACCTTATTGCTTTTATTTGAAAACCACAGATCAGTCTTAGGAATGGCTAATTTATTAGGAATAAATCTCCGCATGCCCTCAAAAATAGCCTCCGAAAAATATAACACGGCCAGGTTAGAATCATGGACGGTAAGACAATTACGTTTCCAAGGAAGCCGCTTAAAAATACCTCTAAGACCCTCTCAATACGCAGCTTTATAATCCCAAATAACACGAGGATTAACTTTAAATTAATTTGGGATTTGTAAATCTAACTGTGTAGAAATCCAATTACGATCTGAACCATATAAAGGCTCAAATACTTTAAATTGTACCAGATAAGGATTATTTGTTAAAAACAAATAGTTACTGTACTAAATACTAAACATATACCAAATTTTTATGCATTTTAAGAAAAATCAATAAAACATGTGCATTTTCAAAAGAATAGTCCTATAATAATATTCATAAAATCTGTTTGGGATCCTAAAACTTTTTCTTCAGAATATAATAGCACTGCGTTTTGTACCTGTAAAACTTGTGAAAAAAGTGCTATTTTGAGATATAAGCTTTTTCAGTAAAAGAATTTCAACATAGCGGATATATGATTAAATTAGTATTTTGTAATATTTTTTGATAATATAACTATTTCTAAACTCACTCGCAAAAATAAATATCAATTCAAATAAAAATTGTGAGATTTATTAGAAAACACCGATACCATAACGGGAAACCATAAAAAAATTATCATATATAATATCACGAGTCGTCAAATAATAGTCGATTATTTTTCATAATCATTATTACGAATGTCATTTGAGGTAGGAAATTTATGACCTCAAATGGCATGAGTGGTAATGTTGAAAAATGGCATGAGTGGTGATGTTGAGTTGTATTTAGCAGACAATTTAACGAACAGAAATAGTAACATTATTTCATAATCCTTTGTTGTCAAACAAAATTAAATAACCATAAACATGCAATCATTTATGAATGAAAACGGACATTTTTACTATTTGCAAATTGCATTTTCACATAATTTTGTATGTGCATTTTTGTTTTAAATTAATATATTAAGTAGGCGGAAAATATTCGCTGTTCCTTCCTACCATAAAAAAATAATCGAAACAAATCGTTTTGATTTGCTAAAAAATAGTAAATGATGCGTTTTGATTAGACCTTATTGAAACGTTATTTAATGAGTTGAATTGTCATAAAAATTATCATTATACCCGCATAACTCCATTTCAAAGCTATAAAATAAAAAATCCTTAATTTGGTTTTTTTAATTCGTCAACACCAATAACATTTAAATGCAATATTTAAATTAAAATGCAATATTTAAAATTATTGAAAATTAAAAAATTGCATTTTATTCAAAAGTAACAAAAGCACACAGTGAATAACAGTGAATAATATGGAAAACCATAATAACACCGATAACATACCAAATTTTCAGATTTTTAAAAAAAAATCAAAAAAAATCGACACATAATTGTACATTTCAAAAGAATATCCCAAAAACATATTTCTTCTAACCATAAAAACAACTTTTTACTTACTTCTATAAAATATCTAAATCTTGTAGTAATAAAAGACTTTGAGAAGAAAAATATTGCGATTGAATACCAATTCTTCTATTTTTTTCTTCTATTTTGATGTTTATAAAATTTCATACAAAAAATAAAAAAATAGCAGAAAGTTTTAGCTTGTTTAAAATTTTGAGCTGGGACGGGATTTTATAATAGTGTCTTATCGACAATTTAGTGATAAAGTGATATTTTATTCAATGTATATTACAAAAGTGATAAAAGTGAATTTGATATATACAATAATTAAAATTTGAATTGAAAAGTTAAAAAAAATATTTCAAAGTATTTGATGATTAGCTTCAAATACTTAAAACCAATCTTCAAAATTCCTCAAGGGGTTGGCCTCATCACAGAAATAAAAATATTGTTCAGGTTTTGTTAGACTAAATTTAGTATAACGAAAAGGAATAAAACACGTCAACTTCTGACTTTTGAAAATTGCTAGTTACTAGATCTCCTTATTCGTTAAGAGGATATAAATAATCGTCAATGATATCGCCAGTATACCTAAGTTTCTACGCTTTCCTGTAAGCTCAACTGTTTCGGAAACTCCCAAAGAAATACTCCAAATTCTGTCTTCAGCAGTTGATATTAATTAACTTCACCTTAAACTCAGATGAACAAAAAGTTTTAAAGAGTAAAACACTAACAAAATCTCTTCAGTCTTACAAAACTGGATAACAAAAATTTCTTTCTACTTCTTTAGTCTACCTACTTTACCTTACATTTAACACTAGTCTAGTCTAATCATTTTAGTATCTTTAACTCGTGCTGATAACAAAACGTCAAAATATTTATGTTTCCCCACAAAAATTCTTTACGTAAATTAATTATATAACCTTATATATAATTGACATCTGAATTTCCTTACAACAAATGATAAAATGCATAAACAAAACAAAATAAATTCCTTGCCCTCATCTCTTAACTTATTTTTGGAATTTCATAAAAATTTCTAAAACAAGAAATTGATTTTCCGTTTTCAAGAATTTATAAACGATGAAAATCAATATAAAAGTATTTCAATGAATTTCTTTTGATTTTTTTTTGCTCGATAAGAGAAATTCATATTGGGAATAATTAGGGCAATTATTTTTTTTTCGTCATTGTTGTGATTTCAAAAGTTAATTAGAAGATAAAGAATTTTTTGTTGTTAAAAGTTTAGATATTAGAACTTCGGTTAGTTAGATCAAATATAAATTGTATTTTTTGTATAATTACCATTAGCTGTTTTATTCTTTTTTGCTTTAAATTGATTAGATAAATTAATATGTATGGTCTGGGTACATAAACAGTTGAAATGGGAAGTCATGATATATTTACATAGAACCGTCCGAAGCAAGAAAATAGGTCCAAAATTGATAACTTACTACTTAAAATTCGACTTATAGGTTATAACAACATAATAATGTGGTGTAAAATTTCGTTGAATCGACCAATGTGGGGAAAAATTTGACGTCAATTCGACGAAATTTTATGAGTAAAATGTTCTATTCAGATGTTGTTCTACCTACTTTTTCTGCCTATTTAAGTATATTTTAATAAGTATATTTCCTAATTTAGGTAGACCCGACGTCGTATCGACGTCGAATTTAAGTTGTTTTGCACCTACTTTCGACCTAATAAGCTGTAAATTCCCAATTAGGTAATATTATAAGTAGAACTTTTACTTTTTCCACCAATTATAACATAATCTGTATTTGTGTATGTATTTTAGTATCCACATGTCAAATTCGAAAAATATGAAAAAATATAATTTTAAATTAATATATAATGTGCAATAGTTTTTAATTTTATATTTCGCGATAAAATGGTTTAAAATAGTTATTTATGTATCAAGGGAGTTATAAGGATGTTAATTCCCACGGGAAACGTTTATTACCCGAGGGCCTCTGGCCCAAGGGTTAGTAAGTTTCACAAGCTAATTGACATCTAATAATTCACGTGATACATAAATAATTTTATTTTTTACTATAAAACATTTATTAAACTAAAACATTTATTTTTATCAAGTATTTGATAGCATGATTTTGCGTTTTAATTGATCAAGTTAGAGAAAGTTAACTAAAAAACAGTTCAAATTGTATTATAATTCACTTGGGAATTAAAAGTATCATTAATATTTCGGTAACTAAGGTCTAAACGATTCATAATATATCAGTAAAACATAATAGTAGTTTAATCAATGAGTGAATAATGAAGTAGTTTATTCTCAAGCAAAAGTTTAAAATTTGAGCGAGGCACGAGCGAGAATTTTAATTTGCGAGAAAATAAAATTCATTATTCACGAATCGATTACAATACTTTATTCTCTGACAAAGATTTTATTATAAAAAAGAATTGTGTATTATAAAAAATAAAAACATTTTCTTCAATTAAAACAATAAATCTTTATTGTTTTAATTGATAAATCAAATTTCTTAATAAAAAAACCCTGATGATAAAAAACGCCCTTCTCATACAATCAACCAAGTTCAACTAAACGAAATAAGAGAATTACTCAAAATTTGATTTTTGAACAAAACTTATCAAAGCAATTGTGATTATAATTTGAAAATAATTTTAATGAAATCAAAACAATTTGACCAATTGGAATCATACCAATTGAATAAAATATTCATTAGGCAATAGGTTAAGTTCATTAGGCTATAGGTTAGAAAACAATACAATAATACATACTATTATTATCGAAAAAACATACAAATAAAGCTGATATAATTAAATGGAAGAGAATAAATATATTTTTTTTACTTCGCTACGAAAATGTCATTTTAATATATAGTAAAACCTATGTGAAAGGAAAACTTTTGTGAAAGGAAAATGTTTTCAGTCACTATAAGTTTCGGTGGTCGCCTACAGATGGTGGTTATTTAAAGGATTGAATATTTGAGATTGAATTTGATTCACTGTTTCTGTTGTTGTTTCCGTTGCTGTGTTTATTTCTGTCAATATCGCAGTATTTTGAAGGGATTGAATATTTTGAATATTTTGATCGAATCGAATCGAAACTAATCATTATATTAATTGTGTGTAATTAATTAATTAAACTACTAATGAGTGTGCTTTTTTTTCTATATCGGAGAAATCGGAGCGATAAAATAAAATTTGTATCAGATATATCGTATAATTTTTTCCTTCGATAACACTAGTTTACAAGAAAAATCTCCCGAAATAAAACCCAACTTTTCTTATAGATTTGGACCTCTTGAACACGAATATCATATTCGTTTTTTTTTGTTAGCTCTTGTTTTTGAGATATTCACTAAAAACCAATTTTTTCGGTGATCAAAAATGTTGTTTCGGTTTTTGGGTCCATATTTTACAAAAAAAAAAACAAATTAAAAATATCAATGAAACAAGTGCATAGTAAATACATCAACAAGCATTTTGAGCTATATTTTGTAAAAATCCATTAAGGATTCTGGAAGTTACAGTCGAAAAAAGTTGAAAAAATACGAATTATACGAAAAATTCACGTTTTTTTTTTAATTTTTCCATTTTCAACGCCATAAATTTTCAACAAACAGAGACACTAATTTTTTTTAATTTCTTGGGGCCTATAGTAACTTCAATTTTATTTCTTTTAAGCGAAAGACACGAATATTGGTGCAGTTTGCACAAAGTTATTCAAGTTTTCCCAAAGAAAGTCAAACCTCCAAATTTGGAAGAAATAATTTTTTGCTTTATTTATTGTGCCATAAATAATATTTTTATAAGTTCAGTCGTTCTCAAACATCAGTAAAGAATTATCTTAAAATAGTAAAGTATAATTTCCATTTTTGTTTTCGAAGTTGGGAATTGGATCGATATGAGACGTATATAGAAAAATATAAAACAAAAGATAATGAATTGTGAGGAGAGGCAAAATATCATAACATCAGAACTATTTAAGTTAGTTCAAGCACCATATAGTTAAGCCCCTATTTATGTCTGTAAGGTTTGTTTCTTTTCTTTTTTCTCTTTTCTTTTGTTTTTTGAAAATGTAAATTTTTTTCTATCACTGCCCACCTTGTGTTACTCCTTACGTTTATGATCATTTTAAGTTTAATTTAAGAAAGCAATTACTTCTCCTTTTTAATAGTTTTTCGTTTTTCCCAACTTTTGTTTAATTAGTTTAAAGAGGTTTCCTTTTAAGTAGATATTTGTCGTATGATTAGTTGCAAATATAGTCTCTCTGAGGATAAATTTAATTCTAAACATTCAAGTGAAAATAATAATAAAAAAAAAAAAAATATTACAAATATAAATTTTAAATAGTGTATTGTTTTTAAAAATCAATAAATCAATAGTGATAGCTGCCTTTTAAAGCAAAATAAATTGTTAGTAAAGTGTAGAATGAAGTTTATTTAAATGGCATCGTCTAGAAGTTTTAAGTGTAAAAATAGCCCCAATTCATTTTGTTTTATTTGTGGAAGTTACATAATACATACTGCTAAATCACCCCATTTATAAGAACTGCCTATCTTCATTACTAACTGATATTTTCCAACTCCTAAAATAAATCCGAGGTGGGAGGAGCTAGATCATGTCCAAAACTTCACAAAAAAATCTCAATTTCGAGAAAAATCATATACAAATAAAATACAACTTTTGTCAAAAAAAGACATTTCATAATCAACTAACTGATATTTTCCAACTCCTTAAATAAGTCCGAGGTAGGAGGAGCTAGATCTACTACGAAAACAACTTATATATAAATCAATTATGTTGCAGAATTTAAATTATTCTTAAAGTTAAATTTTTATTCCAAATTTTGAGTTTTGACTTTCTTTTGGAAAACTTGAATAACTTGGTGCAAACTGCAATTCGTATCTTTTAGCTTAAAAGAAACAAAATTGAAGTTACTATAGACTCCAAGAAATTAAGAAAAATTGGTGTCTTCATTTGTTCAAAATTTATGGTGTTGAAAATGGAAAAATTTGAAAAAAAAGTGAATTTTTCGTTATTTTTTCAATTTTTTTCGACTGTAACTTCCAGAATCCTTAATGGATTTTTACAAAATATAGCTCAAAATGTTTGTTGGCTATTTACTATGCACTTGTTTCATTAATATATTTTATTTGTTTGTTTTGTAAAATATGAGACCCAAAAAACGAAACAACATTTTTGATCACTGAAAAAATTGGTTTTTCGTGAATATCTCAAAAACAAGACCTAACCAAAAAAAATGAATATGATATTCGTATTCATGAGGTCCAAATCCATAAGAAAAGTTGGGTTTTATTCAGGGAGACAAAAAAAGTTCAAAATTTGTAAACTATCTTTCCGCCAAAAAAAAAATAAAAAAAAATTTATTAAATAAATAAATAAGTTTTATTAAAAAATTTATTTTTATTTGTTTTGAATTGAAACTTTACCTATAATTTTTTAAATTTATACTTTAAACGATCACTTCCAGTCAGCAAAAAAATATCTGTAATATCTGTAAAAGTTTTTGGAGAAAATATATGAACTATTTTCATTATTCATATTGTCAAATTCATCTATTAAAAACTTACAAAATGACATATCTAAATTTGACTGTGTAAAAAATAAACAAGATTGTATTTACATGTAGCATTTTTACCAGTGTAAAATAATGTTATTATTGTGTTCGCCTGTTATTATTTCATCTGTAGGAGAACACAATAATAACATTATTTTACACTGGTAAAAATGCTAGATATAAATTCAATCTTGTTTATTTTTTACACAGTCAAATTTAGAAATGTCGTTTTGTAAGATTTTAGTAAATTAATTTGTTCATTTATATTTACAAGCGTAGAAAAAATAGCGTTTTCGAAATCTACTATTTATAACGGATAAAAATATTATTGACAAACTTTAGGAATGTATATACATACTTCTAAAAATATCAATTTTTTTTTTAATCGTATAGTTTATTCAACATCAAAATACATTAAATTTTATTTTTCAGTCCATGTAACCAATCAATAAATTGATAAGATAAACAAAAAGCCTCTTCAAAACAGCCATTGAATTAAGTTAAGTTGAGATATGTGATTGACTGTCTGAAATTGTCTGAAATTCTTTACCACATTCACATGATGGACAATCAACCAGACCCCATTTATGTAATGTATAGTTTGATCTACCATAGCCTGTTCTTATATGATTTAATTTCACCCAATCATTTCTATTTAGTTCAAAACCATTTAATTTCACATTAGGGTTTTGAGCAAATGTACCATTTAATGGAAGGTTGTTGTTCCAAGACATCAGCCAGATTTCTTCAGAGTTAAAATTTTGTGAAATAAGTTGTTTAGCAGTGATATACGGTGGTGTTCTACATAAACTTTGATCAGGAGCTTCCAAAAATAAATCAAAAAATAAAGAATTGTTAACTTCTGAACTTCTTTGAATGGTATTGAATAACATTTCTTTATGACGAATGTCTGGTGGTGGTATATATGATAAAACAGGTAACCAATTCAAAGGTGTTGATTTTATAGCACCAGAAATTAATCTCATTGCACGATTCAGTTGAATATTGATTTTTGGTGTATGAGCACTGTTAATCCAGATTGAAGAACAATATTCAGCTGTAGAATACACTAATCCTAAAGCAGCAGTCCTTAAAACATTTGCGTTTGATCCCCAAGTTGTACCAGCAATTTGCTGTAACAAATTATTTCTTCCACTAACTTTTTTGGCTATTGCTTCTAAGTGATTTTTAAAAGTCCAAGTACGATCAAAAATTACACCTAGAATTTTTGGATTATGGTTATGTAAAAGAACAACATTTTTAACTTTAACACATAACTCAGATTTTGCCAATTGATTGTTTAAGTGAAAAGCACTGACTTCAGTTTTACTGGAATTCGGTTTAAGACCCCACTTTTTAAAATAATTCCACATTTTATGTAAATCTTTTTCTATAACTTTTTCACCAAGTTGAAGATCTTTACATTGATAAGCTAAAGTAATATCATCAGCATATTGAAATTTCTGGGAAGTGGTTTTTGGCATGTCATACATGTATAAGTTGAAAAGAATTGGAGCAAGTCCTGAGCCTTGAGCCAAAACATTGCTTAAAGTTTTCCATTTGCTTTTAGTTTCTTGCATGGAAAACTGAAATTTTCTATTAGAAAGCATATCATTTAAAAGATTTATCAGTTTAAGACAAGGAGTAATTGATGCAAATTTCAACAACAATCCATGACGACTAACTGTCTCATATGCTGATGATCAATTGACTAAAACAAAATTATATAATATAGAAATAAGTTTGTTTCGTTTCAAAAATTTTTTTTCGTAAATATCTCACTTTTATAACAATACGGCGGATACGATAGGCATATCTGTTTAAATATAGCAGACTAAGCAAAATCTTCTTTAAATAGAATTTGCCCTAATTTTTTGACTGTAAAGAAAAATTTAGTTAATTTTAAATCGACAGTAACCTATATTAGGTCGAAATCTCTTATTTAAGAAATTTCTACTCAAATTGGTGACATTACTGACATTCTACCAAACAGGTCGCATTCAAATTTCTGCGCATCCTATTTTGGTTAATTTCTACCTATCAGGTTTTTTTTGCACCAGCTTTATTTTGTACAAGAATTTAATAGCGTTTTCGTTTCTCGATTTAAGTTTTGACCTCAGAGCGGGCAAAACTCTTTCAGTTTTACAATTTTTTTTGTAGTTTTGCATTTTATTTTTCAGTTCTGCCCTTAAAATATTAGAGAATCGAACATAAAACAGTCACTTTTTTTAGATCTGTCAAATTTGTTTAACAAAATAAAGGAATTCAATTTTTTAATGTTTATTATTCTTCTTAAACTTTTTAAATATTTTTATTTATTTAAATTACATCATTAAAATATGTTTTTTCTTATTTTGTATACTATATTAACATATTATACAAGGCAATATTTTTGCACCATCTCCTGAGAAAAAGTCAAAAGCTGCAAAAATATTGCCCTCAAAAAGATTGAAGCTTGCATCCAAATCGAGAAAAGAAAACGCAAATTTTTTCAGGTCAACATTTTTTCTAGAATCGAATTCTAGACCATAATTCACAAGTATCCATATTCAATTAAAAATTTTAATGGATATCTACTTTTTCAATGTCTATTGGATTTCTTTCTTATATGTGTTTTATTATAGAATAATAAATACGGATTTGAAAATCTTATATTTATTTAATCTTTAGTAGAAATTTTTTTAAATTTTTTAACCATAATTCTAATGATTCTAATGATTTACAAAAATTCAATAAACTGCATCAACACGTTTTTGTCATCATCTTCACATAACATGTTTTTCCCATGTTTTGTGACTACGCAAAACGATAAGTTTTTGTTATATTACATCCTTTACATAGGTAATTTAATTCCAGTTTAGGTGCATTTTTACTAATTTTGGACAATGAGGTTGTGGCGAACGAACGCACCAACATGTGCATAAGTGTGAACGCGCCTTTAAATCTATTAAATCACCATCTTGATACATATAAACTTCACTTGTGGTTTGACGCGACACAAATCACATGTCAAAAGCTAATCTCTCTATCTTTAATTTCGACAGACACATTTGGAGTTTCTGATTTCTCGACCTTTTATGAATCTCGAGATTCGAGAATCCCGAGTTCATCGGGAGCGATTGTGTTTCTCGGCAAATTGGGAATAATTATTTGAATTTCTCGAGATTCTCGAGAATTATCAAAAATTAATTTTAACAAGAAAAGTAACTCTCCGTTTACTTCCAAAATTTCCAGATACAGAAAAATTTCTCTCGTTTTCAGTGTCTGTAGGTTTTATCAAAATTAGAGTGTTTCTTAGAAGTTTAAATTCATAGTGATCTTATCAGTAGCTTCAAATATATTCATTTCCTTAGATAGTGAGCGGTAGTTGTCATTTATAGTTGACTGCATTCTCAAACTCTCACGAATACTTCTAAATTTAATTCAACGCAACCCTTTTTCTCTAATTCTGAGTCCGATGGCTATATAAGCTCTTCACTTTCGTTGATATCATTCGTCAATATATGTAATGCGTTCATTTTCTGGTTCTTTAAATAATCTTCGAGAGATTTTTTTTACAGTTTTAATAATTTCGCTTTTAGAGCAAATAGAAAACAATCATTTTCCTCGGGTTGTCTAACTTTGGATTGTGAAGAAATTTCAATAACGAATTTATTGAGTTATCTCTTTCTTTAAAAATTTGAGATTGTAATTCAAATAAAAAATTTAAGCTTATTTCTGAATTGTTTTTCCGAAGAGATTTGAATAGAAATTTTAGGATTCCCTCTGCAGATAATAATAAGACAGCCTGACGGTTGAAAGCTTTTTTGAAGTAAAACTTCTTTAGGCGCGTTATGAGAATTTTGCAACGGAAGAATAAAAAACGAATATAATATTCGGCAAATATACGATACAATCCGATTTTGACACACATATTTTAAATATTCACTGGTTTTTGGTGCATTATAGAAATAGTTCATATTTTTCGATGCTTAAAAATTTAACAGAAATTCAATTAAAAAAACATAATTTTGAATTAAATTTAATGATTTTTAATCCGAATTTTTGGAGTATTTTAATTTAATTTAATATCAGTTTTCAAAATATTATATGTCTGCTCCATTTTTGTTTACAATGGATGCTTAGACTCGTAAATTAATAAAACTGGCACCATATTTGGCTTTTTTAAAGGCAGAGAAATAAGTTGTCGCAAATCTTGGTAAATGGCATATATAATGAAATATATAAGATGACAAAAAGCACCGTTTTGAAATTTGAGCAAAATCGAATAACTGGTTCAGGAATGGAAGCATGTGTGGTGGATCTTTTTGGTTTGTATGGTCAAGTAATTCATTTGTTCATTTGTTATTATATTTTTTATTCACTTACTCAGTCTCGTACTAAATGTTATATGAGTTGGATGTGTGGATTGTAGATGGTGGTCTTGGTGTGGTCATGGTGGTCATTGTGGTCATGGTGGTCATTGTGGTCATGGTGGTCGTAGTGGTAATGGTGATCACGGTGTTCACGGTGGTCATGGTGGTCACGGTGGTCACAGTGGACATGGTGTTCATTGTGGTCATGGTGGTCATGGTGGTCATAGTGATCATGTTGGTTATGGTGGTCGCGGTGGTCATTGTGGTCATGGTGTTCACGGTGGTCATGGTGGTTATGGTGGTCATGGTGGTCATGGTGGTTATGGTGGTCACGGTGGTCATGGTGGTAATGGTGGTCATGGTAGTCATAGTGGTCATGGTGGTTATGGTGGTCACGGTGGTCATGGTTGTCACGGTGGTCATGGTATTCACGGTGGTCATGATGATAATGGTGTTCACGGTGGTCATGATGGTCATGTTGATCATGGCAGTTATGGTGGTCAAGGTGGTGATGGTAGTCATGGTGGGTAATGGTGGTCACGGTGGTCATGGTGGTCATGGTATTCACGGTGATCATGATGGTCATGATGGTCATGTTGGTGTCACGGTGGTCATGGTGGTCATTGTGTTAAGAGTTTGCATCCGGGCTTTCCCGGCGGGAAAAAATATTTGTGTTGATTAAATTTGTTTTGTTAAATAGAAAAATGAGTGCGTGTAATCTTTGCACGCGGTTGAAATAAATTTCTTTGGCTACTGTGGCAGGTATTAATAAAAAGATGAAATATAAAATAAATATGTCATATTACAATTTAGAGTTGCAATTCATGATACTATAATTTACTGTGTAACAAAAAGCAATATTTACATAATGTATTAAAGTCAATTCAATTATTAGCATAATTGAAATATGAAATTAGAGGTTTATGACAAACTTGCTAAATTTATTGAAAAATGCATCAATTGTTGTACCAATTGTTAAATTAAGTGGACATGCATTCATCGTGAAATTTAATTTGTAATACGTTGTAAGACTTTGTAAAACATGTAAATATGGATTTTTATTACACATTGTTGTAATTTATATTATCAAAAATATTAGAAAGAAACTCTAAATTTCAATATGACATATCTATTTTATTTTATATTTAATATTTTTAGTAATACCTGCTGCAGTGGCCAAAGAAGTTTTACTTCAACAGCAGGGAAAGATTACGCACTTCATTATTGATTTTGTGGAACCAATGGCACTCAAAATATTTAAAGCAACTACATCATCTTATTTAGTATTCCAAAAATGATTTAAATTTAGAAGATTTAAAGTTTTTTAAACTGCTGGCTTGACTGGCAAATACCGTTCAACCATGGTTTCAATAGAATTCCGTTTAGTTTTGCAATCCAGGAGTAATGGCAACTCGTTTTTCTCTTCATTTAATTTTTTTATATAATTTTGCAAAATAGCATTGCGCACTGGCGAGTTTTTAAATAATTTTACAATAACCCAAATTTTTGAAATCGTTTCTCGTATTTTGATTCAATACGATTCAATAAATTGGCAGCTAAAACTTCATTTTGTTGTACAACTGAATTGGAATCACTATTGGAAGCTTCACTTTCACTGACTTTTTAATTGGTTTCATTTTCTTTATAAAATATTGACATTATCGCTTGGTGTTTCCCATGACTGTAACATAACTGTTGGTAAGCTGGAGATATTTTGCCGTATTTCAACATTACACTGGCTCATCGCATGTAGTGAAAACAATATCTGGCACATAATTTTTTTAGGTTTTTTCAGCTGGATATGAACCTTCAATTCGCATCAATCCTAGGATTTCCCATTAATATAATACAAATGTACGTTCAAATATCCACGCTTGCGGAAGCTTGTCCATTCATCAATTGCTATGGTAAACTTTAGATTGAAAGCTTTCATTTTGGTGATCTTAGGTTATTTTGCCATAGAAATAAAAATAGGTTTTTCCCAATACATTTATAACAAATAACAATATTATCCTTAATTCGGATTAGGTATTACTGTTTGCATCGACATCCAGATTTAACAATTAGAAAGTAATGCAGATTGATATTAACAATTTTTGTTTAGTAAAAAAATACTCAAAATAATAATATTGAATGATTTATGGTTTATATTTGTTAAATCTCGAGATTCTCGACAATTTTTCTCGAGAAATGGGAATCTCGAAAATGTGGAAATGACGATTCTTTCTCGAGAATCTCGAGACCGGATTTCTCGAGCAGAAACTCTAGACACATTTTCTTTGTATAAAAATTGTCACTTTTTCCATTATTGTAATCACTTCTTTTAATAATAATTTTTACAGTGACTTGTGTTTCGAAAATTATATTACAACTATGCAACAAAATAATAAATATATGTAAATTAAGCATGTATAGTTTTTGTCTGTAGTAGAGATGTGCATGAATAAACAACAACAACAACTCGAGATCGTTTATGGTTCTATACTCCTTTGTACTGGCACTGCTTATTTCGCAGGATTGTTTATTTACATAAAATAGTGAAATGTTTGTAAAGTAATTATCTCGACGATCTATTATATCGATTCACCACGTTCTTGGATATTATCCAATTTTTTGGAGCATATTTAGCCATAGTGTTTCCGAATGTTTTATTGATAGCTACAGAAAATAATGATTAATGCTTATATGTACTACGTAACATTGTATAGAAAAATCAGCTATTCTGTTCGATTATAAAACACGTTATCATTAAGATTCTTTTGAACAATACGTTGTTTGAACAATGCCATCTCCAGTTACCACAATTAATTCCAGTCACTCTCAACGCCTCTAGCTGTACCTGGATCATCTCTACACCCAACACAAGAACCTCTAAAAGGTCGACAGTAAAATAGGATTTTTAGTAGAATTGACTTCTATTATAGGTAAGTTTTTAAATGATTTTCTACCTAATAGACAACTTTACTATGAAATCGAAAATTAAGTTAAATTAGGTGCAATTTTTCTTGTTTTTTAAATTTCAAAAAAAAAATGTTACTTGATGTCGAAAATAGGTGAAGATTTTTGGTAAATCTCTTCCTATTTTGTGACAAATTTACTTGTTCAAAATGAAATTGATTTGAAGGTTAATTTTAAGTGAATATCAGGTAGGTTGTGTGCTGTTTTGACTTAAATTCTGGTAATAATTTTGAGGTAATTCTATAGTATAGAGGTAATTTACTTCGAGGTAATTTTTTGGTGAAAGTTACGGTATAATCAACCTTAATAACTTTAATAATTTTACTTTTAAATAAAATTCGCTTCAAAGTGAAGAAAACAGGTCGAATCGATTTAATTTCGACATAATTAGGTAAATTTACTCCAAACTGTAAAAGTGAACTGTTTAAGTAAAGAATAAGTAAGTAAAAAACTAATTTAGTAAGTAAATAAAGGTTTTGTAACTTTTTTATCTTTGGATTAGTACTTACTAAATAGTAAATAGTTTCGGTTTTGGCTACACTGAAAAACAAATTTCATCATTCGGTTGGCACAGTGATTATTTGGTCACGGTGACATTACAATCGCTTTTTGTGTCTTCAATTCGGTTGTTTTGTCTTCAAATTTGTTGTTTGAAGATAAGACAACTGAATTTGAGGTTATTGTGACAGGAAAATTCGGTTTGCAAAAATAGGTTATAATAGTAACCGAATTTTTTCTTTCAGTGTAAACTATTGAAATTTAATCTAATAGAATGTATGAAGGTGTCACGAATTTTTTATCATAAGAAGTATAGTTTTAGCAGTGCCGTCCCAATGTATTTGGGGGCCCCTGGCCCACTATTTCTAGGGGGCCTTTTCGAAAATTAACAATAAGACTGCGTTCCAATTGATGCTTAATTGTACTAAACGTGCTAAATCAATTTAGTCAACTATTTTATTTGACTAAATTATATTTTGTTTCTAAATAATTTGGAAGAAATTCATACGTTAAACAATATCTGACAACTTGATTATATTAATTTGAATTAACATTCGGTAATTTTGTAAAACTAAATTTAGATTTAGCAGTTTCGTACAATTTAGCAGCTAATTGGAACCCAGTCTAAATTAAATTAAAAAGCATAATTACTTACGGGTTTTTGAGGTTTATTATAATGTTTATTTTATTTAAATATTTTTTCTTCTCACTTTTTTTTCAACAAATTTATCTACAATATCTTCAAATTCTATAGATTTTAATAAATCACTTTCTATGCACATCAACGCAAGTGAATTCAGTCGCTCCTGCGGCATGCTGTTTCGCAAATCATTTTTTATGTATTTCATCGCCTAAAAAGACTGTTCTCCTGAACAATTAGTGACCTTAATGGTTAAAAAATTTTGAATGCTCTTTTTATGTTTGGAAACATATTAATTAAATTCTTTTGAATAATAAGTGTTATCCTCAATAAGAGATATAACGGGAAATATTTTCTAATATATTCAATATTCAAAGATTTTCTGATATAAATTATAATGTTTTTTTGTGATTATTTAATAGCTATTTATGAAACAAGTTGCTTAGTTAGGTTGTTTTAAGCACGAGATGTGAAATTGGCAACCGAGGCGAAACCGAGGTTGACAATAAATCGAGTGCTTAAAACAACTAATTTAGCAACGTGTTTCATACAAGATTTTTTGTAACGAAGCTGCCAAATTAAACTTTTATAAAAAATACAACTAACGGTGCATGCACAATGTATGAGGTTTTTCCTCATGAGATTTGAGCAACTTTTTATTATTATTTTTTAATAGAAATACAATGCTTTAAAATGTAGGTAGCTCAATTCTCTATTAATCATGAGGAAAAAGTTACGAAATTTTTAACTTTTTCATTGAGGAAAAAGTATTTCAAAAATAAATTTTTTTTTTCTCAAAATAAATTTTCATACAAACTTGGATCTCATGAGTAAAAGTATTTTCATTGTGCAGGCTCTGTAAACAAATTGCATTTGTATCTAGTACGTTTTGAGCAAACCAATTTGATCTTATAAGAAGTATGTAGCCTTAGTTTTCTTTTAGTTTTCATATATAAATTATTGTGAAAAATATCAAGATGAGTTCAAGTGATGATGATTTTGTATCGTTAGATATAAATGAATTTTTGAAATTGGCATGGGCCCAGTAAAAAAAATTGCATTGTTGTTTTTTAAATTTATTATTTGAAGTGTTCATTTTCATATTTTTATGAGTGTTTTATGGTGGGCCCCCGGCCCAGGGCCGGGTGGGCCGTACCGTAGTAACGGCACTGAGTTTTAGTAGAAGTCATGTAACAGGGGATCTATTAGCCTACCAAGTCCATCTGTGAAACAAAACACTAGAAAACCATATTTTTTTTTATAAAAGTGTTGTGTTATATAGGAACTACAATGTGTATCACAACAACACATAGTGCCTTTTAAGAACTAGGTCCCACAACAACATGCGCTCTAAAGTGTTGATGAACGCTATTTTAAACCTTTGTGTATTGAACACTTTTCCCGAATTAATAGTCTCGGGGGCCTATTAATTCGGACAAATTATTCAATTTGTACGATGTACGAACAAATAAATCTCTCTGCATTCCGCCACTACGACAGTGAGTGATCTCAACAGTTTCACTGTTTGCATAAACCGATTGACGTGTAAAACGGGGAAAAGAATATGGTTGAGGCATGATGGATCCGATTTCATCCGAGCACTGCTGGTGACGATATTTATAAAAAACAACGAGATCAGCAACATTGCGACGATGTTGTAGGGAATCGAGATTTGGTGTTAAATTTTGATCACCCACAATTCGCATAGCAAAAACAGGATAATTTTTTTAGTAAAGCCTTATTCAACACCTTTTAAACTACAAAAAGTTTAATAGCATCGGCAAACTCGTTTTTAGTAAACGACACAAGGTACAAACAACTACAAAATAATAATATATTCAAATGCCTTTTTGTCAAAAACAAAAAATAACACTTGTCTGTAATTTTAGTACGTTTTGGGTACATAGCTAATCTTCAAACGGTAAAAAAATTTTAAAAAAAGGCACTTTTTAAAGTATCCATGTTTGGAAAATAAAAGAAACTCGAACAAAAATATACATTTTTTTATCAATGTAATAATTTTATAAAGGTTAACTAAGTACCTTTCAAACAAAAAAAAAATTATACAAATCGAATAAACCGTTCGAACACAATTTAAATTTAATTTTTGATTGTCACTAAATTTCTTAAGAAGTTTCGAGTCACCCTGTGTCAAAACTAGTGAAAAAATAAAAACACGTATTGTTTTTTTTTATTATACTAACGATCACCGAGGTTTCAAGAAAATCGGAAATGGTTGGGCTCGGCGTCTTAATTCGTCGGCGTCTTAATTCGATTTTCCATCAATAGCATTTCTATCAATACCAATGCATTTTAACGAATTAAAATTTACATTTTTGATGTCTTTTTAATTTATACTTTACAGAGAGTGCATTTCGATTTTTGTTATTCATTTACAAATAATCTACAATAAAGACCAAAAAATATTTTGTCAACAGGGCTAAATTGTATCTCTTCTTTTACAATAACAAATTAGATTGTCATCTTTAATCAACAAATTTATTTATGTTTAGCTTTAGGGAACAGAAAAGATACAAACAAAAGCTGGTGCTTCTAATATTTACTTTATATTCTTTATATTTATTTTAATTTTATTTCTAATTTCAACAATGAGTAAATAGGGATATCTTTAAGAAAATTTAACAATAAAATTTAGGTTAGATCGTGACTTCAATTTTCAATTAATTACTTGATCTAATTTGTGTCTACAATATTTTTTTATTATATAGGTTTAATTTGTCTTTCGACAGGGTATGCTTATTCATATAAACCCAAAAACTGATTTTGAATTGAAAAATTCATATGATTCACAAATTAACTTGACATTTATGTCGTAAAATTGATTTCAAATTGATTGGCAACAGTCAATAATAACTACACAAGTCAATTAGGATTGTACGGGGTAAAATATCAATACAAACTTTCAAAATTTACAAATAGTGAGGTTAAGAAATTAATTATCTCCTAACAATATGTTTTTTGTTGTTTTACTAAATTGTTATTCTTTTCGTGCACTTCATTGACACAAGCTTAAGGGTTAGTTTTTATGTATACATATCTTTATATTAAGAAATGGTAAACTATACGTTTAATTGAACTAAGAGTCCATCTGAAAGCACCCCTGCATAGCAAGGACGAGTGCTTGTTACACAAAAAATAAAAAACATTTTACAAATCAAGATAAGGAAGAGTTAATTCTAAATACAATTAAAATTAACTACTTACAGATGTAAAATAAAACTTGTTGTTTAAATCTAAATAACCCTAGACAGGGTCGTAACGCAAATAAATTTAAGTAATCGTAAAAACTATATTGTACATTGGTATATTGATTTCAGTTCACTTCCGTTTTTATAATTATAAAACTGATGACTGTAGTAGATGCTTTAATTATAAATTTATTAATGGCGATGCTGACTGTAATAGAAGGGTGGGATTCTCCATGCAAAGCTCTCTTTATGCAGGCATTCCATGTAACTTGATACATTTTTCAGATGACAGTTTTTAGCCGTGCGACACAGTTATAAATAAATACAGTTTATACTTATTTATCACTGATGAAACTTTTAAGTTTACATCAACCAATTCGGAAAAGACCAACAAAATGAGAAATTATAATTACGAACTAAACATAGCCCGGTAAAACTAGCGAACAGACAATGTCCAATTATTTGCTATTATTAGTTTTTTTTTGTTGTTTACTCACAAAAATAACTTTTCTGTTTTTTGGTTGCAAATCCTTCAAAAGCTCAATAAATTGCGTTTGTGACGTGTGATGCCAACAATTTTATATCAGATAAAAAACGTGATCTACCAAGCTGAAAAATTCGAAATTTGAACTTTTGATTTAAACCATTTTTGATTTTGGCCAACCATTTTTGAATCTTGGCATATAAATAGTATGGACAAAATAAAAACAACTTGTTTTAGAATTTTTAAAAGTGCATAGTTTAATCATAGTTTAATAAATTTGTCCAAGAATGGCTATACCATATCGATTGCAACGAACTGATTTTGTTTGGTAGGTAATTAGTTAATCTTCAGAAAAAAAATTAATTTAACTTTTTTTTAATTAATTTAAAAATTAAAATATTAAAAACACTTAAAAGATTACGCTAGGGTCAAAGGTCAGTTGAATTTTAACTTTTTTTTTGTCTAAAAAAAGTTTGAGGATACAACTTAAAATTCTAAAACATATCAAATTTACAAAGATCCGTTTTTTTCGTTTTCCTGAGATATTTAATTTGAAAGATAAAAATTAAATACTAAAATTCTAATTTTTCATCATCAAAAAACGAATCTTCGTAAATATGATATATTTTAAAGTAAGGATAGAACTATTTAAAAAAAAAAATAAAATTCAATTGAACTTTAACTCTTGTTTTTTTCTAAATGTTTTTTAATATTTTAAAATTAGTTAAAAAAAGTTTATTTACTATTTTTCCTGAAGATTAACAAATCACCCATATTAAACAAAACAATTTCTTACAATCAGTATAGCATTTTTAAGCAAATTAATTTCAAAGTTACCTCAGATTGGTAAAATTTTCATTTTTCATGCATGTGGGGGTACCCCCGTATGCCCAAACATGCACTTTAAAAAAAAATCTAAAATAATTTGTATTTTTTATTTTGTCCATACTACTTATATGCCAAGTTTCAGTTAAATAAAAATGGTCAAGTTTTCACAACCCGGTCTATGTAGAACACGTTTTTCTTCTATAGTTAATAGCAAAAAGATCAACAAACTAAACCATGATAGTGAAACTGATCAAAGATTATAACTATCACTGATATTATAATTATCAAAAATTGAAACATTTTTCAAAATTCCAAAAATTATAATAAAAACAAAAATTTAAAATTTTTCAAAATTCTAGAAATATTTCAAAAATTCTAACAAAATAAAAAATTGAAACGTTCTTCAAAATTCTAAAAATTTATATAAAATTCACAAAATCAAAAATTTTTTTCAAAATTCTAAAAATATTGCAAAAATTATAACAAAATCAAAAATTAAAACGTTTTCCAAATTTCTAAAAATATTGCAAACATTATTACAAAATCAAAAATATGGAGCGACTGAAATCTCACAGCTCTGAGATATCAAGACTTCGGTTAAGGCTTTTGATATAATTTTCGGCAAAAAAACTTTTTTGAGGACATGGTTTTTAGTTTGGGCAGCGATGTATATCAAACATAAAACTCTTTGTTGAAGTACATATATTTTTTATCTCTGTTTAGAAATTTATTACAAAACTAACACGAAACATCAATACGTTGCCGGAAAATTATAACAGATCATAAATTAACATAGTTTAGTGAAAAGGTGATACAATCAGTAAACTACTCAAAAACCTCCCATTTATCGTTTCATTTTTTTTTTTTTATTCTAAGTTAGGCATGTTTAGTGTTAATTATAAAAAATTATTAATTAACGTCTCTGAATATCCGAAGATACCATGCCAACTAGGGATTGAGATTAAGTATTGAATAAATTAAGTTTCTTTTAGAAATTTATGGACGCTAACTTTAAAATTTTGAGGATTAAAGCTATCAGGAAAAACCCATGAAGGTAACGCATTCCAGAGATAAGAGACTCTGTTGAAAAAATCACGCTGAAAGGCTACAGTTCTGCATCTTTTTATATGAACCGTAAAAGGATGGGCTACAACATTTGCTCTGGTGTTGCGCAATGGGATTGCTACTTCAGGTAAAATTGATTTAATCTCTTCAGAAGTTCGTTCATCCATAATGTATTTGTAGAAAATTGTCAAATCAGCAACATTTTGTCTGTGCTGTAAAGAGTCAAGCTCATTAGTGAGAGTTGAGTTGCCAATCAGTTTAACTGCTCTGCGCTGAACAGAATCAAGACACTTCAAACTACTATAATAAGCTCTACCCCATATGTGAGAACAGTACTCCATGCAGGGACGTATGAATGATTTGTAAATTAAAAGAAGCTGTTCGCTATTAAAAAACTTACGACATCGTCCCAAAAAGCCCAATTTTCGAACAGCGCTCTTAGCTAGGTTAAAAATATGAGAATTCCATTTCAAATCATTTTTAACTTCTACTCCTAGAAGCCTAATAGATTTTTTCACTACAAGATCTTTAGAGTCAAACTTTAATTGAAACGGATTAGGTGTAGATAATCTAGAAAAATGACAAGCCTGTGTTTTGCTCGTATTGAATTCAACACTATTAGCGAGCCCCCAATCCAAAATAGTTTTAAGGTCATGGTTTAAAGAATCTATCAAATTTGATCTACAGTTGTTAAGCGCTAACGGCGAATATAATTTAGGGTTTTCATGAGACGCATGAACAGTGCTATCATCAGCAAAACTATGAATAGGACTAACTGTAGAATTCAACAAATTATTAATATAAATAAGAAATAGAGTTGGTGACAAAGCAGAAAATATTACAAAATCACAAATTCATATTTCTTTCAAAATTCCAAAAATATTGTAAAAATTAAATAAAATCAAGCTTTTTCAAAATTCTAAAAATATTCCAAAAATTATTACAAAATCAAAAATTTAAAGTTTTTTCAAAATTCTAAAAATTATAATAAAATCAAAAATTTTAAATTTTCCAAAATTCTAAAAATATTCCAAAAATTCTTAGAAAATAAAAAACTAAAACTTTTTCAATAATTCTAAAAATATTGCAAAAATTATTACAAAATCAAAAATACAAACTTTTTTCAAAATTCCAAAAATATTTCCAAAACTATAACAAATTCAAAAATGTCCATGTCCAATTTCATTTTCAATTACATTTTCAGCAAACTACTCAAAAACCTTCCATTTAGCGATTCGAGAAAATATTCCAAAATCAGAAATTCAAATTTCTTTCAAAATTCCAAAAATATTGTACAAATTAAATAAAATCAAACTTTTTTCAAAATTCCAAAAATATTCCAAAAATTCTTACAAAATCGAAAAATGATACTGTTTTCAAAATTCCAAAAATTATAATAAAATCAAAAATTTAAAATTTTTCGAAATTCTAAAAACATTCCAAAAATTCTTACAAAATCAAACATACAAACTTTTTTCAAAATTCCAAAAATATTTCAAAAACTATAACAAATTTTCAAAATTTCCATGTCCAATTTCATTTTCAATTACATTTACGTCATAAAAATAGCTACATTTTTTTTCCAAAAAATTGGCTAAAAAAATAAATGAAATCATTTTTTGACTCACTTGACATTATTTTTTTGACAAACTTATAATGCCATAATTCTCTATAATAATAATAAAATATCATGTCATATAAATTATTAATTTTATTTTTTTCCAAAAAAATTGGGTAAAAAAGTAAATAAAAATCTTTCTTGTCACACACTTGACAGCATATTTTTGACAAAATAACAATGCCATAATTTCATATCATACAAATCGTTAATTTTATTTTGT
Organism: Diogma glabrata; assembly: GCA_963693315.1. NCBI lineage: Eukaryota > Metazoa > Arthropoda > Insecta > Diptera > Cylindrotomidae > Diogma > Diogma glabrata. The sequence continues at coordinate 162,377,163 of OY856188.1, read as the reverse complement.
TCCGAAAATTGGGTAAAACAATAAATACAAATCTTTCTTTTGACACACTTGACAACATTTTTTTGACAAACATATAATGCTATAATTCTCAATAATAATAATAAAATTTCATTTCAAACAAATAATTAATTTGAAATTTTTCCAAAAAATTGGGTAAAAAAATAAATAAAAATCTTTCTTTTGACACACTTGACAACATTTTTTTGACAAACTTATAATGCAATAATCTAGTTTTTGATATCACATACCAATCCCGACCATCAAGATTTCTCCACATTCTTTGTTCCTACTCATTATCACTTAAAATAAACGTTTTTTAATCAAAACATATGCATATTTCCTAGTTTTGACACACTTGACGATTTTTTTGACACACTTCCGGTACAGTTATCGCACCTATTTTTGGTGTACCTATTTTAAGAATTCAAAATTTTTCAAATCACTGCAGCCGTTTTCTAGATTTCGTCAGTTGTGATGGCCGACCGGCCAACCGGCAGACAGACATACATTTTTTTTTTTTGCTTTTTTAGTATCAATAGGTCCGTCGAGTCGTAGGTCCGTCGAGCAATGCCAAAAAAGTGGGGGTAAGAATTTCACTTTTAGCTCATGAATGTAATACTTAGGTCTTTCAGACCGAAGTAATTACAAACTTTTTTCAAAATCCCAAAAATATTTCAAAAACTATAACAAATTCCAAAACTGCCGTAGCCAATTTCATGTTCAATTACATTTTCTCTCCCAAAAAATTGGCTAAAAAAATAAATGAAATCATTTTTATGACACACTTGACAATATTTTTCTGACAAACTTATAATGCAATAAAATGCTATTGCAATATTAAAATTCGATTTTTATTGCATTTCTCATTATCAATAACATTTCATTTCATACAAAGAACTAATTTTATTTTTTTCTAAAAAAGTAAATGAAAATCATTCTTTTGACACACTTGACATTATTTTTTGACAAACTTTTAATGGCATAATTCTCTATAATTAATTTTATTTTTTTCCAAAATAGTGGGTAAAAAATAAATAAAAATTTTTCTTTTGACAAACCTGACAACATTATTTTGACAAACTTCAAGGGCAATTAGTTTTGGATCTCACATACCAATTCAGACCATCAAAATTTTTCCACATTTTTCATTACTACTCCTTATCACTTAAATTGAACGTTTTTCCAGCAAAAAATATTCATATTTCCTTATTTTGACACACTTGACCAGTTTTTTGACATATTTTCGGTACAGTTATCGAACACATCGTCTTTTGGGCTCTTACCATTGAGTATACCTATTTTTAGAAAGCAAAATTTTTAAAAGCCCTTCAGCAGTTTTCTAAATTTCGTCGGTTGTGACGGCCGGCCGGCCGGCAGATAGGCAGACTTACAATTTTTTTGCATTTTTGGAATCATTATGACCTAAAACGTCGAGAAATGCCAGAAAAGTGGGGGTAGGAGTTTCACTTTTGGCTCATGAATGTAATACTTAGGTCTTTCAGACAAAAGTAAAATAGCCTGCTTTATTTTACAGCCAATTTTTGAATAATAAATCAAAATGTATATTTTATATAATGATTACAGCTGTTAAAAACCTTCAAAATTTTATTCATATTATCTTAATATGTATAGCAGTTAAAATGTCACCAACAAAACAATAGTAAAAATATGGAGGGGCTGAAATCTCACAGCTCTGAGATATCAAGACTTCGGTCTGGGTTAAGGATTTTGATATAGATTTCGGCAAAAAACTTTTAGGAGGACATGGTTTTTAGTTTTGGGCAGCGATGTATATCAAACATAACTTTTTGTTAACGTACATGTATTTTTTTATCTCTGTTTAGATATGTATTACAAAACTACCACGAAACATCAATACGTTGCCCTTACATGTATTTTTTTATCTCTGTTTAGATATGTATTACAAAACTAACACGAAACATCAATACGTTGCCGGAAAATTATAACAGATCATATAATAACATAATTTAGTGAAAAGATTATATAATCCGCAAACTACTCAAAAACCTCGCAATTTAGCGTTTCGAGAAAATATTACAAAATCACAAATTCATATTTCTTTCAAAATTCCAAAAATATTGTAAAATAAAAAATTCAAACTTTTTTCAAACAAAATTCTAAAAACATTTCAAAAATTATTACAAAATCACACATTCAAAAATTCTAAAAATATTGCAAAAATTATAACAAAATCAAAAATTGTAACTTCTTCCAAAATTATAAAAATTATAATAAAATCAAAAATTTAAAATTTTTTTAAATTCCAAAAATATTCTAAAAATTCTTACAAAATCAAAAATAAAAACCAGTGTTGCAAAACGTTACTCGAAATGTAACGCAAAAACGAAATAACGAAATGAAATAGCGTTATTAGTAATAATTACTTCCATAACGTTTTAAAAATTAAATTGCGTTACAATAACGCAAAACGTAACGATAACGTTAATATATATTTCGTTTTTCTGGTATACTTTTTGTATAATTATAATTAACGGTTTTATAAAATCTAACTATTATCTGCCATTTTTCGATTATGTGAACGATTGAACTGAAGGTTTTGGTAATTATAAAATTGTTTGATATATGTAACAAAATAATGAACATTTTGTAAAATTTTAAGTATATTTCAAGTGATTTCAAGACTGCACTAGCCGTTTCTGCATCACAAGTGTTTTGAATAATTTTAAGAAGGAATATTTTTATGCTGGATGCAAATTTTTTTAATGTATTTAATTATTTAATGTTATTTTACAACGATTTACTACTTTTTGCATGCAAAATTTGAAAAATATTAATTTTATATTAATACTTTTCTAATTTTGCATGCAAAAAGTAACTGTTTATTAGAAATTTTCGATTTTTGTACATTTAAATAGGTTAGTTTTAAACATAACATTAAATTTTAAAATAACGTAACTATAACGTTATAACATAACGAAATATAATATTTTTCTGTTTCATAACGAAATAACGTACCGAAAAAATAAATATAATGTTATAAAACGAAACGCATAACGTTACGAATTTTTTTTTCGTTTTGCAACACTGATAAAAACTTTTTTCAAAATTCTAAAAATATGTATATATAAAATTCAAATATTCTATTTTAAAAAATATTCCAAAAATTGGAATAAAATCAAATATTTAAACTTTTTCGAAATTCTAATAATATTCCAAAAATTCTTAAAAATTCAAACTTTTTCCAAAACTCTAAAAATATTGCAAAAATTATAACAATATCAGAAATTGAAACTTTTTCCAAAATTATAAAAATTATAATAAAATCAAAAATTAAAAATTTTTCAAAATTCAAAAAATATTGCAAAAATTCTTACAAAATCAAAAATTGAAAATTTTTCAACATTCCAAAAATATTCAAAAACTATAACAAATTCAAAAATGTCCATGTCCAATTTCATTTTCATTTACATTTTCAGAAAATATTACAAAATCACAAATTCATATTTCTTTCAAAATTCCAAAAATATTATAAAAATTATTACAAAATCAAAAATTGAAAATTTTTTCAAAATTCCAAAAATTATAATAAAATTCAAAATTCCGAAAATATCCCAAAAATTCTTACAAAATCAAAGATTAAAACTTTTTCAATAATTCTAAAAATATTGCAAAAGTTATTACAAAATCAAAAATACAAACTTTTTCCAAAATTCCAAAAATATTTCAAAAACTATAACAAATTAAAAATTTTCCATGTCCAATTTCATTTTCAATTACATTTACGTCATAAAAACAGCTACATTTTTTTCCCAAAAAATTGGGTAAAAAATCAATGAAATCATTTTTTGACACGCTTGACATTATTTTTTTGACAAACTTATAATGCCATAATTCTCTATAGTCTATAATAATAATATATTTTCATGTCATACAAATTATTAATTTTATTTTTGTCCAAAAAATTGGGTAAAAAAATAAATAAAAATCTTTCTTTTGACACACTTGACAACATGTTTTTGACAAAATTATAATGCAATAATCTAGATTTTGGTCTCACATACCAATCCCCACCATCAAGATTTCTCCAAATTTAATATTTCTACTCGTAATCACTTAAAATGAACGTTTTTTAAGCAAAAAATAAGCAAATTTCCTAGTTTTGACACACTTGACGACTCTTTTGACACACTTCTGGTACAGTTATCGAACACATCGTTCTTTCGGCTCTTTCCATTGAGTAAACCTATTTTTAGAAAAGAAATTTTGTGATCCGTCCAGCGGTTTTCTAGATTTCGTCGGTTGTGACTGACAGACGGACGGACGGCCGGACTGCCAACAGACAGACATACATTTTTTTTTATTGCTTTTTTAGAATCAGTAGGTCCTAAAACGTCGAGAAATGCCAATAAAAGTGGGGGTAAGAATTTCACTTTGAGCTCATGAATGTAATACTTAGGTCTTTCAGACCGAAGTAATTTTAATTCATAATGAAAATATGTATTTTAAAACTTCATTAATTAATTAAAAAGTTCAATAATGGATGAATGAGTAAAGTATCTTTATAACCAAATGCTGGTGGTTTAGCATAAAAGTTGATTGAAAAAATTCGAAAATTAACAAAAGAATTTGTAAACCAAATTTTAAGGGATCTATGGACCAACGGACCACTGGCTGTGGATTTAGTTTTGGACAATAATTCATTCAGTTTCAATAATAAAATATTTGTTCAGATTTTTGAATTTCCAATAGGTTCGCCTATTAGTACTGATTTAGCCAACTATCTCATGGAATATATCGAAGATGAAGTCATCATAAAATTTTGCAGTATTTCATAAACACTCAACTATTAAGTCGACAACAATATATTCTGAACGACGAACGACAGCAATCTGTCAAATAAAATAAATGTTAATTTTGGTGTATCTAAATAATGTTCTGGCGGTTATAGTCAAAAAAACTCTCTGTTTTTAAAAAAACTCATCCAATAAAATAAATAATCGATTTATAGTGTGCCTGCTAGGACATAGGCTTGCCACCTATACGTTTTTGGGGCGTATAATACGTTTTTTTTATCAAAAATATTTGTGAATACGCTATACGTACGTTTTTTTAAAATATTCAAAAATATACGCTTTTTTGTTTATAAATAGTTAAATTCAGTTGTTTTCAGAAATACGTATCAATGAAGTTTTTCCCTTATTAAGTGGAATGAATTGCAGAAAAAATGGACTGAATATTTTAAAATCAACACAAACGCACCTGAATTACTTTAAATTTGCAAATTTGTTTTTGCAGTGCCAATTAATAATTTTAATTGTTTTGTTGAATGCATTTTTAGCGTGATGGGAATTATATGGACTAACAAATCAAAAGGCTTCATACCGATATGGTGAAATCAAAATTATTTATGCAGTTCAATTACAGATGAGTTGCAGTCCAGTGGCAGATTTACAAATTTGCCACTTATAGGCTAATTTATATTGCCGCCTAATATATTTTAAAAAATTATCAAATACGAACGCAGCGACCAAAAAAAGCGCGCCATAGGCGAATTTGTTTGAAATTCAAGGTCACGTTATTTACAAGTACGTTAAAATTACGCTTTTAATGAAAAACGTGCAAATCTGGCAAAAATAATTAATATAATACAAAATACGAAAATAATACAAACGTTTATTAAAATCAAATAAAATGCAATAAAAACTGTATAGCACCCCGCCGCACAGTGGGATTTTTTGTGCAATAAGTAATTTTTTCGACACATAAAATTTAAAAATGTAATGATGTAGTTTTGTAGAAAATTGATTCAGTATGAAGAATCCACAAATTGTATACCTTAAAAAACGTTTATTTGTCTTTGAAATAATGAAGTAAAGTCACATGTAAATTTTGGTCCAAAATATTGAAAACTGTTTACGCACTTCTACAGTGTTTGTACGTAAGATAACTTTATTGCTCTAATTTAAATAGTGATTATTTTCAAATATAGCCTTTTTTGCGTATTTAAAAAAAAATTATAAAGTTCGCTCATATGGTTTAAAAGATATGATAGAATAAAATTTGTTCTATAATGTGCCGTGATTGCAAACTTCCTTGGAAGAAAAAAAATGTTGCTCGGTCGTGCTAGGTGCTCCCGCTATAATAAAATGAAAGCTAAGACTCCATACCATCAATTAAAAAAAAAAAGTTTAAATAATTAATAATCTTTTATAAAATCATAAAATTTATAATATCATAAAATCATAAAATTTTGGGTTCTATGGGCGGAGGGTAGTGGGCGTGGCCAATTTTTATGAAACTTTATTTTATTCTTAATTGAGGTAATAAAAGGCTCTGTGCCAAATTTCAAAAACTTTGGACCAAAAATACATTTTGGGTTCTATGGGCGGTGGGTAGTGGGCGTCGCCAATTTTGATGAAACTTTATATTTTTCTTAATTGAGCTAACCAAAGGCTCAGAGCAAAATTTCAACATTCTACGAGCACTCCTTATATTTTTTGCCAAACATTGTATGAACAAATCCCACTGTGCGCCGCTATGTTTCGAGTATAGAGATAAGAAATTTTGCGAATTTGATTGATTTAATCTGGATACTCTGTTTCCAGATTTAACCTGGATACTCTGGCTCTCGCCACCGCGAAACGATTTCTATTTTGAAAAATTTTTATATTTTTAAAATTTTCCGCACAAAAATGTTTCGAGTATAGAGATAAAAAATTTTGCGAATTTGATTGATTTAATCTGGATACTCTGTTTCCAGATTTAATCTGGATACTCTGGCTCTCGCCGCCGCGAAACGATTTCTATTTTGAAAAATTTTTATATTTTTAAAATTTTCCGCACAAAAATCACCTACGAAAATTTGCTGCCGTAGGCTACAGCCTAGCTAGCCTATTTAGAAATCAGCCACTGAGTTGCACTGAATTTGCAAATTTGATTAAGAAAAAAGATAAGTCTAACAAAAAATTGATCGAAGCAGCAAAATCGAACAAAAAATATAAAATAAAAACTTTACATTAAATATTTGGTTCATTCCTATACTATTTGGTTACCATTTATAAAAATTTTATCTATGTTATTATATTGTTTGGGATTTTTTGTTTAAAATTTCTAGATATTACGAAGTATGAATTCATAGGATGAGAGAATATTTCGTCAACATCTAAATCAACATTCTAATCAACATCCCAAGTCACGAGTGTAAAGTCATTATTGATTGTTGTCAATCAATGCGAAACTTAGTATCTGACGTAAAGTCAATTTATTGCTATATTTTTGGTTAAGAAATAGGAACATGTGTCTCTGATGAATGTGAGTTCGAATCCTGACACGAAACACAAAAATTTTTTTCTGAAGGAATTTTAGAGAAAATGAGAAGTTATATTGAATTGCAAAATTCAAGTGATTTTCAATATGTATTAAGCTTAATTGTTCACAAGAAACCCATCCAAATTAAAAAATTCCCCTAAAATTGTCTATATTTCCTAACCAAAAATATAGCAATAAATTGACTTTACGTCAGATATTATATTTCGCATTGATTGACAATAAAAAAAATATGATATTAAAAATAAAAAATATAAATTCTTGCACCGATGATGGATATTTTATATCCGAAACGCGTCTGATATTATATTTTAATAAAAAGTTGTCTGAAAAATATTATTTTTGTTAAATTATTAAATTTAATAATTTACTAATCAATAATGACTTTACACTCGTGACTTGGGATGTTGATTAGAATGTTGACCTAGATGTTGACGAAATATTCTCTCATCCTATGAATTCATACATCGTAATATCGAAAAATTTAATACAAAAAATCCCAAAGAAATGCAATTTCCAATATGTAATCATAGATGAAAAATTCAACTTAAGTAAATATAAAAAATGATTAAGTTTTAATTTAGAAATTACCTGAACATCAAAATTAATATATGGTTCGTCATCGCCCGCTGTGGCTAAGTTGTGTAAGACACACGGGATTTGAACATGTGTCTCTGATGAACGTGAGTTCTAATCCTGACACGAAACACAAAAAACTTTTTCTTCTTTTTTTCTGAAGAAATTTTAGAGAAAATGAAAAGTTATTTCGAATTGCAAAATTCAAGTGATTTCCAATATGTACTTAAGCTTAATTGTTCACAAAAAACCCATCCCTATGTTATTATATGTTATATAGTCAATTGTTTTTTAATATATTTATTTTGTTTATATTGTTATCGTTTTTTCCAATTAACTTATAAAATGAATAAAATATATGAGTGAGTAAAAAAAATTCTTTTAATTATTTTATTTCAAAATATATATGTATACGCCTTTGGAAAAATTCAAAGGTGGTAAGTAGGGTTTCTAAATATCCGACCTATTTGATTATCCGGATATCGAATACATAAAAAATAAATTATCCGGATAATCCGGATATCCGGATAATTAAAACAAATAATAAGACATGCTTTTTATTTTGCGGTATTTAATTCATTTATGCATATTTTTCGTATATCTATATTAATTCATATTTATACATAGTCACAAAATAACAAAAATATTAACAAATCATAAAATAACAATAAAAAATTGAATTAATCATAAATTTAACGAAGTTATTGATTCATTTTTAAAAACGCATATGTCAGAAAAATTATTGCATTAAATGTTGTTCGACATTGAGTCGAGTTCTAATTTTTGTCCTGGTGAGACCAGCAATTGAAAATACGCGCTCTGTTGCAGTCCAGATAGGTTAATATATCTTAATAATGCGCGATATAGAATATTTAAATTGTCTGTCATTTTTTATTATAATTATTTAAATAAATGAAATCTTTTTTCAGCAATGTGGAACTTTCTTCATTCTGCTTCTCAACATGATTATAATTGAAGGATTTGCATTCTCAAGTTGTTTCTGCAGTGACGATATCTTACAAACTTCACTACTTAGACTTTCTTCATCCTTACTTTCAATAGTAATTTCTTCAGTGACTTCTTCAGAGTCATCATAATCACAGGTGGATGTATTCTTCTAAAAATTTCTACCGCCAATGCAAAAGAGGCACCATTTGTAACATAATGAAAATATTTATTGGAATGTGGCATATTGCCTGTTTGTAAAAAGATCAACATAGTCATAAGGAATTTATCACGACGTTCATCCATTCAATTTTTTATCTGTTTAATTAACTTTTTTGAAAAATTCGTTCCACATTCTTCAAACTTTTTGAAAACAACTTTGTAAACACCTCCAGCGGTCAAAAGGGTCCCTAAGTTTTCGCTTAATTCTTTTACAGCTTTTTCCAGTGGAAATAAGAGATCTAACAACTCTCTCTTTTTTATACCATAAAGTTTTAAAATACTTTTCGTTACAGTAGAGAAATTTTTATGCATGACAAAGCCATTACTTCAGACATATCTATGATTCCACTATAGCATTCATTGAAAACTCATCTTCTGTCACACATCGAGACAAAATTTGACACGGGGTTTCATTTTTAAGAATTTTAAAATTCCACCATCACCGGAATCACTTTTAAGTTTTTTTGATGTAGATGGTTCATGAATTTTATCGATTTAAGTTAAAGTTGAAGCTGAATTTATGATTATTTTATGAACTTTTAAATGATTTATCCGTTACATCCAATTTGTTTACTGCAATGCATAACAGAAAGCAACATCTCTTTTTTTAATTTTTTTTTAAATGATTTCAAACTTCAGAGCGTTTTGACGATGTGTTGCCAGTGCTTTTAAAAATTTTAAATCTGTTTGTTGTTAAATAAATTTACTAATATAGTTATAATTTACTGTATTTATGAAGCAGATGCAAAATATATAAATTATTAAAAAGAATTCACTGCTCTAATAATCTTTAAAAAACTAGCGCACTTCAGATTTTATTGGCGGGCTGCATGTTTTTAAAACAATAATTTTTTTAAATCAACATCAAATAAATATTTGTAATAACTAACAACCCTTTACACTGCAGATTGACGAAGTGTGTCATAAAATATTCGAAGATTACAGTTTTCATAACATTGAAGTTGTAAATAAATTTTTAGCTCACAGTCACTTCACTGCACTAATAAACTTTGCAACGCAGTTTAAATATTTATTTTTAACTTTGAAACGCAATTTGATTATTTTCTTTACAAAATAGAGGTTTTTTTAATATCCGGATAATTACAAAAAATTATCCGGATAATCGAATATTGAAAATTGGGTCGAATAATCCGGATAGTTCGATATCCGGATATCCGGATTAGAAACCCTAGTGGTAAGTCTACTAGAACACCTTATAAGGAATATAATAAATTGTATATAGTTCCTGGGCCCACGCCGATTTCATTTGATGATTACCACATATATTATACTGCGTGAGGCACCTGTCCTTGACGAGCCCAAAAACTTTTGTTCTAGCATTTTTCTCGGTTCGGCCGCTTTTTCGATTTGCAAGCCCCCAAAACTTTTGATTGCTCGCGACTACACTTTGCTACCACTATATATTTTAACTATGGATGGTGTAAATTTGTTTAAAACACGAAGGTAAGCTTGTCCGACAAAAATATGTCTGCTATTGTTGAGTAACAACTGACATTTTGGTATGTTTGGGTTGTCGGACTCGACTATAACTGACAAACAAGGTTAACCTCGTGTTCCAAAACAAATTGCCAACCCCCACAGTTAAAAAAAAATTACAAGATCCCGGGCAATCGGCATTTTTTCGGAGCTTGCTGAACGAAAAAGCGGCCGAATCAAGGAAAATGGCAGAATAAAAGTTTTCGGACTCATCAAGGACAGGCGCCTCACGAAGTATAAAATATGTGGTAATCATCAAATGAAATCGGCGTGGGCCCAGGGACTAATACTATAATAAAAAATAATAATAATCATTAATTTAAATTTTCAAATAAATTTGATTGTGTTTTTAAATAGACAGATTTGTTTAAAATCAATAGTAAAAAACAGGAACTACATGAATAGTGTTGACTACAACAAAATGACATCATCAACAACTTTAGTTTTCTAAAAAACGATGACAACAATACGATTAATGATATAAACACAAGATACACAAAGGAAAAGAAAGACCGAATGTTTTGGAACGCTGCACGTGAAAGAGTTTCTTTAAATATACTAAAAATAAAATATAAATTGATACATTTTCACATACCAATTAAATTAATTCAATTGATGAAATGTTATTTAATGTTAACAGTCGGTCTTTTTATAAACTAAATGTTAAAGGTCACTGTATCGTAAATATGGTATGGACACTGTTTTGGATACGGTTTCATAAACATTATGAAATATTAACTAGTAAAATAAAAAACAGTATTAAAATAATAGTAATAATAAAATAATAATAAAAATGTAATGTTGAAGAGGAAATGAAATTTATATTAAATAAATCCATAAATGCTGCCAGTTTCTTGATAATTTTATTTATATCAATTTTCCGGTACCGAAATAAAATTGATAAGCAAAACAAAGTTTTTTTTAAACTCAAATATTTTTATTGTAAAAGTTTAAGTTTCAAACCAAAAGATAAAATTTATATACTTATTTAGTTTAATAAAGGTTCTTACAAATATTTTTGTTTTTTTTTTAAATAAAAATCAATACTAATGGCACAAGTTATTTTTATAACGTAGCAAAATGTTACAAGAAATGTATTGTATTGTATATATGAGAAATTTCAGACAAGTTCAGCAAATATTTGGGAAATTTTGACTTGACCCCTTTTAATTTTGATTATTTTTTGTTTATAGATAGTCTTTCATAAATAAAAAATACAAGTTCTCTTAGAATTTTTTTTTTCGACCAGGGGTCTTCACAGGGTGCTCTTCAATTTTTGTAATTTTGTGATGTGAGTGCATTTTGACGAGCGATTGTAGAAAAACAACTCAATCGGTTTTCATAAATGATATGTCGTATTAGAACAGTTTTTAAAAATGAACACTGTTAATTTTTTGAAATAATTTTAACGGTGTAACATAAGAAAGTAACATAAGTAAAGCCGTAAAGATAGCGCTGGATTTTTTTAAAACTAAATTAAAGCTTATTTTATATCTAACTAATTGTAAAAGCTTGGGAAATGTGTTATTTTTTGTTTAAAAGATGAAATTCGTTGTGCATACGAAGGTCGGGAATCAGTTTTTTTATATGAAGGAAAAGTATGAAAATGGTGTTATAAAGTAAGAGATTGTATATGAATGTTAAATATCAAATATTTTATTATTAAATAAACTTGTAAAATATTTTAAAAATTTTATATGTACAATAAAGAAAATATGAGCAATATCAGTCAAGTTCAGCAAAATTGTGCGACATTTTCACTCGACCCTTTTGAATTTGGTTTATTTTTTGTTCATAGATAGCCTTTGATAAATGAAAAATACGTAGAATTTTTTTCCGCCAGGGGCCTTCACTAGGTGCCCTTGAATTTTCGTAGGTTTATCATGTAGAGTTCATTTTGACGAACGACTGCAGAAAAACTGCTTAATTGATTTTCATAAACGATATGTCGTTGAATAGGTGTTAAAAAGAAAGTTTTGAAATTGTACATTGCTAGTTTTTTAATCTTATTTAACTGTGTTACATAAGAAAACAAAATTTAAAGATGGCGCTATCATCTATATCCACTTTTTTTATTTGTTTTTTCAAATAAAATTGAAGCTTGTTTTTATTTAATTAACTGTGAAAGTTTAAGATAGGCGTTATTTTTGGTTTTAAGATAAGACACTTGGAGTATATAAAAGTAGGGCAAAACGGTTCTTCTTGGTTGCTAATTTAAAGGTTTTAAAAACAACGTCATATTTCTTTTCCAAAATCTGATTTGTAAAAAGTATTTGAAAAAAAAAAACAGATTTTTTTCTTCAGTACACCGTTAATTCCATTAAAGAGAGGCTTTTTTTTTGCATGATATGCATGATTGAAAAAGGTAAGTATAGGCGTAAATTAATATGGATTAAAAAGGATTAAAAATAAATAAAAACCATCTTAAGGATTTTAAATTATATATGGCAGTAATCAAGACAAAGATTTTAAAAGGTTGAACAGATGCTCATGTAAAAAAATGTAGAGTAATTATATTTGATTATAAAAAAAGCGTTCTACGAGAATGCTCTACAACATTTAGATGTTCTTGGGATTGGTGCAATGGAGTATAAGCGAATATGTTCATCTTGTTATTTTAGTTTAACAAAACAGTCAACACTACCTTCTGGTTCAGATTTATCAACATCACTAACAGTGTGTGACGATGCAGTATCCAATGACACATCTTCAAATGAAACATCAGATAAAACGCAAACCGATCAAGTGATTAGTGCAACCAGCTTTAATCGAGATTATGTTCAAACACCAAACTTGATTAACTTAGAGCGTGATAAGTTAATTAATAATTTAAACATACATATTGTGCCACATATATCGGATCATCTTTCACCTCTTAAAAAAAGATTTTGTGGCAGTCTCGACTACAGAAAACAAAAATCCGTACAAATAACTAAGTCTATTCAGGAACGTTTGACTGGAAAAGTATTAGATTTGTCTGAAAATGCAAAAATAAGGCTACGTTATGAAGAAATTATTAGAAACCTAAAGATATATTTTGACAATGGGGATCATGTTGAAAAACAAAAAATTTTGTCAATTTTACCGCAAGAAATGAAAATGCAGAAAATTCAAGATATATTTTGAAGTAATACTACTCGTCGTTTGGTTGAAAAAAGAAAAACTCTTTACATGAAAATCATTTTCAGCATTCATCTGCGAAAGTGGTAAATAAACAATTCATTTTTTTATGCCATCTAATCCAAAGAAAATAATTGCAGAAGCGTGTAGGAGCGAATAGGAATTAAAAGAAACTTCTGTTTGTAAAATAAGTAAATCATTTTTAACAATTGTATTTATTTTCTTTATTGTACATATAATAATTTTTATTATTTTTTAAAAAGTTCATTTAATATTTAACATAAAAATTAACATAACATAACATAACATATTTGATATTTAACATAAAAAAAATCTCTTATTTTATAACCCATTTTTATAATTTTCCTTCAGAACAAAAAAAACTGATTCCCGACCGTCATATGCACAGCGAGTTTTATCTTTAAAACAAAAAATAACGCGTGTTCTAAACTTTCACAATTAGTTAGATATAAAATAAGTTTCAATTTAGTTTAAAAAATGAAAAAAAGGTGTAGCGCCATCTTTATGGCTTTACTTATGTTACTTTCTTATGTTACACCGTTAAAAATTATTTTAACAGTGTACATTTTTAAAAACTTTGTTCTAATACCTATTCAGCGACATATCATTTATGAAAATCGATTGAGTAGTTTTTCTAACATCGCTCGTCATAATGAACTCACATCACAAACTCACAAAAATTTAAGGGCACCCTGTGAAGAACCCTGGTCGAAAAAAAAATTTTAAGAGAACTTGTATTTTTTTATTTATGACAGACTATTTATAAACAAAAATAATCAAAATTAAAGGGGGTCAAGTCAAAACGTTGTTGAATCTTCTTCTTCTGATATTCAAATTAATCATAAGAATCACGATTGGCTGAGTGAACGAATCATTCTTGCGGCCAAAAGACGTCAATGAACTTAACAGCTTAATTTTGTATAATATTCAAAGCGAGGAAGTCACATAAAAGTCCGTAGACACTATCATGGAAGCAGATGAAGCGGTTAACTATCCAACAGATTTTTTGAATTCACTTGATCTACCAGAGATTGGCACCACATGTACAGCAACTAAAAGTGCCTTTGCTTTGAATATTAGACAGAATTAAATTGTTAAGTTTATTGACGTCTTTGTTTTTGGCCGCAAGAATGATTCGTTCACTCAGCCAATCGTGATTCTTATGATTAATTTGAATATCAGGAAATACGTTTTCAATTAATTCCTCTTTTGACGACACTAAATTGCAGAAGTTATGAGGCAGTAAAATTCGTTCTGTTGTTAAATCAACCGACACCTTCCCATCACCAGTTCTCAGCAATTGATATGAGAATATCTCAGCTGATTTATCTTTTTGGGGGACAACACGCATGTTTGTAGATAATTTTAACCTTTTCACGTATCGCCACAAAGTAGAATATTTCAGGCAAGCATTTATTTTATCTGCTGGTGTTGATCGGGGAACTGCAGCTAATGTTTGTCTGAAATCTCCTGCAAGCAATATTAATGCATTCCCAAATGTTCTGGTATTTCCACGCAAATCTTGCAATGATCGATCAAGCGCTTCTAGTGATTTTTTGTGCGCCATTGTGCATTCATCTCAAATGATTAGTTTACATTTCTGCAATACTTTTCCCATTCCCGATCCTTTGGAAATGTTGCATGTGGGCGTTTCAATGAATTGCATGTTTAATGGCAATTTCAAAGCGGAATGAGCAGTTCTTCCATCTGGTAGCAATGTCGCAGCTATGCCGGACGATGCAAGAGCTAAAGCGATGGTATTTTACGATCGAATTACTGCTAGAATCGTTTAAGAATCGTTTTAGAAACGTTTTGCCAGTTCCTCCTGGCGCATCCAAGAAAAAGATTCCTCCAACCCCGTTATCAACATTTTGCATTAGTTGATCGTAAATTGTTTTTTGTTCAAACGTTAGCTTCGGAATATTTGACTGCACATACGACAATTACTTCTGTAATCCTTTTGTTTATTTATGATGGATGATAGCATGCAAATTCGTATTGATGTTATCAGCATTCAATGGTATTGCTACACTTGAATCACTTAAATTTAATTTTTTTAAGTACTCAGAAATACAACTAAACTTACCATCTGATTCATTGGCACTTTCATAAAAATCAATAAGCGCAAGTTGTTAGTTAGTTATTCATGCACAGTACTGTTTTATATATTTAAATTTCCTTCAAAATGGTAAATTTTCTGTAGCCAAATGCTTTAATTTATAACAATCACAAATAATATGCAGATCAGCTATTTCATTTATAATACTAAGAACAGATAATTAGTAACAGAAGTTATTTAAATAAACAGATGTTTAACGGTGGATTGAATCCAAAATTGCTTAAACAATGGTTCACCACCTGATCGTGCGATATAGTAAAAGTAAAGATATTCACATATATTATAGAGCAATGTAAATTAATTGATATTGTTACCAACCTTGCGACACAAATTTTAATAATCAGTTACTTTGATATAAGTAAAGGTGCGATTCACGTGCGAAATCACGATTTTTTATTTTCCTGATCCGTTTATTGGAGAAATATGTAGCCAAAAGATCTATTTTGTTCAGTGTAAAATATTGTATTACAGATTGCTTCAAGGAGAATGTTTTTATAGTGAGAGAACTGAGGACATTTTTACTCCTACCGAGGAAAGTCCTACCGAAAGGAGAACACGTTGCAACCTTATTGGTTTACAAATTAGATAAAATAATCTTTGGGCCTATCACTATACGAAACTAATCGATTAAATTGAACAAAAAATTCTTATAAAAATTAACAACAAAAAATTGACATTCATATGAAAAGCTTATTTTGAAAAACTGACAATCAAAAACGAAAAGGCTAACTATATAAAAAATAATGAAATAAATACAAAACAATAATACAATGAAAAAATTTTAGAAAATAGAAAATGTTTAAAGTAAAAGCTTCAAGGTGTGTTTAATTTTGGTTAAAATTTTTTAACTTTGTAGAACAAAATCATATGTATTATTAAGATAATCTATATCGGTTTGTATATTTATACAATTTTTATTTTGTTTGATGCGAATCATTTCTAAAATTCTGCGTTTGTTTAAGTTTTTCTCCTTATCTAAAATTTTAAAACTTTGAAGTGGTAAATTTGTACGACAGCTTTTTTTAATCATAAAAAAAGCTGGTAAATTTGTACGACAGCTTCAAAATTTTAAAATTTTAGATAAGGAGAAAAATTTAAACAAACGCAGAATTTTAGAAATGATTCGCTTCAAACAAAATAAAAATTGTGTAAATATACAAGCCGATACAGATTATCTTAATAATACATATGATTTTGTTCTACAAAGTTAAAAGATTTTAACCAAATGTAAACACAC